>OU744358.1:31148326-32387290 GCA_916610255.1 Lasioglossum lativentre
TTTGATACGTGGACGAACGGAGTAATGCTCGGATTAGCGCGACGGGACCGGTGACGCTGAACGACGCTTAACCGGCGAACGGATTAACACAGTTAAAATGCTTTGTTTAATACGATAATTGAGATGTTTATACAGTATTTTAGAGGACAAAGAAAATGATCTCCACCGATTTCGTGATCAGCGTGCTCACTTCTGTTAGACTTCGGCAGTCAAAATATTTTATTAAATACGACAGACGAGATGTTAACATTGTATTTTCAAGGATAAAGCAAATATTTAGAAAGTATAATAGAGTCACTGATTTTATAATTTTCTATTGGGACTTTAATCTTCTTTTTGATTTTATTAAATACAACAAACCAGATGTTCATATAGTATTTTAAAAGATAAAGTAAATGTTTACGATACAAACGAATCATTAATTTCGCGATTTTGTATCGTCAATTCTTAAAGTAACTTTTCAATTAAAATGTTGGTGTGATATAATATGCTTAAGTCTCTTTTCATATTCACTCTGCTTTTAAAATACCACTATATTCGTGGCAAGTATTAATAGTGAACAGCTGCGTTGTTTGTTTTAAGTACACCTACGATAAAGATAACAGGATACAAATGATAAAACGAACATAAAATTAATTTGACTTTCCTTAGAAAATTATAAGAACCATCACGAAACAAACAATAAATAACGGTTGTAGTGAGCACATCGATCTACTAACCAATTGTACTTTATGTAATCACAAACAGAATTATGTAAATGAAAGAAAAATATGTTGTGATAAAATTCCAAAAGAAAATATTAATTACGAGAAGAAATTAATATTCTTAATATTATAAAATTGAATCTGATCAAAACTGAGTTTAACAAAGGGATTACAAAAATTCCATCGCGATAAAAATGAATAAAAACATTTAATAAATAAAATAAACAAAAAATATTATGTGACGAGGTTAAATACGGAAAAGAATGTGACGCCAGGTCGCTTATCCGGGGTGAAACCGTCGCACTAATCCGAGCTCCATGTGCATTCGAATGTTTCTTACAAGAATTCCATCGCAATAAAAATAAATATTCGAGGCAAACTAGAAGCGAAACTCGTGAATGATTCGCCAGAGCGCTTTGAACATGGCACGGAAAGAAAAACGTGGTAGAATCGACTTTATCCGCATTTCTGAATTTCAAATCGCCTTCGACTTGAATCCAGCGGCGGTCGAATTGCATGAATAATTCGGTAAACGTGCTGCGTCGAAATTTCAAAGTTGTATGTGTGTGTGCAGAACGGGGATAGAAGGGAAAAAAGTAACGCCGGTTTTATTCCATCCTCGTTAATGAATCTTTAATCAGTCAGTTGATCGGACCCAATAAATCTCCTGTTGACACGTTCAATTAGTTCCGTCAGCGACTGGGTCGTCATTGAAAGACAACGATCAGCGAAAATTACGAGGTTCGCTTTTGAAAAAGGCTTATTTGCGGAAGCTGGGATCGACGCTTTCAAAATTTCGTTCTCCAATTCGGCCCTCGTCCTTTTTAAGTCTCTAGCAAATTTCGCCGCGAAACGACTCGCGGTAATTTTTTTCTCTTCGACCAAATGAAACTCGATTTTAAACTCCGTCTTGACAAAAGCTGTCCGGCGACTCTATTAAAAATGAATTATCCACTTGGACGTTACAGTGTTCCTTTCTCCGGACTTCCAACGATCTAAATTGTTCACGAAAAGAGTGGGACAGGGAAAAGCCTCCTGTGTATACGGAATACTGTTCATAATTGCGAGACATACCTCTTTAAAAGGCAAACGGATGGTAATAGATGAACCAAATGAAATTAAGTCTTTTGTCTCACTGTTTTTGCCTCTCTATTTCTGTTTTAGAAATTGTTGAACACAGATAATCACAGAGAAAAAGGATCAATACATGTATTAAGTATTTCACAAGTATTCGACAGACTGATATATGACCTAACAACAAAATGATTATTACTTATTACAACATAAATTACTTTGACTTAAGAATTAGTGAATTGTCAAATTTATTAAATACATGTCACAGAAAAGGTATTCAAGTAATTAAAAATGGGATTTCTATTTACCGTATCATTTCCATTGATTTCCTCGGAGCGCTTGGAAACCAAATGGCGTCTACTAGAAGCACAGTTACCGACTCAAAATGACCTTGAATTAAATGCACATGACAGTGAGAGAAATTACGAACAGTACAGTGTTGCAAAATTATTATTTACAGGAAATTAAATATTGTAATTGAAAGCTAGAAAAATGAAAAGTAATATCGAATAGCTCGAATTCGTTGGAGCACCTCCTGCGTTCTCCAGCTTCTTTTACTTAGAAACGGACTTAGATTCCCACATCGTGCTTATGGCGCACTGTTCAGTCGAACAGTTTGCAGTTTGATGTTGCAGTTACTCGGATTGTAACGATAAGGCGTCCTCCATATGTTTTTAGACGCCAGGACCAGAGTCGCCAGATGAGAGAGCACGAATTGAGGGGAAAAGGTTACCCTCTCTCTGCCAGTACCGAATTAGTCACGTGACCGGGCCGTGGCGGAAGCGTGGGGAATAGCGTCGTAGAAGGGGAAGGTAGAGTGGGGACAGAAGTCTTCATCTGGCGACTCTGGCCAGGACAGATTCTGAACAGGTTCGGCCTATAAGCGGGTCTGTGAATCTTGGCCAGCAGTGCAAATGATTGGTACATACGTGTACATATGTATGTGTATATATCCGTATATTGTCTCTGTACATATATGTATATATATACACACATACATCGTATACACTTATTTTTGTTTCTTCTGTTAGAGCATTCGTAGAGTAATCATTATTATAAACGTTTTTTAGGTTATATTGACTTGTTCTTTTGTGTGCCACGTGATGCGTATTTTCTAATGTAGCATGCTTTTTTGGACTGAGAACTGAAACCCGGAAGTATGAACAGCGAAGACTTCTTAGGAGAGATGATACACTGATCTTGTTCCCGTCCAGATCCGAACTGTCGACTGACTATTATTAAATAAACGTAAAAATTTAATTGTTAGAACTTTTTCACTAAACTTTCAAATGATATTTTGACAATGTCTATAACACTGTGAACGATGACCGAGTTCGGTCTGGACCGTGGAACATCAGGTAGTTTACTTGGTCTTTGACTTCGAATTTTGGATAACAATTACTAAGATAGTTTTGACAATGTATTCAGTGAATTAATATTTGACGCGTTTTTGTACAACACTCGCTTTATTTGCTGTACACTACGCAACCGGAGCTTTGGATAACGAAAGAAGTTTTTTGACCGGAGTGTGAACAACATCGCGACCACAACGGCCGGCATGAAAGTAAACTATTGTCGTTGTTGTTGGCAGTTCCTGAATATGGCATCGGTGTTCATGCGGATTTTTAACCTGATTTGCATGATGCTCCTAATCGGCCACTGGAGTGGCTGCCTGCAATTCCTGGTTCCTATGCTCCAAGGGTTTCCTAGTAACTCGTGGGTGGCCATTAATGAGTTGCAAGTAAGTATCCATTGACCTTCGTAAGATGTTCGTCACAATGAAAACGTAAGTTCCTAGTTTATGGCCGGTTACGAGTCGAGAAATGTACTTGTTTGCTCGAGAAAAGCGGTTCGATTGATGTCCAAAGCTGCAAATAGGCTGACTATCAAAAGATCATATCTGGAGATAACTAATATTTGCACGGGTTAAACTTGTACGTGGAGGTTCAATGACTTTGGACGTATGGAGTTAGGCTTGTTTCTACGGAAAAGTACATTGTCAGAGTTAGAATTATATTGATTGAATTATTTATAAATCGTCAAATAATAAACATTGCATGAATGATTATTAAAATTAAAATCAAGGAACGGTAAATAAAGGGAAATTGCAAAATTTTAGGTCAGCTTGACAGAATAAATTGTTTATTATGTTAAATGTATAAAAGATAAAAAAATAAAATCTAATTCTATAGCAGAGCTTACGAAAAAGTTGATAATTTTTATTAAATTATTGTCAAATTTCTTAACATAAAGAAGGTATCATTACGTACATCAAGAGAAGATAAAAGAAGGGTTCTATTTAAAGATTTAAATAATTTTTTAGAAACATTCACCGACGTAATTTATAAATTTTTATTGAAAAAATAGAAATAAAAAGTAAAATTCAAAATTATGTATTTTAATAGTGACGAAGACTATGTGGTAAAGATGTTAAATGATAAATGCATTTTTTCTAATTATGCGAATATAAAAGTATTATTGAATTTTTAGAACCTAAACCATATTTTTGCACTAATTTTTAGCCTCATACTATATGGATTTACAGTAGTAACTATTGTTTTGTTCAGCTAAAACACACGAACTCAAGTATAACATTAACGGACGCAAAAGTTTTTCATTATACTTTGCAAACTATATTTTTAGTACTGACTATGTTTGTTACGTTTTACAGTGCCTGTTTTCCCAAAAACACTGTTTTCAACTTCCCACTTAGGGTGGCCACGATAACAGTATCAGAGCCTAAGATAAAAAAAGTTTTAGCACCACGCGCGAGCACACTTTGGTCAGAGAAATCGTTCTCGCTGACATAATGTTCTACTCCCATTTTTCCAGGACGCGTACTGGCTGGAACAATACTCATGGGCCCTTTTCAAAGCTATGTCGCACATGCTCTGCATAGGGTACGGAAGGTTTCCACCGCAGTCCTTGACCGACATGTGGCTCACTATGCTCAGTATGATCAGTGGTGCTACCTGTTATGCACTTTTCCTTGGACATGCGACGAATCTCATCCAATCTCTTGATTCCTCGAGAAGACAATACCGCGAGAAGGTATTTATATGTTGAAATACAGACACCATCATGCAAAAAAGCTTCATCTTGTCTGTACACATTATATGTATGTATTCCTTTTCTGATCTCTTGAGGCCAACAGTTGGACCATTTTTAGAAAAAGTCAATTTATGTTTATCTAATCAATTAGATAATGTTAGTTCTGATGATTGTATTCTAATTATTTATCTTTTAACAATCTTTAATTCAATGTGGCTAATCTTTTAATTTTCTTTCCCTGATTAAAAATCAATATTACTCCATTTCAAATCACATCCGATACAAAGGTAAATGAAAAGAAAATTTAATGTTTGCGTTTTCTAACATGTGTTTCAAAAAAAGCTTCATTTATTTATGGTGAAAATGTCGAATTTTTATGATTAGCCCTCGGCCAGTAGACTATGAAATATTCACATACTAATACTATCACATTTATTTAAAAAATTACCGTAGCGTTTATTTAAAAAATGTAACACGAATGTATTGAAAAATTGCGTAGTTAACATTGCAAATTTTACGGATTTATTTGAAAAAGTGTATAGACGAACCACGAAATTAGTACTTACCTGTAATTATTTAAAAAAAAGAAGTATTATCAATCCAGTTGCACTTTCTTGCAATTAATGCGGAAAATTTAATGTACCATGTGTACCATTAAACTAAAGGAAGTTTAAAACTAAACGTAGACGAACTTATTACAAATTATGAAAATATTTGTGATAACACGTAACTTGTATTTGGAAATTTAACCTAAATCATGGGTCTTCGGCGACCCAGGAATCGCTGGCCAGGGGTAAATAAGCAACCACGATGGTTTTGGAATGGTTACTTAATCGTTGTTGCTCAAACCAGGTGAAACAAGTAGAGGAATACATGGCCTACCGAAAGTTACCACGGGAAATGAGACAGAGGATCACGGAGTACTTCGAGCACCGTTACCAGGGCAAATTCTTCGACGAGGAATTGATTCTTGGGGAGCTGTCCGAGAAACTCAGAGAAGTACGCCAGAAGCCTAAGTCCAGTCTAGATCGCATTCGAATCCTCTAACGCGTTCTTTTCGATTAATTTCAGGACGTGATCAACTACAACTGCAGATCGTTAGTCGCGTCAGTGCCCTTCTTCGCCAATGCCGATTCGAACTTTGTCTCAGACGTGGTCACTAAGCTGAGATACGAAGTCTTCCAACCAGGTACACGTCAGTCGACTCTTCGAAAAGAATCTTCCACAGTCGCTGCGCCCGATTAGAAACATTATGTTTAATTGCATCTGATTAAGAAGTCCTGACAGAGGATGGATCTATGTAACAGTTTCTTAAGTGAGCTAAATTGGGGCTGCATAAAAAACTGTGCAGCCTTCGAAACATGAGTCACCTACGATCTATTCTTCAATGTTCGTGGAGCGTTTAGGATGCTTTGTGGAAAGCATATCAACCAACCTAAATTACCATCGACTTTCATTGAAAATTACTGAAGTGGTTGTTAAGTACTCGCGACTGTTTTTCTGTTATCAATTACTTCATTCTTGATCTCTTTAGCTGTACCATTCTAATTTTCTGGCAGATTAAGACAAGTTTAATTTTATGTACTTCGGGACTGTAATGTTACTTATATCGAGTACATGCACTATAGATGATTCTCTAATGATGATACGTTATTAATTTAATGTTAAACCTTTTGCGTTTTCAATAAGTTTGTTATCAATCTTTTACCAACGTATTCGTGATACTCTCCTGATTGAAATGATACCAAACACGACACAATTCGGATCATATTTGCCCATTTAATCCATGATCTACTGGAACCTCGATTATCCGAACTAATCAGTGGAATATGCGTGGAACAGTCACCTAGTTACTAGATTACATTGTTACTGATTTGTATAATGAATTGTGTCGTCCGATCGTTTCAGATTCAACTGTTTACTGAACTGAGCTAACGGTTCGGATAATAATGGTTCTACTGAATCGTGTATTAAACAAGTAAATATGCTCCGAATTATGGCGTGTTTGGTATCATTTTAAGCAGGAAACTGTAACGAATGTGTTGATCATTCTTTCACGTGTATCAAGACATTGCTGTGAACATGGGATCAACAATTTGCGAAACCATTTGCAAGGCATAGTAGACATTTTATTTAAAAATACCTGTTTTGCAATAACAAGCATCAAAAAATGTAGTCTCGAGATAAACTGCTTTAAACTTTGACATGCTGTTATTGTAATTATTTAGATATTTGTGTGAAAATTTTTTTAAATATTCACAAAGACTGTCAAAATGAATAGTAAAAGTCGACTTTTTGAAGTTTCAATGCTGCTATACCCTCTTGAATGAAGGACTGAAGGTCATGATGTTTTGAAGCTTGGTCCAAGTCTGAAGGAGTCTTTTGGGGGATAGTGAATGACCGACGAGTGGTTTGGTGTTCCAGGTGACATCATCATCAAGGAAGGTACGATCGGCTCGAAAATGTACTTCATACAGGAAGGCATAGTCGATATTGTAATGGCGAACGGCGAAGTCGCGACCTCGCTGTCAGACGGCTCATATTTTGGCGAGATTTGCCTGCTGACGAACGCGAGGAGGGTGGCCTCGGTCCGCGCGGAGACCTACTGCAATCTCTTCAGCCTCTCGGTGGATCACTTCAACGCCGTATTGGACCAGTATCCACTAATGCGCAGAACGATGGAAAGCGTTGCCGCCGAGAGGTATAAGCTTTGGTTAGGTTTGTTCTATCGAGTTGGTGTGCTACTAGATGTCAATCATCACTCCCACCTCCATGTTGATTTTGTTGAACATTGTGTACTGTCCGACGAATCGAATATCAATCATACTTGTTGTCCGAATATCATGTCGCTTCTCTTTACAACATATTATTCAATTGTTGATTTCATTCTCTCTCTTCTCTTTCTCTCTGTATGCGCTGATTTGGACTCGATTTGCTTCTTTTACATGACACATTTACACAACACAAAACTTTTGCGCGTATACAGTTAACAATAAAAAAAAAAAATGAAAAAATTAACAGAAAAGATAAAGACGACTGAAAGATGAATATATACATATACAGAACAGAAGATGCAAAAAGTGAATTTTCTGATTGTACTTTTGCTTCATCGCGCGTGACAGTGCAGAATCATTTTTTTGGGGGAGAAAGTTTACAACGAGAGCGCACTAACTTGCGAACAATGGAACGCGTATCAATGATACACGTTCGAAATGAGTTGAGAGGGTCCTGACAAATGATCGTTCAACCGGAAATATCGAAATTTCAACGCTGGTCGCGCGTACGCCCTGTTGGACGGCGCGACGGACTTACACGCTTTAAGAATTCATTGGGAACCGTGCGACATCGTGACAAAATATTTCTACACTCTCGACACATTCACTACATAGTAATGTTATATTCATAAGTTTGCATAACATATTTTCTAAATGAGTTGGATTCTCTTTTGCTGCGTCCACGCAGAGTCACGTCTCACTGCACTCGAAAGCGAGTCCGAGGTGTAGAATAAATTTTTCAATTACCCCTTTGAGTCCAGGTACTCGATTTTTAAAATAACCATGCACTCGTGCGCTGGCAACTCAATATTGCAGGGAACGAAGTTTCAGCAGAATTAAAATCTGTTCACTGCTTCGTAAAATGTCAACTCTTTATTGACTGTAGCAGTAGAAGCAAATTCGCTTGTTTGAAAAAAAAGAGTTAATACTAATAATAAAAAAATATATGGCTCTTAGAATAAATTGAGAAAAGAATATTAATCTGAGAAAAATTGAAAATAGCATATTGATCGTAAAAGAATTGAGGAAAGAATATTAATCCGAGAAAAATTGAAAATAGCATATTGATCGTAAAAAAATTGAGGAAAAAATATTAATCTGTGAGAAATGGAAAATAGAATATTGATCTTAGAAAAATTGTGAGAATTTCATAAATTTGTAAATCATGTAATAAATTATTGACTGACACGTGGCTCTGCCAGACATTCTTCAAAGCTACTTCTTTTACCCAATCTTGTACCTCACATTGTAAAACCTTTAGCGGTGCAAGTGGTATTAGAACAAATAATCCAAGTCTGTTACAAGTTCGTGGCGGGATAATAATACATATTTGGTTAGGGTATAACCTGTGTACTGCTAAACGGTTTGTAAGTCAATTGATGTGAATAATCGTTGGTTGTGTTCCATGCAACATTCCCTACGCTTAATTATGCTCTCTTTGTAGGTTAAACAAAATTGGTAAGAACCCAAACCTGGTAGCCCATCGCGAGGAGGATCTTGGCAGCGAATCAAAAACGATAAACGCCGTAGTAAATGCGCTCGCGGAACAAGCTGCGCATGCCAGCGCCAGTGAAGAATCGGTAAACATATTTGATAACATTGTTGCATAATGGTCAATCATGTTTCCCTCTGTCCACCAGTGATCCCATGCATTTTTATCGCGTTTAAACACCTTTACGAATTTGTTTGTATCAATACTTCTCTTCCTTATTGTTAGATAATTATTTGTGACTTTACTTGAATTTCATTTAAAGGCTATAGCCGGGTTTGGTGGTGAAATTCGCCCCCGACGAGTTTTTAATCGAGCTTTGGCTATTCGTTAGCCTACCCAAAAAGACCCCGATCTGCCAAGTTACAGCCCCATATCTCATCTGTAAGGGTAGTTATTGAGGAAAATCGAGAAACTATTTATTGACAGTTAAAAATTCTGAAAAAATTCTGACACTTTTTGGATACTAAGCCACGTATTAGGTATCATTTTCAGATTTTTCCGTTGCAAACTCTGGTTGTAAAACGCGAAAAACACGAAAAAAATCGAAAAATGCAGATTTCATATAAAAATCGAAAGAGCACTACTCCAGATTTAATTCAGAACTGAGATATTATCATAAGTATTATGCTCAATTTTTTTCAAATCCCTGAGAGTGGTGCGTCATAGTTGAAAAAAATAAAAGCCACTTTTTTCGGCGTTTTTCCTGAGTTATATGTACCTATATTCTCTGAATTAAAAAAATATTTTATGTTATATTAAACATTCCTACGTTCAGAGAAATATTTTCCAGACTTTAGAAGTTGCATAGTACAAAAAACGAAAGTAATACTAAGTAAGTCGTTATATTCGAGTATTTCGAAAATACTTTCAACGGCGCCGGTTGGTTGCAACGGCTATAGTCTCGGACTGCGGAACCGCTGATGACTCTTTGGACCAGGTTCGAATCCCGCCCGGGTCAATCTTTTTTTTTGTTTATCAGATGTTTTTTTGCTTCCTAACCATATGATTGTTGTTAAACCATTGTAAAAATATTTTTCAACTATTATATATAAATATACAGTTAACTATTATATTATATATAATTTAGGATTTTCCGGTCGGAGGACACATCAATTCTCAGGAAATCGAATCTTACAACTCCAACAGTTATTGCTTCGAAACTAATTTATCACTCTTGCGAACTTTTCTAGCTAGACCTTTATTTATGAATATATTTGGAAATAGTTTTGAATGCATTTCTTAAATATAAATCAATCTTTTTACCAAACCTAATATAAATAACAAATAATCTGATTGGAATCTCTTTTAAACCTGTTTTAAAATCTAACTCGAATACTAAAACTAAGCTAACAAAAAGAAAGAATTGTTAGTCAAATCCATATAATAAATTGTCATATCATACTTTAATTAGGTATTGAATCTCGAACGCTATTAAACATACATTTCCATTAAAAAATTTAACAATTTATTTATCAAAGAAAAATACATGTACCACTTTGATACATTCTTGCTGTAAATTCTCACGAGGATATTGATCGATGGACAATGTTATTTGAAAAAAATCAAAAAACATTTATTCAAACGTGCACACACGTACGTGCTCAACCATAAACACAGTCTATGGTCCACCGTTTTTCGGCACATCAAAATTGAATAAATGGTTTAGTACAGTGATCCGTGATCATTTATATTGTACTAGAATTACCGGATAAAACTGTTAAAGGTCCTCGTGTGACATTTATTTGATAAAAATATCGACGAACGTGCTATCATAGAAATTGTTCAAAACATATACAAATATATTCTAATATCTTTCATGAAGTTCTGTAAACCATTTATTTTTCATACCTCGTCAGATATTAAATTTTTTAATGGAAATGTATGTTTAATAGCGTTCGAGATTCAATATTTAATTAAAGTATGATATGACAATTTATTATATGGATTTGAATAACAATTCTTTTTTTTTTGTTAGCTTAGTTTTAGTATTCGAGTCAGATTTTAAAACAGGTTTAAAAGAGATTCCAATCAGATTATTTGTTATTTATATTAGGTTTGGTAAAAAGATCTAGCTAGAAAAGTTCGCAAGAGTGATAAATTAGTTTCGAAGCAATAACTGTTGGAGGTGTAAGATTCGATTTCCTGAGAATTGATGTGTCCTCCGACCGGAAAATCCTAAGTTATATACATATAATATAATAGTTAACTGTATATTTATATATAATAGTTGAAAAATATTTTTCAATGGTTTAACAACAATCATATGGTTAGGAAGCAAAAAAACATCTGATAAACAAAAAAAAAGATTGACCCGGGCGGGATTCGAACCTGGTCCAAAAATTCATCAGCGGTTCCGCAGTCCGAGACTATAGCCGCTGCAACCAACCGGCGCCGTTGAAAGTATTTTCGAAATACTCGAATATAACGACTTAGTATTATTTTCGTTTTTTGTACTATGCAACTTCTAAAGTCTGGAAAATATTTCTCTGAACGTAGGAATGTTTAATATAACATAATATATTTTTTTAATTCAGAGAATATAGGTACATATAACTTAGGAAAAACGCCGAAAAAAGTGGTTTTTATTTTTTTCAACTATGACGCACCACTCTCAGGGATTTGAAAAAAAATTGAGCATAATACTTATGATAATATCTCATTTCTGAATTAAATCTGGAGTAGTGCTCTTTCGATTTTTATATGAAATCTGCATTTTCGATTTTTTTCGTGTTTTTCGCGTTTTACAACCAGAGTTTGCAACGGAAAAATCTGAAAATGATACCTAATACGTGGCTTAGTATCCAAAAAGTGTCAGAATTTTTTCAGAATTTTTAACTGTCAATAAATAGGGAAAATGGGCCAAAAACTGGTTTCTCGATTTTCCTCAATAACTACCCTTACAGATGAGATATGGGGCTGTAACTTGGCAGATCGGGGTCTTTTTGGGTAGGCTAACGAATAGCCAAAAATGAGTAGGCGAAAATTGTAACAGTAGAAAGATTGAAGGGATTTGAGAAAATAGATACATTATCATCAAACAATTCAAATAGTTAAAGAGAGAAAGAAATTTTGATTTGGTTCCCACATCTTACAATTGATGAAAACAATTTCTATTTTGTATAAAGATCCGCAGTCCATTCATCACCGAAAAATCACAATATCCTCAACAAGTGTTAAAGAGCAATATCCAACGATTCGTTCGCGTTCCAGGTACACAGCATGGAGCTGAGGGCTCTTCCAGCTTGCCTGTTGCCCAGACCGAAGTCTGAGAACAATTTCGCGAGCCAAGACTTCACCAGAGAGAGCCGAAAGATCTTCCACAAAAGCGACACTTTCCACAAGGACTCGTATCAATGACGACACTCGCTTAACTAGCATACGGAGAGATACTAACGGCTCCATGTGAAACAGTGGTTGTCGAGCAAGAGCAAGCCAGTCGCCCACTGTTCCCGGGGTCTTTCTCGCGGCCGTTTCAGGCACGGATTCTGGACGCTACTCTAGAAAGCAGTCTTATAAAATAGATAAATACGCCATGCCAGTAGTCCTCTAGCGATCGGTTTCTAGCGCCTTCTTATATTAATCTGATGGCACGTTTGTCCAGAATCCGCGCGCGAAGCCGTGCCGGCCAAAAGATACCCAAACGAGATTCTCCAACAGGCGACACAACTCGACGAGAGGGAGGGAAACCGCTTGCGGACACCTGTCCCGGTGACGAGACACGATTTCAACAGCAATAAAACGACAAACAACCGGTCTCAACCAAAAGAAACAATACAGAGTTCAGTGAAAAGAAAACGCCTTTACAATTTAAGTAACGAGGACGGGAGAGGAGGCTGTGTCGCCGATTGGAGAACACGGAGCCGTTTCTTTTTTTCCTGTCCGCGAGTCTCTTCATCGAGCAGTCGATCGAAGCGTCGAAGCACACAGCGAAAAGACAGACGCGACGACAGACGAAGATCCTCACACGACGACGAAGAGCAGGCCTAGAAATTTATAGACCGTATTATGTATAGTCCCGCGGGCTACGTAATAGAAACAAATCCTAAACGGAACTCGCGGGGTGTATCGAGACGCGTCGAAACACTTTGTGATTATCCGCGACGAGTTTTGCACTTTCAGACTTTCGATCGCAGAAAGGTGTCGAATAAGATTGGGGGGGACCGGGGGAATTATAGTGTGCGAGATACACACAGACACACACACACGAAGTATAGGCGAAAGAGAGAGAGAGAGAGAGAGAGAGAGAGAGAGAGAGAGAGAGAGAGAGAGAGAGAGAGAGTTTCTCGTTTGTTTTTCTCTTGATTTAAGGAACAAAACTAACCATTAGAGGACAACGTACTCGTAACGACAAGAGGATATTTCAGTTATTACGTTCGTTAACCGTAGCTTCGTAACACGATTAATCCCGTGCTAGCGACCGAGGGAAGATGAAGATGAAGGAGCATGATGGCTAGCTGCGAGATGACGGCGGTCGGAGATGCAGAATGAAGGCAAGAGGATTCGCTTCTTTCGATGTAGAGCTCCACGTTTTATTTTCTATAAACACGTCTTGAATCGCTTCGGTGGAGCTTCGGTGATAACGATGTATAAGGTAAAAGTGCGCGCGCGTGCGAGAGAGAGAGAGAGAGAGAGAGAGAGAGAGAGAGAGAGAGAGCGAGAGAGAGAGAGATGATAGTTAGCGAAGATTAGGAAGACCGTCCTGAAGAGAGATCTGATCTGCGAGAGGAATATACAAGGGTACGGTGAATTTTCATGGGGGCCGGGGGTCGGGGGTTTAACAGGGATGCGAATGGTTAAAGTGGTTCTACAAAAAGAGGAACTAATATTTAAAAAATTGATAAAATTCAAACAAAAGTCTAATCGAAGGCCCAAAGGCTGTGTTAACTTGTTGAGAGTTCTTTGGGCTGCCAGGACTAAAACGTCAATGAATGAAAAAATAATACATATTTAAGTGGAACATGGGGGAAGTACCTTTTTATTGAGGCGACAGATGCGATGTACTATAAGAGACAAAAAGCTATAAATATTATGTAATAAATTATTATTATTGTTACCGATTATCATTGCAATGATTACTACATCCACTACCGCATAACTAGGCAGTTACTAAAAACAAAAGACGTACGCGAAGATAGAGAGAGAGAGAGTGAGAGAGAGAAAGAGAGAGAGAGAGAAAATTTATGCGAAACGCGTGTGCACGCGTAAAACTGCGCGTCAAAGTACTCATGCATAGTGGTCAATACCGTGTTGCGAGATTATTATGTAATGTTTTAACTGTAACGCAAAGAATGGTTGGGAAACACCGACAAACACCAATACTTACGGAGACAGCGACCACGTGACGATTACCCCGGAGCTTCTTCTAATGAGTTTCAATCGGCTGACTAACTTTCGAGCCAGACGGTGATCACGTTCGAAGTCAATTGACCAAACGTTAATGTGTTATTTTTCTAGTTGTTGGACGAGTACCATAGCGGTGGTATATTCTTTGCGTGTACGAAAGTTTTACGCGACTGTTGAAGCTTCCGATGTTTCTATAATAGTAGCAAATGCTGGACCCGGTTCAGAGAATATATTTTATGGACTCGTGTCTTCTGAACAGAGATCGTTATGCCTCGTTTCCAAAAATTAAAACATTTTTGCATTTACCCTGGCAAATATTATTCGATCAAACTAATTGTCTATCATTGTAGTTATCAGTGGAAAATATTCCCATGAATGACAAAAGTAAATTCTCAATGGTAAGACTTGTTATGTATATAAAGGAAATGTTAATAGAAAAATGAATATGTTCGTTTTTTGAGTGAACAAATTAGATAATGATTTTAGGGCGGGTTTAAGCCCCAGCAATCAGAACATTTTTGTGACAATGATGACTATTGTCGTCTTCAACATTAGAAATATTAAAATGTGTTCTATTATAATGCTATTTGTTATGGTATTTAAATTTCTTTCTAACACTTTCAGACAGATAGACAATTTATTATTTCATATTGGATAAAAAGAAAAATAATTCATCATTTTATTAATGTTTTTTTTTTTAAATACCTCGTATACCATAATTGTCGAATTATATGTATATACTGTACTATTTAATTTACAGTCAAATAATTTGTGTAACAATCACGTTCATCATTTTGATCGATTATTTTCTGTCAGCAGAATGTATTAAACCGATTTCACATTAACCCTTCCACTATAGTGTAATTGAAATTGTTACTGGAAATAACAATTGTAAAATATAAACAGAGTGCAATACTTCTGCTATTGCATCTTGCAAATTGTTAGTTCAATGTTGAAGCGAAACAGATGTCTGGGACGTTAAAATTTCTGTTTCTAGTTAGTTTATTTGCCCCATTTATAACTGTATATAGTGATTTTAAACAGCATATTAAACAGCTGACAATTTTGTTGTCTCGATCTCTGATGTTTAATAATGCAGTCTAAGAATTAAATATAGTCACCTATAATAAAAAAAAAAACGCTCAACCGACTATAATCACTTTTAATAATCATCAGTAGACTGCGGATTCTATGCATTTATTACGAAAACGAGTAAACGATGCGCGAGATAGTGTAAACATCAGGAGAAATAACAAGTACTGTTGCGTTATTTTCAATTTATTAAAATTATTAAGGGGAGAAATACATTTTTATTTAAACTTCGCATTTTGTAATTGATTCAGACAGTTTTTGCGAGTGTTCAATATTGAATGACTAAGTTTTCCTGAAAAAATATTTATTTTCGGAAGAGAAAGTTTAAGAATAGAAAACTACAAAAGAATTAGAATTGTCGTCAGAAAAATCGTTTTGAAGTTGTTGGTGTAAATATGTAAAAATTCTAATTTCGTTTACTCTTGGAAAATTATTTAATCTTCGAGAAACAGAAGTTTTGTTATCAGACGAGGATTATGGTCGCTGTTCAGGAGCCACGGTCCCCATAGTGTTATTCGACGGTACAGAAGTCACGTCTGTTAACGATAATACTCTTCTTTAACCGAACGTTGTAAGAGTCTAATTTATAACTGCAACGTTGCTCGTTACTTTGACATTAACACACTCTGAAACACTTTTCACCGATGACACGTATATATTATTATATACATATACATAAAATACGGCGGTTAGGCGAAACGTGCCATTCGTTGACTAGTTGAACACGTGTACGCGATTCGTGCATACGTGATTATGCATACATGTACATATATATACATATATATGTATACGTATATATACAACGTATATATGTGTGTGCGTGTATACATGTATGTATTATATGTATATAAAAAAAAAAGTACTCATATGTAAGGAAGAAATAGGCATATTATACCATGCGTTTCATACATATACATATGTAAACATACACCTACACACATGCGAGGAAAACAGAAGTACCTATTTTTCATGTAAGAGAGAGATAGTTTTCTGTCATTATTTTACATCTCCTCACGTCATCCTGACATTATATACATATATGTATGCACATGTATGGCTGATACATACGTGAGCACACATGTGTCTATACGCATATTATAAATATTAATATAAATGAAATACGATAAATGATGATATTGTAATAGCGACGAAAAAATTGATGATCTGCGTACTATGGGTCAGCAGAGAAGCATCCCAGAAAATGGTAGAATACTCGTAGACCGCATGACCGACGTTTTTATAGTTTAATCTATACACAGAAAAAAAGAAAAAACCGGTCTAGGACTAATCTGCCAAGCACGGTTTCGGGCCTAAGGTGTGTACGCGTATAACTAATTAAACAAAAAAAAAAAAGAAGAAGAAAGGGAAACGGCGAGACAGGTGGCGACAGACAGGGAATAGATATTATTCTTACTAATCGAACGTGGATGACGCGATTATGCTACCGCGCGCGTGCGCGGAAACGGGACAAGGGTTGGGAAGAGACAGAAGTTGCGACTCTTTGCTATCACTGCTAAACTAATAGACGACTATTTAACCACTGTCTGCTAAAAAACAAATGTTGACGAACGATCGACGCGCGGCAATACTCGACAAACTGCTAACCGTAAATGTTACGCATACTAACCGAGAACATGTACATAGCAAACACTGTACGCGTACGTACCCAGAAAAAACAGCATAGTATTACTGAGAATGAGAGAGGGCGAGCACGAATAGAAAGTTGACAAAATGACATCATCAACAACAGCAACAACAACATTAGGATTAAAGTCGACGCAAAAGTAAGAACAAGACCTATAAAATAAATAAGATATTTAACAAAAGAAGAAAAAAACAAACAAATAAACGTCGTGCAACTATTCGAGGATGCACGCTCTCCGTGCACGTTATTGCTAAGCGACAAGAGTGAGACCGTAATTAAGAGAAACACAAAGAAAAACTGTAAAAAAAGAAAAAACATACAAAGGCGAATAGTTTTTGTATCAAACGAGAGATAGGTTTCGTGGAGCTAGAAACGTAACGATCACGGTCGATGGGGTCCGGAAATCGGAAATGGTCAAACCTGAAAAGCAAGGAAGAATGGGGATGAGCGACCGATTGTTCAATTAACAGGCAAAAATATACATATATACATATATATATATATATATATATATACGCGCGTTCGCAAAATGAAAACTCATCGGTTCTTCTCGCGGTTATATATCTCGTTGATGAATTGCGAGATCGTCGTTCGCGGTCGCTAACAAACTGGAACACACGCAGATATACTGAAGCCAGAACTGTCTCTAGAGCTACGTAAAGAAAAAAAAAGTATAACACAAAAGACTGTAGCGCCATGAATGTGTATCTCAGATCTTACATATCAGACGTTTCGTTTCGAGCGGATCAGGAGACGTTCGCAACGAGATCTTGCTGGATAGCGAGCTGAACACCTGCACACATGATGCAGCTCTATTTTAGATAGGACTAGTGATGGCTTACGGAGACTCTTTGCTGCTTGGAATGTTATTTAAAGCTGCATCTGCAATGCTGAATTTAAAGGAATTATTCTGGACTTCTTTGAAATTGTTACAAGTTTTCGTTTGCGGTGTTGATTTATCTACAGGTCGTTCCATAATGTTTTCTTTGTATTTAGAAAAATTGTAAGATTATGATTTTGATGACTTTAATTTTATTAGTACAAATATGTACAGTATATGATATACAGTAGCGTGTCCTTTCATCCTAAAAAGAAAGAAAATCTCCAGACATTTTGTCAAATATTACAAGAAATCAAAATTGGTATTAAAGACTCGTAGTGAATTTAAAAAACATACAAATTGGAGATTACGTACGAAGATACGTTGTTTAGTGTTCTTACAGTTTGGACTGATTTAACTGGTTGAAATTGCTTTCGATCTTTAATTGGTGAGATTGTTATTTCCATAATACAAATGTTGTTCCTTTTATTAATATTTGAAAATTAATTGAATTGCTGTCAGTAGACTGCAGATTTTATGCATTCGTGAGAACAATCATGTGCAAAGAAACCATAAATAAAATTTAATAATGCTTTACTTTACTATACTTAACATTCTGATTTTTTATTAAACAACTTGTAAAAATTGGATTTATTCTAACAATTTGTTCTATCATTTGATTCAAAAATTGACTTGGAAGAATGTCGAAAATCTAATCTTACCAATAGATATGCGTTAGATTAGCCCCATAAGAATATTTTGAAAGAAAAAATGTGAACCACTTGAGGGTAAATCGATGTATCCCCGACAAATTAATTTAAATTAAAAGAGCATTCTTATGCTTTTACGATTAAATTTTCATGTACTTTTGCCGCGAAATTTGAACGTGACCAAATGTATGGAACGCCCTGTAGCTGGAAATCCTCGATATCTCTTCTAATTTCCATCATTTTCACTTTGAATCTGAATTTCCGAGAACTGTCAGTCTTAGATAATGTTCCAAAAGTGGTTGAAGCATTTCTTCAACTCGCAAGACAGAGAATTCTGAACATCTGTCACTAGACAGACACCCTTTGCTCACGAGAGACCCACTAACCCTCCAATCTCGCAATTCACGTTGAACCCTCTAATCTTCCCCAACACCATTGGCTTGAAAAATTCTCAACAATTTCTCCCCGGGACCCGGTGAAATCTAGACATTAACGAGCTGAACTTTAGGGGCGGGTGGTACCGTGTAGAATTTCACTTCCGTTTCCGGTTTCAAGGATCAAACGCGAATACAAAACGATTGATAACGAAACATGCGACTGTCCAATGCCAAGTAGAATGCTAAGCTTCGTTAGTACAGTACACTGACAAGCGTTTCACGATGATCTCTACAGGGTGACACAAGACTGGTTTACCGTCAGCAAACTCCGTAGACTCTAAGCGTTGTCATCTAGCACACAAACACATACATATTCGTGCTCTCTGTGATTCCGAATGAGATTCAAATCGTTCATTTATCCGGTGGCAGGGGGGGGGGAGCAGTGTTTGTTTAATGAGCCGCACGTGATTGGAACAACGAAATCGAAGATATTAAAGGTAATCACGGACAGGTGTCGATTGCCTTCTAGATCTCATGCAGGTTAACTCCGGTAGATGATTAGCGACCGTGTCTCGAGCTGTTTATGCATTGAACCACTTGCCTTGCGATTAATCACTATACTGGTGGGCACCCCAGACATAGACAATAGTTAGCAAATTAGGGAGCACGTGTTCATTCTTCTACTTAACTATGCTATTAATGTATTGTGATACATAATTGGAGATTGACAAGCTGTCCCTACGTGGCTCAGTATCATTTATTAGTAAGAAAATGTTCATTGTTGTATGCAACTGTGTTATCAATGTTTATGATGTTACTCGTAGATTGAAAATCTGTATTTTTCTGTCACAGTATCATTTATATTATTCGTTCAGGTAAATTGTGTTGGTAAAAATTAGTATTTTTTAGTTACTCCTGAGGAAACTGTGGATTTTATGCATTTATGGTAAACATGAGTAGCTGTAGTACTCAGTAAACACATTATAAAAATGCAATAATAAAGACACGTTATTTTCAATTAATTAGAACTATCCACAGGAGAAATACATTTCTACTTAACTGCATGTCTTGAAAATGATGCATAAATATTTTATTTTACATACAGTTCTTCAATCTACTAATAATAATTGTTTTTAAATTTGTTACAAATCAATAATCGAACCAAATAATGTGCAACAGCTGTTTATTGAAATGATTATATCACAGAAGATTGACAAAGACGAAAATAACAATGATAAACAATTGGAAAGCAAAAAAATTTCCTTAAAAAATTACATAGCAATATTATACATAGACCTCGGATTTTGTACATTTATGACAAATTTTAAATGGTCGAAAAATTGTGAGGTGACGTTTCCCCACTATTTTACACGGTCGACGGTTGTACCGCCAGAAACACATGGCATGTAGTAGGGGAACGGACTGATTGATGGTGGGGACAGTATGGCTCGCGACGAAGAAGTTGGACAGGCCTGCCTTACAGTGTAAACTATCAAAAATTCTTTATGTTGTATTTCACCAATTCACAAACTCTATTACACTTTTGAGTCATCATTCAGATTCAATTTGAATAAAATGTGGACAGTGATGGCGAGGCAAGTGGTCATCAACGTAGCTCCCAGTTTCTAGATTATTATTCGAACAGATAGCCGTTGCGAACCGCTAATTAATAATAATCCAGTAGTGTGGCACCAAGTAGACGTCATCCTCGTCATGCGAGAAACCTGCGTAGAACGCCTTGTAAAGAAACAAACAAAAAAAAAATATAAGAGAGCGAGAGAACGAGAGAACGAGAGAGAGAGAAAGATAGTGCGAGAGAGATAGTGTGCGAAAGAGAGAGAGAGAAAGCGAGCAAGAAAGAGAGAGTGTGAGAGAGTTTGAGAGATTGAGAGAAATATAACATTACCCTAGCGTCAATTTTCTACGAAAGAGTTTTCTACAAAATTCACACCATAAGCGTGTATCTTGTTACACATCGCGCTTATCGTATGAATATATGTATGTATGCTATGCAGCGCGCTGGTACGAATCTCTTGACGTTTTTCTATTAGACATCGTTCGCTAAGTTTGTTACCAATGTTTAAAGAGGTGGTGGGCGGTGAGAACAAATAAAAAAATCGGTTAATCAATGTAAACACCTGACGAGGGGTGCAGCCCGAAGCAGCAAGCATAATAGCGGATTAAATTAAACTCATAGATATGCTTGTTCGAGACGCAGTATAATTGTAACAAGAAAAATAACGGTAAACGAATCAGAAATGAAAAAAGAACAAAAAATAACTGAAGCAATTATAACTATCGTTCAATTATTGAGTTCTCGCGTCAGTGCGCAACTTCTCGCACCCATTTGCGAACAAACAACAACAAATTTCGAATTGTTTAGGACTCTTTCTCATTGTTCTTCATTTCTCGAGATACACACACGTCGTGTGTCGATCATGTGTGCGAAAGTTGGGTCACTGACCAAGCATTCTTATCGCTCTGAGAAAAATTGTAAAAAAAGAAACAACACACGAACAACAAATATCGAATTGTTTAGACCTCCTCATTGTTCTTCGTTTCTTGAAACACACACACACGTCGTGTGTCGATCATGCGTGCGAAAGTTAGGTCACTGACCAAGCGTTCTTATCGTTCTGGGAAGAATTGCGAAAAAAAAGCAAAACAACAAATATTGAATTGTTTAGACCTCCTTCACATTGTTCATCGTTTCTCGAAACACGCACACGTCGTGTGTCGATCATGCGTGCGAAAGTTGGGTCACTGACCAAGCATTCTTATCGCTCTGAGAAAAATTGTAAAAAAAAAGAAACAACACACGAACAACAAATATCGAATTGTTTAGACCTCCTTCACATTGTTCATCGTTTCTCGAAACATGCACACGTCGTGTGTCGATCATGTGTGCGAAAGTTGGGTCACTGACCAAGCATTCTTATCGCTCTGAGAAAAATTGTAAAAAAAGAAACAACACACGAACAACAAATATCGAATTGTTTAGACCTCCTCATTGTTCTTCGTTTCTCGAAACACACACACGCGTCGTGTGTCGATCATGCGTGCGAAAGTTAGGTCACTGACCAAGCGTTCTTATCGTTCTGGGAAGAATTGCGAAAAAAAAGCAAAACAACAAATATCGAATTGTTTAGACCTCCTTCACATTGTTCATCGTTTCTCGAAACACGCACACGTCGTGTGTCGATCATGCGTGCGAAAGTTGGGTCACTGACCAAGCATTCTTATCGCTCTGGGAAGAATAGTCGAGTTATCATTCAGGAGAACAATCGAACGTTCTATTGCGAGTATAATGATTGACATGTACTTTCGTTCAAGTTGTATGACCGCTGTATGAAATGCACTGGTGTAGTATACTATATCGATAGAGCCTGCTGGAACGGGACCGCACAATTGCCAGCAGCCTCGTTCCAGCATCATTTTCGTTTCGTCAGGGGGTTGGAAATCATGGCGGCGATTTCATGGTTCGTGATACTGCTTCGATCGTTATGTTCTCTGTCACAGGAAACCGAAAACTGCGACGATATTTCCGGTTACAGCTCTAATATATTATTTCCTCCTTCAGTCGACAAAGCTCGTTGAAGTTTAGGCATCTACAGTGTATTTAAATGATCCTGATGGAGGAACAGTTGCGATCAGGGAATCGGGGGAAGTTGTGAGCTTTTGTACTTCAATGAGAAAACTTTCAGACCGATTCCCAAGAAACAATGAGAAATCTCGAATTCCCTGTGTGTCTACGTCCAAATTTCTAACTTGCCACTTGCTATCATTGGTCATTCAGTGTTTTCTGTGCACGAACTTATGAATTAATGATATTCGAATTGTAACCGGATTTAAATGAAAAACGTGTAGTTAATTGTTTCGGTTCCTCGAAATCTATTTAGCAAGAACCGTGGATGATTTCAATGATTTCTGGAACCATTTTCCAACCCTCCCCCCCAGTTCTCTGAACAAATGAATATGTGATCAATTTCTCCCTGGAAGCTCTGTACGTGGAACGACGTATTCACCAAAGGAACACTAAAGGACTTTTTGTTTGTTGCTGGTCGTTGTTTACCGCTTGCGACGAAGAAGAACTCGAGTCAAATTACAGAAACAATCTGTCTGCGCCGAAGCAAATCATTCTGTGAAACGTTTCAATTATGCCTTGGAATTTGACACAGGTATACTGATAAGTAGACTGCGGATCTTTGTGCATTTATAGCAAGTGCTACGGAATAAAGTCCAGTTGAATAAAAGTTTCAATAAAGTTGGACGTAGACTTCAATACACTTGTTTATTTCATGGAGATGATCGTCGAGCTTGCGAGATACTATACCTACTTCCTTTTTTCCGTCGATTCGAGCTTGGAAGAATTAGTTATGTTACACAAATTGCAGATTTTAGACGAGCTGTTTAACATGTTGACTGCCAATTATCCATAAAAATTGCATAGACACCTTCGTTTTAATAAAATAGAAGCAAGTAATGTTTACGGTAGTTGTTCTTTCAACCTTCTTAAGTAAACTTAATTTAACTTTGTTTTGATAATTATATAAATGATTGTTGATAAATATAGGTATATTTAATCATTGAATATTTAAGATTGTTGCAACAGTTGGTCCCTAAAAAATATATTATATACGTTTCTATAAGTTGTTTTAATAGTAGTTACAACTTGCATACATATTGTTTCTGTGTGTTCTGACAATAAGCAACATTAAGAAACATATTGGAAGTTTTACAGTAACAGGAACGTTGGCTGGAAAATTACCCCTTGTTCCCTTGGTGGATACGCACGTGGTCTGTCCCAAATGCATAGGAATTTTTGCTGAAAAATATACAATTAATCCTAATTACAATTGAATACGACGTACACAATTTTATTATTATTCTAGTGTACAGTTCCGTTTAAATTTATAATCTCAGCCTTTCGTTGATCATTGATCCACTAATTCAAATAGTGTGCACGTTTCTTCTTCGACCAAAATATTATTTTCTTTCACAATTGAGATCAATATACCCCAAAATCGAATCTTTATCTCAAATTACATTACTCGTTAAAGAAATGTACAAACTCACACAATATTAATAGTCTACTCACAATCAGTATAGTTTTTTTCAATTGTGTTTGTCAATGTTGAACTTATTTTATACTGTATTGAAGAAACATTTATTTGAATAGTGATGCGGTTGAAAACCGTTCAGTTTGTAACTAGCAGATTAGATTCGATTTGAACCCAATTAGGTTTGGTCTAGATCCTAATGTAATTATTCAACAATGTTATAATGCAAAAATTTCTTTGACCAGTAAAGAGGGGTTGAAAAAATGGAACAATGACTCTACAATTACCATAGCAAATTCAAATCGAAATTCTACATGTCTTCTTAATCATTTAACAATGTTAAAATATAAACAATTCATTGAACAGTGAAGGGGTGTCGCAAAAATGAAATGATGACATAAACTTTGCGACAAACATAAACATTCAATTCGAATCACGTGCATTCTAGATACCAAAGTAATCATCGAACAATATTGCAATGCAAAAATGCAATTCTCACTGCATTTGAGACAGAACGCGAAGCTCGAAGCTATATGGGCGCATCATAAATAACTTGCGTTTCCCTTACGTCAGGCCTGTCCAACTCGGGGCCCGCGAGCCACATTTGGCCCGTTCCCCCACTTCTTCATTCCGCTAAGGTGGGGGGTGACGTTCCCCCACTATTTGACCCTGTCGACGGTCGTACCATCAGAAGCGCAGTAGTGGGGGAACGGACTGGTTGATGGTGAGGAGCGTGTGACTCGCGACGAAGAAGACCAGGCATGCCTTACGTACGTAACCGTATGTATGTTAATCAGAGGCATTTCTGAATGTACTGTTAATTCATTATAAGCCCTCGATCGCAATGAGTTCGTGTCACTCCATCGACATTGTTTCATTGTTGCTACAATCGACTCATGTTTTGGCAATTATGGACTGCGTACGACGGAAATTATTTATGACTGTCCCCAGCCACCGGTTTCCTATGGTTTCCGCCAAACCTTCGTTTCGCCTATCTATCGCGACAAGCAATCGACAAAACTCGATATAAACACGTTCGTACGAGCTTTTAGCGAAATCAGATTGTACCCGAGGTAACGTAAAACTACGATAGACTACGATTAATTATTCTGTAGGTTATAAAAGAGAGAGAAAAAAATAACTAACGTTAGTTACCCTAAACAAAGACGATATTGGAAAAAACTAGTGGCTAGAGAGTTATTACGGACTGTTTCTTTGCCAAACACACGAAAAACATACACACATACCGGTCTTCGTTAAGTGCTGAGAAAAAACACTATTGTTCGCAGAGTGATCTCCGGCGATCTTGGGCGATAACGCAACAACAGCCACAAGAACAACAGCAAGACAACACAACAAGCAAAAAGATATACAGAAAAAGAAACGATATATGAACAAAAATCAACGTACAGGTGTCAACAAACACACACATACACACATACATGTACATTATTAAGTGTATATGCGCGCGCGTGTGTACGATGATATACGAATACAATACTAATCTGTACACTTCGTTTAGGCCAGCTCGTGGCTCGAGCAAGTAACATTCGAAACCAATTCGGAACGCGTCAGCTCGGACCGAACGGGTTTAATTGAAAACTTTCTACCATCTGCAACTTGGTGAACAAACACACATGTACAATTTCTCTATACAGGGTGTCCCAAAAATGTTTTGCTTCCTTGAAAGGATTCCTGAGGTCGTTTGAAGTAACTTTTCCCTTTGCGATAATGTTCTCCGCGGCTTTGTTATGGAGTTATTAACGAAAAACGCGGGCCAATCAGAGCGCGGGTAGAGTGGACAGCTCCCGGCTCTGCCAATGTCAACACCACGCCCAGTGGAACCCAGTGCTGGGCTTCCCCCACCAACTTTCTTTCATGCTGCGCACACCTTCGTCGCGTTCGCTGGTGTCTCGCGTCTTCGTTGCCCCGCGTCCAGTCTTCACGGTAACGGCGCTTAGGGGACAGTGGACGCTATGGTCGGGACGGTTTGCCTTCAGTTGAGGCAAATATCCCAGCACTGGTGGCACTGTGGGACCTCTCGTCGGCCCGGAATTCGTCCGCTGTTGCCGCCCTCTGATTGGTCCGCGCTATTCGACGAAGCCGCGCACAGCATTTCCGCAAAGGAAAAAGTCACTTCAAATGAACTCAAGAATCACCCCATCCAAGTAAGTACATTTTTTGGACCTACTGTATACAAAATGAAAGTCTCTTCGTTTCGTTATTTGTCAGAGTATACACGAAAAAGAACAATAAAAACGAGAGAGAAAACACATTTTTCGTCACGGTTGCGAAAATGATCGCGACAATATGCGAAAAAAATTGTGTATTAAAAACAGGATGCGAATACTTCTTGGGACACACGTGTACTTCTTGTTTTCGGTTACTCTAGGCTGCGGTTGAATATATTTTATGAAACGGTATTAAAAAGAAATACACTCGAAACGTACACGTATACACACACTGTACACATACGCATACACACGCACACAGAGAACCGACTAATGAGCATAAGTAACGTTTGCATGCAAAATATAGAGAGTAAAAACAATTTAGTGGCCACGGATTATAAGGCGCGCAAATCGAATCTTAAACGCGAGAAACGAGATATGAAGAAAAATAAAACTAACAGCAGAGTAGTTCTTTTTCTAACGAGCGAATAATTTTTTTAAAGTGATTTGACACGTAGCTGGCTAATTAGAAGTTACAATAACATGGCCAATATACTTTTATAAACTGTACAAAAAATGGAAAAAACAGAGAAAATAAGTATTCACGCGCGTTTAGACATCAGCACTTTTAAAATATACTTGCCATAACAAATGCCTTAGCAGAAAAAAAAAAGAAATAAATTACTGTACATTGAGGTACGAGTCGAGGAAGGTAAAAATAAAATATATGTATATATATATGTATATATATGTATATAAATATATATATATTATATATATATATATGTATATGATAAGTATAATAAGTACATGCAATGTCATTATACAAAAAACAGGAACAGATGAAAAAAAATGCGAAAGATCGACAAGTGAGCCAAACAAAAAAATAAATAAATAAAACAACCAATGCACACATCAAAGGTACATAAGTAGCGAAGAGGGAAAAAAACGATATACATACACATATACCTTACGTTTAAACAAAAAAGTCGAAGAACCGTTGATCTGTATAAAATGTACCCGCGAACGTTTCCTCCATGTATATTTTATACATTTAACGTTATATATTGTTCAACAGAGAGCAAGCAGCAAGTGGTTATAACGATTAATTAAAAAGATACCGAGCAAAAAAAAAATAATAATAATAATGATAAAAATACAAATAAACAGTGTACATGGAACCTCTCAGAAGCGCACTAAAATAAAAAAAAAGTACGAGATGACGATGCAAAGTGAGAATATATTATTAAATGTATTTAGATTAAGAAAACAATTTAATTATTAGGGGACGAGAGAAAACAAGAAAAAAAAACAGAAAAGAAACGATCATTATCGTGTACATAAACATCGTTGGCAATATTCGACTTCGCCCGTCCATTTAGTTTCTAGACCACACGTCTCTACGATTGTTCCTTTCGAGCCAGCATCGAATAGGTCAGAAACACGAGATTGAGAAAAGGAAAAAACAAATAATAATTTTGCGCCTGTAATTCTTGTTAATCTATCGTTAAACACGTTGACATAAATTTAGTCGAAGTGTTTTCCTTCTCGATGCAGAGAGAATAATATTATAATATTTTAAAATATATCATTGTTTATGTTTAAGACACACTTCCAAATATTCCGTATTTCGTTTTTTCTTCTTCGTTTTCTATGTTCTTCATACGTCACGCGTTCTATCTCTGTTCCACGCACCAAACAAACAACAACCCCTTTCGCGCGGCCGGTTCTTCGAGTTGCAGGAACAACACGTCTCGCCGCTGACACACTTTGTACATAAATGTACCGCATGGTGTTTCACTGCATCATTTATTGTAATGCAACCAAGGCATTCAATCAAAATGAATTTATAAATGAAACCTGTTGACGCTGTATTCCATGCGATTCAGAACTCAACCCTAGAACTATCGACGACGACTGTCTCTACTAATAGGGAGGGTAAAAGGGGGGTAAAAATGTCCATCATTATTTTTATTCCTTATTGAAAGAATTATATGTTTTTCTCAATCTAATTAGTTTGAAAACTAAAATTTTTATTATACTTACCTTGAAACTACGTTTATGACACTCATTGGGCTCTGATATTAATTATAAAAAGGATTTTTTAGTTTTAGTTTTACATCCTCTACTAATGGGGAGGGGGTAAAAATGTCCACCATTATTTTTATTCCATATTGAAAGAATTGTATGCTTTTGCTGAATCTATTTGGTTGGAAAACGGAAATTTTCATTCCATTTATTTCCAAACTGCATCTGTGAATTCGTATGACGTATACGGACCCCAATTCCTGTGTTACAAATTCTTTATCCCACAAAGAAAATAATTCTGTCATTTCTATCCTGCGTATCCTCTTCACGAAATGGTTGCATACGCCGTTCTTAAACTAACTAGCTAAACATTAATTAATTTTCGTTACATTGAAATTTATAGTGTGCATGTACAATTGTACATTTTATTTCTTTTGTCATATAGAAACAGTTTCATAGTCCTTTTGTAATTACAACATAATTTCACTCTCTGTTTCATTACTTTTACTCGAGACAATCATGTTTCTTTATTTAGAGACAAGAGGGCTACTCGAACATTGTTTAATTTCTTTCTTCAGATCTAAATTCGAAATGTATGGTTATTAGTTTATTTACTCCGATATCCGTTAATTAGATAACGACGCAACAATTCCACATCTACCCTTCTACTGTAATTTTTTATGAGACACACTCAAGACTTATGTTTTTATTACTATCAAAGGGTATTAATGCTAATAAGTAATTGTACAATATACGAACATCTTTACACACATTTCAAATACTCACATTCTGTACAAAATTTATAACTATTAACTAATAAACAAATTTCGGCAATGAGTTAGCTAGATTTAAATTGACTTTGATGTTACGTTTCGATACACTGCATACCCAGTATAGTGAAAATTAAGGTAGATACAAAGTTATTTATAGAGTATCAAGAAACCGCGCTTTCGATTTGAAATTAAATTGAAATTTGAATTTCGACTATCGATTGCTGACTCGCACATCATTCGACTAACGATGTTAAACCAAAACAAAAATGTCGACGACTCGACGAGCTCGGAGGACGAAGTAATGAAAAGTGTGTTAAAGGAGGCGACAGATCATGAATTTTTAAAAGATATTTATTTTTCTGCAAAAAAACCTGATGATTCTGGAGTTTCACAGAAAACGAGCAGACAGAGTAAGTAACATAACCTCATCATATTGGTCCTCCTAACCTACATGCAAACAATTGTAGACACCTCATAACTTTATCTTAAATAATGTCAATTAACAATCTGTAATTTTAATTCTTTTTGCTTTTAGAGAATTCAAAACATACCGAGGAAACAAAACCCAAATCTTTAAGACCAGACTTGGAACAGACGGAAAGATTTGAAAACTTTGGAGTAACTCCAACGTTTCAGAAGTATGTTGCAAAAAAGCTGGATGAGATAATAGAAAAGTAAGTAATCTGAACATAATTAGTTTCCTAAAATATATTTGAATTATAATTTTAAAAATGTGCTCAATTTTACTCTAGATCCATTAAAATAAAAAATAAAGAGCAAGATTCTCTTGTAACTGGTACAGAAAGTACAGATAACAATTCTGGTATAAAACTCCTCAATTCTTCTGTAGAGTTTCTAACAGCTGAGGAACAAGTAGAAGAACTTCCCAAAAAGAGGAAAGTTAAAGTAGATATAGATGAGAAGGCAACTATGTTAAAATGTAGGGAAGTTGCGGTGGATCCAAAGAAAATATTGTCAAAATCAGATACTAAAGCTTGGACAAGCAAACGAGGGGAACCAGAGTTTAAATATAAAAAGTTAAAAAATGGTACTTTAGTGGAACAGACCTAGCGTTACTAAAAGAGATTGTGTTTTCTTAAAACTGTTTTAAGAAATAGAAATATACTTTTGTAAGGAAAGCTTAATGTTTTAAAATTAATTATTCCTTTTGTCATCCTGGGACTTGCTTTTTCGATTATTATCGTTTTATGCTCTAGCATTTTAAATTAAGAATTATTACTAATATAAGAGACAGAAAAGTATCAGTGTTGTCTAAAGTATAAATGTTTAACTATCAATAAACATTTATTTTAGCAAAGTTAAGTTGTTTCCCACTATCCGTTCCTCTAACACTATGCGATTATAGTTGTTAAAAGATACAGATTTATTTAATTAGTAAATTAAGTATCATTGAAAGGAAATAAGTTAATAAAATAGAAATTTAACGAGCGAATGGAATGATTTTTGTTACCTTAATTGTAAGATGAAATGAAAATTCCGGGAACAATTATTTTTACCGCAAAATCTACACATCGACGTGCTACACATAGAACATAAGTTTTTGAGAGTATATGAGAGTGCTCACGCCCGGAGTTTGTGTTCCCACTTTTCCCTACCTTATCTTTAGCATGGAACAGAACCTACATTATCTTAGGCATGGAACAGAACCTACATCATCTTAGCACAGACGAGGTATAAGAGTAGACCAATCACCATATGGGGTTTCGTGTCTCACACAATAACTACTGGTTTTCTTACGCCCTCTACGCTGACGAACGATAAATGTTGGAACTAGATCCACGAAAACGATCAAATACAAATTCCCCATTCCACTGTGATCCAATTGGCTGTGCATTCGTGCCTACGGTACCGCATTCCTGCCAGGGATCTTCTTCTCATCTCACCACGATACACGTATCGTAATTTTTTTTAATAAAAAATAAAGAATATTAATTACAATAGTTAACGTGTTCTTTTCTCCCCACCCTGTACATGAATATTCGATAGTAGAATTAGAATAACATCTTCGATAATTTTAGATAGAAACAAATTTTTCAAATTAGGCAAAAATGAAGTTTTGTATTAAGAGAATGTCATAATAAAAGAGGTGGCAGGAGAATTTGGTGCCTCTTTCGCTATCATATTCTCCTAATATAAAAATGGATTTTCGAGGTTTTCAAAAAATTTTCAGCTGTCTGGTTTGTCGTTGGGTTGTGCTACTGAATTGTCGTGCCACCTCTTTCGCTATCATATTTTCCTAGTAGCAAGCCGAAAATCTCGAAAATTGAATTTTCTATTAGGCGAATGTGCAACTCAACGACAGGCTCAAAGACCGAAAATTTTCGAAAACCTCGAAAATTGATTATTGTATTAGGAGCGTATGATGTCGAAGGACCTGGCACGAAAAGTCAGTAGTACAACTAAACGACAGGCAAGACGGCCGACAATTTTCCGAATATTCAGTAGTACACCTTAACGACAAGCCAGAAAGCCGAAAAATTTTGGTTTTTCGAAGTTTTGCTATTTTTGCAATTCCAAATCAGTAGTGTAACTCAATCACAAGTTAGACGTGCTTAGATTTTTTCGGAAATCAGTAGTACAACTCAATGACAAGTCGGAAGTTCGGGAAATATTGGTGATTCAATAAATGTATGCGCAAATACGATTGTTTACTACATTGTCTTGATTTATTCATTGTAGATTCATACATAAAATGTTTGTATTTTACATGTAGCTACATAACTTATATTCGAAACATTTATAACAAGAATGTAGAGTACTTTTTAAAACTGCAATGTTGCCGCATTATATTTGCACAGACGACATATAGAAGTAGAGTACACCCATCATCAAATGTATTTTTTTGTCTCACGTCCAAGGGGCTCTGGAGCGTCCAGATAGAACAGCCAACTGGTGAATAAGATCACCATTACCAATTTCGTGTTGCGGTCGACGTTATCGATAACTCAACAAATCTGGGCATATTAGTAAGAATCGAGTATTTTGTATACTTTATTTATTACATTACATTTCATATTACACAAATGTATAACAGTTCGATAGGAAATAATAAGAAAAATAGAAAGAGAAAGATAAAGGGACAAGAATAAAACAATGATAGATTTTGAGAAATGTGAAAGATTTTCTGACATGAAAAAGTTACCCACATCTAATGAAAATAGATAATCGCAATAAGTTCAGTGGTTCCTTGTTTTGGAAAACAGGCTATACTATCAGCTAGCATATTCACCTTTTAATTTATATTCCCTCAGCTGACAAGTCTGCGCTTTGCGAAGAAAAAGTTTCACAGGAAAGCATTAAAAAGTCAATCTGTGATCCTTTGATAGCAGCAGTTGGGTCTCTTGGCAATCGATCGTAATTTTGAATATGTAAACGCAATGTTCTTTACTTGGCAGCGGGTGGAGCTCGATCTACATTCTTCAAGCTTTAATTAACTTCCCGGAATTTAAAGAGCCCTCCGAGAAGGCTTTAAAAAAGTGAATTTGTTCGCAACCCTTCGATTAGTACAGTAACATTTGTAACTGTTAGAGTTATAACAAAGATAAATAGTGTATCGTACTGTGGACTATGCACGTGGTGCACTTATAGGCGATACTCGGCAAAATAGGAAGAACGAGAAGGCGCGCGCAGGTATTTACATAGAGTAACGCACTTCGTACATAATACATGTATAGTTGAACGTATATCGCGCCACCTATACGCACACATTACACTTATGGCGGAAGGACGAATACGTGTGTGTGTCAAACCTCATCAGAAACATTTTCAAGCTTCAATTTAACTTCTAACAAATCAGAAAAGTTCGATAGAAAACTACTTGAATATCTATTTGCAGCTCCTTGTCGAAAATAATTTAGCCTCTTATCGATTGCAATTTCGCCGGTTTTTCGTACTTCGCAACCGAAACTTAATCCGCGTTCTGAAGGTTCCAATTTCAGAGCTCGCTGATTAAGAAACCTTCACACTGAAAAGTCACTCTCGCTTCTGCAGGCAAAAAGGAAGATTGTGACCAACTATTTCTCTTCAAACATTACCCTACTTTTCCTGCTTGGGGCAAATCCCAGATAGATGAAAGACATCACTTAACAAAAGTTATTGAAATCTGATGCATGGACGTGGATTAAACACTGAAGCGAGGATAATAAACTTCGTAATGATGATTAAAGCATCATAGCTTTTTCCAGCTTAGCTGAAAAGCTGTAATATTTTCCAGCACAAAATGGCGACTCTGCTGTGTGAACCGTGCAGCAGCCAATGAACTCGGAGACAAAAATGACGCTTAACATTCTCCAGAAAATAGATGAACATCGTACCTACATGATTTTCTTCAAATATTTTATGCTGCAGGTTAGATACTGTATATTTCTTTATTAAAGTTAACAGATAAAAAAACATAATAAAAATTGTGTGCGTCGATTGCAAGAAGCAGGGGCTAAATAGAAATTTCATTCCTCCTTTAATCGTTATGATCAGTTGAGTATATCCATATTTTTGAAATGTTTTAGTATTTTTATAATTTTACATTTCACTGACAAGAAATTAGAATTTAGATGAGACATGACATTGGAAATTCAGAGATCAAAATTAACCCATCTTCCGCCATCTTAAAGACCACAGTAACGAGGTCGTTGGATTCGTCTTGACGTCAGCTATAATATTATTAAATAAAAAATATATAGTGATAAATAAATAATCAAGGTGACCTCAATTTTTATTAAAAAAATTTTTTTTTTTTAATTTTTGATATTGAAATTTGTAGAAGACTAACTACTGATTAATTTTTGTAGGAAAAATTTTTTTGTCACACGACCGGAAAGTGTCTGAAAGTAATCTCCAATTTTTCAATCGAGGAATTTTATTACAATTAATGAAATAACAAAAACGTGTTATTACTGTCTTATTTAAAATATTACAAATATTTAAACAACAATAAGTATTATATTTTAGACAGTTACCGACTATAATCAATTAATCATACGTATTTGCGGTTTATAATTATATTTACCTATTAATAAACAAAAATCTATACAATAATTCTATTTAACAAAGATAAAATAAAGGTTTCCAATATGGGAAAACAGCTGTGATGCTATGCTGCGATGTTGATGCTATGCTCTCTCAAATACAAATGATTCAACTGAGCTAGCAAGAAAAAATTCATAAGATAGGTCTGGGTTAGGTCTTACCACTCGTAAGAACCGCTGTGTGGTCATCAATACGACTGGTGCGCCGCGACTAGCTGCAGAATTGCGTGTCACGCAACACTTTAAACTATCATAACTAAAAAGTTAGTTTGAGTTGGGACGTGAATTTTGCAGGACCTTTTAGATTTTAGAGGATGCCCCCATGAGGGGGGGGGGGGCGGCGTTCGGGTCGCCGCGGGGGAATTCCCCGTGACGGGGTAGCCACCCCTCCTCGGAGGGGGAAATAGATGAGACGGGTCCGTTGCGGGGTGTCCCCTCGCGGTGTCTGTTGCCCGGAACGCGGGCGGAGAGGGGGGGGGGGGTCGGGGGGTGAGCTGACCCCGGTTCCCCCGGGGGAATTTAGTTTCCCTTCCGGGATGGGTCGACATCCCCGAGGTATCTCGGTGCGGGGGATGCCGGCCCGTCCCCCTCGACGAGCAACGAGCTCTGGGGGGTTGTGGGATGGGTGGGGTGGGGAGGGTTGGGGCGTGCCGGATCGCGCCTTCGACGACCCTTCCCTACCGGTGTTGGCGTCTTTCTGCCCTGGCCGGGGCGGGGACCTTTGGGTCACCCAGACCGGGCGGGGCACGGAGACACCGGGGGCCGTGGGTGGACCGAGCGGGGGCTCGGGAAGCCCATTTCGACGGCCCTAGGGATGGGGACACCGGGCGGGTCCCTCCCTCTAGTGGGGGAGGCTAACCCCTCCCCCCGGGATTTTCTGATAGCTGGGAAGTGTCCTGTTGAGTACTCGCGTGATCCAGGCACTTCCCATTTAGCTTAGGCGGGTGTGGGATTTTAGTGGGTAGCCACTGGGGACGGGCGCGCCTTCGGCACATAACCTCGGTTTCCCCCCCGGGGCCGAGGTGTGCGTAATGCATTTCCCCACAAAAAAAGGACCTTTTAGAGGAGATGTTGCTGAAAATGTTCCACTTTGTTAGATCTTGAACTTTTTAAAACTTTTTAACTGATTCCTTGTCAAAGATGCAGAAGTGCGTCGTAAATACAGACGCATATACTATAAAAAAAAAGATGGGCTTGTGGCGGCCTAACTTCCTACACGCGCCACAAGAGGGACATGTACTGTTGAGTGCTGACAAGAAGATCCCCGGGGGGGCACAGAGGCAAGAGGGGTCTCCAGCTAGCTCCACCCATCCCCACCTCTGACGCTCCCGTAGTCGCCGCGTGATCACACCGTTTCGACTGTTTACGTCACACGACGCATAGTATTTAGTAGGATTCCCGTATTTACTAGAGTAGTGTGTGTGACTGCTTCGGCCAATAGAACGCTCTAGCCGAAATTGCGTGTGAGCCTAGCCGCTCCCCTTCCAAGCCAACCAATCGGGTGTGCATTCTTGCCTACGTCACCGTATTCCTGCCAGGGATCTTCTTGTCAGCACTCAACAGTAGTTGAAAAGAAAGACCTTTCTCGCTAGTATTCAACTCCTTAATGATTTGTATATATACCGTCCTCAAACGCCTTCCAACATCCCAACCGTGTAAGGCAGGGCCCGCTAGATAGCCTTACTGATGAGTCCTCTAGCGGGTCTTAGGACGAAACGCTCCTTCCTTTTTCCTCCTCTCTTTCACTTATTTCATGCTCCCACAGGCTCATAATGTTCACTAGGTTTTCCAGGACAGCGTTGCGAAAAAGAGGAATTTTTTCGATGAAAAACGGCATCTGAAAAAGTTTGATCTTTGAACGCTTATTGTGACGAGAGTTTTTAATATTTTTAATTAATATTATCGTTTTCGAACGTAATGGAAATTTAAGAAACAATGTACATTCGTTAAAAATCGATATGAGGACTTTGATTTTTTAGCTCGTAAACAGCTACCGCGTCATTCTGGCCCACTGTGCGGCGCACTTGTTAGAGTTGCCAGCATTCATGCAACACGCTTCATCAACAAGAGTTAAGCATGATTAGATTTCAAACAAAGACGTCTTCGACGGCCGGAATTATCAGTGCTAAGAAGGAATAATACGTTCCGTGCAACGACTCTGTGTCAGAAGTGTCGGATACACGGGCTTTTCGTTCCATTTCCTTCTCGGCGCTAGACCGTTCTTCGAGTCAAGTTGACAAGGTCAACACCAACGAACGGGTGTCTCGGGGTGGCCCGCCGAGGTAGGTGCATCGATTATGCATTTGCGACCCTCATTCCGCTCGAACCAGCGCAGAGACTTTGCCAATGGCGGGGCTAATCGGAAAGAGGGTGCATTGCCAGAAGCCCACCCTATTCTCGCGCAGAAACTGCATCGAACTTCCCTCATATTCCGGGACTGCGGTCGTTCAACGGTGTCCCGACCATTTCCGGTTTATCGAGGAGTCCTTGTGCTCGGAGTATCAAGGACGCGCGCACCAGACTTTCAGAGAGTTTCGGAACTTCGTTGATCGACCGATATTTTTATGGTGTTATCGGTCTTGAATCGGTCGGCACTTTCGCTACTGTCGTTTCTTCCGGCAACAATCTTTATACAGTTACTAATATTCGGATACTCTTAAAATGACGATAAACTTTTTTCATATTCGACCATACGACAGGGATTTGTTTTGAGAAGTTAGAATAATTCATTTATTACATGGCGGGTGTTCATGTGAAATAAAAATTTAAATTTTTATTTATGAAACAATTTAGATTTTTCTTTTCTTCTTTAAAGATTTTACAGGGTGGACCATATAAATGGGAACACCTAAATATCTTCCTTATTTACTGTCCTATGAAAAAACTCCTCAAGACGAAGTTACACTATTTTATGGGGCACATGCAATGGTAAACAATAAATTTGTTTATGTCATTTCTTTTAATACAAGTCATCGGTTTTTTTAAAAAATGGAACACTAATACTAAATTCGGTGGATAACATCTTTTAGACCTTGATATGACCTTGAGCAAAAATAATCATGTTGGAGCGAGAAAGATGTAGAAGTTTAAAACTAACGTGTTTCAGCCTGCATGATGTATTTTTTAGCTCATTTGCTCAGTTTTTGTCCAGCTCATTATTCTAAAGTTGCCAGAACTTTATTAAATATGAAATATTCTGGACGCTGGATTGGACAAAGAGGAACCGTAGCATGGCCAGTTCGTTCTCCGGAGCTAACACCACTAGATTTTTATCTATGGGGCAAAATAAAATGTGTTGCCTACAAGAATAAACCTACAACGCGAGAAGATTACCTCACAGGAAATCGGCAATTCTTACAAACCATTTATTACGAGATTGCAATATTGCATCAATGAGAATGGCCACCATTTCGAACATTTATTATGATTTATAAAACAATAGGTGTCAACCACGACGTAAAAAATATATAATTCAGGCTAAACACGTTGGTTTCAAACTTCTACATCTTTCTCGCTCAAGGTCATGTCAAGGTAAAAATGATGGTATCCACCAAATGTAGTTTTTTATTTTCTATCACGCTATCGTAAAATAAATATACTGTTCCATTAAAAAAACTACCGATGACCTCGATATCTTATTGAAAAACTTATTTTAAAAAATTTTTTGTTTACCATTACATTTGCCCCTTAAAATAGTGAAACTTCGTCCTGAGGAGTTTTTTCATAGGACAGTAAATACGGTAGACAAGGTGTTCTCGTTTATATGGTCCACCCTGTATGTATAACTGTTGGAAATTTCACCCACCTATTTTTGTAACAAATTCATAAAATCCACAGTCTAGTGGTAAATCTTATTGTTTAGAGATCGTATTCGTTGGAGAAACGTTTAGAGTAGTATTTCTCGCGCGGTATTATTAGGCTGAAAATGATCATTGCCTCTGTTTGCACATGGATACGAGTACCACTTAGGCAGAACTTTACTCCGTCGTATGTTTGTGTCAGAGCACAGCACTTTGTTAAGTGTGAAACAGACACTGATGCTTGTCCAAACTACAAGCCGCGACGAATCCATGTTACGCTTAAGTTACTTGTACCACACTGTTATCCGTGTTTCTGTTTTTGGCATTCAACATTAGAAAGAAATATATTAATTCTACGAATGTCCACCATCATAAATTTTTTATTTATATTTTATAAAATTTGGGTACTAATATTCGATTAATTGGAGTGGGATTAACTATATTTTCCAACAGGACACATGCGTACAGCGTGAACAAGTTTTATATCAAGAAAATGTGTTAAAAAAATTTTAGTCAATCATAATGGTTATTTGCGACAATAACAAATAAATCTTGAAATTTTTAAATTGTTTCATGTTTTGAAAAATTTCTGCAACACCTTAATTCCATTTGAATAAAATTTAACATTTTGTTAAGGATCTTCTTCGGAAAAATTTCTAAAATAACTGTTATTTTTGGTCTCTGATAGAAAACATTCATCACATTCTCCTCTATAAAACGATGTAAAATGAAATTAGTTCGTGAGAAGCATATCCTGCATCGCCTGAAGCGATTCCTGTAGTGAGGCACACGCCTTCTCAAGAAGTATACCTTCATAGGAGGAGCCTGATGAATGTTCGCTTCCGCGTTGAACAAACCGATTCATCAAATCACCTGCTACGCTCCCTGATTTTATTGTACCCGATCCAGCGCCGGAAGATTTACCGTTGCAAGTTTTCTCATAAGACACGGCAATAATACGAACGCAACGTTCGCAGTGAATCGTGAACAACGAGGTATACAGCATGCAGTTGCAGCTGCATTCAAAAGGTAAACGCGAGCGATTCATTGCGAATTTGTTTCAAATATCACAACCGAACCAATTATCGAAAATTTTAAAGAAAATTTCACAATTTTTAGAGATAAGACTGAATAAATCTTACAAGGGACATTATACCCAAGTGTAACACGCCGATTTTGATACAATTAATTTATTGTATAGGATATAGTTTGTGGAAGAATGTTTGACACGTATTTTTTTTTAGCTTCTGACATTCATGTTAAGTATATAATTTTTTTTTTATGATTGCGGCGCAAGGTTCGATCATTTTCCTTTTTTTTATGATTTCGGCGCAAGGTTCGATCATTTATTTAATTTTAATAAACGATCGAACCTTGCGCCGAAATCATAAAAAAAATTACATATTTAATTTTCGATCGAAATGAATTCTCCTTTATTCATGTTAAGGATGTGAAAATATCCCTCAAATATGGGGTCGAAAACCCTATTTTTGCTAATATCTCGAAAACTAAATCTGGAATATTTCGGAAACTGGTCTGGAACAATAATTTTGTTAAATTGGTGTGTTTTCAATCATGGAATATAGTCATATAAAATTTTTTTTTGCAATATTTCTTATTAATTGTTTATCGAATTTTTATGTAACTTTGTGTACGTAATTTATGAACATATGGAATATGTGTTTTTGGAATTTTATTGGTTTTGTCATTTAACAATAATTATTAAATATATAACATTCTTATTTTGCATTTTCTTACCTGTGCTCAAAGTTACTCTGAAAAGAAGAATATTTGACGGTGTTAGTACGCTTAAATGAAATGTTTGCGCCCATACTTTTAATTATTATAGCGTCGGGGTGTGGAAGGAAGTGAATTTTCAAAAATTCCAAGGGCGATACCATTGAGCGTGACCGAGCAGGGACCATAGTGAGTTTTATCGTGTTACAGATAACTCCACTAAGGATACTGAAAAAATAAACAGGCAGGAGAACTGACTTTTACTTAAGCGACAACCCGGTCGACTGTCGATGAAATTTTTAAGAAAAAATTCTGAAACCCGAGGATCAGTCCCTACGATGATACCTATTGGAAAAATTGTGGCTGATGGTGGGCGTAGAGAGCTGTCAATATTTCCTGGAGCGGGCATCGCTTCGGAATTAAATAGCGTGGGATATTCATAAATAAGCAATATCCGAGGTAACGCTCAATTTCGGAATTTTATGGTGTCATTTTTTACATCAACCAGAAAGTCAATTTTCTGCTTCGTGAAATTCTTGATATATATTAGAAAACAGCTGTTTGGAAAAGAAGAAACCGAAAAGTTAACACAGAAAAATTTTATCTCTAATTAAAAAGAGAAAACTTTAAATATTGGAAAATATTAGTTGGAATGAAGTGTTTTAAAAATCGAGGAAACGAAAAATTAAAAAATAAAAATGTTTGAAGGATTTTTATCTTCAAAAAATAGAGGATATTTAAAATATTGAAGAATATAAATTCAAATGACTTCAATTGCTTTAAAAAACGAGGTTACGAAAAATTGAAAGATAAAAATATTTGAATAATTTTTTAAGAGAATTTCGAATATTGAGAAATATAAGTTAACAGGATTTGAAAAACAAAATATGTCAAAGATGAAGGTTGTTATGAAATGATGTTTAATCAATAAGTATGCTCAAAGAATGGAAAATTCCTTTTATACTGTCAGTTATAAAATAATAATGTGTAAAAGAGAATACATAGAGTGTACTCAACTGTACTCGTATTTCTTTAGTAATATTTTAATAAAAGTTGCTTATGCAAGTTTATCTTTTGTAAGTAATTTCTCATCTCCATTAAACCTTCATACACTGAGAATACTACAAAACGCTGCGTTAGCTGTGTACTTACCAGATTAATATTTTATCGTAAAAGATTTCCACACTACATAGTACAATGTTCTTTTCACTGTGGTCGTCTTTCCTTGCCTCCTCAAAGTATTATATTCTTTTCTTCTTCGTTGTGCGATAAATAACGTATGAAACTAATATACAGAGAGCGTAGAAAATTTAAATAACTGATAAAGTAATAATAAATTACTTTATCAGTTATTTTAGTCCGTCTGGTAGCTACAAAGTGGCAGAACAGCAGGTTTCAGTAGTACGAGTCAGCCATTTTTCGGAAACAATGAATTTCTTTAATAAAGGGCAAATTTTGTATGTTTATTACACAACCTTTGTGTGTTAACTGAGATGTAGAAACAGTAATAATACGAGTTAAAACAAATTATAAATTGCCTTATATCGATAAATTAATTATTCAATCGCTTCTAAAAATCTGTCTTTCACAACTAAATTTTTTTTTTTAATTGTTTATTTATAAAGGTCACATTAACATTGAGATCATTAACAACCACTTTTGGTATACAATTATAAATTGTACAATTTATAAAGTTTTATTTTCAATGGAAATAGCAATTTCACTCTTGAACTAACACTTCAACGACAATAACTCAGTGACTTAATCAATAAAAAATAAATTCTGTTGGGATCATGATTTAAATGCAAATTTTTAAACCACAGTCATTGATAATGATTGAAAAATGAGTTATTGGCTAAACAATTTTGTTATTATTTCCATCAGTGATCTTCTTAACATCTGCTGTTGGAGTAAAAAATTCTTTAAGTAAAAAGAAGTAGGTTTTATTAAAGATTAAAAATTACCAGATGTTCGACTTTTATGTACATTTTACTTTGGCTCTTTATAACTTTTATTCCACGAGGTTTCTCAAGTGCCCTTACATTCTACTCTTCAAGAAACCGAAAAAGATAGGACTTAACCTATATTTAACCCTCAGAAAACGAACGTCTTTGATTATCGTACGATTCGTGCTTGTTAAGTCCACTTGTCACTTGTATGTTCAAAGCAATTACGTCGGTGTACATCATTACTTGCATAAACTGAGGGCAGTAATGTCTCGATATAAGTGAAAACTCGGGGACTGAAATGTCACTTACATCGTATACATATACAGTGGGTGTACAAAGTTTTCGTTCACCTCTTAAAAACGAATAACTTTTTCAAAATTCGACCCAACCGCTTGAGTTTTTTTGAGACGTTAGAAGTTTACTACCTACTGTGTAAATAATTTTTTTTTAATTGTTATTGGTCGCGATAAAGGTCACGATTTTTCATCGAAATCGATCAAGGTTGTTGTGAGATATAAATGATTGTAAATAGCAAAAATTATAAGAATCCGTGATTTAAATGATTCGCAAACCCTAAATTCAAAGATTTTTTATATGTCAACCGATTTCAATGAAATTTTGTACATGTATATAACTTACTTAGATTTACAAATACATGTTTCAAATTTTCATTACAGGAACAGATAAAAAATTTAAAAATCGTGACTTTTTACACATTAGATATTAAACTAGTCCTTCTAACGTCTCAAAAAAACTCAAGCTGTTGGGTCGAATTTTGAAAAAGTTATTCGTTTTTGAAAGGTGTACAAATACTTTGTACACCCACTGTATGTAGATACCATTCCTTGATCTCTTAGCTGGACATCGAATGTAGCAAAGAAAAAAATGATAAAACTTTTTTGTTTCTAATTATTTCTTTATGCAACTTTTACTAACATATTTGTGATATTTTCCTGGTAGATGATAACAAACACGGTACAATTTGGATCGTTTTCATTTTTTTAATTCACGATACAGTAGAACCTCGGTTATCCGAACCGACAGCTCCGTTCGATAACAATTCAATCTACAGCGATTCATACTACGTGTTCCTAAGTAAAGACACCTAAATATCTCTTCAGGTTATTGTGATGCAAATACTGTATCTTACGTAATGGTGTCAATGGACCAATATCTGGCAAGAACATTTTTTTCGGAGTTATCAAGGTCATCGGTGTTTTTTGAGACATAACTGCATTTTTTTATTGCATCGTGTAGCTGAGCGAAAAATACATTCAGATATGTATAATAACATGACCTTCAAATGATCTCGATCTTTGAAAATTAAAGTGAACATTCCGGAAAAAATAACCTTGTGAGAAAAATAACATTTGCGAAGAATTCACGTTGTGATACCATTTATATTGCATTAAAAACAATTGTTATGTCATCACAAATAAAGGAGATATTTAGGTGGCCACATTTAGGTGGACCACCCTATATACAACAGAATTCATTGTACAAATAAATAAGGATCTAATCTATCAATTATGATTCCTAGGTATTAAGCTAGGCAACAGTTCTAGTATTAGAACGATCATATTCCATTGAATCGTGTTTGATATCAAAAGTTTCATAAAAATATAATCAAAAACAACAAAGGATTAGTATTGCCTGATCAACCTATCTATCATGCTACACTTCTGAGCAACCGAGCGTCTATTAAATTGTTCACAAACATCATCTTTTCCCCATATATCGCATTAATCTTAAAACGCTGAGTCAAAATGGTCTTAATCGAAGTCCACATAAATCAATCCTTGATCGTCATCATCCCCTCGAGGATCTACCCTCCGTTCGGCTGGCACATTACTCCCCACGACAGGATTCAATAGCAAAGAAAAAGCGTCTACTAAACACAGATATCAATGAAAACTCAGCCGGCCGAATCCCAAGCAGACTTTCATCCCCGTATTCCCTCGGTCCATCAGCCGGGGGGTCGCAGTGCGTTCCCGGACCGTCCCCGAATCCAGCCTTTTAAGAAACAGAAAATCCCGGCAAATCCTCGGGAGAGCCCCTAAAACCTAATCCCCGTCAGGAAGTCCTGTCACGAACTACCCTTCGAGGGAACATCCGGCCGCGGGCGAGACGGCACGAGCGTGCCAAGAAAAATCATCCCCTTCGGGTCTGCCAATTAACCTTGCACTTGCCAGAGCGTCGCGATAAGCGAAGGAGGATTGCATCCCCTCCAGAATGCACCGCCGCCCCACTTTCCTCGCCGGCGACTTGGTGCAACGCACCTGCTGACACCGGAGGGGGTTGTTTTCGACACGGGTGGCGCCTTCCACGGCGGTTAGGCGAACCGATCCGTGTCTTCCGGAAGCGGACAGTGCGCCCCGAACCGCTGAAACGAGCGGCCGGCCTCGCGGCTGCATCCGCGATCGCGTTTCTACACCGTGTGCTCCAAACGATGAATGAAAATGTGCCCTCCTGCCAGCGACTAACCCTTCTAACACACCCATCGGGGATGAACTTCGTTAAAATACACCGGCGAGCAGGCCGATCGAAACATACCAGAGTCCCGACGGGAATTTTTAGACTTAACGTACGGCTGTCTTACCTGAAAACGGATACCTGTGAGAGGGGGTTGTTGCAAGAAGTTCGTGTGGTACATTAGTTCCTGGGGGTGAACGCGCGACCGGAGTCTTGATGAAGCGAGCAAACCGCCGGTGCGAAGGTCAGTTTCCGGGTCGAAGTGTTGGGGGTTGGTTCTGCTAACAGGGTCGACTTAGACAGATATTTTGCATTTTACACATTTTCTTTGTTAACAAGTGGCCTGTGCAGCTTGTGGTAAATACCTCAGTTGAAAGTGTGGGGGGCAGGTTTTACCATGGGGGTGGATTATGTTAGTTATTTTTTATTTTCTGTATTTTCCTTAAGAACAAGTGTTACCGCGACTGCGGTAATTTTCGTGGTTGATGATATCTGGGGGGATTAGTTCTACTGAGGGTGTGGATTTTGGCAGATATTTTCCATTTTATACATTTCTTTTAGTTACAAGTGCCCGTCCTGTGCAGCTTTAGAAGTCAAGAGACTGCGGCAAATTTTCTGGTTGACTGCGTGGGGGTGTTGGTTTTACTAAGGGGATGAATGTTGGCAGATATTCTTGATTTTCATATTTTCTTTAATTACAAGTGTCCTGTGTTGCTTTAGAATTCAAAAGACTGCGGCAGCTTCCCAGGATGGATGTGCGAGGGGGTTGATTCTTCTAAAGCAATAGATTTTTGTTACATATTTTTCATTTTCCCTTGATTACCCATTCTTTAAATAACAAGTGTCCTGTGTAGCTTTAGAAGTCAAGAGACTTTGGCAACTTTCCTGATTGGAAGTGTGGGGTTTTGAATCCACTGAGGGGTGGATTTCTGTCAGATATTTTTCAGGTTTTCAGCATCATGAATTCTTTGAATAACAAGTGTTCTGTGTAGCTTTAGAATTCAAGAGACTGCGACTTTCCCGGTTGAATGTGTAGGGGGGTGGTTTTGTCAAGAGGGTGACTTTTGGATGATAGTTATCATTTTCTTTAGGTTCCTCAATTTTTGAACGGCGCGTGTCCTGTGCTCTTTTAGAATTGAGACATCTGTGGCAACTTTCCAGGCTAATAACTTAGGGGGTGGCTTTGTCCAGGGGGTATATTTCGTGAGATTATTATTATTTTAACTAGGTTCATCGTTTTCTGATTGAAAAGTGCCTTGAATACTTTCATTTGTGAAGAAGAGTAGGGGAAACTTTCCTAGTTAAAAATGTGGGGGGTTGATTTTCAAAGGGGGGTGGCTTTTGCGAGATATTTATCGTTTTCTCTACGTTTGCCATTTCTTTTAATAACAAGTGCGCTGTATATTTTTCAGATGAGTAAATTAGGGCAACTTTCCTAATTGAATATGTTAGGGGGTTATTCTATCAAAAAGATCAATTTTCTAATGTATTCATCATTCTCTCCAACATTCTCGTTGCTCGGAATAGTAAGTGTGCTGCACAGTTTTTAGAATTGATGTAACTTGCCAGCTTGAAAGTGTTGGGGGATGATTTGTCAAGAAAGTGGTTCTGTGAGATATTTATCATTGTCTTCAAGTTTTCTATTTCTTTCAATAACAAGTGTCCTGTGTAGCTTTAAGATGAAGCGAATGCTGCAATTCTCCAAGTTGAAAGTGGTTGGAGTTGGTTCTGCCAAGAGAGTGGATTTTTTAAGACATCTATCATTCTCTCTTGGGTTCTCATTTCTCACAACAAGTGCCCAGTCTCCAGAATAATTCCTTTAGGGGATGGTTCAACTGAGAGGGTAAATATTACAAAATATACATTTATTCTGGATTTCTCATTCTTTTAAATACAAGTATTAGAATTGAAACAACTTCGAGAACTTTCCATATTAGGGGTTGATTGTTAAGGGTTGATTTTGCGAATTATATGCAATTATTTTGAGACCTTTCATCTATTAAAATAATAACTGTGGTGCGTAATTTTAAAATTTAAACGATCCACATAAGTTAGGGGTTGATTTTTAAGGGTTAATTTTTGCTAAGTACATGCAATTATTCTTAGATCCTTCATCTATTAAACTAATAATTATTCTGTGTAGTTTTAAAATTGAAACCATTCAATAAAATTCCACATTAGGTACGGGTTGATTCTTAAGGATTGATTTGTAAAGTACATGCAATTATTCTTAGATCGTACATAAAATTAGTTAGGGGTTGATTCTTAAGGATTGATTTTGCGAAGTACACGCAATTCTTGAGACCTCCTTCTATTAAACTATCAATTCCCCGGTACACTTGATGAATAATTATCGCAGCGTGAATGATTTATCGAGTCAAGTTTCAAGGGTTGATTGCCCCTCTTATAATCGTTTCTTAACGCGAAAAGTTATAATTCTACTTTGTTCTGTAAAGAGTTTCTTTGCTGCTCTCACCCCTGGTGCCAGGGGTAGTTACAGAGAAAGTTGCTGAGTGAAAGTGACGGAAGTGTCTACACACTGTTGATAAAATGAATTATTATTTCGCTATCCAAGGGTTGTTTCAATCTTCATGTGTTTCGCTTCATTTTCACACATCTAGGATGTTTTGGTGTATAATACTGTTTTCTCCTTTGTTGCACTTCGACAACGACTTGAGAGGGTGCTGGTTAAGTACTTAAGGATATATGAGGGCACTTCGGTGCTTCCTGTCTGCGTTCGGTTACTTTCAGGGCTCTCGTTCTTTGATGTGAACGAAACGCTAGACGCTCGCGGTTTTATGTCTTCGAAGCCAGAGCTGCGTGGAAGTTTATGGCTGGGAATCCTGGGAACTTTGAAGATTGCGGATGAGTTAAATTGTATGTGTTTGTATAGGCCTTGGGAGAGCTCGTTCATTCTATATGGAACTTTAAACAATACTACTATTTGCCTTGTACAATGGAAACGAGAGCTATTGTTGTTCAAAGTTTATTCATTGTAAGAGAATTACCTCGTTAATCAAAACAGGTTTCACATTACTTGTTTCGTAATTAACAAAGTTGCAGAGATGTTATTATACCAAATAGCCAAATAAATAAATATATTTTGTGTTAAAATATGTTCCAATAACTATCTATAAAAATTACCATTTTGTACAAATTCATTGTTATTTGTTTACCAGACTGTGGGTCTTCAAAATTACCCGGAAATTTTGGGTACTCGAAGTCGAAATCGGGTCGAGAAACCGAAAATTTATATTGTTTGAGTACCCGAATGTCATAGATTTTCGGGTTTCCGTCCCGACCCGATTTCGACTTGGTGTACCTGAAATTTCCGGTACCCGAATATCACGAATTTTCGGGTCCCGACTCGACCCGACCCGAGGCTCGGTTACCCGAAATTTTCAAATGCCTATTTATTGGCAATAGAGTTGACCAAACGTTTATTTGTGTTAATGATTCTGATATTTCAACATTAAACTGTAAACAGTAATCGATTCAGTTGAATTATATATTTTATTTCTTACACTCACATTAAACATAAAAATCTAGTTTCTACAAAAAAGCTTTCGTAATTTCAAACATTTCATTTCATTTTTAAAAGTCTGGTAATTCTAGTGCTAAACCCACTTCTAATTATTTTAATTAATAATGACATATTATTTGTGAGAGATGGTAACTGGGGATTTAATATGTAACTGTAAGTATGATATAGTATATATACCTTAGTTTTTGCATCAGTCTAATGAGTTTCAGTCCCGAAGGGAGGAAAATGTTAGACTATCTTCGTTTTATTTCCCTGACTCGCATTGGACAGTAGATTAACCTTTTTTGAAGTTTCACTCCGAGAAGTTTAGAGATCCACGTGCATCTTCAGAATTCTTCTGTCTCAAGTGCTCGTAAAATACGAGCCTCCCATTTTTTGGATTTTTCCTGTTGGCGGTCCGTGAAATATAGCCAGCCCCTAACTTTCAGATTTTTGCTCGGCGAGGCACGGAAAATATGCGAGATCTTTTACACTCTCGAGCCGGCGTCCATTTGTAAATTTCTTCCAGTTTAATGTGCGTGATATATTACATGCCCATTCTACTAATTCATTTCTCTGGAACAATGCATAAAACATGAGACTGCAGTCGCAAGCAAATACGCACCGTCACGTTTGAAAATGATGCTTGACGGATTCATTAACATGATAACTGTTCGAGCTTTTCCAAAGGCCATTCAACAGCGGACGTTTTGTTATATTAAAAACCGCCGAAGATATATTTTCACTCATTCTACTTTATTTATGAACCGTTTGTTGTCGAAAAATAGATTGAAATATTTTTAATCTTGATTCATGGAGTATTGAGGTTAGGGACTACTATGGTATATTACGATTAGGTGGTGGGTAAGGATATAAAATTTTGCTTTTATTAGCTCAAAGGACATTCGTATTATACAAATATTAACGTCGATGTTAATGTACATATCCATAATTATATTGAAATTTAGCATGTTTATTGATTTAAACAATTTGTTTGATTGCGGGCTGTAGATATGTTATAATTGTATTTTGTTGAACATGTTACACGTGCGTGAAACACCTGAAATAACCTTACAATATGACAATATAAATATGAATATTCTAGTCACAAAATTGTGAAATATATTAGTATACATTTTTTTCTTTTATTTGTGAATCTAATGAATTCTTGCTCCATTTTATTTCTATCTTCGTGAAAAATCAAAATATAAATTTTGTCATTTTTATAACTAGAAGAAAGTATGCAATGACTGTACACTTACCGTGTACATACATACATATACGTAGTTTCCGTATTTATCACTTCAGAACTTTTCATTGGCAATAGTTATATCCACTGTATGATCCGGGGTCAATGGTCACTGCTCCTCGATTTTTCTTGGTATCTACGCTCCACGAACGATACAAAATAAATGGATCAATTTGTCATGATTACAGTCTTCCTCTGAAGTCCAATGAAAGATTGAGGTGACCATAAAAGAACATCAAAACATCTACTTCAAAGATTGTACATCACCATGTAGGTTAGAACAATCCGAATCTAAAGCGTTTCTTACGAAATCTTATTAAATTTAATTAAAAACATTTTTTAAAACTGGTAGAAATAGAAGAATTTTTTCAATTTCTTGTCTCTTCAAATAATTATTTAAATAGAGTAAACAGTAAAAACGCGTTTAAATTGTATATTGATAGGCACACAAATATACACGAAAATAAATAAAAATAGTTAACAAATCAAATCGAATGTTGGAAAACTTTATTTTACCAAAATGAAAATCAAGTTAGCAAAAAAAAACAAAAACTATTAGTAAATAATGTGGTACAAATTCGGATATGTTTAAATAAATATACTGTTAAAATCAGTTTATTTACCGTCACTCGCAATGTTATTAGTTTCATTTTCAAAAGAAATGCAGCCCGTCAGAAATATAAAATCTCGAATAAAACGGTTACCAATTCTTTGTGATCCGTGTTGGCTCAAACGCTATTAATTGAGTTCCCCGCGTAGTGCGAACCCAATGCCCATTCCGCGTAATTAATAGTTCGCGAGTATTTAGTATAATGAACAGTTCCGTTCCACTCGACAGTCCGAAATCGCGAATACACACTTCCGGCGATATAACCGATTGGACCTCGTTGCTGTACAAAATGGCCATTCTTCGTTCATCGCTAGACGTTTTCAACGCGTCCCGATCGCGAAATTATGCAAACTGTTCGTTGTACAGCTCGCGAAATAGCAAAGGCACAATAGTATATATCGATATTATTCCGCGAATGATCAAATTTCGATCGTTTCGCAACACAATGAAGTAAACGGGCGACGAGAGAGATATATAGAACGGCATCAGACCAATTGGTAATTGTTCCGGTTCATTTCGTAACCGATAGGCGTTACGCACCCCCGCAGAGGCGAGCGTGCTAATTGCTGGCGGTAATTAGTGCTGGATGGGCGAACTTACGCGCGACAGTTGCTGCAAATCCTTTCTGTTTTGTCAGAGTGCGACTCGCTTTTGTTGAATAGAAATCGGTCGCCGGGGACATGCCTGAATCCGACATTGGTGAAATGTGCTCTGATTGTAAATGATTGAAAAAATAATTTCACCTCGTTATACCGCAGATATATTGTTCCTAAAATTTTATATTGTTCTGCAGGAAGAATTATTCTTTTATTTTCTTGAAGCTTCACGGAAAGTCATTTATAACTTGATGAGAATTATTTTCTTCTAATCTTGTAATCTAGTATAGGGTAGACCGGGGCTAAAAGTTCTGATTTTGAAGAAACATATAAAATGACGTAGAAATAGAATAGATATTTTCATCTTTAACGAGTAATTTATTGTTAAATTTATTATATTTAAAAATTCTTAAAATTAAAATATTGTAATAGGTTTTTTTATACTTTTTCATTTATTTGTCGTTGATCGAAACGGATTTGCCCCGTTGCGTTGTGGGGCAAATGGTCCTTGCATTGGGTCAAGTTGTTACTAAAGAATAAAATTTTTTAATAATTAAAATTTTAATGAAATACAACCATATTATGTAAATAATATTCATTTATCTAGGTTTAGGTTAACAAAAATATACTACGTTCAACAGAACATCAAAACAATATAATAACTCAAACATTATCTTTCATATGAAATTACTTTGGAATATATTGCATTCAATTCTTTAACCACCAAGAAATGTTGTGTAAGTTAAATTTTCTTGCACATACGAACGCTAATTTTCTGGCTTCTTGTGAAAAAAGACCAAAATAAATAGATGAACATTTCAAAACGTATTTTGCCATGATCTTTCCGTCATGCTCATTAAAGACGATTCTCTTCTTTTCTGTATCCCAATGTAGTCTCTTGTTAATCGTTTAGTTTTTTAATAAATCTGAACAAAGTCGTGTGACAGATATTGAAGTTTCTCGCGATTATTTTTTTTTTTTTAATGAAATACTATCTACATAATACTATAACTACATAATACTTTTTTTTAAAACTATAACACAACAAGAATTATATAGGTATATGGTACATATGCATACATTTGCGGCGGGGCAAGTTGTTACGGAATAATCTGCCTCAAGTCACAGTAACAACTTTCCCCAACTAACAGATCTACAACAATATTTTACCTATTACATTATTAAAACCTATTATAACATGTTCTGATATGTCATTTGATAGATAAGGATAAAAGAATCTGTGACATCGATATTAAATAATCGAAATAGACCAAAAAGTAAGGATCGAATAATATTTACTTAACTGGTACGTAACTAAGCCTTCGTTAAAAACACACGCTTCATTACCGCGGACACCACAAAAATGGACGACAGAGTGTCTTTACCCATTTTTATAACAAAAACAACTGAAAACGAATCGCCCGTTCTTCTCCTTTTTTATGAATAATGACCGGAACAACGTACCCCGGGAACTTTTAGCCCCGGTCTCCCCAACACTAATTAGTAGATTGTATGCATTTATAGTATTTACACATTTCTTAAATCCTTGAAAACATTAATTATATCTGTACTTTATGCTGACCATATAATATTTTCTAATAGATACATTGAATTTGTTCATCACCCTTATTTTTATAAAATACTATACGAAAAATAGTCCGTCTACTAATTAGTAGATTGTGGATCTTGCACATTTATAATAAAAATGAGTATGGAAATTTAAAGGAGTAACAAGATTAAAGGGATTTAAAAGTATTGATATATTATTATTATTATTAATGTATATATTATTTTCATCCTATTGAAACTGTTAAAGAAACAATCTAATTTTTATTTGGTACTCCTATTTTGCATAAAAATCCGTAGTTTATTCATTAGTGTTTGTAATAAATTCCTGTTTCTTGCAATCACTGCATAATGTTATTATTTATAAACTCTTCTGATGTTTATACTATTTACTATTTCATCCGGTAGTCTGATACTATTAAAAGATATTACAAAGACGAAAATATATTTTTTAAAAACAGCAAAATACATGCATACATATACATTGTTATTTGTTAAATAATTTTCGATATTTTTAAAAGTCAAACATGTTTTTTAGTGAACGATGTTTATATTACTTGCGTTATAAGAGTAATAGAGACTATTCAGATAATTAGAGAATGTAGATTCAGTAGATAAATAAATAGTTTTATTATTGTACTGAATGTATATCCTCGTTTGTGCTCTGTACACTTGGAAGAAACGTATCGCCAGTTTTCTTTCAAAATGTTAATCTTTGATGACCCGGAAACTTTCAAAAATCTTTTCAGTAGCGTTCCCTTAGCTTTTGCCAGCAGGGAATTTAATATGCAGCCATTGTGTGCACTTCTGCTTTAGTGGGCTATGAGGTTAGCTTTTTCCGCGCTGCCTGCGTGGCTTTCTCCGAGAATATTCACATGAAGTGTTTAAACCTAATTAAATAAATACAAACTCGGGTGGATCAGAAGAAGTCGATTGAATTTCGTGGAAAATGTTCAACTATAAACAAATGATATTTTGCTTTTACTTAAAATCGGAATGTATTACTTTTTTCTAATAAAGCGAACGAAATAATTGGATAAAATTTTTCTCTGTGAAAAATATTTCGTCACATCGCGAAATTTAATATAAGATAAAAATTGCAAAGTATACATATAAGCATAATAAAGTATGGTATAAAAATGGAGGCCAATTATGAAATTACTCGAGGGAGAAATTGTGATTAAAATATCAAAGAAAATGAAAAAGTTAAAATTATTCTATATGAATAGAGTTAATTTTTGTTGTTGCTATTTTCATTCACGTAGTGTTTTGTGACGTGACTTCATATATGTATAATTTATATGATAAACATACAGAATGGAGATCGTGTACCTTTGAAATTGAGGAACATCTGTTACACAGAAATTTAAATACAAGTTTTCTGCGCCCCGCATAGTACGGTTTCATATTAGCATAAATTTATGTAATCCAGAAGTAGCCTTAATGTGACACACTTTGGCGCATTGTGCTATATCTAATGATAACTTATAAATTCTAAAGAATTATTATATTAACTATTATATTAATCTTTCATTGACACCATTTTTATATTTCATAATTTTGATAATTTCAGAATATTCATTTTCTTTACAACATTATATTTTTAGCATGTTTGCAGCCGGCATAATTTACCGATTGATTATTTATTTTAATTAATTACACTATAATCTTCAAATTTTTTATCCTGGTCGAACCAACCATAAACCGTGTACCGTCCGTAATGCAACGTAAACAATTGCAAGTGGCATTAAAATGTTCAAACTCGTACAATTCATAATTGTATGGTGGTATAATAAATTTTCAAACATATATGTACCTACATACATTATCGCAATATTACAATAAGTCTCTCTGTGCATTACATTTGATGCAAGAAGTTCTCAATATTACATTAACTTAATTCTCGCGAATGATTCACATGAATTTGGACCAAACATGAAACCTTTGCATTCGATCATGTTTAAATTGTATAAATATATGTACAAATTAATTTAACGTTAGCAATGTCTGTACACGACCTCCACATTACATTCCAAATATGTTTCCCGCATTAATAAAACGTCAAGCCCGATATGTATCTGCAATTATCTGCAGCATGCGCAAAAGTAATGTATAGAAAGTGAGCTAACGTGGGACGTCCTCCTGATCATACATCATCTCTTCATAATTCTTTTCCGATTTTTCTAAAATATACTAATGCATACTAATTTAATACTTAAAATATCAGGATGCACCAATTTGTTAATAAACACGAAAGTTAATGGAGTCTGCGGATTTTATGCATTTATGGCAAACATGATTGCATGCAATAGAAAACTATGCACGCATTACCAGATTTCAAGAATGCTGTTATACTATTCTCGACTTATTAAAATTATTAAAAGAAGATGTGCATTGTCGCTTAGCTTGTTTCTTAGAAAATGTTTATTTTGCACACAAATCCACAGTCTAGTTATACAGGGTGTCCCAAAAATGTACTTCCTTGAAAGGGACATTTCCTGAGGTCATTTGAAGCAAGTATCTCGTTTGCGAAAATGTTCTCCGCGGCTTCGTTAAGGAGTTATGAACGAAAAACACGGACCAATCAGAGCGCGTATCTGTCCCCACTCTACTTTCCCCTTCTACGACGCTATTCACCACTCATCCAACGCGGGCTGGTCACGTGACGCGTTCCGTCTCTGTCGTGCAAGTGTACTGACAGAGAGAAAGTAACTTTTTCCCCTCGATTCGTGCTCCCTCCCCTCATCTGGCGACTCTGCATCCGTATGCTGTAGCTTCGCTCCGATTGGTCCGTGTTTTTCGTTAATAACTCCTTAACGAAGCCGCGGAGAACATTTTTGCAATGGAAAAAGTTAATTCAAATGACCTCAGGAATCGCCCCTTTCAAGTAAGTATATTTTTGGGACACCCTGTATGTATGAATCTTCTTACGTATCGATTAATAACATGACCAGTCGTACATCGAATTTCAACGCAAACACATTTTCTTAATCTACGTAACACACGATCAATTGCTAAATAATAACAACATTTCGTACGAACACGAAGTTTTTTATTCGTAACGCCTCCACGCTCGAAGCACCATGGAATGAAACCATGCCTCACAAAAAGACGCGATTATTAACTGCGGGGCCGTCGTTTCTTCGAGCTTCCACTTTATTCATGGATGGAAATGTATTCGCGTTAACTCGGGAGTCACGCTAACGCGCCGCGCGATTAATAGTCGCGAGTACGGAAAACATGAAGCAGAAATGGAAGGAAGAAAAGAAAGGACACACACGTGCACCCAGAAGAAAGAAAATTTCTTCCTTGCTGTTTCGAGCTGCGGCAACTTGGTTTCGCAGTTTTCCCCGGGACGCGAGGCGAGTTCCGGGAAATAGAAAAGGCCGTGTAATTAACCCCCCTTATCTTGAACTAATTAAACGAAACTGTTGGTGCGTTCATTTTCGTTCCGCGGCCAAGTAAATTGCCTTCGGTTCGCATGCTATGAAATGGAATTGAATCTGGCCAGGTCGACACGTTAATTAACATCCTGTCCGTTTCGTCCAGAGACGTCGCTTCTTCCGGAATGCTGTGGAAAAAATGGTTCCGGAATAAATTGTACTCGTCACGAGTCCCGGACACGGGGAATGGCGCGGTCGCGTTCCGATATCAACGTCTTCTTCCGAAAATTGCGCTCTGATAGCTTTCTGTTCGCTTTATTATGTACACTCTCCTCGCATTGTTCGCTTTATGCACGTTTTATTTTATCGAATGTTCAATCACCGTATTTTTCAATAGCGACACACAGAGCGTTCGGAACAATAAACGTTCATCGAACACGGTTGTCAGCATCTACGAAATGAATAAAACGGGAAACGATCATTTCTATTGCTCCAATTTATTTTCTAGTAGCTATGGGTTCAATATTACACGGAAGGAATTTGAGGGCTGAGTCTTCGTGAGAAGATTGCGAATTTCATACGGTTATAACTAGACGTAATTTTATGCAAAATGAAAAATTGTCTGCATTAATTGCGAGTAGCTAGACATTTATTTCTTTTTCCAATAATTTTAATAAGCTGGAATTAATACAGTCAGATTTTTAGATTCCTTTTTGTATTTCATTTAGTCATTTTTGTCATAAATAGATGAATTCCGCAGTTCACACTTTCTTTTTATGGAAAATAAAAATTGTTTGCTGCAATTGCTAAAGCCAAGAGCGAAATAAAAATTTATTAATTGGAAATAATATTATAATATTTTCAAATTCTTCTAATGCTTTTACTTACAATATGCTTATTATACTATTTCGTTGTAACACATATGATTATGTGAAATATAAAGTAGTAAAACTATTAGGATAAAAATACTAGCAAGAATTTAAATGTACATAAAATATCGTTTTCAATTTCTCGAGAGCTTTGGTAGGAGAAATACAATTTCAACTCCTGCTTGAAAGTATTTCTTTTGCATAAATTATTGCATAATTATTACCTAGATTCGCTGTTCGGTGCAGCGATAGAGCGCTGATCGCTCGAAGCCTCAATCCGCCGACGGAATTCTTTTGTTTACGTTTCTCCGACGGCAATTTCGACGGGTCAGCGATTGACCGGGCCACCTCGTGGAATTTTTTGGAAACCGAATTTTTTCCCGGGACCAGAACTCGCTCGTTTCCGTTATTGCGCTCACTCGGCTTGATGGCATGGCGTCCCGGGACTAATTCTTTCCGGAACGAGGCTTTGACTTTTACTGTCTACCCCTCCGAGCCACGTTCTCTATTGAACGGACAAATTGAGAGAAAATGAGCCCGGCCCGTGCTCGACTCGTCTCGAATCGGAGGAGATCGAGCAATACTGCGATCGAAATTGAATTCATTTCTTCTTTCATTGAATTGAAAGAAGGGTTAACGTGTCTGTAAAAATTATCACCGAAAATAAATTTTTAAAAATTTATAAATAAAGCAGCGAATAGTCCTAAACACTTCGCAGTATAACGAAGAGTATGATGTTTTATCGGCCACGATTCGCAGTTTGGCCTATCCGTCGCGGGGGATCGCGTCGGGCCGAAGCAAATCGCGGCGCGGAAACGTGGCGGCCGGTTCCACATCCATTCCGCGTGTTTTATACTCCGAATAACGTCTATCGATTGACACACATTTCTTTTCCTTCCTTTTCTGTCGTCCGGCCGTGCTGTGTGGGCGAACTGCCTTCCCCGAACCCCGAAAACCCTGCCCCCCTCCCCCCCCCCCCTTCCTCCTCCTCCTCTCTCTCCCTGACTTGATCCTTCTGCCCGTGAGATTGAATTCTGTCCGATTTATACGACGGCGTTTAAAAGTTCGGGAAACCGTCCGACGTACTCGCGTGTCACGGCCAGTAATTTCGGCATGGGCCGTTTCCGGGCTAGACAGCATACTGATTTACGCTGTCGGCGGAAACTTTCGCGGCACTCGGAAAGCTTTTTACGAATCCACCGGTCCTGGAGCATGGTGCGACGGATTTACATCGGTTCTCTGAATTTTACTCCATGGTCGCATGCTCGTTAGGGGACGTTTATGTTCCAGCTGCAGTAGAGGATCGAGCGCAGTAGTGCGTTTTCCGAGAAGCTGGCAAAATTTCAATTTTTTTAGTCTGTAGCTTCCTACTACTGTAGCAGATTTGTTGGGTATGCAGAGTGTCCCATTTGAAGTTTCGTATGCGATTATTTCACGAGCTCAGCTTGCTTCAACAAATGAACAATGAAACATTGGGTAATCAGCCATTTGAGGCCAGTGATCAGCCATCTTAAACGTTGGTATTATTAATAGGGTGGATGTACCAATGAATGAACAATTAAGTTAATAATAATAATATGCATTCGGATGATTAAAATTAAATTCTTTAATGTCTAAACTTTCATATGTAACATGTAGAAATAGAAACTTTAACAAAAAATATGTAGTTTAACAAAAAGTTATAGAAAAAAGTTAATTTCACCGATGATTGAACGATATTCGAAATTTTCGATTTCTATATGATAAGTGGTTGAAAAACGTAAGAAATGTAATTAACTTTATGTCAAACCAATTGTTATATTGTTCATACACATATTTGTAAGGTATTGCGATAAATTTTAAAAGGATATTTATGACTGACCTTATAGCAAGTATTGCACAAACTACGCTCGACACGTGCACTGCACTTATATGTAGATTAGATTATTTTAATTAAATGATCGACCACGGGTGACGTGAAAATTGTTCGAATCTGAAATAAGCAATCAGAAAAAATCGGTATTTAATCATTAATTTCTTTAATTAATTTATTTCGCTTGTTTTTATATAGAATGTGTCATTCATTGGTTCGTGTTTATTCATTATTCACTGGTACATCTACCCTACACTGTTTTCTAAATTGTTCGTATGAAGTATGAAGTATGTATAGACAGACCATTGTGTTCATTCAAATATGTATTATGGTTGTCACAAATTTTCTCCAAGTGGACACGCATTGAAGTGTCAAGGTTATGTATGTTATTTTACACGGATGTTTTCATTTACATAGTTATGCAGCCCATTCCACGACGAATTCACTGACCTTATGTTAACCATCGATTATTATCAGTCAAGATTATTTATCGCCATTCAAAAGTTGCCGCCGTTGAACGCTCTTGAACTTGTTCAGAATCTCTTGTGTTTATACAGACGACCTTGGGCAAGAATATATTGATTTAATCTATTGCTGGATGGTAGTTCCGCCCTTTCAAAAGTTGCACATCCACTTTGTAGGTTGACATCTTTGATACGAGTCTCTGATAAGAGACTTTGTGTTATCGAGAGTAGCTTTTTCTTGCTAAACTTCTTTTATAAGATCCTGCAAAAGAAAGTCTGAAGGTGTCACGTCTTGAAATCTTGGTGAAACGAGGATGCTACTGTGGCATGTCTCAATAGGTCATAGTGACGCCATAAACGACAAACACGTTGCAAAGAATATTTTTAGTATTCTATTATCCGAATATCTTTCACTGGTTCGTTCGGATAATCGAGGTTCTATTATATCGTGCATTGGAGGAATAAATATGATCCAAAATGTGTCGTGTTTGGAAACATTTTAATCAGAATAGTGTCGCCAGTATGTGGGAACTGTTTCACAACAGAACAGAAGAACATCTTCAAATCAGAGGTACCCAACCTTTTTCCTACATGGACCACTTTTAAAAGAATGATTTTCTTCATCGACCACCTTACATTTTTCTCTATAATATACAGCATACAACATAATCATTGCACATAAAAAATGTAAAGATCACAATTTGACTAAGAACATGAACAAAAAATTAGAAAAAAGTGGTTCATTAGATTTATGTTTTATTATTGTTGTTTTCAAATTTAATTTTACAGATGTAAACAAGATTTCAGAAGCACTGATTGTAATTGCACAATAGTTCGATTTCAATTAATGTGGTGGCTGTGCTTGATGTATTGATAAATTTTTTTAAATATTTAGCCTGAAATTGCTTATCATCGTATGTCCTTTTTAAAATTCCATCGACCCCAAGGGTTCCACCTGGACCCCGTTGGGAACCCCTGCTTTAAATGAACACCATCCTGTAGAAGCGTCCGCGAACCGTAGAACGGTGGTCAAGTTCCGCACCCGGAAATCATACAAAATGATGGGGGGATCAGATGCAGCCGAGGTAACGCGGCGTCGCTTACGAATCGCGATCCCGTACCGCTAAATGTTCGGTCGAACATATTGTTAGTTTCTTTCCCAGTTTAATACGGTCCGTCGCGTCGGGTCGGTGTTCCACGGCTGCGACGCGAGGCGACGCCCGGCGCGGCGCGGCGCGGCACGGCGTCGCAATTAAAGGCCCGAGAGCAGAGCACGGAGCAGCCCAGAATTTCAGCTGGCTCTTTCATTATATCCGGTGACATGCAACGACGCGGCCACTTCGCGTTTCCCACGAAGAAAGTATTTCACCGTCACGCCGTGTAATTCCGCCCCGGCCTCTTGTAATCTTCCTCGCAAATAGGTTCATCTTCGTGCAATCACTTTTTAAGTAGAAACTACGGGCTGTTCGCGGAGCAAAGTTGTTCTTGAGGCGAGCCGGAGGGAGAACGGGCTCAGGATGAAGCGATTTGTCATCGATGTACCTCGTGACGGAAGCCCCCGGCGTCATTTCGCGCGCCCGTCCAACGATGCGTTTCTACCGCGAATGATGATGGGACAACAGAGATTTATGGCGACAAGAATCGATTCTAGAAACAACTGATCCTCGACCTCGATATTTTTCGGCTGACTGTACACGAAAACTTCGGAATATCACTATGGACGCTAGCGTATTGGCGAAACAATACAAATTCAGCGACTAAACTTTTTTATAATTAATTATTTTTTTACGAAACTTTTAGCTTCATATTTGTGACATTCTTCTGGTTAAAATGATACCAAACTCGATACAATTTTGATCATATTTACTTGTTTAATGCGCGATATAATAGAACCTCGACTATCCGAACTAAGCAGTAGGGTATGCCAGTATTCGGACAATGGTACGCTAAAAATGTGGTTGACGTATTCAGAAAATTTCTTTTATATCATCACTAGACTTCGAATTTTTATGCAATCATAGTAAAAAAAAAATTGAGTAGATGAAACTCGAAATTGTAGGAAAATTTAAAGAATTTATGGATGTCAATATACTATTTTTCATCCATTTATTATTAAGTGAAGAAATAACATTCTACTTGGTTTCTATGCCTAGCAATCGATGCAGACAATTTTTATTTTGCATAATTTATTTTGTTTGTAATAAAATAATCTCAGCCAAATCTATTTTGAGTAAAATGGAACATAAATCGGTTTTTAAAATCTTACTGATCTCAGTGTTACCACATGAATTATACAGGGTGAGTTACCTAACGTTTGCACCTCAAACATCTTTGTTGTTTCTAAAGATACGTAAAATATGGTAAGGTCAAAGTTGAATGGTAGAATGGGGCTGATACGATGCCAAAAAAATTTTGTTTTTATGTCATTCTTTTTAGAAATATCAAGGTCACCCTGACTTTTTTTAATGGAACCACCCTTTTTTAAACACCTACAATGATACTCCCTTTCATTAGGAATTCAGTGACTATAATTATGCCAAGGTCATTCAAGGTCACAGACAGAGAAAATGTATAAGATTTAGAATATGAAAGCAGAATACGTTTATCACGGTTGAGACTTGTAGTAAATAGTAAACATACTCTCAGATGATTTTAAATGTTAAATCACTGTAATATAAACAATATTACCAATCAATATCAAGTTACAAAACGCTACGATGCGTATTCTAAATCTTATACGTTTTCTCTGTCTGTGACATTGAATGACCTTGGAATAATTATAGTCACCGAATTCCCAATGAAAGGGACTATCATTGTAGGTGTTTAAAAAAGTCAAGGTAACCTTGATATCTCTAAAAAAATGTCATAAAAACGGAATTTTTTTTGGCATCGTGTCAGCACCATTGTACCATTCAACTTTGTCTTTACCATATTTTACGTATCTTTAGAAACAACAAAGATAAAATAAATAAATTATTTTCTGAAATATCCGAACAAAATTTCACTCTATCGTTCAATCTACATACGGTTCAAATTTTAAAGAAAGCATACCAAATTTCCCCAAGGACCCAAAATCCTTAAGTAGTACGATACCGGCAACTTTCTTAGCTGTTTGCCCCCTTTATTGTTTCCAATTTAAACTTTCAGTCGCTGCGCGCGATCGACTTTTTTCTTTTTAATTATAAGATGAAAAGAGATTATACACTGTCACGGGGTCGCATCCCGCAGTCGGTTTTCAGCGGAGGAACATTTCACTCGTATTTAATGATCATCGTTCTTCCGGAATCGTGCCCCGAAGTTCCCTAATTTGTTTGGCTTATTTTTTCCGCGTTGTTTCTTTTTCGCGAGCTCGAACAGAGAAATTCCGGTCATACGCCTGGACCCGCTTTCTTGAGAGGCTATTCTTGTTTTTCATTTTCATGAAATCAATATTTTGCATTTTCTTTAGGTGTGGTAGAATATGTGTGCGAAAGTATTTGTGAATCCGTGCAATTAACGTAGCTCTTTGTTTCTTATTCTTTTATCATGCTAGGACCGAAAAATATTTCAAACATCGGCAATTTCACTTCAAATATCCGCCATTTTCTAAATAATCAAGATTTTTAATTTCTTTTTCGTTCATACTGATTAGTAAATAGCTTCGGTTTTTGTTCTCAATTAGTAGAAAATTCGAAATGGTGGCAATCGTCGACTCATGTTTTTCAAAACATGCTCTATAAAAATATATATTACTCGTGTAATTCTGATTATATTTACTTGAGAAAAATCACACATGTACATCAAATATCAATAAATATGTGCGCAACATCCCAATGGAAAAGTTGCGATAGTTTTTCCGGAAAAATTTCCTGAGAACCAGAATACCCCCTTAAAGATTCCATCGCGAAAAGTATGAATGTTTCATTCATCCTGCAATGCGCTTTCTTCCGCCTTTCGAAGATATGGTTGCCCTGGTGTAACAGAAACGAATTGGTTTCTTTGAAATCCTATTTCCGCGAAGTCCCGAAGGGATAAACTTGTCATATCGTGGCGCCCAGAAATTATTTCGTTTCATTGTGGCAACGCAAAGAGTTCCTCGCAATTTCTGCCCTCTTGTTTTCGATAACGTAAGGAAAATACGTTTTCTCGTGATTAGAATGCTTGGCAATCGGACAAAGAGTTCTCTCTATCTATCACGAATCATCACGATGCCATAGATTTGTTAGTCGCGTGTTAGTATTTCTGTGTGTGTGTGTGCATCACGTGGAGACACGCGACACATAATAAAATGAAATTTTAATAAGGTCCAATCGATAATTTATGCACTGTCGAATGAACCTGTCGATAGAGCCGTTTCGGACTGACAATGAGTTCAACTAATTTAAATGGACACACAAACGCGTGAATGTGCGTAATCAACCATTCAGAACGTGCTGTGACACGCTAAAATTTGTATTAAATATTTTAAACAATTTATTGAACGATGGTTTATAAATGGAAAAGAAAGCAATGATTTGGATGTTCAACAATTTATGTATATCATTTGGTACCATGGTGGCACGACTAATAAATTATGATTTTTGAGAAAATGTGATCGAATGTGTTAAATTGTTTTAATTTTGATACATTACATTAAAATGCAAAAATTAATAAAATCTCAATTCTGTATATTTATATAGATTAGTATAGTTGTTATCAGTTTAGCAAATTTTATGTTATGTCATTATTACAACAAATAAACTGTAGGCGCAAGAAGCTAATAATAAAGTAGTACGATAAGTACCAAACAGTTCAAATTTAATATAACAGAAGTGCGTGCAAAATCCAAAGATACAAGATAAAAGCCAACCAGCATAAACAAACAAAACTAACCCGCCGTAGTTAATAACAACCAACACAACGCGTGCGCATTAACATTATGTTCAACTTACATACCCAGTGAAGGATTGAATATGTATTAATATTGCTAATCACAACATAAACGATTTATTTTTTATCAAAAATCAGGCAGGCTTTATGATAAAGGAATTAAGTCAGATAGCAGAAAATCCATAAATTAATTAGTTTCAGTAAGACAATGCTACTCATTCGTAGGAAATACCATCAAAAGTTTCGCACTCAATGAACGTGCCTAACTTTTCTGAATGCGTACACGGACGTGCGAATTAGCATAAATAATCGCATTTATTAGTAGCCATTTTGCACCAGCATTTTGTAGCTTTAAAGTATGAACATCCACGTTGGAAAATGGTCGGAACTTTACCTCTAGTGCAGACTGATAGAATAACAATTGCGAGCAACTCCCACAGCTTTTCATTCAACATGGCGTCTGCTATACAAACTCGAATAAATTCCTCGTTATCTCTTCCGGGTGGTGTAAGAACATCTTCACTTTTGTTCAACATCATATTTGAACTGCTAATTTGCCACATCGACTAACTCGATAAAATAATAGACTATACGTAACATTAAATAAAGAAAAGAATTTATGCAACGTGAGGTTAGCAAAACAGTTCAAAACATATGCCATGAGCTTTTACTATGAACAGTTACTTTTAGTATATTAACGCAGAGGTATTTGTTTGACTAAAAAATGTAACTGCTACCAAATTTTTTATTGGAATTTTCGAACTGTTACTTCTAAATCGACTATTTAATCATTTTTAAATAATTCATTAATCGCTTTAAATGAGAGTGTACATCAGTAATAAATTTTGTATTCAATGTAAAAATTTAAGCATCGACGATCAAGTGATTTGGTGTTAAAGTGTCAAAAAGCTTGAATGCTTAATCGGTTTGGCCAGAGAGTACACATTTGATACGCCTGAAAGCTTTCCGTTGTTTCACGATTGCAACAATCGACAGTTTTTTCGATTGGAACGCTACAAACACGTCGGGGAGATGTTTTAAGTTGTCAGTAAAGGTTCCGGAGCCGCCTGCCGATGGTTTTAATATTGAAATATTAAATTTCAAAGCCGGGGGATGGGTTCTCGAGGGGGTGGAAACGTCGAACTGTCAGAGCCGACTTGCCACGCGAAGGATTACCTCGCCTTCAGCTTTACATATTGCCGTTTCCCGAAAGTGTTTGCCGGTTGCAAATCCGATGCAATTGCCGTAGCACGACTCTAGTCCCTTTAATCACTCCGGCCGTCGCTATGCATATGGAATTCGGTGATTAATATTTCCCGGTAGGAATTGTTGCTCGTGAACGCGTCCAACGGCGACGCCTTTTCTCTCTTCCCCCTCCCCCCACCCCCCCAGACCATGATGAAGTGTCGCCGATGCACGAATTTTCGCGGCATTCCTGTAATCAACGTATTTAGGTCGATTTTGTGACCCCTTTGGTATTTAGGCGAGCAGACCGGGCAAGTTTAGCAGACCGGGGTGTTCTCGGTGACGGGTCGCCTATTATGGAAGATATGTGACTCCTGATTTTTTGAAAATAATCCTCCAATTTCATTCACTGTGTAAAGATGTGCCAGTCTTACAGAATCTGAAATAGTTAAATCAGTGATGGGCACGGTAGGGGCCCATGCATTGCCTGCTTCTCCCACCAACCTCGTCGGCTATGGAGGGACGTGTGAGGGGGGAAACGAAGGCACTGGAAAGCAGGAGGCATCGCATCGTTGCGCAACGAAAGTGTGCGCTGCACGAAAGAGTAGTTGGTGGGGCAAGCTTCGCGGATCCTTCTTGACTGCGGCAGACAAAAATGCCCATCACCGAGTTAGATTATTGTCTTAATTAAATTTTCATACATTTTGTTGTCGTTTTAGCACTCTTTTACAATTTTTGATAGGCTTCTTTAATCTCCGACATTAAAAACAGGAAACTTATAATTGTTTCTGTTAAAAAAAAAAATTAAACACAGTATATAATTTAGTATATAACGAAATATCAACTGTATGGGACACAATTTTAATTTCTATCAGTATTACTTTGATGTTACCATTTTGCTTTCAGCTTCTAAGCCAGTTAGCTATCTCGAATTTCACATCGTCTTCCATCAACAGCAATATTCGCACAGATCAAAGATCAGATTGATTCGCGGAAAACAGATTTGCTTGATGTGATTCGATCAAATAATTACACGGACAAATAGCATTATCCGGATCCCCGCGAACAAATGTAAGAACTAGCCACCACACTAATCCATCGATTTCCTGTATCTCTGAATTACAGGGGCTGCGTTGAATGAGAAGCAAGTGGGATTAGGCTAATACCTTCGATACCGTTTGCTCAAACCGATAAACAACCGCGCATTATACCAACCGTACATCACCGCGGGAACGAGACTTTCGCTCTGTACAGTACAACGTATTGAAACAAGACTATCAGACTATTTGGCCAGACAAAATGGTGTTTCCGTGAAATAGGCCAACCACTTGATCAAAAGGAAACACAACAAAAACATTACATAACAATGTATACTCGTGCGTCGGGCACCATTGGATTCTCTCGATCAACGATCAAAGTCTCCAGCCATGCTGTCCATCGCAAGACATCTAGCTATCAAAGAAGGTCCCACCTGAGGACCCAGGACGATCATTTCTCTCTCAAGAAATATCCGGAATAAGATTCAAGTAAATCTCACAAAAGAAAGCTGATTATCTGAAAAAACATTCAACAATCAGCGAAACATTAGTCAAACATAAAGAAGATCTTGAAGACTTGTCACATTTGGGACACCACCTTGTTCAACATTAAAGCAAGATCTTGAATACCTGTTGGACCTGGAAGATTATCTTCTTCAAGATTAGAGCTAGATCTTGGTGACTTACCAGACTTGGAATATCATCTTATTCAAGATTAAAGAAAGATCATCAGACCTGACGGTCCTGTTCGTCCTGGGATTGGAGGTTTTCACGGTAGCATACCAAGGATCTCACAGTTTCCACTTTTGAGGCTCTGTTTTTGACTCTGGCAAAAACTGTCGCAAGCACTGCTAGCCCCAGAGGACACGCAGGCACTGTCCAGTCAGTCTTCACCCTTTTGTATTGAATTTGGACAGTAGCAAAGGAGATTGGGAGCAACCATGACTATCTTGCCCGAGGACAATCGGCTGTCATGACAGAGTAAACGAGTCGGGGATCATCCTAGGCCCGGTCCACCATGTTGCACGTAATGGCAGCGGTGACGACGAGTTTGCCGAACCGAGTGGATCCAACTACCACGTCGTCCAGCAACGCTAGCACATCTTCGAGCACAGCAGCGAACAATGTGACTTCGGTCCCAGTGGAGAACCCAACCGTTGAGAACCTGCCGGAGAACGTGAACGTGTTCGTGGTGGTGATCAAGGGGATAATCATGGGCAGCATAATTACAACAGCGGTGCTCGGCAACGCACTAGTGATTGCCAGCGTTAGAAGACACAGGCGGCTCCGTGTGGTGACGAACTGTTACGTTGTTAGTCTCGCGGCTGCCGATTTGTTGGTGGCGATGTGCGCGATGACCTTCAACGCTTCCGCAGAGTTGTCCGGTGGAAAATGGCTGTTCGGCCGGTTCATGTGCGACGTGTGGAACTCCCTGGACGTTTATTTCTCCACGGCCTCGATACTACATCTGTGCTGCATCAGCGTGGACAGATACTACGCCATTGTCAGCCCCCTCGAGTACACCGTTATCATGCGCCAGGGCACCGTCGGATGTATGCTGGGCAGCGCGTGGGTGCTGCCAGCGTTGATCAGCTTCATACCGATATTCATGGGCTGGTACACCACGCAGGAGCAGCTCGACTACATGGTGAAGAACCCCGAGGTAGGTCTTTTTCGCAATTTTCTGGTTATTGCAGATGGAGATCGGACATCTGATCGATCCAACTGAAAAGAATACAGATTTAAATAGGAAATTACACAAAAAACAAACATCTGTGCGATGAAATATGGTAATTTTCTTGTGTCCTCCACAAGTGGTCTGCCAAGCGAGACCTTTCTTATGTACGAGCTACCAATGCAGACGGCACGGTGGCGAACGAATCGCTTGTTACCTTTGGGATAATTACTGGGGTAATCAGTTACTTAAGCTGGGATTAGTACGTGTTCATCCAATCCAATCGTTAGAATCAAAACAGATTACTGCAGGCTTCTCCTCTGTCCATTATCACCTTTAACTCTTGGATACCAAATCTCTTTTACAGCTACAAACGTAATGATGCTTTTAGGATCATTTAGTGTTTTATCTATTAATCTTTACGAAACTGACCATGTATCATGTATGAGACATGTACAAATTATTTGTTACAAATTCTGAAAATATTTGTTTATACATTTTTTCTACTTAATTGTAATGGAATAGATATAAAAAAACACCTGTTTAGTTAAGGATTAAACATATTTTCTGAAAAGTGTTCTCTTCTGCAGTAATGTCTCAATATACAATACCAATAGTGACAAAACTTATTTGTTTTTAATTATATTTTTGTGAAACTTTTACTGACATATTCGTGACATTTTTCTGATTATAATGACTCCAAACACGACACAATTTGGATGATATTTACTCGTTTAATTTACTATACAGCATAATCGAGGTTCTATTGTATCGTGAATTGAAGAAGTATACAGGGTGAGTCTCCTAACATGACGACCTCAAATAACTCGTAAGGTATTCGTTGTACGAAAAAATGTTTCAAACAAAAGTTGCATGGTATCTATGCGGGGACATACAGTGCTTTAATCTGTTTTTTATTACCTTACTGTTTTATTGAGATAAAGCAGAAATTTCTGCGTAAAAAAGTATTGACCTTCATATATTCTAAATCTAATAGTTAACGAGACATTATCGAATTAATTTTCCATATGTACCTACTACCTGGAAGCTAGTCAATGCTTGAACTGATATTCCTTAACTGGAATATGCTAAGTACATATGGAAAATTAATTCGATAATGTCTCGTTAACTATTAGATTTAGAATATATGAAGGTCAAAATTTTTTTACGCAAAATTTGATAATGATTTATCCGAATTCGAAAAAAAATATTAGACATTCGATTTAAGAAACTGAAGGTGACCTTAATATCTCAATAAAAAAGTAAGGTAATAAAAAACAGATTAGAGCACTGTATGTCCCCCTAGATACCATGCAAATTTTGTTTGAAACATTTTTTCGTACAACGAATACCTTACGTGTTATTTGAGGTCGTCATGTTAGGAGACTCACCCTGAATATGATCCAAATTGTGTCGTGTTTGGAGTCAATTTAATCGGAAAAATGTCACGCATATGTTGGCAGGAGTTTCATAAGACATAATTAAAAACAAAAATATTTTGCCAGTTGATTATTATTATCACAGTGATATATGTAGTATACAGTAACTAGGCCACTCAAATAACAAGTGATGATCACTCTTTTATAAATATCGTGCGCATTTTGAAACATTACTATTTCCCTTATTACTACGATTACTATTATCCATTTCTCTTGATTCAACAACTCGATGGTAATAGACACAGAGCCAGTAAACTCTCTCGCAGCTACTACTCGTGAAATAAATAACAAGTGTCGAATCGAAATCAGAAGGAGAAGTTTCAGTAGAACCGTCGCGTCGCGTCGCGTCGCGTCGCGTCGCGTCGCGTCGTCGCAGAAAGGGAACGATCCATAAAACAGGTACGGTCCAACAATAACTGGTTTTGTTACTCTGTAACCGTACGGTGTCCGGTGTCGATTCTTCGAGAAACTATTCGGCGAAACTGCATCGTGATTTCCGGGGGAGATTTATCGACTGTCGCGGCGTTACTCATCCGGTTAATAAACGTTCTGCCGCGACACACAGAATTGTGAATGCTAACGATAATTCCTCAGGGATAAGAGGATTTGCGCAAGGGTCTTCGCCGATTTGCATACGCGCGCACGTTACGGGCAAATCGACCAATCATGTCCTTCACGTCGGCCACGTAATTTGCACTATTGTTTCCTCGATTGGCTAATTTGGTTATGCATAGCGCCCCTCCCCTTCCCCAACGATGCATCGTGGGAACACCGGGCGCCGTTACATGTCCTGGCCCGTGTTATAAATTCAGAAGTAACGGTAATTTACTACGGGAGAATTGAATTTCTATCTACGAAACGTCAATTGTTCCATATTCATGCGATCCCTGATGCTTCGGGCCACGGTTCCCGGTCAGTTTTTTCCGATTCCCTGACGCGACGCGACGCGACGCGACGGTCGAAGTTAATCGTGCGTTTATCAGTACCGAAGTTATTCCATCTTCCTATGGATACAGCGAGGGAGAATGTCCGGAGAAATTTTAATCGTTTGAAGAAGTCTACATCTACTGCATACATTTGAAATTACAATCTCGTACAACTGCGACTTCGGGCATTTGATTGTGATTGATCCTGGAGAATTTATTTAAGCAAATCAAGTTCGAATTTGTACAGAAAGGGTCATGCAGAAATGCGGAATACAGTTCCAGAAAAATTTAGATACTTTTCGGAGTTATATAAAATGATAAAAATTACAATTAGAAAAATATATTTGTTGGAAATGAGTAATTTCTTTTCGACAATGTTTACGAGGTGACCATTTTGCTAAAGCGAGAAACGGTTGTAAAAAATGATTCGATTTATAAAGTTATTATAGACCAAACAAATAAGTGAGTTTGAATATTTTGTAACTAAAAGACTCGAGGAGCTGTGCTCTTTTGAAGTTACCATTTTATAAGGCCCCACTACGCATTAACTAGTTTTTGTTCATTCATTTTCTAGAATGAAATGTTTTGCAATATTTATTGTGGTCCATAAATTGTTATTAACTGTAATATCATTAAATTCAATTGTTTTAGAATGTGCAGCATCGAATACAAATCCCGCGATTAGTATGGCGTACATAATTACCGTAGTGCATCATATTATAATCGGTTCGTAACAATTTAAGCCGATTTAGGCTCTCGTGGTGGATTGAAATATTTATAGCCGCGCATAGTGCCATTAATAGATAATAAATTTCTCACACCTGCGGCAATTATCACTTCCAAAATTGTTAAGTGTCCGATGCCTATGGATAATGGCTATGCATAATTCAATAATTTTGTTCGAGTTGATATTTACAAGAAACATTATTAAACTTTTCTTACGCGAAATAAAAATTGACCAAGTGAGTTGTAAGAAACGAAAGTTACGTGAAAATGTATTTTCTCTTTTAATCATTTTAAAAACTCAGAAATAATATGACAATATCAATACTTCTAATGTCTTTTCATTTCCGTATTTGATTTGTTCGTTTGTGTCATAATTGCATAAAATCCACAAACTACATTTAACACAGTCGTTCAAAAACTTATTAATAGCAAATTTGTTTGAACATAGATCATGATTAAAACTGATAAAACAGTGACCTCTAGCGTTCGAATATCAATATATCAAATAAATACAATTTTTCTCGAACTACTCAATTATTTATTATTTTCTTTGTATCTGTTAGGAACCTGGGCCTTAGTAAATGACGTTCGATGAGCCCTGTTTCTTAACCACCTCCGTCCTTGAACACCTGCAGCCATTACCAAACGGTCACAAAAAGACTCCCGAGTTCATTTGACCTCTCTTGTCACACACCAATTTTGTACACCACGGAATCAATTACCCAACGGGTCTGTTACGGTCGCCACCTTAGATGACGGTTGTGGACAAAGTCGTATAATTTGTTGAGAAGTCGCAGTACCGCGAAGCTAAGTGTTAGAGCGGAAAGGGTCGTCGAAAATCGTCGCCGTATCTCATTCTGCATAAATATTTATGGAAACTGTAACTGTAATTATATATTTTATTCTATTACTCGTGCATTTTTACTTTAATCATATTATTTCAATAGTGCTAACTCATTTTGTCAATTATAATTTGGACAAAGTTAAATTTTAACGTAGTTGTTGATGATATCTGTATTTATTTCGTTTATTTTTCGTAAACGGTAAACATTCGAAAAAACCGAGGAGGAGGAAGTTGTAGTATATTAACTAGCAAAATGATAGTGTCTCTCAATTTCTTTTATTTTTAACATTTTTCTAGAAACAAAGGTGACCATCATTTTTTTAAATGGAATGCTACATATTTTTTTGCATCAAATGAAAGTGGACATTAATTCAAGTTCAACCAGGTAGTATACTATGGTGTTCAGGGTCATGCAAGAGCAGAAATAAATTTAACATTTCGTAATACTGTATTTCCTAGTATGTTGTATTGATAATACTACATATCGTGTTCAATGTGACTTCCATTAGCAAGAATGCATTTCTGACAATGAGTTCTGCTGAGCATACTCCTGGTAGTTTGTGCCAAGTACTTGTATACCATGTGGTCCATTTAAGTAAGCCACCTATATATCTCTTCAGGTTATTGTGATGCAAAAACTGTATCTTACGTAATGAGTATGGTATCAATGGACCTATATATGGCAAAAACATTGTTTCCTCCGAGGTAATTGTTTTCGGAGTTACCAAGGTCATCGGTGTTTTTTGAGACATAACTGCATTTTTTTTATTGCACCGTGTAGCTGACCGAAAAATACATTCAGATATGTATAATAACATGACCTTCAAATGACCTTGATCTTTGAAAATTAAAGTGAACATTCCGGAAAAAATATTCTTGAAAAAAAGTAACATTTGCAAAGAATTCACCTTGTGATACCATTTATATTGCATTAAAAACATTTTTTATCATCACATATACAGGAGATATTTAGGACCACCCTGTATACTTATGTATATGATCTAAGGTTCCGACTACAATTTTTAGACTGCGCTGCCGTCTGCCGGTCGTACAAATCGACAACACTATCGATAGTATCGATAGGAAAACGTCATAAGAAAGAACTGCTATTTCGATTTCCGTTTTCATCGGTGTTTCAGCGGCCGAGATCGTTTCCAAATTCCGCCCAACCAACGAATTAGAATTAAAGCGAAAACGAGGTGCCACTCGATGGCCACGGGAAATTGCGTTGCGTAAGTAGAGCCATTCATTAACCTAATGGAACACGATTATTGTGTGCATCTGTGCAGGATAGAACTGTCAAGTCTCCGTGACCATTTCGTAACTTCACTGTCCAGACAAATCCAATTTGGACGTATCTTCGGCCAGCAGTACTAAAAATAAACTGAAGTCTCGGTTCCCAATATTCCTAAAACCGGTTCACGTGTATCGATCCTCAACGTAATCTCGTTTCCCACTCTACTATGACTGTAACTGTGTCTCGAAAATTGCAGCAATAATTGTTACATATCCCCACTTCATCGTGGTTTATCCTACTAATTTGGACACGTTAAATAATTTACTCGTTAATATTCTCGCCCGTTGATCAAAGTTCTTGCATTTCCCAATTTGCGTTCGCCTACGCCTACTGCATGATTAGTTATATATTTCTTCATTAGCGGGCGAAACTTAAAGCGGTTTCATGGAAATTGCGAATGGCATGATACATTGTTTCAAAATGAAGTTTACGTAAGCCTAGGGAAGGCTTCATCTCATTATCCCGGAGGTTTCATAAAACTTTTGCGTGCACGACAAAACTTATCTACCACTGCCACACGAAATTGGATTAAAAATTCCACTTAACCTCTACGGGATATTGTAATGTGATTATTTGGAAAAAAAATCGCGTCCATTAAGCGAACTCTCAGCCTGTTTGCTTGGAATAAATCGTTCGCATAGTTACACGGAGTTCATTTGATTTTCCGGACATTAATCTGCAAAGATTTAACGTCGGACATCGAGCTGCAATGGAGAATAAAGTTTTGTTGCAATTTGTTCTAATAGTATCTAATAGTTCTAATAGTATTCATGTATACACGATGTCAAAAAAATGTCGGAGAACTTTGACAGGGACGGTTCCTTAGGCCATACGAAGTAATTTTTTCCTTTGCGGAAATGTTGTCCGAGGTTTTGTTAAGAAGTTATTAACGAAAAATACGGACCAATCAGAGCGTGGCTATAGTGTACGGATTCCGGCTCGGCGACAGGTCCCGCTGAGCGTCGCGTTGCCGTTGGCCGAGCCAGAGACCGTCCGTTGTAGCCGCGCTCTGATTGGTCCGTGTTTTTCGTTAATAACTCCTTAACTAAGGAAAAAGTTACTTCAAATGGCCTAAGGAACCACCCCTCTCAAAGTTCTTTGACATTTTTGGGACAACTATTTATTCCGAAAGAGAGTAAGTTTAATCGTTCCTTTGAATATTGACTAATTTCGAGAATAATTATGTGAAATGTGGGGTCGTTAATTAACAGACAGAATGTTCTGTACAGGTTGAATATTATAAATATCGCTCGGGGAGTTGCTTGAATTGCTTAAGACAATCTGTTGTCTTCTATCAAACTTAAAATTAAGCAATGATGGTACAAAGTATCAGATTGCCTGCGGACACAAGACTCGAGTATCTTTGGGAAAGACAATCAAGAATTCTGGAAGTCAACTTTCGTAAGCTACTTACAGCAATATTTCTGAAACGAACTACAAGTTGGGTGTCATGAAAATCATGCATCTACCAATAACAATAACATTTGTTTGATACAAGTAGATCTATTGGGTTGGAACAAAAGTTCGTAACGTTTTTAAATTAATATTCAAAGTTAAAATTAAGAAAACGCTACGAACTTTCGTTCCTACCCAATATCTGGTTTCCGTTTCTTGTAACTTGGATAATTATTTACTTTAGCGATTCCTCGCAGATTTGTATGATCTTGAAATGTGATGTCATGGTCGCAATTCTGAGCAACTTTTCCCTATAGACGTCACCACCGCTCGATCATAGTTTCCGAGATATTAACTCTGCCACTATAAACGAATTTTGGTTAGGTGTGGGTTAGGTTTCTCGGGGAGGGGGTGCAAGGAGATTAGCTACGCCACTCTCTCGCCCTATAGCACGAGTTCGGTCATTTAAAAGGGCAGAATTCACTATAGTGGATGTAGCTTTTTTCAAATATCTCGAAAACTAAGGCCGACCGGTGGTAGTACATATGTACAGGAAAAAGTTGATCAGAATCATACACCCAACAACATAATTCAAGGTAATTGAAATCTATGAGTAATCTCCTATTCGGAATAATTACCTCGTAGTTTACTAATAAATAATAACCCATTAACTGTGTTGTACCTTCCAGGTCTGCTCGTTCGTGGTGAACAGGCCGTACGCCGTGATCAGCTCGTGTGTCTCTTTCTGGATCCCCGGGCTGGTGATGATAGTAATGTACTATAAGATTTACAAGGAGGCGGTCAGGCAAAGGAAGGCGCTCAGCAGGACATCGAGTAACATTGTCCTGAATAGTGTGCATCACCACAGGTCCTCGACCAGGCAGCACCATCATCAACAGATGCTGCTCCAAGCGGCGGCCGAAACCGGTGAGCTTGCACACTATACATGGAACATTATATATTTCAGCTTGTCCATGGAGTCCCTAGATACGTATACGGTATGTAGAGGAGGTATCTTTGGTTCGCATCTGAAAAGACATCGCTCTGGGAACACACACAGGTGTGCAATGCTACCTCTGACTTTCGTCCAACCAGCGACTTGTCGAGATTGAACCGTCCTTTTTACACAGTAAACAGACATTGTGGTTTTTAAACGTGGCGCGGGATCATCTCTTGATGAATGGTAGGGGGAATACCCGGAGTCGTGCTGTGTTGGTTTATGGTCTGGTAATTTCCCGAAGGGAAATAGTGTGATTACACAGGTCTCGCGAATCCTGTAATTTGCAATTTGAGTCTTGATTAAAGACTTATATTTGTTTAATTTCTCTGTTTCGTATATTTATAATCTAGACCACTTTGAACGTGTTAAATTGATTAAAATCTTTTGCAATTTTGTTTATAGGAAACGGAAGTTGGAAGAAAATTTGAAATATCGGTTTTATTATTCAATACTGACTGAATATTTCTGTACGTTTTTTACGAAAAATGAGACTTTATATTCGAAAGTGTACAGTTTCCACAAAATCAAGTCACTCAGATTGAAGTATTAAGAAAGTTAGAGTGCAGCCATTTTGTAAAAAAATTAAAAAGAAGAATGTACAAATATTGTTTATGATTTGTATAATAAAGGCTATGCTTCAAATTTTCCTTCAGTTTTATATTTTTTAAAGATTCTAAAGGTTGCTATGAATCTTACACATCTAATGTAGCCTAAACTCTAAAAATTGTATGATGATTTTATACGTAGATGGAATTGACATTCTCTTCTGAGTGGAACATCGATCGAATACTAAAAGATTAATTTTAGTCATTAATGATCTTAAAATGTGCACCATCGAACGATTAATTTCGGGAATCAAGGAGAACCATTGTTCCGCGAATATTCGAATGATATGAGGTTTCCAAAGTGATGAACAGTTTCGATGATAAAATCCTGTGGCAGTTTTAATTAGAATTGATTAAGGGGTTTAACGCGATGAAAGATCCCCGCAGTATCTCGTAGCAGTGGGTGCGTTTTATTAAAGAACTAATTAAAGATGAGGCTTCTACGTAAGCACTTACTGCCGAGAAATTAATATGTCTTTGTAGGAAGCCGGGAAATACGGAACACCTTTTTACCTTGCTGTGTGTTTTTACAGAAATATGTCGCAAAATTTTATTGCGTATAAAATACGAATTACAAAATTAAAAATATGAAAAGCAGAACTTACAACTAATTTGATTTCCCATTTATTTATTGCTATAAATAATTTCCATTAACCGAAGAAGAGTCTTCAAGTTAAAATTAACACTAAAGTTATCTAGAATAATTTTTATCAATTTTTGTTGTTTATAATTTTCGAAATTTAGAAAATTTATGTTGCAAATAGAAGAAAATATAAAAACATCTAGATTGCAATAATTCTAGATACCTCATAATGAGTTAAATGCTCTTATATATTTTTATCTCTAACTATTTTTATCATTAATTAACTGATTGATCAGTTCTTTTCTAAAAAGAAAGATGTCATTGAAGCTGTGATATAAAAGTACATCTTCGCTTCATCGAAGAGATTGAAGATAGAAATATAAAATTCTATAAATAAATAAATATACACCAGAGGGAAATTTTTCGGAATATAGTTTATAAAGTTTAAAAAAGCGGCGATTAACTTTCAGCCAGAAGTGCAGAGCAACAGCAATTAAAACTGCGGACAGTTCTCTGGCAAAAGCAAACCTCTGTTTTATGACTGTTTTAATATTTGCTGGCGAGTTATTTGTTCTACGTCGTTAATGGATTTGCGGATAAATCGACAGCGTGTACAATCGTTCGAAAAGTTCCATGGAATCTGGAGGTTGATGACGATTGCGATCGGGTCGAGAAGCAAACTGAATTGTGCACTTTAATTGAAACGCGAAACTAGGCGATGCGTAAAATGCTTCTTTCACTTTCGTGCGGATCGTCCATAAATCTCTCAATAGAAATTATTAAATCTATACGGGCACAGAAAGCTTATTAAATGTAAAGCTTCATTCCACCCGTGGAAGCTGCATTTTTTGACAAGTTATTAGCGGATTCTACCTGGAAAAGCGCAGCTTCACCTTTGCAAGATTTATTTATTAATTGGAGCTACAATAGGATTGTATGAAACATATTTTTCTGATCAAAGAGATATCGAACCTTTCAAACTTTTTTCCAAATACAAAGCTTGGGATGGGAGACTTTCTTTGATTCCAACAAAAATGGTTTATTCTTTGAAAAATTCTATAAGAATGGAGGTATTAAAACTGTTAAATAAATTTGAATTAAACTTTTAAATAAGTCTTATTTAAACTGTTAAATAAGTATTTTTTACACTATTAAAAAATGTTATTTAATATTTCACATAATTTTTTAGTTATAATATACATTATAGTATAGTCTATTATTAAAACTACAGAAGAGAAAAATGATGAAGATAATACAAAGAAATAATAATAATAATAAAAATAATAATAATATGTAGTTATTGCACACTTGCTATGAAAACCATAAAAGATAACATCAAAAAGCTTAATACAAAGAATTAATAATAATGATTTGTCTTTGTTGCACACACATATTATTAAAACCACAAAAGAGAAAAAAGATAATACAACGAAACAATAATTATTCGTCGTTATCTCACACTTGTTATTAAAACTACAACAATGAAAAATGAAAAAGATGAAGAGAACAATATGTATACTAAGAAACGACCGTATAGGACAATAAAATCCGTGATGCTGTGAATGGGTGAGATTAAGCACGTTTTAACACCGTCGTAATTAACTCTGCTGTAGTCCCGGCTTGTTCGTTAGATATACATATGCAGAATCTTATAAATATTTTACTCCGTCAGAAAGGATTATTTAGAACCTGTTTAATAATCATAAATCTCATCTAGTTTCACAAATTTAAATATTTCTCATGCTTGCGTATTTTTCTTACCAATATCAGTAGTGCAACCCAGATGTGAGATAACCTCTTGCGTATCACTGGAATACATTGCGTCGATAAAATCTAATCCCTAAACAATATACCGCGGCATCTTTCATGTCTTCTTTAATACCCTTAGACTGCGATTATTAAATTGCGGATACGTTTATAGCCCTTTGTGATGGACTTAATACTAATTGTAAATAAAATAACGATTTTTATCAAGAAGCTATGTGGAAGTTGTTAATGTGCTAATTTTTATAAATTCACAGAAATTTAGAAATTATCTTCTGTTAAAATAAAATGCATAAAAATAATACAAAATACTTTAAGAAAGAGGCTGGAAGCCAAGAAGGCTTGGGAGCCTTGATCTCTTGCTTCATTTAATAATGATAATAATCTCAATTAATATCGAGATAATCCACATTTTACTGTATCGTAATTATTATTAATTGAGATAAGTTACATTTTATTAAAAATGGATCGTAATGGTCCAGAGAGTAGAATATTTTCCATCGCAAATATTTGACCTTCAACGACCTTGAATGACCTTGACTGACCTTGAACCGTAGGCCACTGTACGCATCTTAAAACGTCTTATTAGATAGTCCATAGAAAAGTGTATAATTTTAATTTAAACAACGGAGTTGACCTTCATATGTCTTCTGTGCATCCACCTACACAAAAAAACTATTAGGTGCCTCACACTGTGTACATATAGATAAATAACCGAATCTCTTGTACCTCAACTGTTCACGGGTATGCGACCCCTTATAAAATTGAAAATAAGCGTCCAGAGACGTTACAACAAAACAGTGAAGCAACCTCGTGAAGGCTCCTTCCCGGTCGTTATCGACGCGCGTAACTCGATTACGCAAGACGTAATCTTTCTGTTGCTTAATCGCCTTACGAGGGCGGGGCGTTGTGCTAGCGGTTTTCAGCCGCATTTTTAGCGAACTAATATCGCCCGGCTCGATCGCAATTTTTGCTAACAACGCTGCTGGCCCGGACCTCTGCCGCGCGCGCGCGCGCGCGCGCGCAAGACAGCCGTGAAAGAACGCGGAAGCGGTGAACGCCCCCGCGAAATCCTCTTATCTCGTTAAGCCGTAATACCGCGCGCGGAAGAGCCGCTCGTGCCGGGAATGCTGAAGAAAATGCAGTTTCCGGCCGCCTTTGTCAGCGTTCCGAGGAAAAGTCCGTCTCGTCTCCTTCTCTTTCGCCATTTTCCTTCCACCAACGTGCCGCATCAGCCTTGTTCGGCAACCGGAAACAACGCGCTTTGGAATTCTTCCTTGTTCACGCGAGTCACCCTCAATTGTTATTCCCTGTGTGAAATTTCGTCGCCGCGCCGCGCCGCCGTGCCGTGTCGTGCGCCACACTGACCACGACCCCTTTCGAGTTACCTTCGCCGAACGAATGGGCATGTCGCATGTTGCTACGCTATCAAATTTTACGCAACAATTGATCCCCGACGAGTTCGGACCGATAAAGTCTCTCAACGATGCTGTGGAAATTCCTCTGTGCGACAAATCTCTTTCTGCTTCAGCTTTGATCCTTTAAACACTGTTGCTGAACGTTGACCTTCTTATCTTTTGGGAATTAATGGCTTCACTGTCCAGCTGGTAACCTCAAAAATTCCATGAGATCAAAGCAATTTATTTAAGGATATTCTGGAGGTACAATGGAAGACAAAAGTACAAGAAAAAAATAGATTAATTTAAAAAGCTTTCGTTTAATTAGTGAATTTCATGTAATATTTATTTTTTAATCAAATTGTCTTCATATTGTACCCTCTGATTTGAACTTCAAGATAATAAATTTGTGATATTCAATGTATATAATTACGCAATAAAAAGTTAAAAATAAATATTTAAATAAATTAAAAATATTTCAGAAAGCAATATTCATGGTTATTATTGAAATGACAACACGATAAATTTGGCGTTTTGTAACAGTTTATAATTTTTTGCTCTGTAACTGTTTAGTGAATCCTAATAAATTTTGAACATAATTAAGTACATAATTTTTACTATATATAAAAAAAACTGGAGTTTCTAGTTGCGTTTTTTCTATTTTCTATTTTCTATTTGAATTTTATGAATTCTGCATAAGAAGACGTGTTAAAATGTGCAAACTTTAAGTTCCTATAATTCTTAAACGGTGCAGTGAATCGAACCCAAACTTTGGTAATTGCATTAATTTAGTAAGAATTATATCTTGTCAAATTTTCAAAAATTTTGTTGCGTTTTTATCCAGAACATCCTTGATCTTTAGAGAAATTTTTCGATTGAAAACTTGGATTTTCTTTGCAAATATTGCAACGTATTCAAAGTATTATATTCCAACACAAATACAAATTTATTATCTCATGTTAACAGTTTTTTTGTAGGTGGACGTGTAGAGGACATATGAAGGTCTACTCCGTTTGTGTATGTGGGATGATTTCTCAAGGTCATTCGAGATCGTTATCGCCGTTGACCTTCAACAATCTATAATCTATAGTCAATAAATGTGGAGTTGTTTTAAATGGTAGAAAGATTAGTTTACTAGGTGATGTGTGAAAAAAATCTTTTTAATGAACATTTTTAACGAAATAAGATTTCTATAACATTGAATAATAAAGATGAGAGTTTTGAAGTGATTGTGGACTGAGACACCCGGTATATAGAGAAACGATCGTTTCAAGCGTTGAATTTCCGACCGCACGAACCTCCAGTCGAGAAAAACACGTGAACGTCGAAGTTTACAATTGCATTTTGATCGACAATCGCTGCGGTTTACAATTAAGGACCGCCGATTGAAAGCGGTCGAAATGGTTGAACCGATTAAATGGGATTTCGTGGTTTCGTGATAAAATCGTGGTTTTCGGCTATTTTCGTTGGCATCGATGAGCACGATAATCGGCCCGGTATGCCTACCGACGATTATAACAGACGATCGAAAGAACTGATCGATCTCGGGGACCGTTTTTGACACGTGACCAGCGCATTCGGTTTTGCACGCGGGAAAACTCGTTTCGTATTTTCGGCGATCGAACGTGGAATGCTTTTACATGTGCACGAGAATTAGATTCTTTTATATGGACCGTTACTTTTCAGTGTTAAAAGTTGTCGATATTGAATTGTATTACAATTTCATTTTATTGTTAAATCTGCTTAGGTTTACTTATACATTAAGAGACACATTTACTTTATGCTTTAGATTTTTCTATACATTAAATTGTAATATTATTATAGAGTGGCCGAAATAATGATAGGTTCATATAATTTTTATGATATAACAGAGTGTTTCATGTAACATTTCTATCTTCATCTATTATTAGTAAGTGATTCGTTACAATGTAATTAGTAGAACACATAATGTTTTTGAATAATATAATTTTTATTAATGTGTTTATTAACCAATATTACAAAAATTTGGAATTTTGGTGTGAAATAAATATGTATAGGTTCACTTAAACATTTTCTAGTAGAACTTAAAAAAATATTACAAATGTAATTATAAATTAATTAATTAACCATAAAATAAATCAAATATCCTTTGTGGCATTGAGTCTATTAATTTCTCTAAAGTCTCTGATCCAATCTGAGACCACGCCTCTTTGATGCCATTTTCTAATTCATTCACAGTTGCGTATTGTTTGCCATTGCTGTAAACTCTTCTTGATAAAATGCCCCATAGATATTCAATAGGGTTAAGGTCTGGACTTCTTGATGGTTAACAACAAATGATTAACAACATTTAAAGATCTATCAATTTTTAGTGCGATTTTTCTGTTTGACAGATTCATGTCCTTGAACGCGATGATTAATCTCTTTTCGTGGTCATTTAATGGCTTTCCCCGACTCATTACGCTTTAAATAATTCTAATTTTTTTAGAGCATTAAATAATTATTATTAATATTACAGTATACAAACACGACAGTATTTTGTACTTACCTTGTAAAATTTCTTTAAAATACGTAGTAACAAAAGTATTTCCTAGATAAATTATTGTGAACCTAAGATTCTTTCGCTCTATGTATTACCAAAATAATTTTCAGCAAATTTCACAATCGATTACGTCCAAACACTTGCGTTGTCAAAACTAAACTAAATGCAGCTACAGTAAGTAGTTAGAATACGCCTTTTCAAAACATAAACAAACGACACAGGAGGTGTTCCACGAAGCAGATCAGAATGACAACAGTAAACACTTAAGTTCGAGCTATAAACCTATCATTATTTCGGCCACTGTAGTAATCCAATTTTTTAATTACGATAGTAACTGTGAGCTAGCATACTCGTGACACTTTTCTGATTAAAATGACACCAAACACGACACCATTTGGACAATACTTACTTGTTTAATCCACGATATGGTAGAACCTCGATTATCCGAACTAAGGAAACGTAAGTGTTTGGATAATAAAACAGTTGCCTATCCTATTACAGTGACAGATTAAATTTCTATCAAGTTCTACAATAAATCGTGTCGTATATAGATCACTTTAAAGAGAACTGTTCACGGTTGTCATTGATTCGGATAATCGAGGTTCTACTAAATCGCGGTTAGAACAATCAAATATGCTCTGGACAATGTCATGTTTGGTCCCATTTTAATCAGAAAAATGTAACGAACATGCTGGTAAAAGTTTGGTAAAAAATAATTACAAACAATTTTTTGTTATTAAATTAACTTTTTATAAATTTTTCGCAAATATCGTGCACATCTTTTTTTTACACATGTCGAGATATTACTGTAGGTGCAACTTGATCGAAACAGAAGATTTAAACTTTCAGTAATCGAGTGTATTTTTGTGTTACAATGATCATCAAAAGATACGTACTTAAAATCGCGATATATAGGTCGAACACGATGTGAATGAGGAATTTAACGACATAAGAGTGGAAATGAACACATCAAAATGTACTGGTCTATTTTCTGATAATATTGACTTTAATAGATGAAAACAATGGACAGTTACTAAAATAAGTTGAAGCATTCGTCATTTAATATTAGAATTAAATGTGATTAACTTTTCTTTTTCATTCGCGTTTAACGAATCGCGGCGAGAGTTTAATTATCTCGCGTGTGGATTATGAATATTAATTTTAACAAATAATCTCCGTGTTTCATTTAATTAATTAATCAAACATATAAGATAAATCGTTAATCTTCCCTGCACAAATGATGCGGAGATATTTTCGCTTTATATTAGACTGATTATGATTTAATAACAAAACAAATGCAAGTTTTACCGTTTTATGGTACCGTATAAACAGTTTGTCAAACGAGTTGCAGCCGACGAAACAATGTGGGATTATTTATTAAACAGATTTGTGATTTTAATGCAAATCGTATTGAAGACCCCTGGACCATCACAAACAGAATTAATTTTCAATTAGCTACGAAAGCAAGCAACGGCCCTTTTATAGTTATTGTCACGCGTTCAACATTAACAAACCATCAGTTATCAGAGATTATCGGTGCATTCATTTGCATAATGGTTGCACTCCGATTCGATAACAATTGCATAAGATTTTGCATCAATTTTCAACACTTAGAACTTTATTGAGTTTTATTCACATAAAGTCGGTTGTATATTAATAAAAAGAAATGAGCGAAAGGATCTGCCAAACTTTCGAATTTAATTGTCATTTTCGAGCACAGCACGATGAACATTGAACGTTTAGAAATTCAGTGAATGCACATATCCTAATTAAAAATTAAATGAACATTCCTGCTGGGATTAATTTTGTGCATGCGATGCAATGAACAATTAACAAAGCTCGTTTAAAATTGCAATTATCCAAGATCTGTATAAAACGTAAAATGGAATCGAAACTTGGCAATTGAACGAAATTGATGTAGTTGATTCTAATTAAAGCATTGGTAATTGCTATAAAGATTGGCACATATAATCATGTAATTTTTACAAATTTTTTAGTAACTTTCATAATTTGATTTTTGAGATTTAATACAGTTAATTTCCATTGTTTAGTTAAACAAACTATTAATTAAAACGGTAAGATTTTACTTTCAATTTTGGTTTCATTTTAACTATAATAATGTCCATTTGCATTATTATCCACAGTCAATGAATAATACTTTGTTATGTTATGGTGTGCCATGACTTTCAGTTTACATTAAAATTAAACTTAGCACAAATTGAAAATTAAGCTAAAATAAAAATTATACTGAACAAAAAACTAAATGTAAAACTTAACACAAACTAACAATGAAATTTAACACAAATTAAGAGTTAAACACAATACAAATTACAAATTAAAGTTTTATTTGCTAAATGCTTTTACTTAGTCATAGTCATTCAATTGTTTCTATGAAATATTTTGCACAAAAGAACAATTTAAAATATCTGTCCATTGTTTTCATTCCAATTTCATTATACCCTTTTATTATTACTCTGTGATTTAATGCGTTTATTTATGGCGTTTATCAAAATCCCTACATCAAAATCGTATTGTGAAATTGTTTATATCAGCAACTTTTTATTTGTAAAAAATTATTTTTATTAGTTTCACATTTGTTTAAAACTCTGTTACTTTCATTGCGAGTTGATTGCATCCTTTTATTTCCACACTGTGATACATTTATTCACAGCAGTTTCATTGTTAAAACGATTAAAACATTATTTAGCAAACTGACTGCGAGGAACTGTAAATCAATTTTTTATATGTTTATTAGGAACGTATGTATAGCATTCGATCAATCAGATTCAAGTTCCACTAAAATTCTCAAAGTTCCGATCACGCGAAAAATGAAGAAAATGCAAGACGAGTGACAATGAAAAGTTTTTGGCGGTCGTCTTTCGCAGTCGCGCGCGTTTAATGGCCGCACAAACGAACGAAAGGCGAGTTTACACTACATATAATACTTTTTTCGATCGGCTGACCTTTCGATACTGTTGAACGATACCCCTCGTTTGATCAGTGAATATTTGACGGGGCTGTTTGTTCGATTGTGTCAACTAATGGTCGTGTTTCAAGCGACGACTCTCGCTTTCGACGTCAGCCAGAAACAAAACAATCCGGTGCTCTGGAAGCGATTTATAAAACCTTTATTCTGGACGGCTTTAGCTATCGGAGAACTGGAGTGCTTTGACGGTACGATTCTGACGTGCCAGTCAATTATCCTGCATTCTTTTTGTCCGATAGTCGTCTGTCCTTGATAGCCGTGTGAAAGAATTGATCTAGAGTTCGTTGCCGCTGTCATTTTGCTCAATGATCTTTCAGTCGTGTTAACAATGAAAGTGCCCTTTGTATTAGACAAAGGGTAAAGAGTATAGCCGGCTGACGGGTTCAAATATGCCTCCAAACCAAATTCATCTTTTTTCGTACCATTCCATAAGACCCCCAAAGAAAACCCTCTGTGGCAAATTTCAAGTCGGTACCCCTACCACAAGGGTAGTTACAGGGTGAGCACGGTTTAATGAATTATTTCTTCTGTTCTGTTTAACAAAAAATTACGAAACAATTCATGAATGTTCTACCTAACAATACACACCACTGTGCATTTTTTCCGAATTTTTGACTGCAACATTGATGATTAAAAAATTATAGAAACTTTTAAAATTGCTGATTTTATATTCAAGTTATAAGATTACCACGTTTATTTTATTATGGTAGTTGCGTCTTATTATAATTACTAATGTGTATTTTTCAGATTTTTCCGAGTGGGTAAACATGTTTAAAAAAATAGAAAATTTCCAAAAATATGGAAAATCCATATTTCTCATAGAAGTTTTAGAGGTGTCAGTTTCATAAAAATTCAGTAGTGCGATATTGTCGAAAGCAACATTCTTAATTTTTTCAAATTTTTTTATAAAGTGCTTCGTAATTAATAAAATAGTAAATCGATTTCTTTTCGTAGTTGTAATTTGAAAGACTAAAAACATTAAAAGTGAAAATACTGTTACATAATTTTCAACCTATTAAACAAATTAAGAAAGGAAATTAATTTCAATTTCAGTCCAGTTTGTTGCAATTCAGGTAGAAAATTTTTCTTTTCCATAAAGATCCGCTGTCTATTTGTTTATTAAAATTGTCACTCTATTAACACAATCACTATATGAAACAACCACCAGCAGAGATGTACAAACCGGGATAGCGATTAGGTAACATAGCTAGTGGAAAACGCTGATTGAAAGTGTTGGTGAAACACGTTGGGCGAGGAACAAATAAAGAAAAGCATGGTCGTGAAACGGCGATAAAGATGGCGTGGAACAGCTGAAAACAGTAAACAGGAAAAGGAGCCGTGCTCGATCCTGCGTCGCCTTTAATGACCAGTCATTAATAACAGCGCGGTACGTGTCGGAAATTTATGAGCGCGCCTGTTCAACTGCAGTTGCAACGAAATTACGAATCGACTGCAAGCTTTCCCCTCCAGCAGCAGAGAATATGCCGGCTAGCTGACCTTGACCCTTAAACGTACCCTGTCATCGCTGCCATTTCGTTCTGGCAAGGACGGTGAATCAAAAAAAGAGAGGGGGGCGAGGGGGAGACAGTGGAGGTGGACTGGAGGGGTGGGAAGTTGCAAGTAGCGATGGATACACGATTCTTTCTGCTCGTTCGCGAATTTTTGCGCAATTTCATTTCCATGCAGCGACTCGAATTGTTTTAAGCACCGATTTAGTCGACAAACATTTGAAAATGTTGGCAGGCTACGAAGTAGTGATGGGTACGAACCAACCGCGACCGAGAGTGTTTAAATCCGGTAAAGAGATCTATGTGCCAAATATAATTGTTATAAGTCGACTGCGTGAAACAGAAATTTAATAGAAATGCATTTTTGTGAAATTTTACACAGAAAGTAATCGTAGATTTTGAAATTTCAAAATGCTTTTACTTTTTAATTATTTTGATTAATAATATTTTAAATAAGTTGATTGCGTCATTATGAACGTCTCAAAATAATTTCTCATCCTATTTTTAACTTGAATACGGAGAAACAGAATCATAAAATATATATATATTGTATTTATTTAGATCTTAAAATTTTAAACACTAAGCATTGATCAAAATTGATTAGATTAAATGGACATTTTTAGCATTCGTCATACTTTCGTAACTGATTCTTTAAGCTGTTGTTAAATTTAAGACATTAGTCGAAATTGTAAATCTCTTCCAATGTTCTAGGAACATGTAATATTTTTAAATATCCAATTTGTTACATATTCTTAGAATATTGCAAGAATTTCATAATTTTTAATAGTGTCATTCTCAGTTTTACAAAATTTCATGTCTAAAATGCATTTCAGTTTTCTAATTTTTAGAGATGTTTCTTTGTAAAGTGATCAGAGTTTTTTGAATATAAGAGTAGTTCAGAGCCGCCACTAACCGCAGCCGGAGGTCGCCAGTAGTGGCGGATCGCATAGATCAGCCATAAGATTTCCTGTGTCTCGACCAATGGCCTTGACCTCGCGCAATACCACATCATCGCCAGCATTCGGGTTGAATGGTGGTTTGCAGAATGAAAGCGGAGGGTTGGGTGGCCGTGGAAGGTCAGGGTGACAGTTATCGAAGGTTTACTTTTAGTTTTGGATCGTTGCGGACGCAGTTTTTGCGTAGAAACTTTTCTCGCGTTTTGGCATACAACGCCCAACGCTGCAAAATTGGATCTCTTTGTCTGTATAAAAATAATATAATAATATAAGTTACATGAAACTAGCAGATTTAAATCATATTTTCTGCTGCTTACATTTTCTCTGCCATTTTTGTTAAGTATCTTAAACACAATAAATCATTTTTGTGTATTCAATTATACAGCGTTGTTGAATAAATTTTTATTGAACTTCGAGAATTATTTTTCTAATGTAGCGACACAAAACGAATTGTTTGGACTGTCTGGAGACTTGCTAATTTCATTTATGAACTTCGCTCAACTAATATTGCTTTTATGGGAGCAAATAGCCCAGATACCAGAGCTGGCCGCATAGCAGCAATTAACAGCTCAGTGCTCTGTTATTAATGACGAAACTACTTCTAAGTTGAAACATTTAGTAGCGTAGGCTTGTAAGAGTCTGGCTACATTTTTTCCCATTTTGTCAAACAACAAATTATTATTGAATTATTTCTTAGTAATTAACAGAAATATTAAATGTCGACGTTTCTCATTTTTAGAAAATTGTCAATGTGCAATGTACAATCTATCAAATACTAATATTTAATTTTGTGGTATATAGTTTGTTTATTAAAATTGTGTAAAAATGGAAATTGAACAGATATTATAAGACATAGGAAACAACGGAAAAAACAAGAATATGCAAAGACCAGCAACGCACGCATACGACTTTCAACGCAGTCAAAGCAAAACTGAAACTTGTCCCAAAAATGTCCTTCTCGCATACCCGCACTCATCCCCATCTCCATCCCTGGGAAAATCCCAGTCGACCCTTGGGCCTAGTTTTCGTCAAGCCTTTCTCTTTTACGGCCTTCTTCCTGCCATTAAGGACGCGACAACAATTCCCAGCTAAAACTACGATACTACAATTTTGTAAAATTTTATGAAACCATAACGAATTATTTTTTTCACTAACATCCTACTAAACTACAGATTTGATCTAATTTTCAAATTACAACAATACGAAGATAAAAATAATTTAAGAATATCGAAATATTATTTTCAACTAATCAAATATATTAAACAAGAAAAGGGATTTTTATTTGGCTGTTTCTCGCAATCACAAGGGATTGTAATCCTGTTTCTCGCAATCAACGTACAAAATTTTTGGTAAACTTGTCGAAGTGTTACCTTCTCGCCAATCTTAATGAGCTTTAAATATGTTGTCAAGGTTACCATTCTGAACAAGTTTTTCCTTTGGAAGTATATAGCGGTCGGCTTTAGTTTACGAGATATTCGCAAAAATAGTTCCTTAAAGTTGCTATACGCGACATGAATATCCCGCGAGGGCATGTAATAACATTTAACTTTGTTTGATTAGGGTTAGGTCTTAAAGTATGTAAAATATAAAAAATGCATAGTGACTGTTTTTTGATGATTTTCAGTTACAAATTTCGCATATTTTCAATGATCAAATTTGTTCTTTACGGCAGGGGGAGGGGCTCTGCTCCTCAAATGATAAAAACTATCAACCTAACCATTCACGTTGGCTAAAAGCTCGAGTTACTTTCTTGTTCTTTGTCGTCATTAAACTAAATTTCAGAGTGAGTTCGTGTTGGGTGTTTCGGGGAGGGGGTGCACGGGAAAGAGCTCTGCCCTAAAGAACAAATTCGGTAATTCAAAATAGGCAAAATTCGCAGTAGTGGGACTTACAGTTGTTTGCCTATATCTCTGAAACTAAAAGAGACCGCCATATACTTACACGGGAAAAAGTTGTTTAGAATTATGACCTTGACAACATATTTCAATTTCATCGAAATCCGAGAGGAGGTACAGTTTCCACAAGTTTATCGAATTTTTATTTTTCCACGAAGGATCCATGATCAACTAATTATCTTCCTCTATTGCAGTCATGGGCACGGTAGGGGCCCCTGAGTTGTTTACTTCTTCCACCAATCTCGTCAGCTATGGAGGGACTTAGGAGGGGGGAAACGAAGGCACTGGAAGGCACGAGGCACCGATGCGCAGCGAAGGTGCGCGCTGCACAAAAGAGTAGTTGGTGGGGGAAGCTTCTTGTCTGCGGCAGTCAAAGATGCCCATCACTGCTCTATTGCTTTTATATTTTAAAATTATAAAATAATTGCGGAACTTATTTACACATAGCATATACAAATTGAATTCAAACATATTTAAAAGAGTTCTAATCCCGAAAATATACTGGCAGACTGCAAATGGTACACAGGAGGAAGTATAGCAATCGATAAAAGTAATTAATTCTCTAATTGACAACGAGTTACAAAAAACACGCACAAATCCATTATCGGGAACAGTCGTCTGCATCATGTGAACACGTTCGCGGGAAAACCATAGCAACTTGAAATTCGTTTTATTGAGAACAAACATCAATTTCTATTTTACTTCAGAAAGTCAGTATTTCGTGCAGTACTCTGTTTTGTCCTTGGGCGTTGTAGCTGTGAAAGGAAACAACGGTGGGGAGTGCAGATGCGAATTCCGGATTCCGCAACAATTAGCAAAGCCCTCGGCGTCAGACGTTGATAGATTACGGTTCAGCAGCCCCCGAGAGAAAGGCACTGTTGGAATATTCATACGTTTTCACAATAAATTGGTCGGTTCTGTGTGATCCGTCACTGTGCAAGTGAAATCTTCCGTGAAATCGACCAATGGTATTTTTTGTGCTTCGAATTCGCCAATTCGTTTAATACTGGGAAAACGCTATTCAGTGTCTCAAATATTCAACATTTTTAATCATAGGAAATATATTCTATTATTATTTAATTGGTTTCAGTAGATTTCTTCAATATCTTGCTAGTAACTCTTGCTGTAATTGCAGTAGCTAACTTTTATATAAAATATTTTATTATTTTTGCAAACTATTTTGAACTATTTTAACACTGTTTAATAGTAAAGTAAACATTGCTGAAGTTGACATACAATTCACTGTAAAAGTCCATTAAATGTCAAAATTAATGTGTATCGATATAAATAATTATATTGATCTCTTATACTTATAACTATAATAGAATTAAGAGAAAGAGCTATTCGTTGAATTAAGCAGACATTTAAAGAACCACGAAACACTTTTGCATTATTTTCGACTCCTTAAAATTATTAAGATAACTGGGTGGCTCCTAATCATAACTTGGTCATATCAAGGAATTTCAGTATAAAATTTTGCTATTCTTTTAGAAAATAAAATTTTAAAAAATCGATTTTTCGTACCAGTTACACGCGAATCCCCCCTTAATTTGGAACCGGTTGGATCTCGAATTGTTCGCGGGATGCGGTTGTAAACCGTGGAATGCTTGAAAGAGTCGAGGGGGTGGAGATGGGGGTGGGACCGAGAGAAGCAGGTGCACTCACAGAGCACCACCGTCGAATATCGATCGTCCCACTTGTCAATTCGAGTATAAAGCGATATACATATTTGAAAACAGTCCGCTGTAAATATCAAGAGCGTTACGTGTTGGTTTATGCTACCCCCCAGGTGCTCGGGCTTGGAAATCGTCGCATCGGACCGAGTTCGGTTTTAATTGCTCGAGAACGCGGGCTCTCCTGCGATTTCGTATTCAAGCGTCGCGCACACGCCGATTTCAAAAACACGGTGTTCACGGACCCCTCATAGTTTTCTTGGTATTGAATGATCTCGAAAAGTTCATCGGCGAACCTCTCGCGGCACCTTGTCCATTTGACCCAGAAGCAACTGGGTGTTTTTAAGAGAGTGTTCCAGCGTAACAGGTCCAGAATACTTTAAGAATGTGCTCCTAAAATTTTATAACCTCAGTCGAGAAAATAAGGAAATTATATTGCAGTTTAATGTGGCGATGGAGAAAATTTAAAGTGCGAACGTGTTCCTTTCGAAATTATTTCCACGACACCTATATTGTTCTAGTCGAATTCAATTTTTGCAGCCCCTTAACCCGTTGTCGTATTTTAACGAGACAGACTCACGATAAAGAATTTAAGCAAAGCCAAACAAATATGAATGTTGTGCCATTCTTTTAAAATTTTATTTGTTTATAATCTGTATGCACGCGTTAAAATAAATATAGCCTACATCCAGTACGAATCTTTGGGTATGAAGACATTCGAATAATTATACTATACAGGTTGTCCCAAAATGTCTTCCACTCTCGAAAATGGGCGGTTCCTGAGGTCATTTGAAGCGCCATTTTCCTTTTGCAAAATGTTGTCCGAGGCTTCGTTTGGGAGTTATTAACGAAAAACACGCCAGCTAGACCCGCGATGGCTGGCTTCGTGTGACGCGCCAGGGGTTTCTACTGAGAAGAGCGTTAGCGGTACGCAGCGACGAGCAATCGAACAAGAGAAGGAGTAGAAATTGAACGTATGGAATTAAAAACTCACTTATTCAGCCGTAAATCCACTTGCTGCTTCGAAATATGTGTCACTGGGAGACTTGGTGACGAACTCCACAGCTAGCTTCAGGTATACGGCATTGTCAGGTCAACGAACTGCACAGGTGGTGGTAAAACGACAACCTAAGGGATGTGCGGTCAAGTAAACGATCCGGGCTTTCACCTTCACTTTCCAAACGATAAATAAATCGTATGTTTGTTTCATACAGATGCCATGAAATTTTTCCATACTCACGATCACTGTTCACATTTGTCAACACATATGTAGCTATGCACTAATAACAATTACAATATTACTTGTATTGCAGCACAAATCACAATAATGAGGTAATGCGTTCAGCAGACTGCGGATGTCATGCATTTGCAGCAAAAATGGACACGATTACGATTTCCGTGGCCCCTCGTTTTGAAGTTATATTTGTGTTCTTGGGGTTATTTCAAGAAAAAAATGTATATATAACATGGTGGCAAATCGGCCTGGTTTAGCCGGTAAAGTAGATTTCCTGTTTTGTATAAACCTGCAAATATCTCGAAAACTATGCGAAATATGGCAAAATATCAAGAGACCTTTTTTGTAGGAAATTGAATTTCCTATAAAAAACATTACAATGATGTTAAAATTCCATTTTTCACGAAAAATATACTAAAAATAAAATAATTTTTTTGATATTACTACTAGACTACCCCTGGATTTTCGTATGCGTGGTCGGACCGGCCTGACGGCCGGGCCTCTCCGTTCCCTCTCACGATCTAACCATAACTCACTCTGTTTACATAATCTTCCCATTGTAGATGTCTTCCAGAATTTGATCTTTTCAGAACGGAGCCTTTACGTTCCCCCGACCATTATTTCGGGGGAAAGGCAGTTGCTCTGCAAATTCAACAAAATATAAATATACTCGGAAACTGCGCAGCTAATAGAAAAATGTCACACGACATAAATTATTGAAAATTTAATTTTCTACAAAAAAGGTCTCTGCATATTTTGCCATATTTTCCATATTTATCGAGATATTTGCAGATTTATAAAAAACAAGAATTCTACTTTACCGGCTAAACCAGGCTGATTCGACACCATGTTATTATACATTTTTTTCTTAAAATAACCCCAAGAACAGAAATATAACTTCAAAACGAGGGGCCACGGAAATCGTAATCTCCCCCAAAAATGAGTAAGTGCATTTTAAAACAGTAGAAAGATTAAAATAATTTAAAAACATCAATGTATTATTTTCAACTTAATCAAATGATTAAAATAAAAATCAAATATCCGTCTGGCTCCTGTCCCTTGCAATAGCAACAGTCAACTTTCATTTTGCATAAAAATCCGCAGTCTAGTAATTAGTTGAAATATGACTACTAAAAACACACATTTTAGCAACCGTGCACTTAGAATTGACAAGTCTTTGGAGATGTTCTCTCTACCGCGGCTCGAACGACACTAATTTTACCCAAGATTTTTCTGAAAAGTTTAGGGAGGACATTATGTGTGTCGAAAATGCACTCTGTGTAGCGTGCTTACGAAAACGACGGGGTGGACAAACGAAAAAAAGGATACGAGAGGGACCGCTGTAAGCCTACAATTTACGGCAATCACATGTTTCGGTTTTCCTGCAGATAGGTACGCAGAGTCGATGGGTTACTGTTCGGAAACGTCGTCCATCTTTCTTTTAGAAAGTTTCCTAAGGGAGGCATAGGACAATAGGGACCCTAAAACGCCACGCGGACCTGACATTTTTTTTTTTTTTTTTTTTTTTTTCTTATTTTACGTCGACGTGAATTCCTTCAGGAATTATTTCGCGACGGGACCTACAGTTTTTATGAGGTGGGTTCCGAACCACCTTGGGCACCACAGTTTACATAGCACATGGAGTGACCTGACATTTCTACCTCTTGCTGGGTAAAAGGACGGACGACGTTTTCGAACAGTAACCCATCGACTCTGCGTATCAATCTGCAGGAAAACCGAAACATGTGATTGTCATAAATTGTAGTCTTACAGCGGTCCCTCTCGTATCCTTTTTTTTCGTCTGTCACCCGGTCGTTTTCGTAAGCGCGCTACACAGAGTGCATTTTCGACACGCATAATGTCCTCCCTAAACTTTTCAGAAAAATCTTGGGTAAAATTAGTGTCGTTCGAGCCGCGGTAGAGGGAACATCTCCAAAGACTTGTCAATTCTAAATTCACGGTTGCTAAAATGTGTGTTTATGGTAGTCATATTTCAACTAATCACTAGACTGCGGATTTTTATGCAAAATGAAATTTGGCTGCTGCTATTGCAAGGGACAGGAGCTAGACGGATATTTGAATTTTACTTTAATCATTTGATCAAGTTGAAAATAATACATTGATGGGGTGAACTTTACTTTCCAAACCCAGAAATTTTCTATTATTATACGTCTTATCTTGTTGATTTCGGCGAGAAAACTCCTATATGGAAGTCCCAGACCGCGGAAACCACTCGTTTTTAAGTTATGAGCATGTAAAATTGACTAATTCAACACTAATTTTCATTGTTTCATTTCAGAAAGTGACAGGTATGGACGCCGCCATATTGGTAAGTAGGGAGCTTCTTGCGTGTAGTGACTCAGTGGCGACGCTAGATGGCAGCACTAGCGCGCAACCTGATAGTAGCTTGGGCACGTGAAGGGGGAATTCTAATTTCTACTTTTACAGTGTACCAAAATGGCTACCGCAGAGTTTAATTTTTGTTCTGAGTTAGTTTTGGGTTAATTGCGGGTTAGTTCTGGTTTAGTTCCGGTTAGGTTGTATTTTGATTTTGTAATTGTAATTCTAAAAAATTTTGATATCTTGGTTGTGTGAGTTATGAATGTGAGAGCTTTGAAATTTTTGTGAAAGAGAGTAGTTGTGTTGTAGTTGTTTGAGATTGTGTCTGGGTTAGGTCTGGGTTAGTTCTGGTTAGATTGTGTATCGGTTTTGTAATTGTGAGCATGAAAAATTTAGATATATTGATTGTGTGTAAATGTATGTTATTGGCATTGCAGAGTTGTGGTGCGAAGTGCGGTGCTACGTGCTACGCGATAATGTACCCGTAACGTGTGCGATATGGGGGCGCCACTGAGTCACTACACGGGAGAGCTCCCTACTAACCAATATGGCGGCGCCCATACCTGTCACTTTCTGAGGTGAAACAATGAAAATTAGTGTTAAATTAGTCAACTTTACATGCTCATAACTTTAAAACGAGTTTGGCGTTTTCTCGACGAAATGTACAGGATTAGATATATAATAATCGAAAATCTGTGTGTTCGGAAAGTAATTTTTTCTACAAATGCATGACATCCGCAGTCTACTGATTGCATTACCTCATTACTGTGATTTGTGCTGCAATACAAGTAATATTGCAATTGTTATTAGTGCATAGCTACATATGTGTTGACAAATGTGAACAGTGATCGTGAGTATGGAAAAATTTCATGGCATCTGTATGAAACAAACATACGATTTATTTATCGTTCGGAAAGTGAAGGTGAAAGTCCGGATCGTTTACTTGACCGCACATCCCTTAGGTTGTCGTTTTACCACCACCTGTGCAGTTCGTTGACCTGACAATGCTGTATACCTGAAGCTAGCTGTGGAGTTTGTCACCAAGTCTCCCAGTGACACATATTTCGAAACAACAAGTGGATTTACGGCTGAGTAAGTGAGTTTTTAATTGCATACGTTCAATTTCTACTCCTTCTCTTGTTCGATTGCTCGTCGCTGCGTACCGCTAACGCTCTTCTCAGTAGAAACCGCTGGCGCGTCACACGAAGCCAGCCATCGCGGGTCTAGCTCGCGCTCTGATTGGTCTGTGTGTTTCGTACATAACTCCCAAACGAAGCCTCGGACAACATTTTGCAAAAGGAAAATGGAGCTTCAAATGATCTCAGGAACCGCCCATTTCCGGGAGTTGAAGACATTTTGGGACACCCTGTATACTAGACTACAGCCGAAAGAAAATGGTACAGTATTGGGTTAAAGAGAAAAAATGTCAAATTCATAAAAAATAGCTTAACTTAATTTTTGATATAATAATCATTAATAAAAATTTAAGTTAATCCAGTAATTTCTTTGAACCATTTCACCAGATAAAAATTGTGTTTAATGAGTCTACTAATAACAGAATAATCTAAACTTATTACTAGATTGCGTATGCATTTATGGTAAAAATAAACCAGTATCACATTAAAAATTTTTGAGGACATCCGTGTACTAGTTTCAGTTTAATAAGATAATTAAAAAAAGAAACAATTTTTCATTTGGCTCCTGTGTCCTACAATCAACATTTTCTATTTTGTATAAATCATCCTGTATAATATCAGTGCTCAATACTTGTTATATTATGCGAAAAGTCTCTTATGAGACTTTTGTCGAAAATTAATACTTTGTTTAATTAAAACATATAAGGGAGATCCTAGTGATGACCCGTTTTTAAATGGAAGTAATAAGTGTTCTGACCGAATCGTTGACTCAGTCGGCGATTCCCTCTGTCGGTTTGCACGCTGATTGGACGCCGGAGGGGGATTTGTTGAACTGAGTCGCCGATACCAGTTGACGACCCGACAGATATGCTCGTTAGCGACACGAATCCGCGATAGTCCTGATTAATGATTGAAATAGTGGTCCGAGATTCTTGTTTGACATCGATTCCGTTGCCCAGGTTTGTGAAAATAGTCTACGAAGTATGCGAAAAATTATAAGAAACCTTCACTACTAGAAAGCAAAAAAAAGGTTTACAAAGACTTAGGAATTTCTATCTTTCCTAGTAGGTCGAAAGTAGTGTATCGATACTCTGCGACTGTTCTAATCTTTCCATTGTTTCACATTGCAGGTACTCCTTTTTTCCATACATAAATTAACAAAATCCACAATCTCATCATCTTTGTATACGTTCCTTCGATTAATTTTCGTTTTAGAATTTTTAAATTTTATATCAAACAATAGTGTAAATTATGTGGTCGCTAATGACCACGCTGTTAATGCGACCACGTTAAAATAAACTGTAAATAAAGAAAATACAGTGTAATTTGAATGAGACTTAACCCAGTTCCTGCATTCAGAAATTTTTAAAAAATTTTAAATTTAAATTTCGGAACTCTCAAATTTATTAATTACTCACCATTATTCATAAGAGCATACTTGTCTGTCGAATATTATACTAAATCTCATTTTTATGGATTAACTCACTATTTCATTATTTTACAAAATTTAGAAATGGTAAGAAAGTCATTACATAGACGAAAAAAATTCCTTATGGTAAAACGAACAACAGAAACATTATTAACATTTGTTAATTTCAACGTTTTCTTGTGATTTACAAAGTCATCATATATTTCATATGTGCACAACAAGTATAAATGTAAGGAATTATGTTTGGACATTTCCGTTTCTGGATTATTGAGAGAGATACTCGCGATCGTTAGCAAAATTTCATTGGCAAATTTCCGTGGAATATTTCTCAGGAAATTAGTGCAAAATATTTAACAACAATAAATGTTTCCGAACAATTTCTGTAATTTAGTACTGGCTTTTATTACTTCTGCATGCACGTTGACATTTATATCGACTGAATGTATACATATTTCATTTATATCCTACTACCACTGCGGTTCATATTTGTTTTTGGATAAACTGGAGAAGTCAATTTAATACTAGTATGGTGAACATTTTATACATAAATTTAATGAGTTGAATCGAAAATGCACAATATTCCGAGTTTAAAGTATACTGGGTAGTAGTGAACTTCAATTTACACTCGAAATTTTGTTAAATTTTATTTCTACCCATCCTTGCACCTTTATAAACATACATATTTACTCTTGAATCATTTTATATTTTACGTTACCACTTTTTTATTTATTCTTCACATATTTATATGTAACAAAGTTGAAATATTCTAAAACTCGTTATAAATATGAGCAAGTATAAAATGTACATAACTACTCTTGAATTATTTTATATACTTAAGTTACTGTATATCACGATTATTATTGTTTTTTTTAAATTTATTATTTATTGTTAGATATTTTATATCTTTGTACGTTACTATATTCTATTTTCCATTTATTTCTCAGATATTTAAATATAATAAATAGACTGCAGATCTTTACACAAAATAAGAAATGCAATAAAAATGCATTTTGTCTGTTAATAATTCTAAGATGCCAAAAATAATGTAACAATATTCTTAAATTCTTCTAATGTCCTCGGAATTGCAAAAACCACAAATAATGAAACAAAAATATTCAATAAAATTGTTATGAGCGTAAAATGCAATCCATATGAGATTAATACTGAAAATCAAGTTCGCGTATGAGCGAACAGCGCGGTCAGAATTGAAAATCAAATCTGCGCTCCACCGCAGTTGTGTACGTGATTTTCAACTCATTTTAGCAAGCGGTTCATTCGATACTTCCAATATTTGCGTCCGCGGCGCTTGCTTTGAATCAATAATATTGATTGTGTGCAAACACCCGCGGATTGTCATCAGCGCCATTGCAAGTTCGAATCGAATATGCTCCGGGATTCGCGAATTTCCATGACTCGCGACATCTACGTCTGCCATTTTCTCAATTCCTTGACTGCGATGTTTGCAACTTATTCTTTCTCACGGGGCGGCGACGGGGAATTTTAGACGAATTGTTAGCGAGTTTGGCGAAACACTTCCGTGGAGGAGCTTGAAACTTTTCCAACTACTTAAAATTTTATTCGGGAAGTTCCAGGTGCAAAATCAGTCCTACAGTATTTCCTCATATTGCAGGCAATGGTTTATTTTTGTAAATTTCGTCACTGCTATTATGATTGTTTCTATATCAATTGTTGATGTTTTAAATGTGTTTTCCTCATTAGAAGTTAATTTTATTAAATTGTTGGTGATAGTCTCCACCTTGACATATGTCACTTTTATTTTAAGTACCTACAGATAAATATAATTATGTTTTGCCACTGTTAGGCTGTCAATATTTAGTATTTTAGTATTTAGTATTTAGTATGATCACTTCATACTAAAACAAATTAGGGAAATTGTTAGTTTAAAGTTAGTATGACAGTAATGGTTACAATTACTTAAATTGAAATAGTTCCGAAACTATTAACTTTTCGACATAAATAGGTTATTACTTTTATACAACTAATGTCGAACTGCATCCATTGAAGTTGAAAAATACATCATTCCATAAAAAAAAAAACAAAGTTGACCTTTACGCGTTCACTCACGAAAAAACTAATAACACCAAAATGTACCCCACTCGATAACATTCAAATTTCTTCTGACACATTGTTCGCTACTAGTAAATAATAGCTATAAAATCAGGGTGTTAAAATCGGGTGAGACACCGTGTATGCAAAATAGAAATTTTCTTCCTAAATTGCAACAAACTGGAGCCAAAAAAAAATTAATTATCTTTCTCAATCTGTTTAATAAGTTGAAAATAATATAACAGTATTTTTAAATTCTTCTAATATTTTTACTTTTTTAAATTACACCTACTCATTTTTGTCATGAATCCATATAATCCGCTGTCTAGTAATAATGTGTTTATTTAATTATCATCGTAAGAAATCCTTTAGTCGATAAAAGAAATTTTTCTTTTTCTCCAATTATCATAAAATTAACTAAGAAAATGCGAATTTGCATAACGATCCACTTATCATTTTATTTGTTCCTTTCTTCCACTCATTTTTCTCTTTTCACGTTATTCCACGATACTGCACGTTACTCTACGTTACTCCACGTTTATTTCTTTTCCCAGTCGGATTTAACAACAGTAAAACTGATTCTCGTCTTTACGTCGTCGATGTGTATGCACTTCGTTTCACACGCTCGAACAGAGCTGCACGGTTCCAGGTGGCAAACGCGATAACGCGAAACAAAGTTTCCGTCACTGTTCCCAAGATTTCAAGATCATACATTTCTTCACGAAATGAAATAACGCTGTCCCGTCGCCGCAATATTGTAACAATGAAAAGCTGTTTATGTGAGCGAGCTCTCGTCGTCAGACGAGAAACGACCGAAACTTGTACAACTCGCAGTCAGGCTTCGCGATACGTGCACTTGGCGAAAATTTTTAGGACAAGACATTTTTCGAGAAATCCACGATCGTAGCTCGAGCACAGGAACGGGACGCGATGTCGAGCGAGCTGCAGAAACTGAAAAGTAAATTTCTTTGTCCGATAAAATACCGGCCATGAATGTACTCCTGAAATTTACTTTAAAACGTGACCGAAGAATTCACTTTGCTTCGCCGACTGAACCAGCACGCTCGCGAACAAAATGAACGCTCGTATGGTTCCGACTCGAATACGATACAGCATCGAGCCGATAAAGCTCCGTTCTTTTCCACCTGTGTATGCTTTTTTTCGTCGCCCCGGTTGGAAACGCTTTCGAGATTCTAATCTGATTAAAATGTCAGAGCAGCGTTCTATCCATTTATCGGTTTGTTAGTTATTTATTTAACGACGTCCGGCTCGCTTAACGCGGGAGTATTCACTAAACTTTACCAATTGCCACCAGAAATGAAATTTCTTGCACACGCGTCGTTTTACACTGTTTTTCGTTTACTTGGTTCAGTTGGTAAAACTAAAATGAATTTGTCTGGAAAAATGTAAACGAGACAAATCGATGGGACAAAACGGTAGCACACGTGTTTAAAAAATGGAATGTACAAAAAGAATTTAGCAATTTTGTTTAAGATTTAATATTTTGTAGAACGAAGATTATTCGTTTGGGCAGAGATTTGTGTAATTTTATAATTGTTTTTTGTCTTTTACGCATTTTTGGTAGATTTGTATTTATATGCGACTAAATACACATTGTGAATGACTTGACCGTAGATTTTATAAATTATTTGAAACGAATTTCATAATTTCATTCATATGAAACGTATTTTATTAAATGCAAATGTTTCTTTCTCTTTGTTATTCTACATTTACATGTTTGCCTCGGTTGCAAAAAGCTAAAAACGAATATGTTCATTTCGAGTTCTTTGAAGCCACTGCGTTTCAATTTGCCTAACGTCTTGCAAAGGCTACTGAATTAACTCGTTAGCTTGCTCTGCTCCGGTTTAATTCTCATGTCTCTATAAACAGTACAGCGACAATCACCAAATGATCGCCAAAATCAAATCCAGGTGTTCAATATTTAAATTTAAAAATCAAGTTTTAATTTACTTTATGAAATATGCAATGAATAAAAATTGTATTTTAGTTTTATCCCAATGATGCGTGAAGTACAATGCAATAAAAAAAAAACGTTTGACCTTGAAATTCAAGCTCAAAGAGAAATACCCATTTTCTAATAACGTGATCGCCACTGCTACGAAGTAAGTATTGCCTAGACTGAAATGCAATTAAAATTGTTACAAATTTTCTGATATTAATTCAATGCCTCCACCTACCATTCCATGCTAACTAATTGTAAGTCCAAACCCGAGCGAACGCAGCGCTCCTAATTAACGACCTGCGGTTTCCAGTTCAACCGGACTTAACACTGTAATTCTTAATCACAATTATTTTGCAGTTCCGCTCCATCCGATTCTGTTCCACAGAGGCTAAGGCTCTCAATTAATGCCGTTTCGGGCTCACTCCCATACGGCCTGGCTCCATACACCATACTGATCAAAGCAATCCAATTCAATCGCATTCGACACGGTTCAGTCGCGTTCGTCTAATTTCCAATTCGAATTATCTTCAATTCGCTTTGACTCGCCTGCGAGTCCCCGACTATTGTACGAGCAGATCATAACGGGTACTCTACTTTATCAGCTGTAACGTTAAACTTTTCTCACATACACCTAACTTTTTATACTATATTTTTTAGGCAATGAAAGACGACCATTTTTTAAAATTCATTTCCACGATTTTTATACACGGTCTATATGTTGTGTACACAGTTTATATTGGCCCTCACGAATTTTCAAAGATTTTTAGATGGATAAAAAAATTTTCGGCACGATTACGATTTCCGTGGCCCCTCGATTTGAGGTTATTTTTGGATTCTTGAGGTTATTTCAAGATAAAAATGTATATACAACATGGTGTCAAATCGGCTTGGTTTAGCCGGTAAAGTAGATTTCCTGTTTTTTATAAACCTGCAAATATCTCGGAAACTATGCAAAATATGGCAAAATTTAAACAGACCTTTTTTGTAGGAAATTAAATTTCCTATAAAATACATTAAAATGATGTTAAAATTCCATTTTTTACCCTTTTCAAAGCTACCAACTGTTTTCAACGTGGATAACTAACTTACTAGATACCGACTTACGAACTCCTTTTACAAATAAATATGTGTACACAATTAAAATAATATAAAATAAACTAACCCAGATCTAACCCAGACCTAACCCAGACCTAACCCAGATCTAACCCAGACCTAACCTAGACCTAACCTAACCCAGACCAAACTAAACCAAACCTCGACCATTATTTCAGGAGAGAGGCAGTTGTGCAAATTCACCAAAATATAAATATACTCGGAAACTGCGCAGTTAATAGAAAAATGTCATATAACATAAATTATTGGAAATCTAATTTTCTACAAAAAAGGTCTCTTGATATTTTGGTATATTTCGCATAGTTTCCGAGATATTTGCAGATTTATAAAAAACAGGAAATCTACTTTACCGGCTAAACTAAGCCGATTTGACACCATGTTGTATATACATTTTTATCTTGAAATAACCTCAAGAATCCAAATATAACCTCAAATCGAGGGGCCACGGAAATCGTAATCTCCCCAAATTTTCGAACAAATACTTATTAACACACTTCAACGAATACTCTCAAGGTTAGCATCAGTTTTTGGAATGGTACTATGTATTTTTGATTGTATAGCATTGTAAACGTCCCCAAGACGAATTTAACCTTGAACAGAGAAAGTACAAAGAACTCGTGAAGAATTACTGAGATTAAAACTGAAAAATCGTCGATCTTTGAACTCCTATAACTTCGCGTAACAAAATCTCAAAATATTCTGCCCATGCTCATTTTAAAGAGCGAATTTTCTCCTATCAAATCACTGAACGCAGATTTTCCACAGGCCCTTTCGCTATGACACACCGTATATTTTCGGCCCCTTAATTGAAGTACAAAATGAAGCGCGAAATTCTCGGGACAATTGACTTTTCCTGTTTTAAAAGCCCCCGCGCGCACAATTTTTAACTTTTTCCGCAACACCCTAAATCAGCCAACACCCATTCATCCCCAGAATACCGAAAAGTGCCTATTGTTCCCATTTTCAATTTTCTAACCGTCTAAAACCGCGTCTACAGACCGCACGACGCCATTGTTCGCGGTTTTCGGTTAGCCCAGTCGATTTCACAATAAAAACACGACGAGGATTGAAATTAGAACGAAATGAAACTAGAAAAAAACTGTCGCGATTTGCCCAGAGGCTTGACAAACATATCTGGGAAAGTTAGTAATATTTGTTGTGTTGCAGTTTTTGAGCTGAAAGTAGAATATTACGGTAAGGTCGATCCGGCGATCGATGTTGCATGTTTGTAAAAACGTCGGCCGGGATATGAATCTCGAAGCTAATGGCGAAAGTGGCGGCAAGGTCCGAAGCTGTGTGACGAATATGTGATATGTGTGAATTGTATGATGTGTAGGAGTCGTGCCCTTCACAACTAATATGCTGGGAAACGGCCGCGACCGAGACCCCGTCCCATCCTCCTCGTTTTCCTCTTCGCGGTAATGCTGATGCAGATCTACTCAAGGGTTAAATTGCGATCGCCTGATACCGCTGAAATTCCGGGCCTCTAGATGCTCGCCAACCTCGCGTGTAATTAATACAAAATAATACCACGCATTAAATATTCACACGCTTATGGAGGAACACCACCCTCTGTCACACGAGAATTTTATTTATCTATTATGTAAAAAAAATTAACAAATTAATTGGGTGTCCTATCCGTTTGTACCTGACCATAGATGCGAATTAAATGCGACTCATACAGATAAATAACGAGCGGCTCTGAGAAATCTGACAGGTGAAGTGTCAAACAATCCAATTCCAGAAACATTTATTTATGTTTTAAAAATTAACAAATTAATAGGGTGCCCTATCCGTTTTGTCTCTGACTTTAAAAGCAAATTAAATGCGACCTATACAGATAAATAACGAATCGCTTTGAGCAATCTGACAGGTCGAGTGTCAAATAATCCAACGCCAGAAACATTTATTTATTTGTTTATTTATTTTGAAAAAATTAAAGAATTCATAGGGTGCCTATCTGTCTGTCCCTGACTGTAGATGCAAATTGAACGCGACCTATACAAATAAATAACGAGCGGCTAACTTTGAGAAATCTGACAGGTCGAGTGTCAAACAATCGAACGCCAGAAACATCGCTCAATGGTTTGCAAGTCCAATCCGTCGAAATGGATTCAAGGTAAAAGGGACGTAAAGTGGTTAGGGTCAGGAACAGCCAACCGTTCGACCTAATTGAATCGAACGTGTCTTGATGCCGCTTAACTTGGTTAAGCAGGGGGTACGTTTGAACGAAGCCAATTGAATTCAGTTCGATCAGGAGCGACTGGTCGCAGCTGCGGCTCGCCTAACCCCGCGAATGGCTTTGTACGTGCCCGTAAGAAAATTCGATCCGGTTGGCTCGACCTCCAGACTCATCGGCGCTGTCGTGTCTCATTGCGAGTCCATCAATAATGAATGCGTTCCGCCGTGTGTAGACAGACTGAGCACCGAAGCGGTCATCCTCCACTAATTTTATTTAGGTTAACCCCCGGTACCCAATAGTATAATCCACCAGTGTTTACGATTTTTCAAAAAATTGATCCATTTAAAAATACCGATATACTATTTTCAAGCTACTCATCCTACCTAGAAAGGACATCAAATTCTATTTGATTAGACAATCGAGTTAGACAATTTTTATTTCGTCTAAAATAAAATATAATTCATTGTAACTATCATTCTAATTTCAATTTCAATTCTGCTGATTTTATACGCTTTTGTATCAATTTACAGTAAACTAACATACAAAAATATACAAATTTTTAAATTCAATAGAGTTTAGATTCTTCATAATTTTTATTATTTTTAAGAAGATGTTCCAGTGTGACACTGACTACCACGATTGAAATTCTATTGTTAATTAAAGCAGGTTAATTAGACGAATTTTATAATAGAAGAAGTTCGATGGAGAAAGGTACTTACTTAACAAGCATTTCTGTTAACCATTCTAATAATTGAATTGTAGATTTTTATGCTTTTCAAAATTTATTTTTACATATCGGACTGAGAACAATATCAATTTTATCGAACTTCATATTTGATTGTACATATCAAAGTGAAAATTACAATCAAATATGAAGTTCGATAAAATTGATATTGTTCTCAGTCCATTATACATATAAATATTAGAATCATTGACGGAGGGAAAGAATTTTTATTTAATTCCAATGATTAATGATTCAAACCCCTTGGTCATGGAGAATTCAATATACAGGGTGTTGACGCTATTACCAGCCAGCGTTTTTCTTGTAAATAGTAAATATTAGAAAAAAATGAAAGTGGAAAAAGTAGTACTGATGTTTATACGCAACACAATGGCGTATGTAATTTTTTTGTGTTTATACTATTTTGTTAGATATGAAAGTGACCTTCAATTTTTTAAATAGAATGCTGGGGGAGATTACGATTTCCGTGACCCCTTGTTTAGAGGTCAAATTTGTGTTCTTGGGGTTATTTTAAGAAAAAAATGTATATGTCACAGGTATCGAAAGGGCCTGGTTTAGCCGGTAAAGTAGAATTCTTGTTTTTTATAAATCTGCAAATATCTCGATAAATATGCAAAATATGGCAAAATATGTAGAGACCTTTTTTGTAGAAAATTAAATTTTCAATAATTTACGTTTCCGAGTATATTTATATTTCGTTGAATTTGTAGAGCAACTGCCTTTCCCCCGAAATAATGGTCGGGGGAACGTAAAGGCTCCGTTCTGAAAAGATCAAATTCTGGAAGACATCTACAATGGGAAGATTATGTAAACAGAGTGAGTTATGGTTAGATCGTGAGAGGGAGCGGAGAGGCCCGGCCGTCAGGCCGGTCCGGTCACGCATACGAAAATCCAGGGGTAGTCTAGTAGTAATTTCAAAAAAATGATTTTATTTTTAGTATATTTTTCGTGAAAAATGGAATTTTAACATCATTTTAACGTGTTTTATAGGAAATTCATTTTCCTATTAAAAAGGTCTCTTGATATTTTGCCATATTTCGCATTGTTTCCGAGATATTTTCAGGTTTATAAAAAGCAGGAAATCTACTTTACCGGCTAAACCAGGCCGATTTAACACCATGTTATATATACATTTTTTTCTTGAAATAACCCCAAGAACACAAATATAACTTCAAAACGAGGGGCCACGGAAATCGTAATCGTGCCGAATGCTGTATATTTTTTTATATCACATGAAAGCATGTGTCTAGACGAATTCATCCGTATACTGCACAGTGACTTTCAAGGTCGTGCTAGGTCATGAGATGGAAGGAACATTTTGTATGCTTTCATACCAATGTGTTTACAAGTATTCATACGAATCAGATGATATTTTGGTATGAAAGCATACAAAATGTTTCTTCTATTTCTGACCTTGCATGACCTTGAAGGTCACTGTGCAGTAATGTGATATAAAAATTTATACAGCATTACATTTAAAATATTGAAGGTCACTTTCATTTCTAACAAAATACCACAAACAAAAAAAATTACGTATAAAAAAGAGTGCTACTTTTCCTCTTTCATTTTTTTCTAAAATTTACTATTTACAAGAAAAACGCTGGCTAGTAATTGCGTGAACACCCGCAAAGGTAAAAAAAATCTCGAAACACAGAAAACATAGAAAGCTGAAATTTGGTACACAGACAGCCGTTAGCCCAAAGGGTGCACGAATATGTTTTGATCCTGCAAATCCTTCAGGATTAAGTGTTAAAATTAAATAGTGTTTTTTAAGTTTCTCTGTCCTCTGTAACGGTAGAAATATCTCGAAACACAGAAGACACGAAAGCAGCAAAAAATAAATGTAAGACTATAAAGTTAAAAATTATTTATCGAAAAATGATCAAAAACATGACTCTTTGAAATAGAAAATAATATTCTCAGTTAGTCTGCGTGTGCCGTCGTTACGACAATTTCAAGACTAAGACAGCTTTCCAAAACCCCTGTCCTTTTTTCGAAAAAGTAGGAGCATATAAGCGTCCAGATCTGTCCTAAACTCTCTTTCTTAGTTAGTCTTGAAATACCTTAACGACTAACTCAGAATATTGTTTTGCATGTCTAACGATCACCTATCTTGACAATTAATTATTTCGAAATGAAGAATTCGAAACAAATCTTAGGCCCTGCTCTCCTAAAATTTATTATCGAAAAAACGCGAACGGCGCGACGGTTCAAAATTTAAAGTTTACAGTTATTATTTGGACGAATGATGCTGTGTCTGAATACTATTAAAATACTTTTCCGTTAATGTAACGGTATTGCCTAAAAATGGTGTGGAAATTGGCTAATATAATATAACAATCAACAACAAATTGGTACAACTATTTAGAAAACGGTTGCTAATACGAGATTATGTAGCGGCCAGCGTTTAGGTAGTTTCAGCTGATGATTGCCTTTTGGGACCGGGACGAGGTTTCTGCATCTGGCTACGGTTTGGGCCTGTCACCGTGACTGCGTTTATGGTTATTGCCGCCCGTACCCAGGTCATAGTTTTAGCTTTCCTTGTTTTCAGCATCAGGATCTTGCTTTTCGTCTTGCCTCGGTTGCAGGTATGCCCCTGGCGTTTTATAGTTGCCAGATGGGGGTTTTCCTGCCGTCGGTCAACATTTGCAGCGCACGTGAGCCGCTACGCGGGCATTAGCTTTCCCTACCCCCATTTTACCACTTCTCCGCATTTCGCTAGTACCCCTGCGATTTCTGGGCCCACCCGAGCCCTTAGTTTTTGTTTCTCCCACCCTTAACTGCGCAAGGGAAGGGATAACCGAGCCATCGGCGAGGCTTTCTCGGAGCTTTAGTTTTAGAATTGAAATAGATTTAGAACTAGCAACAACTCTCTCTCTTGTGCGCCATAGACACAGGCAGAGAACTCAATTCTCACCTATAGCTTGTTATTTGTAATGAAACTGTGTAGTTTCACTTGAAATATAGTTTGTTGTTACAATACGTTTTGATTTAGTCCTTCTCATGAAGGTGGTCCTTCGAGTAAAGTTTTAGCGGGCACCTCGCAGTGCAAAATCATCAAATGTCCGATTGATCAACCAATGATCAGCCGCGGATAATAAACAATTAAATATGTCACTATACGTAGCCTATAGTCTAAAATAGTGGCATACCTCCAGAAATAAGCCAGCCGTTGATTTTTCAATGGGTATTATGCTGGTATAAAAATATTGAAGCTCCCTACTCTACCTTCCCTTCCTACGACGTCATTCCCCCACGCTTCTGTTACGGCGGGTCACGTGACACGTGACGCTTTACGTCTTAGTCTCGCATGTGTCACAATGTCACATGACTAATCCGGTGGCAGGGAGAGGGTAATTTTTTCCCCTCGATTCGAGTAAACTCCCCTCATGTGGCGACTCTGGCTGGGACTCCAGAAACGAGGTGAATGCAAGAGGCTAATGGCTACCTCGGGTGCACAGTAGCATAACAGAATATCAAAATGTAAATGGAGACCAGAAGCAGCAAATGAGCCTCTCGAATCGCGTCGATTGCATCGATAAATGATGCTTCTGTGCATGGATACACGCGAATCGGATGTATGCTCTTATTGCAGTTTCGATGTTAACCCGTTTGCCAACGTGTTCAATTCGTTCGTACGATACAACCGTCAGGGATTCTGAAAAAGTATCCCTGTTATTAATACTTTCATTACGCATGAAAATCAATTTAAGTAGACTATAATCAAGTTGCGTAACCGGACAGATTGCAACTGACGCGTTGCAATTAAACTGACCTTCGTATATGATATTAACCAGGGCTTATTGCATGGATTATTATACAGTAGAATCCTCGCTATCCGAATTATCAGATTGTTGCATAATTTCTGTCGCATTTCGTGTACTGTAAATTATTGTGCGAGTTGCTTTTGATCTCTGCGGCCGGCTTCCGCGTTCTAGCTTTGTCTTTGGCGTGCCGTTTTGAATTTTGCATGTGGTTTTGATTCGTTTTTGCTCTGTGTGCGCGGTAATTTAAAATGTAACCGGAACTGCGCAATAAAACGATAACAGGGAATTATGACTTTTGGATACGATACAATTTTCAGAGAACGTACACTTTTTATCTTACAATTAGCTTTTGATTTACATGTATCTGTATGAAAAATGAAATACGATATGAACATAATGTTTTTTTTAAAGTAATCTAGTGTCCGATCTTTTTGTTGTTAACAGGACAAATTTTTATAGCTTGAACTGCATTGTTGGCAATATTATTAGGAAATTAGAGTAATTTATCCGAACAGATGCGGTTAGTTCAAATCGATTATTTTTTAATATTTACGTCTTTGAGTTTGTTCAAAATTAAATATAATGTAGTTCATAGAAAATTAAGGGAGGTTTAAGTCATCACTTTGTTAGTTTTTAATTAGTTTAAAAGATATAAAATTTTGCATTATGTGATATTCTTATGAAAATTGAGTGTACCTAGTTATGAATTTTTCCTACCTAGATAGTAGGTTTGAGCTACTCTGATAATATTTTTGAAGTGAAACTTCTTTTGCCGGGGTGTAAGCCTATTCGCGTCACGGAATTCGCGACACGAAAATGTGTAACGGAAGTGATGGGGATGGTGAGTAAGGCCAGCGCGTTACCAACATCATCTAGGTGGTGTTGTCGTTACTCGTTTTCGTGTCGCTGGCAGCTGTCCTATATACCCCCACTATGGCGAAAACACCGGCAGAACGAGCAAAAAAGTTTTGTGATCGAAAACGTGCTAACAAGCCACCTAAACAGCCAGCAAAGTCTAACCGCCAACGTTGTCGCAAATACAGAGCACGACAAATAGCATTACGGGCTAATATTTGCGACATTTTACATAATAATATCAGTGACATTCCACAAGCCGTATCTAGTCAACAGCGATCTCAGGATTACAGAGAAAGGAACGCGGATTTGAGAATTGACGCTCAACCATCGATTACATTTCATTCGATCGATACGCCATACACGGATTTCATTGCACATCGAAACATTCATAAACAATTTAAAAAAAAATTCACAGATAATCCGTTTGGTTTTGTGTGTTATTTTTGTGATTGTTTGTGGTTTCAAAGTGACTTGAAATGTGCAAATCAAAGTTACGAAGAATTACTGCGAAGCGTCGATCCGGACGTGGATCTTACTAGGATTGTGATATGCAAGTGTTATAACCAATCTCTCGGTCGTAATCGCATCCCTAATCTCGCGAAATTCAATGTATTAAAATATCCGGAAATGCCACCAAATCTACCACCATTGGATTTAGTGTCAGAAAGACTAATTTCTCCACGCATTCCTTTTATGCATATAAGAAGATTGAGGCATGCACATGGCCAGTACGGCATTCTAGGACAGATTACAAATGTTCCAATTTAAGTAAAAACGATAGTTCAACAATTTCCCAGAGACATTAACGATGGTCATTGCGTTAATGTTCATATTAAGAAAAAAAACATACGCGTGGAAAACCACGCGCGGCAGAAGTGAAACTTCTTGCAGTCTAGTAATGTGTAGAAGTATATTAAGATTGGAAATGGTAAATAATCCTAATGAAACGACAACAAGATCAGGAACAACTAATACAAAAAAAAACAAGATCAGGAACAACTAATACAAAAAAAAACAAGATCAGGAACAACTAATACAAAAAAAAACAAGATCAGGAACAACTAATACAAAAAAAAATCATTAAAAAAGTCATAGAAAAAGAAAGAGAAGGTATGGGAAATGCTATGAACTATGTCTCTTTCTTTCCCATACGCTCTCCTTCTTTTTCATATTTAAAATTATCGTATAGCAAATGATAAACTTTTTGTCTCATCTAACATTCAAAAAATGGAGTCGACATTTCTTGCAATTTCTGAAGAAATATTTTGTAGTACTTTTTTTGGTTCAACCTGTATATTAATACTGCAGCATCCGAACATTCTAGCCTGCAGATATGATGCTTTGTTTAAGCACGAAGCGTTTACATGCAATATAGAAAGTAAAATAAGTTAAACAATTTCTTATAAGTAGAAACATATTGTTCTACAATATTATAACACATTAAAACACTACTCAAAGAAAATACATTTGTATTGATATACAATTTGAGAATTTCGTTTTGGCTAACAGTTTTGCATAAATATCCACAACCTAGTAATAAATAAAATAATAAGAAACTGTCAAGATAAATTCAACAAATGAAGAATATATTCAATAGATTATTTATTATTACTATTATTAGTATTTATAAAATTACTTCAAGAGAGTTACAATGAAAAACACTATCATCAAAAATCATTTTAGCTCCCTTAACATAAATTAGGATCCCTGTATCATACTGAACAAAATTAGATTCAATTACAACAGATTATTTATTACTAGTATTTATTACTAGAAAATACCTCGAGAGTGTCATAATGGAAAACACTGTTATTATTATTATTATTATTTTAGCTTCCATAAAATGCACTATATTACACTAAACAAAAATTGCAACAGATTTCAATTATAATTTACAGTAGCGTTGAATATTTTGATACTTGAATTTTATTAAATAAATGACTTTTATGGAATTTTAATGGCCGTCGATTTAGCAAAAACCAGCGTGTTAAAAAAATTCCGAGCACACGCGTAGCACGTTTTTATAACAAATTTCGGGAACGAAAGCGTCGCACGGTGTGTTAAGTAACACACTCTGGTTCCATTGTCTGTGCTAAACAGTTCCTCTTGTAACAACTGCAAACACAACCTTCAAAACGTTATAGTGGATATAATGGCGGGACGGTGTGCGGCCACGGCGTTGCACGCAGGAACAATTTTCGATAATAAAGAGCTTTCTCGCGCGTAACATCGGACGGTTAATCAATTGGTTGACCGATTGACAGTGAGCCCGGGAAGTCGGTTAAACTGCGCTACAGAGACACGCGATAATTCACTTTCAGGGAAATTAAACAGTAACACATTTGCGAGGAAACACGCCATTGACTTTATGCTAGCTAAACCGATAGTAATCTTGTTAGCGTTTTGAACTTCGAACGGGACGTTTATTTAGGATATTTTTCTTCGTTACGGTTCAACGGAGCGTTTATGCATTTTTTAACCCTAGTACGCCCCTTAGGATCATACTTGATCCATTTTTGCATAATATTATAAACCAAGTTTTGTCAAAAGTGTTTTATAGTATACTTTAGTTTATAGTATATATATATAATATAAAATCAACAATTATTTTGATCAAAGACAGGAACAAAGAAATATATTGGTTATTGAACAATGTGCAGCGCCTAGACTGCAGATTTTGATGCACTTGTGGCACATGCAAACTTCAAAGACACGAGAAACGTAACGAATAAAAATTAGCAATACTTTCTTATTTTTACCACGAGGAATTTACCAATCAAAGAGATCTTTCCTTTATTCCAGTTTTCACAAAATTAAATATAATAATTCACAATTCAATTATTAATCTGCGGATCACTATATAAAATAAAAATTGTCTGCATCAATTACAAGGAACTGGAATTATATGAAAAACTGTTTCCTTTAATAGTTTAATAAATTGATGATAATACATCGACGATTTTAAATCCTTTTCATCTTTCCACTGTTTCATGCATCACTCATTTTTACTATAATTGCATAAACCCGCAGTCCACTTATTATTCGTGTTATTTTTATTTTATTATAGTTTCCCCTTCATTTTCACGAGTTTCCGTATCATAATAACGCCCACTAAAAAGTATATTTTTTGTCTACATGATGGATAACGTTTCGCACAGTGTCGCTGAATGTATATTTAATGCAATTTGCAAGCGTCAATTCTCTATCGAAAGAAAATAATTAAAATCCTGTGTATCTAAATTCCAATTTAGAAATTGTCTGTCTTAATACGAACTCGTCGACTAGAGCAAGTTGTTCTAATAGTTTGATCACTCATTATACATCTTAAACAATTCCAAAAATAAATTGCAAAATGTCGCAAGGTTCGGGAAGAAGGAATCAGACATCCGAAAATAAGTGTCTAAAAGTAGAAAAATCAGCGTCGGGCATCTCGATAAAAGCGCCCCGTCACTATTTATCGAGCAGGTGTGGTGCTAAAACCTCAAGGTCACAGGGTGGTTCTAAAACACCTGACTCGGTGTATTCAGAGGCACCGGGTTACGCAAGCATAGCGAAGGTAAAAAGGCCTCTTTACTTACGTGACCCGGAAGTGTGCGGTTCTTGAGGACTGGATCCCGCATTAGCTGTGTTCCCAGTGGAGCGGCGCGGCGCACGCGATTGGTCGATCGATTAGTGCCCGCACGTTTAGAACAAGTCGGCCGCGCGCGTCTCGAACTATAGTTCCCGGCTGAATGGACCGAAATTGGAGGAACAAACGGGTCCTTGTCGTCGATTCTCTGCCGCGATTAAACGGAAGCCGACCAATCGATCGTCACGCTTCACGATGGCGGTTCATGTTGATACCTCGTGGCTGCTGTATCCTATATACATAGCGGGGAATTACTGGATTGCCACACGGACGAGGCAGCTATGAAGCCAACTGATACGCTGGAGCCCTTATCAGGAGCCTGCCTTGATCTATGACGTGCGAGCTAGTCGTGATGGTTTCCGAAAATTATTCGATATTTTCGGTGCAACGATGTATCCCGAATTACCCGACTTAAAAATCTGCAATTCCACGCAAAATGTTTCTATAAAATAAATGATAATCACTAAAATACAGTGCCCGAAATTTCCATAAAGCCACCACGTTTTTTGGTAATATACATACATATTCATTGAAATCATGAAAATAATATTTATTTTAAAAAATAAACGTAAATACAGGGGGGGGGCGCTATAAACAGGTCACCTGAATAATTCGCTTGCTTTTGAAGATAAAAGGTAATGCATCAGACCAAACTTACTTGGTATCGAAGCGCTCGTAATCTGATGTTACTAATTTTTTTATAGGTGGAGACGTCAAGGAGATATGAAGGTCAACCTTGTTTCTTTAAATGGAACGGTGTGGTTTTTTATTTACATTCTGTGATAGTGTGTTTCAAGACGAATGCAATGACCTATTATGAAGGTCGTTCAAAGTCATGCAAGGTCAGCTGCAATAGAAAATAAATTGTTTGAAAGCACTCTTCAAATACTTCGACGATTTACATGTAACATGTTATTTACGTACTCACTGCTAGTATATGTGTTCAAAATGACGACCTTGAACATGGATACATAGTCTAAAACGTAGCAATACTGATGGCACTGTATGATCAATTTCATTTCCATCTATTACAGAACAAGCTCTTTCCTAAGCATGTCAACTTTTTCGTTATTGGTTTTCCGCGATACAAATAGAAATTTACAGGTGTCAGAATATTACAAAACCGTATTCTAATCGGTATTCAAACTACTAATAACATTTCTGGATACAGATAAGCGTACAATGTGATTGAATGTTTGTTTATGTTCTGTAACCCTTATCAATAATTACAAGAGCGGTATGCCAACAACCAGAGAAGACACAAAAGTATTTGAAGAGTGCTTTCAGACAATTTATTTTCTATTGCAGTTGACCTTGCATGACCTTGAACGACCTTCATAATAGGTCATTGCATTCGTCTTGAAACACACTATCAGAATGTAAATAAAAAACCACACTGTTCCATTTAAAGAAACAAGGTTGACCTTCATATCTCCTTGACGTCTCCACCTATAAAAAATTAGTAACATCAGATTACGAGCGTTTCGATACCAAGTAAGTTTGGTCTGTTTATAGGTGACCTGTTTATAGCGCCCCACCCTGTATATAATTTTACATAAAATAAACTGCGAAATTTCTATAACGCCATATAGTTTTTGATTAAGTAGGTTCAAAATTAACAATAAGTTCTTTTTAATTTCTATATTAATAATTAGTAGAACTGCCTTTTCTTCGAATAACTTCGAAAAGACGATGGGGCATTGACGAAATCAAACATTGAAGTGTGTTTTCTTGAATAGATGCCCGTGCTTCGTTCACCGCTTTCCATAATTCACTAATGTTACTGTATTGTTTACATTTGCCGTTAACTTTCCTTGCGAGTATCCCCCAAAGATTTTCTATTGGGTTTAAATCTGGGGAACAAGCTGGCCATGTCAAAACCGTGATATTTTTTTGACATAACCACTACTTCGTGTAATTTGATACATGGATGGCAGCATTATCGTGTTGATAAATGAAGTTATCGTGTCCAATATCTTCAAGAAATGGTATTAAAATTGTATCTAATAATTCTGTATAGTTTTCAGAATTCATTTTAGGAGTAATGCAACAGATTGGTGTCGGCGTCAGCTCTAAATGCAGCCCAGATCATTAATGTACCACTCCCAAAGTTACTACTCATTGTTATGTTTTTTTCATGAGAAAAAATAACAGATTACCATTCTTTGGACCAGGACATGTATGTTTTTGCAAAATCTAGACGAGCCTGTTTGTGGTGTGTTTTGAGTGCTGGTTTTTGCACCATTTTTGTCCAGCGAAATGGTTTGGAACTTTTTAAAATTTGTTGTACGCGTCTCGTAGTTACTACAATTCAATTCAACGCGAAGTTGTGCTGCACGTCTCAATTCTTTTGATGCAGGTCTCATTAACAATGAATGCTGCCTCTTGGTCAGTATTTGATTTCCACTTTTGGGGTGGTTTTTGCCATAATCTTTTCCCAAATTGAGGTAATTATTTACAACGGTACGTGACCGATTAATTTTTTCTGCAATTATGCGATTAGAACATCCCATATCCCTATAAGCATCAATGGATGCCTTTTCTTCAGTGATCAACAATTGTTCTCGTGGCATTTTACTAATAAGAAATTAAACACACTTCAAAGTTTGATTTCGTCAATGCTCCATCGTCTTTTCGAAGTTATTCGAAGAAATGGCAGTTCTACTAATTATTAATGTAGAAATGTAAAAGAACTTATTGTTAATTTTGAACCTACTTATTAAAAAACTATATGGCTTTATAGAAATTTCGCAGATTATTTTATGCAAAATTATATATTTACGTTTACTTTTTTAAATGAATATTATTTTTATTATTTCAATGAATATACATATATGTGTTTTCAATATGCCTAAAATGAAATCATATTCAAATTTATCATAAGTACAAAATAATTATAAGATATTACCAAAAATCGTGGTGGCTTTATAGAAATTTCGGGCACTGTAAATGGAAAAGATACGAAAATTTATCACTCGAATCTAGAGAACGAGAAACACTAATTTTACTATTAACCCTCCACGCCAATTCGCAGTTTAGCCAGTGAAAATGCCATAGCTCGGCGGTCGGTTCGATTCGGATTGGGGCAAAATTGCCAAAAAGTGCACATACACGACGGCCATTATTGCTCTTTGCGCGGGGACAGGGATCGCGCGCAAAAAGCCAGATATCTGTTCCATCGATCCCGTGTGCCGATGCTCGAATGAAAGTTGCCGCAGCCGACCGAATGAAATTTCGCATGCAAATGCGAGCTTAAAATTCGATGACACACGACACTCTTTCGACAGCTCGTCGTTTCGCGAATGGCCAGCGATGATCCCCATTGCCATTTCGTTTCGCGAATCCTCCTTGCGCCGAGGAATTCCGGGGACGATCGGCAACGAATGTTTCTCAATGGAGACCTGATTACCGTCGTATCCGGAATATACATAGTAACTTTGTTTGACTCTGATATCGTTCCAGAGAAATCATTGAAATGAGAGCGTGGAGCATGGAATTGCTTCCCGGAACTTCACTTATCGTGAACTGGACTTCCGTTTAAATCGATGCACGTTTAAATGTACAGGTGAAGTTGTTTTAGATCAGGCTCGGGCAGCTTTCCCCCCGCTGTCGCCTCACGACCCCCACTACCAGTGTACCGGTTCCCCACGATCAAGTATTTCATATTGCCCCCACCGTGTTAAATTTGTGTTCTTGGGGTCATTTTAAGAAAACAACTGTATGTTGTTTACCGAAAGCAACGGTATGTTATAAGTACCAAATCGGCCTGGTTTAGCCGGTAAATTAGATTTCCTGTTTTTTATAAACCTGCAAATATCTCGGAAACTATACGAGATATGAGAAAAAAAATATACAGACCTTTTTTGTAGGAAATTGAATTTCTTATAAGAAAACTTTAAAATGATGTTATAATTCCGTTTTTTCACGAAAAATATTCACTGGAGACCTAACTAGACCTAGTAGTAGTAGTAGTAATGCAATTCGCCGGGGAGGCACACCGTAAGGCACACCGTTCTTTCAACATCGGTTTCACAATTGACGCTACCGGCTCTCGGCTCTTCTTGCTAAAAGCAAGTGTCGGGTTGTGTTTATTCTTCGTTTTTCCGTCGCGTCTCTGTTTTATTTGGCCCGACCCGCTTTCAGAGTCGTCGACTTACTAAACGGGACGGTCATCATCAGTGAGACGGCCATGCTACTTAATTTTTTAAGTAACTAGACCTAACCCAGACCTTTTATCGTGGGGAAATGCGTTACGCATACCCCGGCTCCCGGGGTGGGAAACCGAGGTTATGTGGGACTACATAAGCCTTCGGCGCTCTCCTCCCCGGTGACTACCCACTAAAACCCCACACCCGCCTAAGCTAAATAGGAACTGCCTGGATCACGCGAGTACTCAACAGGACACTTCCCAGCTATCATACAACCCGGGGGGTGGGCTTAGCCTCCCCCACTACCTACACTATAAGACCCCGGGCGGAAGGGGCCGTCGGAATGGGCTTCCCGAGCCCTCGCTCGGTCCACCGACGGCCCCCGGCGTCTTCATGCCCCGCCCGGTTCTGTACCGCCACATCCTCCGCCCCCCTCCGAGGAGGTGGCACACGCCGACGCGGGGGACGTCCCCGCGCCCACACCCATCTGGCCGAGCCCGGGTCCCTCTCCCGGGCTCGTTCGGCGGCCTCCTTCTGCGAGATCACATCTTCGCAGAAGGAGACCGCCGCCTTCCACGACCTCTCACTCGAGACCATGTGGTCGACCACGGCCCCGAGCGAGAGGTCCCACCCCTCCACTGCGGCTCTAAGGACACGGCGCGGCTCAGCCCATGCCGGATACTCCTCGAGTGTATGCCGTGCCGTGTCCACCTCCTCGTCGCAGTGGTGACACTGCCCTGCCGACAGGCTCCCGCCCCATCCTGTGCAGGTACTCTCCGAAACAACCATGACCGGAGAGCACCTGCGTGAGGCGGAAGGTCAACCTTCCTCGCCTCCTGCACCATGTCTCAAACATGGGCAGGAGGGCCCAAACAACCGGACGGCCCGATGGAGCAAGTCCTGCCGAGCCTGGCACTTTCGCACCTCGATCTTCTCTTGCTCTACGGCCGCGAGTTGCACCCCTGGAGGTCGTCGGGCGGAGCAGGCGACTTGATACATCGTAGCCCGCTCCGCCGCCACCAAATGAAAGGGTGGAATCTCAGCCAAGAGGCTCGCCACCTCGGCAGAGATGGTGCGGTATCCCCGTATGGCCCGCAGAGCCAGCCGGCGCCGCACTCTTTCAAAGAGTGCTTGGCTGCGCCGGCTGGCCTCGAGCGAGCGGTGCTATACGGGGACCCCATGCCGGTGATCGTACCCTCGGGTACCCTCAATTGTGGCCCCCCGATATTGGGCAGCAGCCGCGCAGGGGCGGCCGCTGTCCCCTCCAGTCGGGGGGCCAGGAGATCGAAGTGTTCTTTGAAGCGCCAGCGACCGTCGACGGTCAGGCCCAGATGTGTCGTCGAAGGCCCGACGTCGACGGAGGTATCTGCGACGCGAATCCGTAAGTCCTGACCAAGGGGCGGCCGTCGCGATCGAGACAATCCATACAACCAGATTGCCTCGGTCTTTCCGGCGGCCACGGTCAGCCACATCCTCTGGATTCAGACCTACCCAGACCTAACCCAATCTAATACACCCATAATATTAACTGCTAATTGACTTTTAATACGTAGATATTTCTTGAGTCTCGTATAAGCAGTTGTGAACGGAGCCTTTACGTTCCCCCGACCATCATTCCGGGGGGGAGGCAGTTGTTCTGCAACTTCACCGAAATATAAATATACTCGGAAACTGCGCAGCTGATAAAAAAATGTCATACGACATAAATTGTTGCAAATTTAATTTTCTACAGAGAAGGTCTCCTGATATTTTGCCATATTTCGCATAGTTACCGAGATATTTGCAGATTTATAAAAAACAGGAAATCTACTTTACCGGCTAAACCAGGCCCTTTCGATACCTGTGACATATACATTTTTTTCTTAAAATAACCCCAAGAACACAAATTTGACCTCTAAACAAGGGGTCACGGAAATCGTAATCTCCCTGTGCTTTGTTTCTCGTGACTGCGCGGATGTGCCCTCCTATACAGGGTGTCCTAGAAATGTTCGAGTTCGTTGAAAGGGCGGTTATTGGAGTCATTTGAAGCGACATTTTACTTTGCGAAAATGTCCGCCTCGGCTTTGTTAAGGAGATATTAACGAAAAACACAAACCAATCAGAGTGTGGCATCGGAGTGTGATGGCGGGGAGAGTCCGATTCGGCGGCAGGTTCCGCTAAGCGTAGCGTTGGCGTCGCGCCACGGCGGAGCAATGAACAAGAGAAGGAGTAGAAATTGATTTAATTAGAACTCACTTATTTAACCGTAAGTGCAGTTTTTACTTCGAAATATGTGTCACTAGGACCTTCGGAGACGAACTGCACAGCTGACTTCAGGTACACGGCAATTCCGAGGGACGTAGATAACTGGTGGTAGATCACCGCGAGCTTCGAATTGACACGTGAGATATTCTCTCTGCCGCGGTTCGAACGACACTGATTGTACGCAAGACTTTTCTGAAGAGTTTAGGGAGGGGATTATGCGTGGTCAGGGTGGTCAGACAAAAAACGGGACACGAAAGGGACCGCTGCTGTAAGACTAGAATTTATGGCTATCACATGTTTCGGTTTTTCTGCAGATTGGTACGTAGAGTCGGTAAATAACTGCTCGAAAAAAGTATGTCCTTTTAACCAGCAACAGGTAGAAATGTCAGGTACGCGCAGCGTTTATGAATCTCTATTGTCCTCCACCTCCCTTAAGAAACTTTCTAGAAGAAGGACAGACGATGTTTTGCCATGTGATTGCCATAAATTCTAGTCTTACAGCGGTTCCTCTCGTGTCCCGTTTTCTGTCTGACTATCCTGTCGTCCGACACGCATTATCCCCTCCCTAAACTCTTCACAAAAGTCTTGTGTACAATCAGTGTCGTTCAAACCGCGGCAGAAAGAACATCTCTAAAAATGTGTCAATTCGAAGCTCACAGTTATCTACTAGGGCTGTTACTTTCCTTTGAAGGTCGAAATTCGAAGCTTCGAATCTTCGAAGAGTCGAAGCTTCGGAAAAGTAACAGCCCTAATGCCGATGCTTAGGCCCACCTCGGGCACTTAAATAAGGTCCACAAATTTACAAATGTCTAGGAGTAGGGCGGAAAATTTGGAAAGGGTAGAAAATAGGGCTGTTACTTTCGTTCGAAGGTTGAAGATTTCGAAGCTTCGATTTCAGCAACTTCGAAGTTTCGAAGGTCCCTCCGTTCGCGTACCTTCGAATCCTTCAAATCCTTGAAGAGTCGAAGCTTCGGAAAAGTGACAGCCCTATTACACCGTCCAACAGCCAAAAAGGGTTTCGATTCTCACTATGCAATTCTTATAGAGTTTTTTTGCGCTGATTCCGAATCTGTCCTTAATTTTTCTCCAAGACGCACAGTTTTTTAGAAATTTGAGTTTGAAAAAAAGACATATTTTTAGACTTTAAACAAATATTGTGATGTTATTATAAAAGATATTGAATTGATCTTTACAGCAAAAGATTCCTTAGACTTTCCGGAATGCAGTGATATCTAATATTAATACATTATGATTGTTTAAACATGTTTAAACGATCATTAAAGACGGAGAGACACCACTTTTGCACCAATTTTTGACGATATTTATCTCAAAAAATAAGGGTCCAGCGGAAAATCGAACTATACCACGCGATAGAGCAGACTTTTATCTTGAGAAACCCCCCCTTTGAAGTTTGTAACGTCGACGTTTTTACCGAACCAGAAAGCAAAGTATCTTCGTCCGACATGAGTTGCCGCCAGTGGCGCTCACCACTAGAACGGTCGTTCGCCGCTTCGTATTCCGTCTCGAGCGCCACTGGCGGCAACTCATGCCGGACGAAGATATTTTGCTTTCTGGTTTGAAAAAAACGTTTTTGGGTCATCCTGTATAGTAAATGAGCTTCTTTGTCGGATGAGAAACTGTGAAGTTATAAAATTTAAGAATTGATGAAGATCAACACCGTAAAAATGAAATCGATGGCTTCCTATTGTTCTGAAAACGTTGGTCGTTAAGTAAATTAATTCTGTTTGATAACGTTTTGATTTACAGCAAGTGTTTCATGTCTTCTATCTTTTTAAATCTTTTTTGAAGGAATTGTTTAGTTACAAATATAAGAATTTGTGAAGATCAGTACTCAAAGAATGAAATTGATAGCTTCTTGTTATTTTGAGATCGATATTCGATAATTAAATTCGTTAATGTATTTTAACCAACATTAACTTGTTTTTTACCTTTTACTTCATACTAAGTGATCTCCTTTTTATTGAAAGAAGTTGTGAAGTTACCAAGTTTAAGAATGGCTAAAAAACGATACTGGGAGAATAAAATTAATGATACCCTATTATTTCGAAAACCGGTAGACATTAATTACAGGCGTTCTGCTTGATGATATTATACCTAAACGCAATTTATTTTTCTTGTGTCCTACTTTGTAAAGAATGGACTTGAATTTTCAATTCTTTTGTTATTAAATTATCGTATTCGTTAATTAAATTCATTTCATCTAATGATATCGTCGCTAAAAGAAATTTGTTTCTTGTCTTCCACTTTGTTATAAGTCAACTTCAATTTCTCGCAATAAATTGTGAAGTTACAAAGTTTAAGGGTCGCTGAAGATCGATAAAGGAATAAAAAGCCTTTATGAGATCCATGAAGTTTAAAACAGAATTTTTTAAATATTTAATACGATTCATGGAATTCATAATACTTTTATATTGAACAATGTATAATATAAATTAACTAAAACTGTGTCAGATGAGCGCAGAATTTATAATTATGTCCTCTTGATAAAGCATCTATTTCATTTCGGCAAATGTGCATACGAAATATCTAAATTGCATGTCCCACTGCAACCTAAAATAATACTAAATAAGCAGAATTAGTGAGATAAACTTCCAATTGACAGTATATTTCAAAGAATTAAATGTGTGCACCCAAATGTGAATCGATACGGTATGAATTTAGTATTGTATAAAATAATCGTCTCTCAAATCTTCTCTACTGATAAAACAGTAGCTTTACGGGTACACATTTTGTGAAACATACTTTTAAAGTTGCTTTTAGGTTCATATTTACAACAACCATGTTTACTACATGTGCCATAAGTAAAATAATGACGATTGTATTATGAAAAATGAAACAATTTGTGTTTTACAATGTTTATACAATTTACATACAGGATTTCAAACATTTTCCATATTTTTTGAACCATTAAAAGATTTTAAAAATGTACGAACAATATTTATATTCAAAGCAAATAAAACTTTCATTTAATTGTAATTAATAATATACATTCTAAAAATACAGAATATATGATCTGCTACAGGTCTGTTAAATATAAATATCCATTAAATTTGGAAAATATCGGTATTCTGAAATTTATTCTAAAATTTATTCATTTGTGACATTCGCGTTATAAAATGGTACAGTAAAATGATGTGGAACAGGTTAACAACATATTTTTTTAGACAATAAGGAATGTTGTGGCCTTCCTAAGTTAATCCACAAAAATCAGTGTCTGCACAAAGAAGCTTAGTTTTCGCATCTTTTAATGGGCCATATGTAATGGGCGTTGTCGCGTCGTGTCTAAACCCGATGGCGAATTAGTTGTCAGTGTGCTCGATGCTCGGCGACACTTTCCGCGAATATTTTACGAAGCTCTTACCCTTGGAAGGAAACCGAGAGTATGATCGCGTGGGTCATCGTTCAAAGGCAACCCTGAACCTAGGTAAGCTGAACGTCGAGGACAGCGTTTCTCTTGAACCGACGACGCGCGGAGATAGCCATCGCTGGCCGATCGATTACTCAAATGCGAAAGTCATACACGGTGCTCTCCACTCTCTAGTAGATGAAGTGTAGAACCGGGAACAACGGTACCGAGAAAGATGAAGATAGGGCACTCTAAAAGATTATTCTTCGATAACATGTATCTTTCTAATCGCGAAAGCTTTTCGCATCTGGGATTTATCGCGTGTACTCCTTCGACGTGAATCATGCTTGCTGACGGGATACCTTTTTTGCTAGCGCATCCACAAATCGCTCAAACTTTTATCAGTCAAAATAACCATTTTGAGCTCTTGTTTCGCTCGATCGAACTTTTCAACTAATTATCGAATTAATTGGCTCGTTTACGAACCATTCTGCAACTAAATTCGAGAAATCAGTTTATGTATTGTATAAAAAGTAAAATTTTGCGCCGTCTCAGCACTCTCAGCATTGTTGTATAATTTTATTTATGTTTGTTTATGTGATTTATAGTGTAAACTGCGTAGGTATTATATACTGCGAAATTAATTTATATCATAATATATTCTATTGTTACGTTCGCGACAATACACCCACTTTCAAACCGAACGCGTCGTGAATTATTCTTAACTTTCCTATTTTGGTCAAACCACTTAAGGTATTTACCAGGGATCAAGGTTTGGGTAGTAACTATCAGATTAGTTTCAACTTAAAACTGTTTATTTTCAAGAGCGGTTTAAAAATCAACCTACAAGTTCGGAGATCGGAGTTGAAGTGAAGTGACGGTTACAATTTGGCTATGGCGTTTTCTTAGTTATATTCCTATTGGCTAAGTTTGTGATTGTGGGGATGTGTTTCTATTTACCTGATTGGCAGAGATGTGCCTGTGGGTGTGGTATGTTGGAAGGAGAAGGTTTGCTATTTCTTAGGTATAATAAATGTTGTGCCTTCAGTTTTTGGGTCGCCAGCTGTCCTGCAATTTTTGGGAATGGTTTTATTGCTGGCCGAGGACTCGGCCAGATCTGAACCTTTTTCCGGCTTTCCAAATTGGCGGGTCTGCTGCGCACATGCCATTTATTGCACAGACTAGGGACCCGGTCAGATTTTAACTTTTTCCAGGCTTCCCGGAATGTTGTGTCTGTTACGCACGTGACACTATCAAAGATCATATACATACAATATAAAATGTTCGTGCATGAGTTTTAAGCAAAGGGGGTTAAGTAAGAATTTATTTCCTCGAATAATAATATTAATTATTTGTAAATAACGTTCTCCTAAGCTTACATTATTCTAATATTTATCTTTTTCATGCATAAATGCGTAAAATCTGGAATCTAGTCATTACTATATATAACCAAAAATATTTTAAAATGAATAGTAGATAAGAAGAATAAGATTCATTCTTATATCTAAAGCAGCTTTCAGTTTCAAATCTTTTTAATTATTCGACGTTAAAACATTTACAAATTTTAAGACACTAATGTGCTCGAAGCATATTACAGTGCACGTGACAATTCCGTATTTGTGTTTCCGTGAATAATTAAAGAGCGTCGACAGGAAAATTTTCTTTGTAATCCGAAATACACGATTTCATCCTCGAATGTGACAAACCTTTTCCGCGTCAAATCTCACGTTACGGACGCATGTGTCAGACAAAAATTGTCCGGTTGTTCACCATCGGTCGAAGGGTTTCTTTTTTTTTGTCGTTTGACACGCAGAAATTTCGCAATGTGGTGCGGGTTGATCGTTTTGGAAATCGACTGCGGGCTTCAGTCGATTTTCCATGTTCATCCCTCTGGTGATCGAATAAAAAAGCGAGGACTGCAATTGCAAAATAAAAATAACCTGCCTATTTGCTTTTGGATTCTATGAGACACAACATGGTAGTCGATCAAAAAGATATTAGAAACATTTATGTTACATTTGTTCAAACACATGACAAAGAAAATTATTAAAATAATTATAGAACACAAAGTGCAATAAGAAAAAAATTATAGTTTTTATTTATTTTTAATCTACAAAGATTGTCATCGAAAATAAGATTGTACTCAATTTTACATTTTCAAAACTTAATGCCTTCAAATTTAATACAATTGTTATTTATTTATGGTCTCCAAAGGCTATTACCATTGAAAATACGATTGTATTAGATTCTACATTTTCAAAAATTGTCTACAAAAGTGTAAAATTGCACAAAACTCCGTAGAGTGATCATTACACACCGTGTCTAATTACGCGCTGACTTATACCACTGAAATGACTCAAATGTAAAGATCAGCGCGTTCGATTTATATTATTTGTAAAATTTTTATTGGAAACCGCATAACAAGTGTTCTCCACTGGCAAATAGGAAGTCTGTTGCAACAGTGAGAATCGCGGGGTACACCTTACACGAAGTTTAATGGCGTATTAACTTTTTCAATCCCTCCATAAACTTTTATTGCCATTTTTTGAAAAGTGATATCTCATGAAATATGCAGCAGCGCGCCACCTCTGGGACAGGCAAAGACCATAAAATCTGTGGGAAAAATTGCGCTGCGTACGAAAGTAACTTTAAATACACGGTGTCTCAAAATTAATGTCCCGGGTTACATTCAAACTGAACATTCGTAGCAACATTCGTCAAATAAAATCCTACACTTCAAAATCATTTTATTTTTATTATATTTATTGGAACATTTTTAACTTGATTGCAAGGCGAAAGAACAGATGAAATTACCTAAATGAAAAAGTGACAAAATGAAAATAATATTATATATAATATAATAAGTACTATCGAGGACCATGTAATTATTATTAAATATAAATAGAAACGATTTAAAGCGATTCTATCGATACATAGTAGATAAACATCTAATAATTTAATTTTAAGTTTGAAATAAAATAAAACTATACTTTTCTAGTAATCGAGATAAAAAAGTATTGTATTCAAAATTCCATACAAAGATTAAATTAATTAATGGTCAAATAAATTAATTGAATGAAATCATTATTTACTTACATTTCTTCATAAAAAATTCAAGTGTTATGTCAAGAATGAAAATTTTTATATGGCACGCTTAAATTAGTAGAATACAAAGGAACATGTATATTAACTAAAATTACACAACGTTAAAGAATGGAAGAAGCAGAATTTATTCAATTATAGTTAACTAAATTTATGCAACGTTAAAAAATGGAAGAATAAGAATTTATTCAATTAACTAAGGAGACACTCAATTTAAAACAGTGCGATTTTCAGTATATTCAGCACCTGGTAGATCAACTGCGGATCGAACGTTAAAAAAATGGCTGCGAAGATTAAACTAACGCAATTAAACAAAAAGCAGAAAGCTGCAACGAAAAACCGTTCACGAAATTCCTCGGAAATGGTGCGGTTCTCGCGGATTCCGGTACACGAAATGCGGTGCAATTGCGGTGGAATCGCGGTGAAATCGGTGTACACTACACAGGCAATTTCAATCCAATTAATTTAAAAGATGGCCATTGTCACAAGATCGTTTTGAGCGCGACCGTCGCATTGTGCCCGGCCGTTGCGCGTCGGCATATTTATATCGGTTCCATTAAGCGTCCATCAGTTCCAGCGAATTTTGTTTAATTGGAAATTACGCTATCGAGTTGCAGGGCTCATACAGCGATTATAATTTCATCGTAAACCGAGCCGGTCTAATTAGAACAATTAAACGGACCGACGTTGTTACGCCGGACTCGCTTCTTTTCTTCTCCCGGCACTTGTCGACCTTTCTCTTCTTTTCTTTTCTTTTCTTTTCTTTTAGTCTTCTATTCTTTTCTTTTCTTTTCTTTTACTCATCTGTTCGACCTCTTTCACTCGCCCCTTCGCTTTCTTGAACGACGCTGCGAGTGCTTGCATACGGTCTGGGATCTCCAACATTTCCGAATCACAGGAACTTTCAGGATAGCTCATTAGACGAGTCAATTAGTCGGCTAGTGCTATTGGCGAGACGCTCTGCAACGGTTAAACTGCCAAAGAATAATGAAAGTATTAATACTTTATTACAAAGTGTGGGCTGACTTCACTCTTAGAAATATAAATGTCATTTGTTGTTTAATTTAACATTCCTTAACATTTTTATAAGCACTTGTAACCTTTGTGGAATACATATACGATTTTGTGCATCTCCAGTGTAATTAAAAATAGACATTTGTTTGTATCCTTTTTGTATTTAGAACATTCTGAGATTTATATATACAGATTGGCCCAAACGTCACTAGGCCGTTTAAAATTCGGATTTTTTTGAAAAAGAGTAAATGTGAATTTTGTGAATATAAGAAAATTATTTCATTTTTATACATCCTTTTTGAAAATATAAATATTATTTATTGGTCAATTTCCTGTTTCTTAACAGTGTTTGATGCACTCGTAATGTAGAGGAGACCGGGGCTAAAAGTTCCCGGGGTAAGTTGTTCCGATCATTATTTATAAAAAAGAAGAAGAACACGCGATTCGTTTCCAGTTGTTTTTTTTACAAAAGTCGGTAAATACACTCTGTCGTCCATTTTCGTGGCGTCCGTGGTAGTGTAGCATGTGTTTTTAACGAAGGCTTTGTTATGAACCAGTTAAGTAAATATTATTTGATCCTTACTTTTTTGGTCTATTTCGATTATTTAATATCGATGTCACTGATTTTATCCTTATCGATCAAACGGCATTTCAGAACATGTAATAGATTTTATTAGTTATTTCATACCTATAACTAAAATATTGTTGTAAGTTTTCCACATGCGTTAATTGGGCAAGTCGTTACGGAACAATGTGCCTCAAGTCACAGTAACAATTGTCAGCGAGAAACTCCAATATCTGTCACATGACTTTGTCCAGATTTATTAAAAAACTAAAAGATTAACAAGAGACTACAATAGGATACAGAAAAAAAGAGAATCGTCTTTAATGAGCATGACGAAACGATCGTGGCAAAATACCTTTTCAAATGTTTATCTATTTATTTTGGCCTTTTTCCACAAGAAGCCAGAAGATTAGCGTTCGAATGTGCAAGAAAATTTAACTTACGCAACATTCCACCTTCTTGGTGGCTAAAGAATTGAATGCAATATATTCCAAAGTAATTTTATATCAAAGATAATGTTTAAGTTATTATATTGTTTTGATGTTCTGTTAAACATAGCATATTTTTGTTAGCCTAACATAATAGTGTTGTATTTCATAGGAGTTTTAATTATTAGCAAATTTTATTCTTTAACAACTTGCCTCACAACGGGGAAAAAAGTTCCGCTTCGCTGACCGATAAATAAATGAAAAAATATAAAAACCTTATTACAATATTTTAATTTTGAGGTTAGAATTTTAAAATATAATAAATTTAACAATAAATTACCCGTTAAAGATGTGAATATCTATACTATTTCTACGTCATTGTCTCGGTCTCCCCTACAATGAAAAAATAGAGACAATTGTGCATCTGAAAGAATTCTTTATTCTGTAGAAAATCATTCCTGAATTCAATCATCAATTCAATTAGACTTTTTAACTCTCGCACGGCGGAGTCCGGATCAGTCTTGACACAGAGTATCAACATTGTCATTCAGTTGCAATTGTTGTAACTTCTAAAAAAATCCGTTTACAAGTGTCCGGAATCGTCTTATTTCACAGTTTGGGTCTGAATAGGACAATCATACCCAGTGTCCGAATATTTCAGAACTTTTCGCTCGGTGCATTTCGCAAACATTTTCGGGACGCGAACTGGCGCTATTAAAATTGCAGCAGCCATCGGGTAACACACTGTACGAAATTTTCTACTCGCAGGTCGGTCGACTGAAAGCTTTGATCAACAATCTGGGCGTCGATTCCACTTTCCCAGCTGTGCGCGCCAACAGTAACCGTGTCATTCGCGGAATAGAACAGTTTAAACAAAAAAAAAAAAAAAAAAAGAGAGAGAGAGAGGAAAGCACGACGAACAGAATAAAAAAAGAGCAGGAATTTATTCGTTACGGGCTTTCAGGTCTCCTCAAACTTTTCGCGTGAATTCCCCTGAAAGAATAAATTTCACGGATCCGCGGCGCGCGGCAGTGTTCCCGTATATTCGCGCGCTGCAAAAACAAGGGGGAACGCCGAGCGGATTTTTGCGTTCCAAGCACTCGGGTATTTAACGTGCTCGTTTCTGACGACGTCGTTCCACTTCAGGAAATACGCGGCCGTAGGGAAATTCATTACGTGACAAAAACTGTTTGGAAAAACCGCGGGGATAGCCGCGACGCGTTCGCTATTGTTGCGGAAAAACGCGTCGTTTATTATCAGCTCCAGAGCTCCGTTGGCATTGGGAGATAACCGATTCGTTGTCCGCGACCACCAGACAGCCATAACCATTGTGGGACTGATGCGCGAGCCGCGGTAAAAAAATAATTTCTGTGGTTTTCTATCGGTGAACGTATAAACAGTTTAGATTCCGCTGTAACATTGCGGTGATTCTTCTTGATTTGATTACTTCTCTGCTCTGCTCTACTCGGCTCTGCTCGGTCCCCATTTGGTGCTGATAGTAAAATTTGTTCCAACAGTGGACGGAATTATAAATGCAAATAAACGAACCATGTCTTGATCAAAACATATTACATGCAACACATACAGTGACTCCCACTAATATTCGGACACTCTTAAAAAGACGATAACATTTTTAATATTCGACCATACCACTAGGATTTTTTTGAGAAGTTAGAACAATCGGTTTTGTTACGTAATGTGAAAAGAATTTTTGCAAAAATTGCAATTGGTCGGAATTGCAGAGAAAATACTAAAAGTTATATTTTACAACTATTTTATGTTGGCTCATATTGAAAATGTAGAAAACACGTTTCGTAGATCTGTCTCAATTAAACATATTCTGTAAATTTCATTAAAATCGGTCAACCTTGCAATGAGCTACAAACGTTTGAAGATGGTAAAAATTGCAATTTTCTCTAACTGCAATAAATCTAAGGATTCATACATATATCTTTCAATGCCTGTCGTTTTTTTCCCACATCAACCGATTTCAATGAAACTTTTACAATGCATTTAATTGACACAGATCTACAAAACATATTTTTTATATTTTCAATTTAGACCCACATAAAATAGTTGTAAAATGCAACTTTCAGTACATTCTTTACAATTCCGACCAATTTCTTTTCACATCATGTAGTAAACTAATTGCTCTAACTTCTCACAAAAGTTCAAATCGTGTGGTCCAATATCAAAAAAGTTATCGTTTTATTAAGAGCTTCCGAATATTAATAGGAGTCACTGTATGTGATTAACAAACAATGTTCAATCAACGAATGACAAATTTTCAAACAAAACGCTCCTTCATGCACACTCGTTTCTTTATTTTACACAACCAAATTCAATTCATACATTTGTGCCTCTCACTCATTTCTTTCTCATTCTCACCAAATATATCAACACAAAACTTCAGTTTTTCTGGTTTTTGTTAAATTGTTTCTTCCTTTAGTTCTAATTGCAGTAAACAACACATTTTTTCCAAAAATGTTTCATTTAAAACTTGGGTTCCTAGGGATCATTTGGAGGTCACATTGAGTCTTTTAATCGTGGAGACCCGAGGGTCACGTAGAGGGCAACTTCAAGTTTTTAAATAGAAACCCCTACTCTTCAGTATTGCATTATATTCTCAAGAGAAAAAATATGCAATTTTTTCCGTAAACATTTGTGCGACCAGACCAAAAATAAAAAACTATTCATTATTTACAATTCATTAAATAGATTTACATTTGTCTGAAATGAAAAGCATTACATTCTAAATGAAAATATAAAGATGGATTACTTATTGAAAGAATACATACACTAAAAATAAAATGGTTAGACGTTTATGATTTTCAGTCGGTAAATTAATTTGTAAATTAATTTCAGAAATAAATCTATTACATTTTAGATGACAAGTAAATATAAAGTTAGGATACAAGAAGAACAAAATAAGTTAGAATAAAAATTAAATATAAATAGAATATGTAGGTTGTATATGAAAATAAAATAAAAATGAGATATCAGTGTCGCGAACAGTAATTAATTGCATACAATTTTTGTTTCTGGTAAACAGAATCACGGTCTGAGGGTTTTCCTTATTCGAATGAAATTATCGGACTAATTTGAACCGCGCGGACAACGAAGCTATTACAGCGGCCATTTTTCATCAATATGGATCAGTTGGCTTTATTGTTTTTATGGCGAACAGCCCGTCGACGTGAGATGGAGTTAATAATGGATTTCCAATTTTCCGGCTGCGGGTTGAACCACCTTTCGCCATTGGTGGCCACCTATTCCCTTCGATGAGGTCGTCGATGTTACGGTGAAAGATTGAAAATGAAAATATCCGTGTCGTCGGGGCCATGGTTCGATTTCCATGATTAATCGTCCTCGATCGGATGACGACTTTTTTTTAGCATCGTCGGAGCACTTTAGTCGACGAAGTGTTATTTAATTGTCGTGAGATTCAATTGCGTTAATCAAACGATAACATTTATTACACAGAACAATTCTTTAGATATTGCTATTAGTTTGAAAGAAATTATGCTACTTGGAATTGAATGGTTAATAACGTAATTAGTGTTAGGGTTCTACTTTTAATTAAAAGAATTTGGAATCTTCCAGTGTATGTTTGTAAGTGCTGCCATCTGAATACAGTTGTACGAAAGATCGAAGTGTATTGAACTTCAACGAAGTTTGAAATTGATATTAATTAAAGTTAATATTACTGTTAATATTAAAATACTTACTATGAGTTAGATATTAATACAAATTCCTTCTTTTATAGACTTGAGATGGTGTTACATATAATTACTATAAATATTGTTAAGTATAATTGATGATATCATGTGCAGGATGATTTACACTATAATAATTACAACGTTCAAAGAAACTATAATAATACCTAACAAAAATTATTTTATAAATTTTGTTTTTTCGCTGTAATAGTTGTCTAAATATTTTAAATGCATATTCTCAATTTATACTGTCTTATTTTTAGTAGTTCATTGAAATAGACAGTAAGATTAAATTGCCAATATTAAATTTACTAAAAAAAAAAATTAATTTAACCCTTAAAAAGGTGCACAATGTATTATATTTTCCGTTTAAGTATTATCAATAGCATTCAATTTAAAGTCATACTCTTTGATACTTTGCAAAGTTTATGAACGTGCTCAGAGAAATATCAAATTAAATGAGAACGGAGAAAGAAAGAGATTGTAGAAACTTTGACAAGGAAAAATACTAGAAGTATACAATATCAGATGACGCTTTAATTCGAGGCCCCAGAGTTATGAATGCGAACGACTCTCCTTGTCACTTTTAATAAGCCTCGATGGGTGACAATAGCATTTTCATTGCACAGTTACTGTCTTTTGCTGCGTTTAAGGCGCCCGTAAATTGACTTTACAGCTACACGTTATTTTTACTACCAATTTGTCGTTTTACGGTGAGAATTATGATCTAGTGTTGCCTGATATATGGACGATATAATCTACTGTGGGAATTCTTTCTGTAGCGTTGCCGTCTTTTATTGCTTCGACGGTCACAATGTTAGAACTTTGCTTGTTAATCATTACTGAGTACTCAATACTTACTGTTTTTTCACTCTTTGTGGTTGCTAATTGTTATGACTTATTTATTGTTATTTTCTGATTATAAATTACGTGCATCATTTCCTACTAACACGTGGAGCGATTATTTGCTATTTATTTTATATACTGCGAATTATAATGCAGATATATATTTTTTATTGATACAAAATTAGGGTTAACTTATAATTTTTAATAATTGAATAGCGGGGCTCGAGTTCATTTTGACCCATCATTTCAAACACATCACTCAACTCTTGTAATTAATTCAAGATCAATTAAAAATTGTAGAACTATATACAATAGAATGATCAGTAGATCCAGATAAATTAAAGGTCGCGGAACTAGATGCAATAAAAAGATCAATAGATCTAAATAAATTAAAGGCTGTGGAACTAGATGTAATGAAAACGTCAATAGATTTAAACTGGAACTAGATACAATAAAAAGATCAATAGATCTAGACAATTTGAAGGTTGTGTTACTGGTTGCAATAAAAAGATCTATAGATCTAAATAAATTAGGGGTTGTAGAACTGAATACAATATAATCATCAATAGATCTATACCGGGGGTTCCCATCGGGAGGAAAATGTTATTCCTTGTTATCGATTTATTTTTACATGTAGAATCGCTGCTGTCCGTTTTTACATGTTATTCGGCCGCATCCTGTGCGTCGTAGGAATGTAAAATGCTTAAAGCAGTATCGGGGAAAAAATAAATATCGGAAAAAAATAAGAAAGGAATTCAATAGAAAACTTTTGCTCCGGACATAAATAAACTCCTCCGAGAACCCAAAATTTCTGAAATTACACGCAACTGACATTTTTTGCGCCTGCCAAGTGGCATCGGACGCAAGGAAGATTTCCCGGGCGCGTTTTCCGCGATCCAAAACCGGAACGCATTCAGGGAAGAAAATCGGCGCAAGCGTGTCAGCCGTTCAAACAAAGAAAACTCGCATCAGGTGAATAGTAAGTGGCAATCAAAGCTGAAACGAGCTTTTACCGCCGCGATTCGTATCGATCCTCTGCAAATTGCCGTCGGCGTTCTTATCCAAGGTCACTCTCGAAGGGTGGATCGTGGTCTGAACAAATGAATAAAAAAGAACACAGAAAAACGAAGAAAAAAAAAAGAAAGACTAAAGTAAGAGTAACGTGTGTGCGAGTTAACTCGCGGGTTTCGAAAGTAATAACGATAAATTCGACGAGCGGCGTCTCGTGAAACGATCGTCGAGATAACGATCCGCCCCCATTCAAGGTTGAGGCCATTGTGGCGAAATTTTTACAACTTGGCTAACCCAGACCGTTTTGGCAACCGCTCTCTGCGTAGACCGAGCTGAACTTGACATCGGGAATAACTGTCTGTCGGCCGCGGATCAATTATTCATCCCGAGGCTTGACTTTGACAGAGACTAATTTTCTCCGTCGTGCGCTCTGACGACGAACGGAACGATGTTATTTGTCGTCGATGAGCTGGATCATCATGCTCTCCTATAAATCCTTTCAGCTCTTTGCCTTCAACCCTTCATGACTTGCGCTGTGCAGTTGTCATCTTTTTAATGCTGTCTCTTTCACGGGCTGCGACAAATAAAATTTCCTGTCTATGACCTTGAGCAATTATGGTCCCTGAGTTCCTAATAAAAAGACACTACCAGTGTAGGTATTCAAAAAGGGTGGTCCTGTTTAAAAAGTGAAGGTGACCTTCAGATCTTAAAAAAAAATAATAAAAACAAATACTTGTATCCTCAGCTTTGTCCTAAACCTAGTGTTAATAAAAGCTACAAGGTCTATTTCGTATACTTTTCAGAATTTTAAGTTGGTTATTAACCCTCATCCGTCCCGTGTGTCAATTTGACACAGTTTTCCCAAATTAAATTATATGTACTGTTCTGTTATTTGTATGTAAATTTGCCCAAAACTTCGTAACTTTTATTTTTTTAATGCGAACACACATAACTGAAAAATCTAAGATATAAATGTTAACTCATCGATTTGAATAAAAAATATCGAAAAATAACTTTTTACCTTGTCTATTTCATCGATCTTTTACCACTGTGTCAATTTGACCCCGAAGGACAGATTCAATTCGTGAAATGAGGGACGGATGAGGGTTAAAGGTTGAGGGTTAAAAATAATTTATTTTTTAGTGACCTTCAGTGACCTTTAAAACAATCAGGATACTCAAATAGCGAGCGTACTTAGTGGTAAGCGTTTTATCGCTTGCGTTTAACGGCAAACGCGCGAGTCGAGTCGCATCCCGACGCGGCGCGGCGCGGTGTTACCGTGACAGGACAGCTTCGATGGGCAGAAAAATCGTGCGTGTCATTCGAATTGCGTTTATCCGGGGAGTCGGGAACACGATAAGCCGTAACGCGTATCGCATTGCGCGGCATTGTCAATATGTTTAAGTTGGGTCACGCGCCGCGAAGCAGAGCGCCTCCATCACCGGTACGCGACTGAAATTCATATCGATGCTTTTTCGATAAGAGGCGGCAGGGAATATGCATTTCTCGTTCACGGATCCCCCAGTATCAGCTTCCAACACGAACACCCGTTTGTTGGAACAAAACCTGTGTAACGTTGCCTGCGCACTTTTGCGCCGACACTGTTGCCTTCCATCTTGTTGCCTCCGCAATCACCGTGTTTTCGAGTTTCGTCGAGCCTTCCCGGAACAATGAGATGGGGGATTCGAATCAGCGCTCATGTTGCAGTTACATACTTCAATACCAACCGGCAATACCATTGGAAATATTGCACGGAATCGGCGAACGTTTTGCTTCCCACGCAACACATCGTTCGCAGTTAGGGGATGATAGCACGTTGCCGAGTTATGCGCTCGAGATTCACTCGGGTGGGTTGGCTGAAATTGAGGGAATCTTTGAATATTTAATCCCTTGCTCTTTCCTTTTTACAATTGCAGTAGTTTGGACTGCTTGGTCGTTAGTAATTTTTTAAAAGTAACTGGAAATTTGTATTCATTAATTTGAATGATTCTACAGAGTCGGGTAGGGTGGTACAACCAACCAGGGGATGATTGTACATGTGAAAATACATCGAAGAAAAGGAACACATTTATTCGTTCAATGCCTCATTTGCGAGAAAACCGAATTTCAAAATGCGAATCAAAATATAATCGGCACACTTTTCAAAGGACCATAGCTTTTTAATATTGGATCATATGACTTGGATTTATTTTTTTGAAGTTATTACAAACAATTAATATACTACACGACATGCAAAATATATTTTGAAAAAATTGCAATTGGTCGGAATTACAGAGAGAATACAGAAGTTGTTGTTTACTACTTTTTTATGTGAGCTGTCACGTCTGCCGATGTGTTGCTGGCATGTCTGCCGACGTGTTACCATAGTCAATAAGTATAGTTAATAGGAATAAGATATTGTCAGTGCCGTAACAAGGGCGTGGCGAAAGAGGCGCCCGCCACGGGCGCAACTGGGTTTGGGCACACATCAAAATTTTATATACGGGCGACTCATTTTGATGAGGTTAATAGTATTTAATATATTGCATTTAGTAAAATTTAACTTGTTACATTAAAATTTTTTTGTCATTATTGGGTTACGGGGAGGCGCAAATTAGACACTTGCCACAGGCGATTCATACCCTCGTTACGGCACTGGATATTGTAACCATAAGTATTAACCACATAATGTTCGTTAGACATAAGCATTCATATTCCGCTCCGACCATCACATTCGATTCTCACGCCGCGCCGCACTATGGTCCAGGAGACCGCTTTCTTGGCTAAAATTCAATTTTTCGACTTCGAATTTTTAACAAAATTTTTCTCTCTCTCTAATAAGAACCCTTCGAAACCTCGAAATTCAAAATATTAGATCTTTCAGATAATTTTCCGAGCAGATATAGCGTTGGAAGTGCGAAACTATGAAATTAGAGTTACAATTAAATAGTTTAATTATTTCTTACACAATGCTGAAATGAAAATTTGTGCTATGTTTTCCTATGCGTGAGCAAGTATACAGGGTGGACGATTTATCTGAAGACATTGAAATATCTCGAGAACTATGCATCGGATCAAAAAAAGTGGGTAATGAAAGTTGTTTGTCTCGAAGGGGGGCATCCAATGATACCAAACTCGACCCACCCACCCTCCACCACCCCTTAGGGGTGGAGGTGGGGGAAGATAAAAAACTTAAATGGGAACTCCCATTTTTTATTTTAGATTTGGATTCTCCAGAAAAAAGTACCCCAATTTGACCTACGAGTTTTTGCGTTTTGGTACACAGATGGCGCTGTAATCGACAAAAATCAAAAAGGGGTAACAAATCGTTGAAAATTGGGGATATCGCGAAAAATACATATCAGGTCAGAAAAATTAAAGTAGATGTATTTGATATTTTTAAAAATGCTATTCAATAACACCATAATTGATCCCCCACCCCCACCTCCTGGGGGTAGGAGAAGGAATTATTTCAAAATCTTCAATGGTAAACCCTTTTTTATAGCAAATCTTGGTTCTCCATTGATTGGATATTATTCGTATAATTTCTTTCACAGATGTCACTGCAATCGAAAGCAGTTGCAAAAATTCATTGGTTTGTTTGTTTCCCATTGAAGATTTTGAAATAATTCCCTCTCCCACCTCCACGAGGTGGGGGTGGGGGGTTAATTATGGTGTTATTGAATAGCTCTGATGCTATGTTCTGAAGACGTCACACATTTTAAACTTACACTCGCATGGTTTACTTAATTTCTACAGTTATTATATATTAGTGCAGTTATATAAGGTATATAGTTTATTATTTCGTCGCAGAACAATGACGTCTTCAACTATCCGTCGAAAATATCTTTATGGTACGGACATCTGCGATTTTTCATTTTCTCAATCTATCTGTTTCGTTGTAGCATCGAGCTATTATCCTTTCTTTAACAAGAAAATAAAAAAAAATAATTAAAATAAATATTCTTTTATATTATTTTGCTTAGAAACCTTTTTGTTGTGTAAATTAATCACATTCGAAAATAAATAGCTTTGTATCTTATGCAAATCTAGCAAAAATGATTAGATATTACTTGCCATATTGGATCCGCCATTTTGAATTCTGAATTTTTAATTTCAGATTCGCAATCAGAGACCCCGAAAACCCCTCATTACAAGATTTCATATAATTCTGATGAAAAATTAAATCTTGGCTACTTTTTGGCGATTTCTGGACCACACTATGCAGTGTGAGCATTGTTAACACGATTTTTCAAATATTTCCAATGATTTAGTAAAAAAAATGTTTCGAACGAAAGTTGATCAGTATTCACTTTTCTAAAAATTTCAATATAAACAATTAAAGAAAAAATTTTTTTTTAATAAAAAATGGATGTCACCTCAATTTTTTAAATATTAACATATATTTTTTACTTCATAATATTCTAAATGGTATCAAGACCAATTCAACGACCCAAATAATATAACATTGAACCTTGAAATAACGCTACAATAGTTTTGGCCAAGAAAAGCGAGCTCTTGGACCATAGTGCGCCACTATAATTCCCAGTAATCATATTTCGTCATATTCCTAGCAATCTCGTTCCCATAACCTGCCATATCTTAACGTATTCCTAGTACCCATATCTCATAACATCCGTAACGTTATACTAACATAGAACATAAGATAAGTCACTAACCATAAGCATAAGTTATCACCATAATCACCGCAATCAATCATTAACCTGACGCCAAAAGATCGCGTGATGCAAGGTGTCACCAAGTCAACGAGGTCAGGGCAGAACCAGAGAGCATCAGTCTCGTTTCTGATTCTGGAGTGACTTTTGAAATATGCGCTTTGTCCATGGCGACCATGACGGACTGGGTCGTCATGGTATAGGTGGCGCCTATGCCATGCTAGACCCACATAGGAATTGCCATCTGGCGATGGTACGCAGGCGCAGGACTAGTCGCCAGCTTTTGTTCCTGTTCCCGCCAAGAAACCGCGAAGCCGCATGTAGCGAGAACCAACGTGGCGGCTGTAGAACTTTTATGTATACTCGTTCCATCTATCGTTTTGTTATATTAAATCTTATTTTTATACACCACATTAAACAATTCAGTTTACACGTCCCAACAGTGGCCAGTTCTCTCAAACTCTTACTCTCATCCGCCTTCGAGCGGTCTCGCCGTCTCACGCGTTCCATCTCTCATTTTATAATTAGTGCCTTTTGTACTTGTATTTTCACTTCGTCACGCGCCGCGCCGGCCGCAAGTATCAATTGCGTAAACTCGTACGCGAATTCGAGAGTGAGAACGGCGGTCACCAGCTGTTGGGGCTTCCTCACCGGCCCAAGATCATTCGATCTACGGCGTACTCCGGACGAGTAACGATCATCGCTTTCCCTCTGACGCCGCAGCCGACACCAGTTCCAGCAGCCGGGGTACAACTAGAGCGGACCTCCTGGAGGAAACCGACTCGCCTTCATTGGCCGCCTGTTCTCCATCCGGCTGATCGCTGCCTAGCGCTTCCCTACGAGGATCCTCGCCGGCTCGGCTATCTCCGCTGCTCGTCTCGCCGGCTCAGGCGAATCTACTGTACCGGTGAGCGCTAAGTGGTATACGTGTGTCCGTTAGGGTGGACCTTAACTCTATCTTGTGGAATTTTTTTTTGCGAGATTTTTTTCACGCCCGCCCCCCAAATTGTGCTATTGAGTAAGACAATAATTCCTGCAAAAGTTGAAGTTGATCGGATAAGGGGAAGGCGTGCCTCATCGAGCAAGGTCGTAGGGTCGTAAGGTCAAGAGTAAACCTTATTTTTCGACCAAAAAATTTTGGGCACGCCCCCCTCCCAATATTGTTCCATGTCATGAAAAAATGATATATCCCAAATTTTAGATCAATCGGACGTCGGGAAGGCGTGCCTAATCGAGCGCGAAGTTTTTAAATAGAAGTAACTGCGCGCTCAATGTGAAGAGTATACTGCAGTATACTGTATTCGCGCTCGATTAGGAACGCCTTCCCGACGTCCGATTGATCTAAACTTTTGGATATATCATTTTTTCATGACATGGAACAATATTGGGGGGAGGCGTGCCCAAAATTTTTTGGTTGAAAAATAAGGTCCACCCTAGTGTCTGTATAAAAGTCGTGGTCCCCCGTCAGACGTCGGACGTACGTGCCGCATGGACAAAGGTTGTATCGCATTTGAGCGTCCAATTTCTGTAGGGCTTTTATAAAAGTCATTTATTACATTAACGTGTTGTTCGATTTACAGTCAACGATGTACTGCTTGTATGTATCTTGTTATAACATACATTGGATGCTTTGGCAACAGCCATGGATTATAAACTATTACAATAAGTAGAACGGGTCGCGGAACGACAAATTCACGCGAGTCAGACTCCGGGACGTAACAGAGAATATGTTGAAAATTTAAAAACTACATTTTTTAGATCTGTATCAGTGATGGGCATCTTTGACTGCCGCAGTCAAGAAGCTTCCCCCACCAACTACTCTTTTGTGCAGCGCGCACCTTCGCTACGCATCGGTGCCTCGTGCCTTCCAGTGCCTTCGTTTCCTCCCTCATACGTCCCTCCATAGCTGACGAGGTTGGTGGGAGAAGTAAGCAACTCAGGGGCCCCTACGGTGCCCATCACTGATCTGTATCAATTGGACATGTTCTGAAAATTTCATCAAATTTCGTCTTGACATAAACTTTCATTTAAATAAATTAAAAAATCCCCCACTTTTGAGTCACTCTTTAATTATTTATTATTCTACCATACGTCTATTCATTTTTTCACCATTTTGTCACTTCATCAAACACAAAGAGATAAGTTAAGTTAGGAAAATGAGGGAATCTAACAATTAAACCTTCATCGCTTCGAGTTGCGGAGCCGCACCAAATAATCGCCGAGCCAATAACGACTAGCAAACCAACCGAATATATACGGCATCAGATACAGCGTGTTAAAAGTTAGTCGATTATTGACGCCATATCGCACCGACCGATAATCCAGCAAACATAAATACCGATAGATTCTCACTCGATGGTACCGATAAGCTACCCACCAGCACGCGATGCCCACGACCGGTTCAAATCTAAAATGGTACGTGATTCGGCTGTGTGAATAAATCATCGATACGAATAGCTAGTCGCGGTTTAATTATACCAAACACAATATCAATTCCCACGTTGGAGTCGGGTCGCGGAGGACCAGAGAGTGACACAGTTTCACGACACTTTCGCATTCAACAAAGCGGCCAGGGCTGACAAGAGAGAGTAGCCGTGGATCCTTGCAGAGATCATGAATTCCTTATCCTGTCGGGATCGAGTGTACGCATGGACAAGCCTGTCGAGGTTTCGCTCGTTTTGCTAGAGCTGTTTTCCGGTCCGCGTTGAAGAAGAACGACGAGTCGCGGATAGAGAGAGAGAGAGAGAGAGAGAGAGAGAGAGAGAGAGAGAGAGAGAGAGAGAGAGAGAGAGAGAGAGAGAGAGAGAGAGAGCTTATGCTGGCACATGTTCGTTTGTGTTCGTTTGTGTTCGTTTGGCCGGGAGGGCCGTGCAGCGACGACGCTGGATTTCGAGCAAGCACATCCGAGTGTTTTCAAGCACCGGCAGCCACTCGAGAGTCGGCGATCTTTGGCCGTGAACGGGAACGACAAATACCGGCGCTGGCTCGATCCAGTCAAGGACGGTCGACTTTCTGCAAAAGCTGCGGAAAGCTTTTAGCACGAGAGCGAACGTGTATACACTCGCTAACGCGAAGCCTTTTCACCTACAAGATTATGGAACATCGATATTTTCGGCCCGTGACCCAGTTACACCGCCGTGAAAAAAGGCCAGACTGAGCCTACCGAGATCATAGACATAGACGACCGTCCCATAGGCAATCTGATGCTGCACCGGTCTTATGGGAACTGGGTATGGTACTGGGTAGGGTGAAGTGTTATGGTTGCGGAAAGGTTTGGGGCTTTATCGTGATCCGAGACATCAAGAAACATTGCTAATGTAGACTCATAGCAGATTTATCGTAGACTTAAGTTAGATTTAACTGAGACTTCGATTAGATCTACTACGTGATAGGTCTAGCACAAATAACTTGTGCCTGAGTAGATTACTAGTAAACTCAATCTGGACCAAATGTAAGTTTACCTTGAACTTTAATTAGACTTGGACCAGATTTTGCCGCAACCTCGTCTCGATCTTACTCGAACCTAGATTAGATCTTATCCAAACCTAGATCAGACTTTACTCAAATCTGGACTAGATGGTAACCACAATTAGGCTAGATTGTACCTAAAGTTAGGCTAGAGCTTACCAAAACCTAAATTATATCTTGCCCAAACCTCGACTAGATTTTCTCCAAACCTGGATCAGATTTTGCTGAAACGTGGACCAAAACTTGCCCAAATCTAGACGAACTTACAAACTTTAAAGACCTCTACCCAAACTTGCAAAGACTAGGTCTTACCCAAACCTAAACTAGATCCTGCCCAATTCTGGACTAGATGTTACCCAACGTTAGGCTAGATCTTGCCCACACCTAGACCACAATTAGTCCAAGCCCTTTTAGAGCCTACACCAGACCTAGCTCAGACTTTGTAAAGTATAGTCATGACTCGAACGTAATATTGACCTGACTGAAGTCTAGTTTAAACTGGACATAATGTAGGAGTACAAATTCACCTAAATGAACTGTGTGCTTAACACAAACTTAATCCAAACTTAACTTGTCCAAAAAAGTGGGTGTGCTGGTCTCATTACAAATCAAATATATTCGTAGTTTAGATACGTAGCATTCGTTTCATTATAGTGAGATCATGTTTGTAGCCTTGCATAATTCCAAGTGAAACCATAATTTCATAAGCAGTAATAACACGTATGTATTATACTCGTACGTATCACCACTCTGCTTGTTCCAACCAAACGATTGTGGTTCTGTTTGTGTGGCTACTAGTAGATCGTATTCCCTAGTCACACATAACTCATTCCTAATGGAGGATAATACATAACACGAGTTTATTACTGATCTAACACGATCTTAATTTCACTTTCACTTGTCCAACAAAGCTTTTTATTTCACTCGTCTGCCCGCATGGCATCCCCACTTGTCATGCCTTATCTGTGGTAAATCTATTCGCTCGATTGGAAGTAATCCTTCGTCCAACTTGAGACATAACTTATTCCTAATAGAGACAAAACCAGTGCCCATTACTGCCCTAACAGGAACCTAATTTCAATTTCACTTGTCCAACAAAGAACGCTTTTTATTTCACTGGTTTGCCCATACATCTATTCTACTCGTTCCGGCCACAAATGACCGTGTTCCTGTTTGTTTGATCACAGACCTCATTTCACTTGCATAGCCACGAACGATCTATATACCATTTGCCTGGTCACAAACGGTCCCTATTCCACTAATCTGATAAATCCCATTCTATTTGTCTGGCTAGGCTTGACACGCTTCTCCCCACGTCTGAACAAGGATGGCCTCATTCTCCTCGTCGTCCGCCTGTAAACTACCCTATTCTGCTTATCTGCTCGCTAAGAATGGGGTTGCCCCATCCATTTATGGAAAACTTCGCACACATCGACGTATCCTGCTCCCCTACTTGTCACTTTGTATCTTCTTTACGTCCTGCCGGTGGACGTATTCGATGAGGGTCTCATGATTGCGGCTGGGGGTTTCCTCAGCAGATAAATGAGTTTTGGATTGAAAAAGTAGTAGCATTGTCCTGAATATTCTGACCGTCGATTGTTCCCTTCTCCGCTGACATGAAATTACTATTATGAAGAAGGTCGACGAGGAACTTATCATGTTCATTTATTTATAAATAGGAACAGGTTTCAGCATCCCTTTCGATCAAACAACTAATTAATTGTAGGTCTTATTAAAATCTTCTTACACGCCTAATATATTTCACAGTATCATTAGTGGAATGCAATTTCATGTATTTATGTATTTATGTATATAAAAATAGTGTTTAAAGGATTTAAAATATAATTTTAAACACTAGCAAAAACTGAAAACAGTAAAAGAAGCTTTTGAACCTAGAACAATATGTTCGAAGTATTGTTTATAAAAACATACTCTTTGTTAGAAAATATAGTAAGGAAGTGTCGTAAAGGTTGGAACACCGTATAAGTTGAGACAGTTCTTTTTTTTCACATGAACGCACTGGAAACACCAATGTCATGGTTGTCAACTTTATTTTTGTTTATAAACATACTTTTCAAGAGTATTAGAAGCAACAAGTCGTGTTCAGTGCAGCTGTGCCAAGCAAAGGCTAGAAATATGTGCTAAAAAGTTGTATTGTGTATTATATTACTTCGTTTTCGTATTATTGTTTAAATATATCTAATTTGTTGGAAATTTAATGTAGTTTAAATGTGCAAAAAGAATTGTGCACTTATCGCGATGTGAATTTGTTCTTTTTTTTTGTGTATCAAAATGGTGTTTGTTGAAAAGGTTCCGGCACTCGTGCCGTATAAGATATGGAACACAAACTTTTTTTTCTGCGTTTTGCATATAGACCTCATTTTTATGAATGGAAACCATGTTTCAAGTATTTTTACGTAAAATAATCAAATTGTTAAGGCAAAGATTGTGTCGAGTCGGCCAAAAAGTCCAATCGTGGATAACAACCGATGAAAAGTGCTATTTTGACTTCGCCAGATAATTTTTCGATATTAAGGGAAAAACAAGCAAAAATCGCTGCTGCGAAAGCGACACCGAAAAAAACACCAATCAAAAAATCCAAACCGTCAGCAGCAAAACGAGCGAAGCGGAAATTGTCATTTTCATCTGATTCTTCGGATTCATCTACTTCAGAAGATATAGGTTTTTGTATTGTCTGTATGAAGAACATGCCAAAGAAGTTGAGTCGCTTATTAAGCCTTCTTTTTGTATCAAATCATGATGTATGAAATAAATACTCAATTAACGTTAAATGTAAGGCGTCTTGACTTCATTTTAACACTTACTTGTTAGAGTTTTTGGAGTGCCCCAACTTATACGGCAAAATTTTCATTTGCCGAAAACGTTGTCTTCAAAAATCTGGCTATAACTTTTTATCCGTTAATGCTATCATTATACTTTCTTCAACGAAAATGTAGCTGGCAACCATACCTTTCCAACGGTATAAATTTTTTTGCGTAATTCTCATGCTATGAAATTTTACAGCTAAAAACAAAACGTGTCCCAACATTTACGACATTATCTTACAAAATGTTAGGAACTCTAAAAATTCTCCAAAAATTTATTATTATAATGCCGATTCAGGTGTATCATTTAAAGCTAAAAATACGCGAAGGTGACTTTATTATCATACTGCATAGTCGCATACATTCGCACACCAAAAATTCTGCAGGAACATAAACATGCCATGGGGTAGGGGTTAAATATAGTTACAACACGGCGCGGCGGTCGAAAGTTACAAAATTCAACGAGGGGGAAAGGCGTAGTTATCAAACGAGCAAATAAAATAGCTGCGTGGGTTAGCGCGAAAATAAATTGTTAATGCGTCGGGTAGCCGTGCATTCATAAAAATTGTAGGCTTATACGGTGAATGCGACATGGGAGACGTAAGAACGGTGAATGAGGGCCGAGTGACGCACTGACAACGAGTTTCAGTGCGACAGCGTGGGCGTCGACAGTGGGTTTAAATTCAGACGGCTTCGCAAATAACTTTCCCTGTTCCAATGGGAATTTCTGTATCGACAGCGGCGTTACGATGTAAATAACGAGGCTGCCGGCTTATTGAAGGGAATGCGACGGTGCAATCCTGTTGCCGGCATTCGAAAGACTTAAAAATAGTCTGCGGGATTGACAGGGTTGAAAAGAGTCGCGCCGAGTGTTGCGGCTCACGCGAACGGAAAAGCCAAATGTCAAGTTCAGGAGGAGCCACGTGGGAGTTGTCCACACTCCACACTCGTCGTAACGGTAACGAGCCCATGGACTTATCGGAAACATTCAAATTACTGGGAACCGGGGGGAGTATGGTTTCGCGAGCACTCGGACAGATTTTGCAAATGAAGCCCTCGACCTCGGTGTCTCCTGGGATTGATGCTTCTACGACCTACGCAGACCTGCGAGGGAGAATCACCTGTTCGATTCGGATCGTAGATCGTAGAATTGTGTGGGCGTTTCTGGGTTGGGTGTCTTGAAATTGAATTTGGGGATCGGGGGATTTATTTCAGAGATCGGTGTCCAATAAAATTATTTTGTCTCTGGAGTATTTTTGAGTGGTGAAGTCGAGTCTGAGGGACTCTAAAAAATTCCTTAGATCAATGAAAGACGCTAGGGAATTACTTAAATCAATGAGAGACTTTAGGGAATTACTTGAATCACTGATGGTTTGAGTGCATGTATTACATACAAAATTTTAATAAATATATTTTAACACGCAGACCTAATTTCTAATGTTCCAAATAAATAAATTATTGGTTAAATCATGAAAGATCAGTGTGAAGGGATGTCTGTTTTCTATGTATATTTTCGATTTTTGTTAAATTATTTTCGCACGTTATTATACATGCGATGTCACGCAAAAATACCTTAAAGGGCGCTAATTTTCAGAAGGTGGTTTCGTCCCTTAAAATCAGGTATCTACTGATAAACAAAAATAAGCCTTTTCGCATGGCTTGGCCCACAATCCCTTTCTTTTTATCTGCATTTAAAGCGAACTTCAGAGAGCATTTTTTGGAAAAAGTCGTAACTCTCTAGTAATTACACTTGCATTTTTTGTAACTCGAAAAAGGAGGGTATTTACGAGTGTTTATGTACGCTGTTTTACTTCGGGGAAGACAAACATGCCACGCAGTGTAAATGAAAATTTGTACCATGGAAGAAATGCCATGGACACAAATTGTTTTTAAAAATTTTTCTTTCATAAACAAATACCTTGCTTTTGCACAAATTTTCCAGTATCATTTCAATCAACAAAATTCTTTATTGACTCGCCTTAAGGATCCTAAGCTTTTAATTTTCAATCTCACCTCCTAAACAATTCACGATTGAAGAACCCACGAAGGGTTGAAGAATAAAATCACAAAATTGTATAGCATTTAATTTCACCAAATTTTTATTTAACGCATCTTCAATATCTCCAAGTATTTCAAAATCCCCAAAAAGGGTTAGATAGAAATTGAATTTATAAACAAATACCATAGTTTATCGTATAAAAGCAGAAGTTCACCTATATCATTTAACTTCAAAAAATTCTTGACTAGCTCACACTCACTAAGAAAAATCCCCAATTCTAATCCCTCTGACCTACACACGCTTCCGGTCGACAAAGGCTTGGAAAGAAAGAAAATCGAATCGGATCGTCCAAAAATTCCGAGAATATCAAACGGCGGGCCAAGAGATACGCCATTGGCCAATCTTCAAAGGGAGATTTATTCTCATCCACTGTCAATCCCGGTTCCCACTTGCGTAACCGGTTGCCAAAGGGGGTGGCTGGGTGTTCGGGGTGGTTGGGATCGTGGCCCGTGTGCCTGGCACCGAGATACGATGGAATCGAATCGGGAGAACTCGTTTCTGTACTGATATCGACGAACGTAAGAGACTCGTACTGGTGTGGGTGGCGAGCATCGAATAGAAGGGGCGGGTTGGGCCAGAATAGAGGTTAGAATCTCTGCGGCGGGTTGAGAGAAGCGATTGTAAAGCTCTCGTAAAATGGGTAACATCGTTGTCATTTTACGAGGTTCACTTTTCCGGCGATCACAGACGGCCGCCCGGCCGGCGTGAGTCGAATCCGAGATCCCCGGTGCTCGATATACGCTGTTTTTTTTTTTTTTTTAATACGACCCCCTTTTGGTTTGCTTATGCGAACCGACCGCTGGACAGTAGTGATGGGCATGATCGTTCTGAATTAGTATCGATTCCTAATAGCAAAGCATATGATTGCATTTAAGGTACGTGCGAATGGACAAATAGCAAAGAGTATCGATTCCTTCATGGTCTAATTGCAAATAATAAGTAAACAATAAATGTTGTTTTTATTCCACTTGTCTATCCACGCATCATCTCAAATCTACTTGTCTAATTCGTACGAACAAATTCTACCTATCCAATTGCAAATAATTCGTTGTCCCAATTCAGACATAACTCATTCCTAATGGCGACAAAACCCGTGCCCATTACTACCCTAACAGGAACCTAATCTCAATTTCACTTGTCCAACAGAGAACGCTTTTTATTCCACTCGTCTGCCCATACATCGTCCCCATTGTACTCGTTCCTCCACAAATGACCATGCTCCTGTTCCTCTGATCACAGTCCTCATTTCACTTCATTGTTTGATTGTATTTAAGGTACGTATGATTATACAAGTATCATGGAGTATCGATTTCTACCGAAAAACTTCGATTCTTCATAGGTACAATAGCGTTCACCTAGTGTGCCTCGAACGTAAGAGGTAATCACTCAAAAAAGAAAATTTCGATATCAGTAATTTTGATCTTACCTTTTCGAACGTATTGCCAGTGAATTATCGAGATTTTTCTGATTAAAATGAGTCCAAACACGATGTAAATCGGATTAGTTTTATAGACGATGTAAATAACAAAATGGATGACACACGTATCATTGCTATACAGGGTGTCCCAAATCTACTGCGTTAAATTGAAATGGGAGGTTCCTTGGGTCATTCGAAGCGACATTTTCCTTAACAAAAATGGCGCCCGCGGCTTTGTTTAGGAGTTATTAACGAAAAACACGGACCAATCAGAGCGCGACCTACACGTTCGTTGGCACGTTCAGCGCGGCGAGTCGGTGTTTTTCGTTAATAACTCCTCAACAAAGCCGCGGGCGCCATTTTTGTTAAGGAAAATGTCGCTTCGAATGACCCAAGGAACCTCCCATTTCAATTTAACGCAGTAGATTTGGGACACCCTGTATATGGAGTCTATTAAAGTAGATCGATTTACGTCGTGTTTGGTCTTATTTTAAGCGCAAGGACCTCAGCAATCCATTGGTTCCACATTCGGAAAGGTAAGACAAAAATTACAAAATTTGAAATTTTCTTTATTACGCATTTATTTTTTTTACTGTAAGGATGAATTTAGTGCCGGATCCCAAAAGTTGCAAATTCAGGGGAACACTATTTGATTACCTAATTGCTTGAAAATCATGAGAATCACTCGGATCGCTCCCATCTTTACACCACACGACGCGAAGCGACGATTTATCGACGGTTTCGCGCCCTTGCGAACGATTTTACGAGGGGCCATAATCTCTTGACCATTGTACGCGATCTCATGGCTTGTTGGAGACGGTTATTTATTCGCGGACTCAGCCTTGCGACCCGCTGGTCCCTGGATCGGGAAACAGATCGGCTGGATATTTCTGCTCGGAATATTTGCGGGTCGTTGGAAACCCTTGAACGAACTGGAGACGGTCCTCTTCTTCTAGAGAGCTAACCTTCGCTGCTGAAATATTTGCACGGACGAAATGCCTTCCGTAGGAACAATCCGCGGAATTATCTGTACACTTTCTTGCGGAAAATAAGAATAATGTACACCAGCTAAAGTGTACTGAGGTTTTTCTATTTTTCAGACTGGTTTGCTTAGCTAGATTTGTACAGGGTGTACCAAAATTAGTCACGACCATCGCACCGAAATCCTACATCTTTGGTTCAGTGGAGATGTGTTAAGAAAAGTAGCTGGAAAATTGACCTTGAGCATAATTTTCAAGATCGAATGGTTTTCTATTGCATCGTTTAGCACTCGTCACGAGGAACAAAAGTCTCAAAGCAACTATAAAAGATAGAAAAATAACTATAAAAGTGTCCCAGAAATTGAGTACAACCGTGGAGAGGGTGATTCTACATTAGAAAATAAATCGAAAAAATTACAATTATACCAACTAAAGTTTGAGGCTTCGTTTATATGAATAAAAAAGTATTCCATGAATATTGGTGAAAGGAACATTGAAAGGAATCTTGGACCATTGAAATTTTCTACACTTATTTTTAAAGCCTTTATACAGGATTACAACGAATAACACACGGAATTATTACGATTCAAGTCGTTCTACAACCCCGAAATGTAGAAACGCGAATGATCCACAAGAATCATCCCCTAAACCAGTTGCGATTCACCCCAGTTACAGAAGTATTTTCCTTCTCCCTTGCATCGTTCGCAGAATTTGCTTTTCTAATTCTTACGCAACATTTGGTGACTCGGGGGTGGAATCTTGACTAGATCCGGCGGAAAGTTTCCTCTCTGGGCTAAATCGGGGGGTCAACTTTAGAGCTCTCGAGCCAAAATGTCTCATAATATTGGGGGAGGGTCTGTTTTCCATAAACGGCTACAATCCTACGTTTCTTTTTCACCCTAAGCTTTGAATGGTTCTTGCCACCCCTTAGAATGAGATGGTCTAAACTTTTCACGCTTTTGGTTATCGGATCTCTGGTTTCAATTTGCTTTCTTTAGCAAAATATCCTTATTCTTATTTATTGGAATCTCATTATTAGAAACAGCTTTTAAGATTCATTAAAGGGAACTTGGAAAACGAAAAATTAAGGAGGAGCGTAATTATTCAAAATTTTAAATGATGCTTTAGGATTAAGAAATAAATTAAAGAAATCTTAGTAATAATCTTTATGCAAAATCTTTTCAAATTAACTGTTGGGGACAGGAGTTAAATAGAAATGCAATCATTTTTTTAACAATATTAATAATTCTTCACAGCTTCGTGGTCCACCTATTCATTTTTATCAGAATTGCATAAAAACCGCAGTCTAATAAAAAGTAAAACAGTACACAGATAAATAAATTAACTCCTCGATTATGACGTTTGGGTCCATATTTCATGGAGCATTTCGATAAAAAGAAGTTCGTAGTTATTCAATGGGACGAAGTACGAAGATTAATTTATTCCAGGAAAATTACTTAAAAAATATGATTAAAAAAATTAGTAAGCGATGATCCAAGTCAATTTAAGCATCTTGAATTGGATAGTGGTTAGAAAAGTCTGTTTTCTGTGGGTTGAACATAGTAATCTTGAAGTGGTAGCTGGTAAATTATGCAAACGTAAATTTCTAAGGGTTGATTTATAAAAATTGGAAACAAAGAGAAATTCGATTCTTCGATTCTTCTCTTAGTGATTTCGTTACATTCCAAGGAAGACGAAAATCTCATTAAAATTGACTCAAGATCCTACGATACTGAGTTTCAGAAAACAGAATATACTATAAATTACAAATGCATAAAATCGTACGTATTTCAGAAAAATATTCACATTTTAATAACGCGCTGAGAACCAGCAAACATGCGGTAAATAAAAGAAAGTTTGGCTAGCGCGGTTACGAGAGGAACCGCGAAAGGGTTGGTAAACGTTGTGAATTCATTTTGCGCGCGAGCGTCGTGTCCCAAAAGCAGCTGGTAGTCGGTTAATCCGGTCGAAAGTAGAACAGAAGGTGGAAAATAAAGCTCGCTGAGAATGGTAAAAAGTAGAATAACGAGATTACAGAGGTTCGAGATTACAGAGGTTTGAGGGTACAGAAGGGGTGGTGGAAAAGTTGTGGGGTGGGGGGTGGCGTAGAGAACCGTTGCCGCGAGTGAATTTAATTATCTCGCGCAGTTTAATTCGACGCTTATCGTTCAGCGGAATCGAGTCACGAGTGTGTGCTGGGTTCTGAAAAGGAGAAAAAAAGGAATTAGGAAGCGTACACGGGCGAAGAAACGCGTGGCCACTTTGCATGACGGTTCTGCACGCCCACCGTTCGACCTCGGCCGTTGCAATCTTTCGGTATACATATAACAAGTAGCTTTCGGCAGGCAGATTATGGTGGGTCTCGCTTCGCGTGTATTACGAATAACAGACAGTCACGTGCAACATAGAGACCGCCCTTTTGCAGGGTGTCGCCTTTCAGGGCCAGACCAGAAATAAACCGTCGCGCGACCTTAAGTGTGTTTCACTATAACGATCAGAGAGGGGGCACGAAACGGAACCAACCGCCGCGCCGCTCCAGTTGCGCACGACATCTTGCGAATCTCGCCGGCCAATCTTCTTAATTGGTACACTCGCAGCCGTTTCGTTGTTGTTGATCATTGGGTGGTGGACGCTTTTGACAATTTTAGGGCAAATTCTTTAGAAACAATAGGTATGGCAAATGTGTACTTATTCATTTCAGCGAGTACAATGACCGGTCTATTCCTCACTTCTAATGTGTAGTTACATATACAGGGTGTCCCAACAGATTTTGACATCTTGATTTTCTCGCTACTGTTACTCGTAGCAAAAAATGTTTCAGCGGAGGCTTGAATTGTATCGAGTGGAGCATATTCTGATGTTATTAGTTTTTTTCTTGAGTGGACGCGTAAAGGTCATATAAAGGTCCACTTTGTTTTTTTTTAATGGAATGAGGTATTTTTTAATACATCAATCGATGCAGCTGGACATTTTTTAATAAAAAAAGCGCTAACCTATATATGTCGAAAAGTTAGTAGTTCAGGAGATATTTCAATTTAAATAATTCTAAAAAAACCATTACTGTTTAAAGAACTTTAATTTAATTTTGTCGACAGTAATGGTGTTTTAGAATTATTTAAATTGGAATGTCCCCTGAACTACTATCTTTTCGACATACAGTATTTTATTGATAATTGTCCCAACCACGGGTCCGGCCAGGGACAATTATGTGTGAGGGATACTATTCTTTGACTTTTGCCGAACGTAAAAACGAGTAGCGAAGCCCGAGAGGCCTCGGTCGCCGAGAAGTATAACATAATACGGGTCGGGTATATCGGTGTGAGACCAGGGAACCACTACTAATCCAATAACAAAACTTCTTTATTTTTTATTATTCTTTTATGGAATTTTCACCAACATATTCTTGATATTTTTCTAATAAAATTGATACCAAAAATGATATAATTCCGATAGATATGTTTATTTTACATTTCCGTTTTAATTCGTTCGCAACGGGTTAATGAAATCCTTTTATTTCGAGGCATCCGGATAGCTACAAAACTATTCAATCGACTTTTAAATTACTTTTTTTACATAAACTACAATTACGAATTGTAAATTACTTTTGGGTGAAGTAACACACAGTGACAGAACATTTGGAGTACCGTGGAAAAACTAACGGAAACAAATCGGAAAGTCGATTAAATAATTTTGTAGCTATTCGGTTGCCTCTTAATAAAAGGATTTCATTAACCTATTGCGAACGAATTATGTAAAACGGAAATGTAAAATAAACATATCTATCGGAATTATATCATTTTTGGTATCAATTTGATTAGAAAAATATCAAGAATATGTTGGTGAAAGTTCCATAAAAAAATAATAAAAAATAAAGAAGTTTTGTTATTGGATTTGTAGTGATCTCCTGGTCTCACACTGATATACCCGATCCGTATCATGTTACACTTCTCGGCGGCCGAGGCCTCTAGAATTTTATGGCCCCTAACGGGGTATACCCCGCAGGAGTGGGGATAGTTCAGGGACAATTATGTGTAAGACATTTGGGACATTTATCGATAAAATACTGTACACCGGTTAGTACTTTTTTATAACGAACGTCCAGCTACATCGATTGTTGTAATAAAAAATACCTCATTCCATTTAAAAATCAAAGTTGACCTTTATATGTCCTTAACGCGTCCACTCACGGAAAAATCTATTGATATGTGTATGATACAGAAATGAATACTGTTCCGAGAACTGTATATGTATACGTTCCAGATCCCGTATCTGCGGGACCGTTGCATTGAATTTCGCGGTACCTTTTTGTTTGGAATCAAAGATAGAGCCGCGGCCCTTTGAGTCCGCATGCCGACATGAGCGACTCGGTTTCAAATGTTTCGATGAACTACCGAGCTCAGTCAGTTGAAGTCTAGCTTTAGAAGAGAGAGCATCTTCAAAGTTACCTTGCTTCCCAAAAACCAACGAAAACTAATAACATCAGAATATGCTCCACTCAATTCCATTCAAGCCTCCGCTGAAACATTTTTTGCTACGAGTAACAATAGCGAAAAAAACAAGATGTCAAATGCGGGTGGGACACCCTGTATATAGGTACCCATTAAAATATTCAGAAAATAATATATTAATAGTAACAACAACGCTTAAGGTGACTAATTACTGGTCTTAGTACGAGTCATAATGTCTACTTATCAAATATAAAATACACTAAATAATGAAAAAATAATTTTTCAAAATATCTTGTTAACTGTCAATTTATCGGCCATATGCTCCTAGCAGTTTCTTTTACGTAGCATAGGAGAAACGATATGTATAAAAAAATGTAGGTATCCATTTAAAAAAATGTCAATGACCTTCATATGACCTCTACGCCTCCAGCTAGGGAAAAACGAGTGACACCATCTTCTAACCCTTTAGAAGCCATTCATATTTTCCTGTGAATCACCCTGTATAATTGACAAAGGCCTACAAAACGTATTTTTTAAACTTTCAATATAGGTCCACAAAAATGTCGTAAAACATAGCTTTTAATTTTTTCTCTCTGTAATCCCGATTAATCGCAATTTTTAAAAAATTTCTTCTTCACGTCGTGTGGTACGCTAATTGTTCTAACTTCTCAAAAAGATCCAAGTGGTATGGTCTAATATTAAAAAAGTTGTTTTTATAAGAGTGTCCGAATATTAATGGGGTAATTGTAAATTAGAATCGTGTGTGCTATGATTTTGCCACACAGTGTATATGATTGATTAACAAATCTGTGATTATAAAAAGCAACTGCTTGCCCGAAACGATGTCGGTGTGGATTGCGCAATGCAGGGCCGAGGTGCATCGAGTAGTTTTTCGTGGTCACCTGACCAATTCGTATGATTGAGGTCCAACTGTATTACCTCTTTCTCGGGTGTCCTCTTTGCCGGATCGGAAATATTGGCCGTGGAGCGGGACATAGGAGGATATCAAGTTCACGAGAGAACTCCACAGAGGATTCCTCCGCTGTCGGCCGGCCGAATTGTGTAATAGGTACGTTGGCGTCGGTCCAAAGTCGACGGTACCACTAGTACGGCTGTGTCAGAGGTTCGGGGTCCCAGAGTTCGGAAACGACGCAGGTGGATCGTCGTCGTCGGGGCTGCAGGTCCAGATGAACGTATTCGAAATTAGGTCATATGCGGGGGCATTCGACGCAGCTGAACAATTAATACGTCAACGCTTGCATAGTTCTTGCGAATGTTGTGCAACGCTCAATCGGAACGATTCGAGCTTTCCTAGTCTCACAAACTGTGTACGTCATCGTGACTGAGAACGTGGTTCTCTGAAGAATTTGTATTGAATTAACATGTTGATTGCCAGACCAATTACCACAGTGTTTCCGAAAGTGTGATACCCTTGGGGTTACGGAAAGAGTTTGGAGGGTTATAATTACTTAATTATACTCAAACATTAAAGTTTATGTACTAAAAAAAGGAAAAAAATTTTTTTATTGTTATTAAAGTGTATGCGATTATTCTTAACGGGGGTACTTTTATGATAATTATAGAAGCTGTACACAGATGTTGTAACTTTGGGAAACACTGAATTACCATATGAGACACATAATATGAAAACACCTTATTTACCCCTCGCATGACTGATCGTAGTTGTCGGTGACTGGGTCTCGGCGAACCGCAGACTAACCCTAACCCAAACCCGGTTAACCAAGGAAGGTTTCTGTAACCCGTACTAACCCGAAGAGAACGGGTTTTTGGGCCTAGAGAGAGCGCGTTAACCCGCTCGGAGCGGGTTAAACCGCCCGGAGCGGGTTACCAGTAAGATAAGATAGATACTCTAAACTCTAAACCACTGGTTCTTAACCTGTGTTCCGCGTGCTTTATGCAAGTGTTTCGCGAAATTATGGAAGCCGAATTTTTTTTAAAATGATTTTTATAATATAGATATTAATTTAAATGTTATATATAATTAATGAAACGTGGATAAGAAGATTTGATTTTAATCATTAATTTTGGTGTTTCGCAATTTTTTCACATTTTTTTATACTGTTCCCTGACTCCAAAAAGGTTAAGAACCACTGCTCTAGACAGTCTACTTCAGAGATATGCGAATATACATATATTATGGAAAATTTTGGATGTTTCTTTCTTTCTGGTTTTTTATTTTTTTGATTGAAATAAAATAAAATAATCTAAAAATATATCTAAACATATATATTTTTGTATCGTACACGTATATATTTTTTAAGCAGATGCATTTAGAAAAAAAATGTGACAGGAGATTGATTACAATATATATATTCACAATATATGTATACACACGACTTTAATTTAATGCGTCCTTTCTATAAACCGTTCTATAACAAAGTGAGACTTCTTCTTACGGCGTTGCCTACGAAGCCTCGGCCGATCGTCTTTTCACAGACGCGCGATTTTAATTTGTTTAACGAACAACACACACACACACACACACATCCTCAACGGATAAGCGGGGAAAAAATTGAAGGTGCGGTTTGGTTTTCCTAACCCGAGTAACCCGCCTAACCGGGTTACAGAATTCTTCTGTACCTGGTTACAGAATTCTTCTGTACCCGGTTACAGGAGACTTCTAACCGGGTTAGGCGGGTTACTCGGGTTACAAAACCCGAACCGGGTTCGGGTTAGGATTCGCATCTCGCCTGACCCATACTAACGATTACACAGTTAGAGACAGAAAGGTAGTCGGACTCCACATGCATGCTGAGGGTCACCGCAGACCCAGCCATCGTCACGCAAGGATTGATGATACGAGAGTAGAAATTTCGTCATAGCAATGATTTTTGTGAACAGTCCAAGTGTTAACTTCAGATGAGGCTATGGAAAGCTGAACACGTATTTTTATTGTAATTGTATATACAGGGTGTTTACGCTATTACTATCCAGCGTTTTTCTTGTCAATAGTAAATATTAGAAAGAAATGAAAGAGGAAAAAGTAGCACTGTTTTTTATACGCAACACATTGGCGTGTGTAATTCTTTTGTGTATATACTATTTTGTTAGATATGAAGGTGACCTTCAATTTTTGAAATGGAATGTTGTATATTTTTTTTATATCACATGAATGCGCGTGTTTAGACGAATTCATCCGTATACTGCACAGTGACCTTCAAGGTCATGCAAGGTCAGAAATGAAAGAAATATTTTGAATATTTCATACCAAAAAATCATCTGATTCGTATGAATAAGGAATACTTGTAAACACGTTGGTATGAAAGCATACAAAATGTTTCTTCCATTTCTGACCTTGCATGACGCGCTTTCATGTGATATAAAAAATATACAGCATTCCATTTAAAAAATTGAAGGTCCCCTTCATATCTAACAAAATAGTATAAACACTTTCATTTTTTTCTAATATTTACTATTTACAAGAAACACGCTAGTTAGTAATAGCGTGAACACCCTGTAAATGTTTAATGGACTACTTAATAACGCTAATGGACACTGCATCTGATGATATTATGAATTTTTAGGAAGGAATATTATTTTTTTAAGTTAATTCGCTTGGGATAGAAATGTTTCTTTAAAACAGACGCGGTTGAAAGGGTTAATGGGGCTGTCTCGCGAGCGATAAGGAAACGGTTTATTGTATTATCGGATTGTGTTGAATTAATCAGGGGATTGTTACACTTTTCCCGACGGAGCCGTCTCTCTGTTTATTCAATACTGAACCTGAATATTCGGTTTGACAAATGAAGACCGAATAAGGCCGCAGGATTGCTCGGCTGCCCCGCAAAACAAAAACCATTCTGCATTTCATCCATTTTAATGAAAGCCTAGCTTTCTCAGTAGCTAACCCTTGATGACGAATTAAAGAAACGGTATTCCTTTAAATTCCAATCGTGGTTATAATTGATTTCTGCGAACTCTAACTGCATTCTGTTTCTCATAATCAGATGAATGTAAATGTCTATTGTTTAATTACTAATTGTCTGATGTCATTATATATTTTTATGGAATGCTAAACATTAACGTCCACTCTTTAAATCAGGTTGTACTCCCAAATTTTAATTGGAACTTTATATGACTGTGTACACACAAAAATTGTATAATTAAAGATAGACACAGTGTGTCTATTTGAAAATATCTTCGAGATTTGAGGAATTATTTTGAATATTTTTTATTTCAATCAATATTTGTTAATCTTAATTTTTGTAAGAATTTCTTAAAAAATTATTTTACCAATAAATCGTCGTATAAAATAATAGGAGAGAAGAGTTGCAATTGCTGAGTTCGTGGAGAAGTAATGTAGATTTCTTAACCTTGCTATTATTAATTAGAATTTAAATATATAATTGATTAAAGACGAAAATAACAGTGACATAAATTGACTTTTTTACAGTCACTTTTGAAAAACACTGCCAATAATTCCTATCCACCTCCATAAATGATTCTGCATATTTATAAATTACATTTAATTTTTCACATAGATAATTATTTGTTGTAAAGGAATTTTTAATTTTCTAATGAGAATAGAATAAGAAAACAATGAAAAAAGAATGAATAGTAAAATAAGAATTATATGAGAAAAGAATATTCAGAATAGCAAAAGTATCGGAAAATGAAAATATAATAAGAAGAGAATGAGAAAAATATATTCGGTACAGCAAAATGAAAATAAAAGAAGAAGAGATTGAAAAAAGGAATGTCTAATAAAATGACAATAAAGAAGAATGAGAACAAAATGACAAGAGAATTAAGAATAGATTGAAAATAGAATGGGAAACGAAATAAGATTATTGAAATGGACATTCGAAATTGCTCCGGAATGAAATATATCGTTCTCAAAGAAACGTGGCAAGATTTATCGACCGAGCCCGAGTTATTTTTCTGCCGATCTTCATTTGCTCTTCAGCTTCCAGCCATGTAACTCGCGAAGAGCAGTGCGAGATGGGTTCCGGAAATCTGCATAGAGAAATCTGCCATGGAAGAAGTATTCCTAATATTTTCCTCGGGCGTGAATCTGCTCTAGCAGAACTAGAAGAAAACCAATATGCAAAGTGAAAGGAGAAAATGGAAAAGTTCTTGAAGAAACACGAAATTGCCTGTAGACCTGGCCGCTTCTTTCATGTTCCCAGCACCGTAGCTTCGAGTCGTGGCCGCGGAAATACGCGAAACTCTTTAGCTGGACATGAATAGACGTGCTTGATCAAAGACTTGACCCGAATCTCAAATTCGAGACCTTCTTTAATTTATTACGACGCTCCGGAAACTATTTCATGGTTGATCACGTCGCCTTCTGCGCATTTATTGGGAATTTTTCTTCATTTTACGTTGTCAATAATTAGTAAAAGAACGACTTACTTACATTGCTTGTTAGAATTATTTTACTGTTGTCGTTTGTCATATTTGGGACACACAAAATTTAAAATTTAAAATATTTATTAGTTCTGAATCGCATTGCCTTATCTTATATAATTTATATTTTCTTGTAATCATTTTTTACTCTACTTGCGACTTAGAGTTTTGTAGAATATGCTATGAATCAGTTTGTTGTAATCTGTGATTGATTTCTCCATTATTTAGATTTTAATCATCCGTCGTAAAGGAATTTTAATCGCTAAATAGATTAATTTTTCAATCTTATAATTCGTTGCGATTTGTTCTTGCCAATTAAATTACTTAATTCCTTTTAAATAATCTTCTACCTTTTTACACTTCGCATAACTTAAGTTTTAAAAGAATGTAAAAAAAATTGGATTCTTTTAAACCATACTGGGAAGATTTACTAACAATTTTGAATTCGTAGGGTTCAGTGATGAAAATAATTGAAAACATAATTAGCTTGGCCTGTATTGGTCAGTGATTACACATGAACGAACAATGATAATAACGGTAAATAATTGCTGCCACTTCGCGGCAATGGCGAGTGAATCGTGCGAATAGTTTCGCAATGGTGTCATTAATCATTCGAGCAACGAAAGACAGGCAATTTTTCAAGATGGCTCCGAGGATTGATGTCGAACTTTCTCGTTCACTTTCACGGGAAGGGGAGCTATCTGTAACCTTGAATTTGAAGAATCGAGTTCAGTTCTTTTCGGAATCACGGCTATAATACGATTATGATTGACGACGCGACGTCCAATTACAGGCATCATTAATTATCGGGTACTTACGTTCAACTGCTTGTAAAATTCATATTTATATCGACAAACTTAATAAAATTTAACTTTATTTAATTATACTAAATCTTGTATTTCAGAAGTTTTCAATAAGTTAGAACAGTGGTCGGCACGGAGAGGACTCTACAGCTCGATCTAGGCTCGCTCCGCCCCTTTTCTCGCCCCGCACGTCTCGCTCCCCGCGATGGTCCTAGTCCTCGAGGCAGCTCAGGCGCGTACCTATCCCAGACTAGGACCATCGCGGGGAGCGAGACGTGCGGGGCGAGAAAAGGGGCGGAGCGAGCCTAGATCGAGCTGTAGAGTCCTCTCCGTGCCGACCACTGAGTTAGAATATTGAAAAGATATATGTATCACCACAAGACTGTGGATCCTTATGCAGAATAAAAATTGTCTGCATCAACTACAAGAATGTGTAGAGCAAAAGACAAAGTTCAAGGTCATTTGAAGGTCGTGTCACAGTAGGTACATACCTGAATCTATTTTTATGAGCTACGCGATGCAACACGAAGATATATGTAGTTATTAAAAAATAAACATCGGTGACCTTGAAAACTACTAGAGAAAACAACATTAAAAAAACAACCCCATCTTCATGCTTTTTGAGCAATAGTTGTTTTCTATCAATGTGTCTAAATAACCAACTTCAACACACACACTTTTGCATACACCAGGTGTCTTTGACGATAAATTCAGTTCAATCGATCAACTCTCGGTCTAATTTAACGTTCATCGAAGGCATACAGCCGTGAAGTATGCTAACATTGTTTGCGACGGCAAGCCTGATTACCAATTCGTTCGATGTATGATTCCACATCGAGCACAAGACGCAAATCCACGCAGCCTGGTCCTACAATTTCGCGGGAGCCGCAAGTCGGGTTGCAATTGTCGGGGGCTGGGCTGGCATGTGAAATTACGTGATACGACTACTCGAAATAGGAGATGTCTAGCTACTTCGATGTAACGTTGACGTATCCGTAACGCGACGCTGATAATATACAGGGAATCAAATTGTGACTCTACACTGAGGTAAGTGCAGCACTCCACGACGACGAGATCCCTCCGCTGCATTAGTGTGAAAGCATTTCCATTCGCATGTCAATGTCTTGATTACACGTGCGCACCGTTGATCGAAAGCTTAGGTGTACGCCAATACTGGATTTCTATGGATAAGGCGGACAAACCGGTGGATTCTATCCGAACTGTATTAATAGACGTTAGGCTAGTCCCGGTTATACAACTTGACGCTTTGCCTCCCGGCGACTAGGCTGCTTAATGGACTTTGAAAAATTAATGACCGATGTACCGTCGACGGTTGCTCGTATACATTGACGGGAGATGGGAAAGAAACGTTTCCTGTTCACGGAATCCAATTGGAGTCGCCTGACACCGCACACTAGCGTTTTGTTAAATAATTGAGCGAAAAGATCCAACTCGTGCATGGCGAAACGTTAATAAGAGCAAAGAATCAAGTAAGACTGCGGATTTTATGCATTTATTGTAAAAATGAGTGGGTGAAATTTAAAGCAACAGACAGGCTAAAGATATTTCAGAGCTTCAATGTATTAATCCCAGCATTGAAATTTATATTTTGGCTTCTGTCCGTTATAATCAATGCAAATCATTTTCATTTTGCTTAAAAATTCTTATTTGGGTCATTGCACACAAAAACGGACACTGTTTGGAGTAAACATTCGGATTTTGTTCAAATTTAAATAATGTTGTAGTCTTTAGTGACCTATGAACGAATCTCAAAGGATTTTTCGATATCTTAAAAATTGTTGATTTTACAAACGTGTACAAAGACGTGTCAGCCTTTTTTCATTAAATCGTAAGTCTAGAACTATCAAACCGATGAAAATGAGTTCTTGGGAGCTTATAGTGAAAACATAAGAGTATCTACTAAATATGTTGTCATTTGGAGAAAATGTTTTTTTCACCATTTATTTTACAATTGTTTTAAACACATGCCGTGTTTTCATAACGGGCCACTTTGCACAAAATTGAAAAAAATAAGGATGCAGCCCCAAGTTGCCTCAGTACGGATTATGTTTTTACAAAGATCGACATTTTAAAATTGACGAAATTAAAATTATTTGAAGTTAACGCTGCACCGCGACATACAGACAGCTGTCGGATGGCCGAACATAGTGGCCTGGAACGAGAAACGTGATGTTTTACTACAACTCTTGAACCATAAGAGATATCGGGATGAAATTTGCACTAAAATTCATTAAAAAATTATTCCTATCTACTGATAATTTTCGTAATAAATATATTATTTTTGTAATCATTTTTTAATTAATTGTTTAAATTTTATTGTCTTCAAATACAATAAAAAATTGTTTACTTGTTACTTATTTAATACTTTTGCAGATAATTTTTTGGTTGTAAATTTCTTTGTATTTCTTGAAATATTCATAATATGAAGAGTAAATGTCAAGGGTGACACGTTTTTTTACACGTCTGTATAATCAACAATTTCTAAGATATCGAAAAATCCTTTGAGATTCGTTCATAGGTCACTAAAATCTAAAACAACATATTTAAATTTGTAACCAAAAAGTGTCCGTTTTCGCGTGGAATGACTCATTTATGTGTCTCATAAAATGGAGCAAATGAAAACAGTGCAATGAGCACACCTCCTAGAAGTTAGCCCAGATATGCAACTCAGATATGCGATTTGATCCTTGTTGGATGACCAGAAAGTCGGAAAATGATATACAGTTTTAGCGCGAAGGGTCGCGTACAAGAGTAAAGTGCCCTTTATATCGTTGTGCTGGGGAATCTAAAAGTTGTGCTGACTTGTGCTTGGCTAGCACAACTCAGATATATGATTATATGCTGTTTGGATAACTGTTTCTTACTTAAAAGTTAATTAGATGTCGAAAACGTTTTTCACTGTAACTTCTTTATTTATAATTTTTTAAAAGTAATACTTGAGCACAATCTTAGCACAACCTAGCACAACTTATTGTTAGCACAATTGAGAAAATTGAAAAAAATGAAAAGTGGGGGGCTACTCAAAAAATCGTTTTTCTCAATTTTTCTTCTTATTTTTCATATTGTAGTGATAATATTCGAGCACAATATAGCACAAACCTAGCACAATTCAGCACAACTGTTGAAATTGTTTAATTCAACAAGTAGGGGGCTAACTTCTAGGAGGTAATGAGCACAGGTCTTAAACACTATTCGAAACTAAACTATTCTGTCAGATGATGCTTCTAAGCTGTATGTATAATTTTCTTATCATAGAGTAATGTTAATAGAGATTCAATTTTCAAGTTGCCAAGATTGGGATCATCGAATAATTAGGTACACTTGTGACAAATCGAACATATTTTAAAACTACGATTAAAACGTTAGATTCTACTAATTCTCTCTTTAAATTTTTCAGAAGATTTATATGTATAGTTTTAAAAAGATTAACAAGCGATTAAGCTTCTTGCAGTTGAATGCAAGGAAAAGATCCAAAAGATCAAGTATTGTTTGCTGTACATTCTTGAATGTTTTGACGATGGTAAAGACGCTTAGTTATGTTTAAAAATATATTTTAAAAAATGTATGAACAACTAAATACTTAAAGGTACTATATTGAGACTTTAGGCCCATTGATTTTCTTATTGCATTCAATTAAATAGCCTTCATTTAAATGAATCACCTGGAGCTGAGTAGCTAGATGATACCGTTGAAATGCTGGATTAAAATGAATCTGGGCACTACCGCCGCCATTTCAAAGTGTTTTTTCTTGTAGTTAAGCTTACCTCAATCTCTGAACGAGGTTTATGCAGCTGTACATCGTTTATTTAATTTCTAAGTACATCTGAGATAACGTTTTTAAATTACGTAATTGGTATATTATTTCCTAAATACGAAAAAGGAAAATTGAAAAGTTCAGATTCATTAAAGTGATTATTACAATGTGAGAGCTTATGCAATTGCTAAAAACTGACCATATTTTACACTACCACGATTTTTATTAAAATTTTCATTAAATACTGTGATCAATATGATCATTTTTATTTTGCTTCATCGAATTTTATATTTTCATTCATTTTGCTGAATAAGATCTTTGAAATTTCTTTTTAGATTCTAATATTTTTGACGTCGAGGTTAAGGTTGTATCTATATTCCCCGTTACCGTCAATGCAATTGTGGATACGACAACGAAAATAGTAACAGTTATTAACATCGCAAAGTCTCCATCTCTTCGGGGAATCAGGTTCTCGGATCGCAATTAACATCGTGCTCTTTGAACGGGCTAAAGCCCCGGTTCCCTCGAATTTAATGCATGGAAATTTAGTTTTGAATATTAACTCTCCGTACCCCTCCATTGAAATTCACTCGATATTATACTTTATTCCAGTCTGCTCTACGTATAACTTTTCAATGAAACGAAACTGTAGAAGAACATTTTTCTGAACGAATTCTCCTTTTTCTTGTATATCTAACCTGGAAAGCTTTTACGATGTTTATTTGCCACAGTTCTTGCAGTTTTCATGATGTAATATTTTGCATCATGAACTATACCTAAATATAAAAACGTATTAAAGCAGAAATATTTCGGAACGCATTGTGTTTGTTGACTTATTATACCCTCGTTAAAAAATATAATACATCTTGTACGAAAAATGATTTATTAGAATTTAATAGATACTTAATTAAAACACACACGTATAATATTTTCAGGCATTAGAACAAATGCATATAATATGTTCACACATTAGAAAATATACCGGGTGTCTCATTTACCTCTACCATCCCTAATAACTTTATTTGTACGAATACAAAAAAATATTCGTAGAGAAAGTTATCGTATTTGGAGAGGGACATAAGTCTGTGTCGGTGAAGATCATCTCAAGGTCATATTACTTGCAGTAATGTTTTTTTAAATGGAACGATCTACCGTTTGTATCGTGAATCGATAGGGAATCAAATTCTGCGTAAATATGTTTTGACCTTGAAATGTCCTCAACCTAGTGGTTAACGAGATATTATCTAAATAATTCTCAGCCATTTGAAATTGTAGATTGGCCGACATAAAGGCCAGATTTAAGTCTAATTAAAAATATGGGCTTTCTGGAAGGATCAATTACATCAACAATATCATTCTCCACTATCTGAAACAATTATGAAACTCCAATTTACATCAGAGCAGTGAAAGGTTCTTAAATAAAACGTTAAATACATTTCTTGGTTAATATTGGTGAAAAATTGAGTCAGGAATAAAATACTGTAGTTATTAACTTTAATATAATAGAATTAAAGTATTAATCGTTTCTTAGGTTCAAAATAATGTAAAATCACATGTCCCTTCAGTTTCCTGTGATCCCGTTTTATTAACCCTTAGCACTCGAGTGCTGACTCAGAGTGAGTCCACCACTATAAATATTTACTTTAGGGGAGGTATCTCCGATGACCTTGACTTTGACATATGTTGTCAAGGACAACATTCTGAACAACGTTTGTCATTACGACTACCCGGCGCTCGGTCTTAGTTTTCGAGATATTCGCGAAAATGGAGTGATTGGCGTAGCTTTCATTGGGATGGATGGAATTTCACAATTTCGGCAGCATGATCTGGCCGGCCGTTGGGCCGGCCCTCTCCGCCCCCTCCACGACCTAACCCAGACCTCACTCTGTTCGCATGATCTTTGCATTATAGTTGTCATACAGAATTTGAAATAGTACTGGAAAAATAATGCGAGCAGAGTGAGGTCTGGGTTCGATCGTGGAGGGGGCGGAGAGGGCCGACCGTCAGGCCCGGCCGGCCCGACCACGCAGACGAAATTGTGTATATCTCGAAAACTAAAAGCGACCTTCCTATATTGGAAAAGGAAAAAGTTGTTCAAAATGTCGAAATCTATAACATATTTAAATTTGTTAAATATCTATTTGAAAATAAATCAATGAAAATTTGGAAAATTCTAACGAAGTTTTTTGCAATTATCTCGAAAACTAAGACCGAGCGCCGGGTAGTTATAATGACAAAAGTTGTTCAGAATGTTGTCCTCGACAACATATGTGTATCGTCGAAACCTCTCCAACATGGAGAAGTTCCGTGTTTCAAATTAATGAGGACGTGTAAATTGGTAAGGAATAATTGTAAATAAATAAAACAGAATTGAGCCGAAAAGAACTTGAATAATTTAATGGCTCGTTGGGGAAAAAGCCTTACGGCATAAACAACCCCAGAAAATAAAATATTACAGAAAAATACAAAGAAACGACAGTGAAGGTGTGAACGTTTATACATGATATTATATCGGAATTAAGTATTAAACGATACCGCCGGATCCCATACGAATGAATATGTGTGCCTTGCACAGCTTGGTGGAGACTGGCTCCGTGGGATCCGTCGTATGTATGTGTGCGTATATTAAATACGCATTTTGAGAAGTATAGTTTCGATTAACTCTTTCGAGAGTATTTGGGTTTGTGCCTGGCACACCCTAGCAGAGATTGACTCTGAGGACCCATGTATGATGTATATGACTTATAAGGGGGTTATGCTTGGCACACCCTAGCAGAGATTGACTCTGAGGACCCCTTGTTAGTCGTATGATAATATATGTTCGATCGGAAAGTATATTAATTCATCTGCCAATGTAAGACAGTATCGCGCACCTCGCTCGCACTGCACACGCTCGCGTTCCTCAAGATACTACTGACTTTTTGTCCCTTGTCCAATGAATCGGGAAAAAAATGTTATTCCGGCGACTTTCTCCGACTCCTCTCGAACGTAGCCTTTTCGATAACAAAGGAAAACAAACATCTGGGTCCAACCGTCTTTTTCGTCTTTCGCTCGAGGACCCCGGAAATACCCCGTCGACGCGCAGTCGATCGACCGTTAGGTTTGGCGCGCACATAATTACGTTGGGACCGACCCGCACTAAAATCATAAATAAAGGGCGTCCGGTCTGGTCTATGTCACTAGGCATAAACCGTTCTCGGTCCTCAAGTTTGCGTCCTTGACTCGGATACAAAGAACAGGGAAAATCCTCTTCGTCGCGGCGGATAATTACGGACGCGGTCGAACAATATGTGAAGGTGAAGATCATCGGATGAGATGCCTCCCCTAAAGTAAATATTTACCGAAATGTTTAATTTTCGAGTTAAAATAGCTCCGAGTTTTCAACAAACCAGTGTCAGCCAGATCAAGACTTGTGTCCCCATCCTACCTTCCCCTTGTACGATGCCATTCCCCCACGTATCCGCCGCGGCTCGGTCACACGTTGCATTTCTGTCGTGCACGTGTCCGGTAACGACAGAGAGAAAGTCACTTTTTCCCCTCGATTCGTGCACCCTTCCCTCATCTAGCGATTAAACGTAAAACTAGCAGAGCATAAAAACACGAGTGCTGTAACGCAGGGAACGTGTTAATCATACCGTTCCCAGTTGTTGTATTTCGCGGCTCTATCGGAATACAAGCTGCCCCTTTATTACGCGCGGCACGCAACACCTTGTAAACAAACACAGCGAGCACCTTCTGTTTGGGAACGCGATTGCGAAGGAAATTCCGCCGTTGAACGGGTTGATCGAATGACAGAGAGAAAGTGGATGGGAAATAGGATGCAGAGAGCCTGCAATGGCGCAAACGCTCGCGTCCCCGTCGAACGAGAGTTGCACGTTGGGGGTGGGTTTCTTTTCCATCCTTCTGCAGCCCCACCCACACTGGAGCACGGCCAAGTAACTTTTCTACTTTGCTTTCATCGCGATTCCCGGTCGCCCTTATCAGGAACACTTTATTCGTACTTCTCTGAGCTACTAACTACGTTCGTTCGTTCGTTCGTTCGTTTCGCTGGACTTGGAATGTATGATGCACCGCCGGACTTCTCCTCGCGAAAATGCGAGAAAATGCGAGAAAATTTCTTCCCTCGAAGGGCCTCAATACTTCCCTTCCTTATAGAAGACTTCCACATTCCGCTGATTTAGAAGAGGAAGTTCGAGGTTCGGCAGATTTCAATCTTTCCGGAACCGCAACTTTGTGCGCCGCCGGCTGAGAAACCAGATGAAAACCGCTTCGACGATTTCTGCTGAAATCGAATTCGATACACCGCGGGATAAACCAAGATTTATGGAACGTAAAAGTGTAGTTTATTTCGGTGGAAATATTTAGGCTTTCCGCGCTGATTTATTTCTGTGACTATTACGACTGCTTTGATGGTAAGCATGTAGTTGTATCAAATACCATATATACATGTACTACGTTTGCAATATACGACGAACAGTATCGATTTAGTATGGTAATAGAAATTATGAAAGTTTATCTACAAAGTTCAATTACATTAGAAAATTTTTAAAAATTTGTAATATTCCATAAAATGATATAAAAAGCCTGATCCACCGATACATAATTAAGTGGACAATTTATAGTTTGAGACACTTCATTGTTCTTAATGCAACTTAATGTCAATTTAACATAATAGTTCACCAGGAAATACTAACCTTTATTATTTCAACCAATCTCAGTCTAAATAGCTAAAAGAATGCTGTTGGAAATAAGAAAACTAATAATACGCAAAAACACAAATTAATGAAACGCAATATGTCAAACGCGTGTATTATGATGAAGAAGAAAACGGTGGCGCCATGCGCGAATGTTAAAAACAATCGTTCCCCAAAACAAAGGGCGCTGATTGCCATGTCCATGAGTTCCATCAGTTACCCATAAATATACCGGGTGTTTTAGCACCTCAGATATCTTCGAAACTATAAGTTTCACAGAAATAATTACTCATATAAAATTGCACAGTACGAAGGGGGCCATCCGGTGGCGATAATATTTTTTTGCAGGTGGAGGTACTTCAGACATTTGAAGGTCACCTCCATTTTTTTAAATGGATCGGTATGTTTTTGCTTCTGTATTATGATAGAGGATCTTAAAACGAGTTCAACATGAAACATACGTTTATAGTAGGTGTTCGACATGATGACCATCACTGTCAATGCAACATTGGATTCTTTTTACGATTGATTGACTTGCAAGTCTTACAGCGTCAGAACTTATTGACGCACAGGCTGCAATAATTCGCTGTTGCATGTCGTAAGGTGTAGTTGGTACTTCTTTTTACAATTTGTACACTATCTGTATGTTTCATTTACTACCAAAACCGTAAGTATTATCGCCTTTCTCTACTTTCTATGACCTTCAATGACCTTATGTAATAGATCATTGAACTCGTTTTAAGATCCTCTATCGTGATACGGAAGCAAAAACATACCGATCTATTTAAAAAAATGGAGGTGACCTTCAAATGTCCGAAGTACCTCCACCTGCAAAAAAACTATTATCGCCACCGGATGGCCCCCTTCGTACTGTGCAATTTTATATGAGCAAATATTTCTGTGAAACTTAAAGTGTCAAAGATAACTGAGGTGCTAATAGTTATTGCCCCACCCGGTATAGATTTAAAATACTTTAATGAGATTGTATAATGTAATGCGATTTTATAATTTGGTCGCTCGTGACCTAGATATTGATGCGACCCTTATAAATAAACATGTATAAAAAAATTGAATATTAAAACGTTCGCCAGGCTGAAAATGCACCTATTTCTCTTTGTCTGTGTCGTGAGATGTTTTTCTCTGAAATGTGATGTTATAGATGCTAATTTCTTGATTTGAAGTATAAAACAAAAATGGGTGAAATGTTATCCTAGGATCTTTTATGCAACTATTTCTGAAGAGCGTTGAAATTGTTCAGAAGTAAAAAAGAACAAACATATGTATTGAAACAGAATTAAAAAATCAATATTTACTATTTTGAGGCACATTTGTCAATATCTCAACAGAGCCAAGTTCTGCCACAGAAGAATAGTAAACTTTCTTAGTATTTTTCTGTGCGAACATCAGTCAGAGTGGGCGTCCCGAAGAATGGAATTTCGAACTTTCCTATAGGAATAATTTCGATCTGTAATTTCTTGTTTTTCCGACGGAAACGAACTGTCAATGGTGGGTTGTAAACTCCCAGGAATCTGGTCCAGGAACCAGGAGTATGCTCGTTGAGGCAGTACTTTGCAGCTTAGGTCTCGAGTTATCAAAACGAGATTGCTGACGACCGCAATCGACTGGGAATCTCGATAGATCAGTTCGAATTAGTTCTCGATACACGTGGACCGTGTTTCTCCGTTTGCGGATATCTGTGTTAACGCGGTCCAACCATCGACCTCTTCCACTAACAACATATTTCCACTGAATTGGTAGCATTCCGACCCGTTAAGTAACGATTTCAGTGTAATTTAGCCAGAAACCATTAGAATCGTACCCTAAATAGTGGCTGAACTATTCTGCTTTGAGGTGTACAATTTTTCTAATCTATCTTATTACACACATTCACTTGTGGCATGTCATCTTGAAGCTTATTTATTGCTTAATCCAATAAATGCAAGTTTAATCCTTAATCCAATCAAGGAAAATTTATTGCTTATTGTTTAACAGTTTAACTGATAGAACAGGGTTGGAAATCGACAAAAATAGTGACACGCATAATTGCATTCGCGATGTTCTCAAAACTATTTAATATATTGAAAAATTATAAGACAACATAATACTTCTTGGAAATTTTGATAATACATAATACGTGCTTAAATGAAGACATTTATTCAATAATTTATAATGGAAACATACTTATAATTTCAATAATTATAAAGTCAAAAATGTTAAACTGGTGTGGTAGATTTAGTTTTAATAAATTTAAATTGGAATTGAGTTACATCATTTAAAGGTTGTCGTTCAAAATTGTCCATTATTTTTGCACCAGCCTAATAGTTCTTACAAAAATATTATACAGCCAGAAAAATCAGTATAATTAGTATGTGTATATCTTAAAAGATTTTAATATTTAAATTATATGATTTTATACGTATATTCTTTTTAATTCTCGTTTAATTTTAAACATTCCAAAAATTGGCACTAACAAAAATCGACTATAAATTTGCTATACAATATTTCACACAAATCTTTCTTATCTGATGAAATTTATAGCGATAATGTAAAGACAACCCTTAAAGTTAGAGGTGGAAAGACATGTAGTTGAATATCTTAAAAATTCTATAGAATAAAGGAATAACTGTCGTGTTAAGATGAAAATTATTACACAGATATTATAATTATATAGTGTATAATGTCTTATGTGGATTGTTATATTAATGAAACAGAATTGAAGAAATGGCAATATTAAGAAAAAGTATTAATGAAATGATAAATGTCGTTCCCATCATAAAATGTAAAATGGCACAGGCTTCGCTGGTGTACGAAAATTATAAAAATCTATCAACTGGTTTGACAAGGTATTAAAAGACCTTTAATACCACGGGAAGACGATGATATCGATAGAGGTTGTAGGGAAATTTTCTCAACGTCTGGGGATGATTGAACGAGTCCTCAAATCGGCGCTCCATTTTCTCATTCTTTATTTTGTAAAGGAATGCACATATTCATTCTTGTATTAATATTTTATTTATGCGAAGACGTCGGGGATGTCAATAGTGGTTGTCGAGAAATTTTCTCAATGTCTGCGGATGATTGAATGCTTTCTCGATTTCTTAACCTGTATTTTATAGAGAGATAAACATGTTCACACTGAAATTCATATTTCGTTCAAATATGAATTTCTTCAGTTCACTAAAATATGAAAATAGCACTTTATACAGTGTATGCAATGTATACAAGTTCATTCAAATATGATCTTAATTGGTTTCTAATAATAACAGTTTCCATGTCGAATGTTCGTATAATTATCATGGTAGACGTTCCGTTTAATCAATTGAGTGACTCTGTGTAAATAAAGAAATATTTACTTTACATTCACTTCAATTTACCTAACAATTTGACAAATTACTGTCGGATTCTGATTTCGATTTTTCACAGGATGGTCGCATCTAAATGTTTGCAAAAGAAAATTGATAATACTCCTACATGTTTTCGATATTTTTAAGTTATAAATTCTAATTAAAATAACCGCAAGAAAATGTATAATTATTAGACTGTGGATTTAATGCATTAATAAGAAAACTGCATATGTGCAATTTAAAGCGGTGAACAGATCAAAAGAATTTAATTATTAAGTAATTTAAAGGAGGAAGAAATTTTTATTTGGTTTTTGTATTGATGCAAACAATTTTTATTTTGCACAAAGATCCGCAGTCTAATGATTGTTTTATCCTGTAAAGATCTTGGTTGATGTATGGAATATTTGTTTATACATATGTGGACAAAGAATTTAATTTAAATTATTAAATTATTACAAGAAGAAAGAAATTTTTATTTTGTTTCTGTATTGATGCATACCATTTTTATTTTGTATAACGACCCGCAATCCAATGATTGTTTTATCCTGTAAAATAAAGACCAATATTCGACCATAAATCATTATTAATATTTCACTGAGTTTAATTATAGGTCGCATGCTTGTTAAATATTTAACGAAGTCACATTTGCACGTCGGTATTTGAAAGCATCCTTTAATATCTCAGGGAAGATAGTACATCACGGTGAATTACGTGAATACATTAATTATTTGTTTGTAATTTCATTTAATCTGGCTGGGGGTGTATTCGCGTGCAAGTATTTCTCAACCAAATTTCCCGGCCACCCCTTCGGCCCTGATCAAACAGACCGCTCCCGGTTTGAAGCACGCAATCAGTCGTAAAATCAACGAATCAGTGGGCGTCTCTCCAATTAGTCGTAATGTTTACAACATCATTTCGTCGCGGAAATGCACGTGAAAAATATGTTACTTATTTAGAGACAGATTTGTTTTTCGGTCCACTAACCCTGACATTCTTTATGACAGAAAATCAATAAATAATCCGCAAGAAACGTTAATGAGAATGTGGAACGTTCTATACTAATTAATGAAACAATATTGAATTAACAAATAAACGGTAGAAAGGCTGCACCATTTATTTACCTCGTGTCGAGAGGTCGTGGCTCGCCCAAGTAGGTCAACAAAGGGGACGTTGCACCGAATGGAACTGCACTTCTGCTTTCGTATTTGTTTTTGAAACTGACTTAACTAACAAACTAACTTTGGCAATCTGCAATTTCTATACGAATACAGAAGTACAATAAAATTTGTTGTACGATTATTTACGATTTTTTTTTACCGCTTCCAATGAAAACATCCCTTAGAAGGTCAATGTTCTTCATTTTTCAAAATTTTTATAATAAATGTTTTATTTCTATTTATGTCGCACAAATTTTCTACAAATATATGTTAAACAATAGGGGATGTTCTTTTATGCACATAAAATGTTTTTGAAAATTTCTTCAGCATTTTCTACACAATATAAAAAGCCATTGATCAAAAGAGTGTACCCTGACTGGAGACAATTTATGCTATAATAATTTTGAAGATATATTTTAAATAATTGTGATGGTAATGTTGTTTTTATTTTTATCCACTTTGGAGTTCAATATCAAAAGCTAAATATCAAAAATTTGAATGAATAAAAACGAAAGCAAGTTTCAAAACATTTAATTTATTAAAAATGAACCAAATTTGTCAAGAAAAATATTAATCCTACGTAGAAATTAAGATTGAAACAAAACTACATCATATAACATGGAATAATACCATTTGCATTACCAGGAATAGAAGGTTCTAATTTCATTTTCAAATTCTGTTTTACTTTACACTTTTTGCAAAAGATATTGGTAGACCAAGGTGTCTGTGTCCACTGGACGTCTCTGAGTGACACGGTGCTAATAGTACTCGGCGTAATCATATTATTCATTGATGTACAAAAGGAGTAAGTGTTCCGAGCGGGTGGGGGTGCAATATCAAGTTCGATCTCTGGAGAGTGGTGCGAGAAATTGAAGGGAAATCGAACATAATCTTCCAGGCCTGAAATTACTTCGGAAGAGAGAGAGAGAGAGAGAGAGAGAGAGAGAGAGAGAGAGAGAGAGAGAGAGAGAGAGAGAGAGAGAGAGAGAGAGAGAGAGAGAGAGAGAGAGAGAGAGAGAGAGAGAGAGAGAGAGAGAGAGAGAGAGAGAGAGAGAGAGAGAGAGAGAGAGAGAGAGAGAGAGAGAGAGAACTAGACTGCGAATTCTTAAACAAAATAAAAATTATTTGTATCGATTACATGACGTGAAGGAATACAAATATATTTCAATAGGACGAAACCAACATAACAGTATTCATTAAATTTTTTATGTTTCTAACACTGTTTGGGGGTCTACCCAACTAACTCAAATTAACACGGGAACGAAAAATTTTTTAATAATTTATATTTTCTTAAGTTTGTAATTTAAACTTGTTTTTATTTCTATTCTTCTGACCGCGAAGGGGACCCTCTGACTGGATAGGGCCCATGAAGTCCATGCCTAGATTCCGCTGGATCTTAAGGGGGTTTTGACGTTGCTGAGTCCGCAGTCGAAGTGTTAATGGGGATTCGAAAGAATCCTGGCCAGTTTGGTAATATACGTGAGCGGATCGATGGGAATGAGTCAGCCGACGCGGCGCGGCGCGGCGCGGCTCGCTCTTTCCTACATAGGTAAATAGGTTAGCAGCATTGAGCGTGCGCCTTTAAGGCTGCTTTCCTCTTCCTTACGAGCCGCTTAGCGAATCGATATCAGGAGAAAGCGAAATGTCCTCCAACGAAAACGGTGAATCCGTTGGTGTGCAGCTGCAGTCCGCTTCCGTCCACGCCCGCAGGGTGGCCACCCCCTACTTCTGCCCCCGTCGCTGTCACATTTCGTTGTTAATGAACTCTTCGTAGAGTCGATGCACCGAGAGAGTTTGCACGGTGCACGGTGCGCGGACCTGAACGTTACGCGCGTTCCTACTTTACTGGTCCTTCCGTTTTATTAGTTCTCTCGCCGGTCGAGCGTAAAAAGAATCATTCCTCTGCCTCTCGATATAGTCACGTGTATTGACCTAGTCAAGGTACTCACACAGCCGTAACCCTCGCGATACGCTCCTGACCATCTCGTGCCGGATCCATTCGAATCTTTACGCCTCAATTTTCTTTTACATGGTTGTCGACTTACTATTTCGAGATCGAACCAATGCGGACCAATACGCTTACACTGATAACTTCTGCTACAGTATCGATTATGTGATAGCGTTCAGATAGAAATGACGCTTGTGTCGTGTGCAGGTAGTATTCCTTGACAGGGCCGCTGCGTGCGGTTGTGCAGGTTGTGCGCCGCACACGGGCGCATCGCCCAGGGGGCGCCGAGGTATCAAAATAAAAATTTTTTGAACTGAAATTAATTAAAAAAAAAAAAGGTCATTTATTGTCTTTGCCGCCGATAGGGCACCGAAGTATCAAAATAAAAATTTTTCGAACTGAAATTAATTAAAAAAAAAAGGTCATTTATTGTGCTCCTGGGAAAGGGGGGCGCCAGATTTCTCCTTGCACACGGGCGCCTCTTACCCACGCGGCGGCCCTGTTCCTTGATGTCTACGTAGAACACTGTAAAGGATAGCGAGTAAACAATACTTCGGCGTATTGGCGAGACAATGTTCATTTAAACTATCCTGGATTTTGATAATTTTTTGTCAGCCTTTTACCAACACATTCGTGACTTTTCTCTGATTAAAATGATACCAAACACGACACTATTTGGATCCTATTTACTCGTTCAATTCACGATACAATAGAATCTCTATTATCCGAACAAATTATTTGAATATTTACGTTTCTCTTAAATAGTTTAATCTAAAGCGATCTATATTCAACATGATCCACAAGTCAGTAATTCAATACGGGACATGTCCTGTCATACAATGATCTAAATGGTGTCGTGTTTGGACTCACTTTAATCAGAAAAATAACACAAATATGTTGATAAAACTTTGATGAAAGACAGTTGAAAAAAAGATTGTACTGTATATTGGGTTAGTGTTGTCTCACCGGTATACACAGAGTCTAGTGATGTAGCAAGTGCTTAGGTTACCTTGAACAATTTGTTCGATGCAACTTAAACCTTTCGGTAGCAGCGACGAACACAATTTATTAAGGTACATAATCGAAAACAACAAAAATGTATTATACGTAAAAGAATAAATATTGATACCTGAACATGTCAGAAAAATACTGTATCATATAACAATATCCAAGCTTATCAATGGCTCAGAAAATACGTAAACATTCGCGTGAATCACGGCAATTAATTAACAACAATAAACAACGGGCATTTCTACGGGAAACAATAACATGGAACTACGAAGTGGAGCCCTCAGAACGATTTAAGCACACGGAGGGGAAACAACGTGTCTGAAGTCAGTGAGAAAGTGGCAGAACTTTCGAAATAAATGGCCGGCAGCGCAGATTAAATGAATTAAAGACGTAACCTTCGAGCCGATAAGTTTATAATTAGAAATTCCCGTCACGAATGTGGTTCGTGCGTTGTTACAGTTCGTTCCAGAGTAATGAGTATCGTCGCCGAGTTCAAAGTGGCCGAAATTATCTAACCGATTCCATTACGTAACTCGAAATGCTATTATTAGATCTTCGATGTTTAATTAAAGGTCGACGGGGGTGGTTGCGCGGTAAAAAGAAAAGTAACGACAGCCGGTAAATTCAGTGTATCGAGTACTCCAATGAGTTCGTGAACTTTCGCAGTGTTTGCTTAGGCTTTGCGATGACTCATTCATATTCGCAGTGTGCTTGGCAATTTTAACTGAATTCTTTCAGTATGCTCTACCGTCTCGCTTGTTTTCCTCTACGTGCTGGAGGTTTCTATTTCGAGCACTTCTTGTTGCATAATTTAGTGTACTTGCTATGGCTTTGGCGATATTTTTGGAAATACATTTCTTGGAGATCAGAAATCGAACAACAATTATTCTTATTTTATGAAGAATATGGTTTGTTCTGTTTTGTTATTATTTTATACACCCGTGGATGCACTGTATGTTCAGTGAGTGGTCAAATTATTATAACAATTGCATAAATTGACGATTTTACATTAAATTAGTTTGTGATAAAAATGAGTATAAATGCAAAACAGTAGTTTAAAGAGTTTAGAAATACTGTTGCACCGTTTTTAACTCAGTAAAATTATTAAGAAAAGAAATAAATGCGTGTGCAGCTCCTATATCTCGCAATTACTACACACAATTTTTATTTTGCATAAAAATCAACGTCTTCTGCCAATGAGTTAGGTGTTATTTTATTGTATTATGGTTAGACAGTGGATTTTATGCAATTATGACAAAAATGAGTAGGTGTAATTTAAAACAGTAAAAACATTAGAAGAATTTAAAAATATTATTATATTATTTTCAACATATTAAACATATTAAGATACAAAATAAATTCCTGTTTCACTCCAGTTTGTTGCAATTCAGGTAAAAAATTTTTGTATTGCATCTAATTATGGTAGAAATTGAATTTTTTGTTCGTTCATATTCTTCATTTATAAGGTGGTCGACTCCATTTTGTAGATATTTTTATCCTCGAAGAATTCGTTAATTAACATATTTTGACTAAACAAGGCATAATGCTATCGTCCATATGTTATTTTTCCACTCATAAAAAGTACACATATAAGGGGGGTTTCTCGTGTAATACAATAAATAATAAGAATTTAACCAACAAATAAAAAATTTGTTTACATCCCAGAAAGTCGTAGTTACATACATATATTCAATAGTTAGTGTAAAAATAATTCTTAAAAATCACTTGTCCGAGCAGCAACTATAAATCTTGACTATTACAAATTACTCCAACCACATTGGATTTTCATGCGTCGGGCGTTCAAGTTGTCAAAGGGTTCGCAGGCCGTATATCATCCGGTGGCAAATGCAAAATTGTGCGTAAAGATACGAGTCATCCTCATTATGCGCCTTTCACCGTGTGATCGGAAACGAACGAGGGAGGCATTAATCTCCGATCAGTCAGAAGTTCGGTTGTCGAGCATAGGTACAAGGCCGAAGTCACGTCTATCAGCGTCGTCAGATATTAACGTAATTTATCGGATCATAATTATCCATTGATTCGTACGCGTGCGCGATCCTCTGTGCGCGTTATTGCGCCCGCAAGCCCGCTAATAACTAATTGTTCCGTCAAAGCTCCGACAACCCACAGTCATCTCTGCGGGGGTTGCTTCGCGGACGGCGTCAAGTGCAAGGGGATTGTGCAATAAGCGCGTGAAGATTCGTCTATCCGTAGCGATCTAATATTCGGAGAAATCTTCGTTTATTAGGGGTTATACAAAGGTTAAAGTCTTCAATTTTTCATGTATGTGTATAATGGACAGTGGACCTTCGTGCAAAATAAAAATTTTCTACCTGAATTGCAACAAACTGGATTGAAATAGAAAGGACCCCGCACAAATCATATGGAAAATCTATCCCGGTTAAATTAGTTGGATTTTTATATGTTGTAGCTTATGATCTACTGAACAAAAGATGTAATGGGCACAAAGTTCAATAGTGGACAGTTATCGAGTTATAATCAATCAAACATGACAAATTCGAGCTGCCGAATACTCAAATCTCGGAAAATATATTTACTTTACACGCTTGCCGCCACCCCACTCCCGCCACCCCACTCCTTCGATTTTCACACGGACCTACTACTCGAGTGACGAACCGTGGGGTTCTTATCTCTGCTGTGACGCGCGCAGATTTTTGTGAGATTTCTGTTCACAGACCTTTTCAAGGTCATTCAAAATTCAAAAATAATGACACCACCTGAGAGATTTTGTGAAACCCTACTATTTTTGTTTCAATCAAACATTTTTCCAAAAAATAAATACTTCCCGAGATTTGAGTATTCGGCAGCTTGAATTTTGTCATCTTTGACTGATTATAACTCGATAACTGTCCATTATTGAACTTTGTGCCCATTACATCTTTTGTTCAGTTTTAACCGGGATAGATTTTCTATATGATTTGTGCGGGGTCCTTTATTTTCTTTCTTAATATGTTTAATGGGTTGAAAATAATATAACAATATTCTAAAACTTTTCTAAAGTTTTTACTGTTTTAAATTACATCTACTCATTTTTGTCACAAATGCATAAAATGATGCAGAAAATTTTCATTCTGCATAAAGATGCGCAGTATAATAGCTACCGTGTTATTAATGAATTATTAATGACCGTAACGTGTGCCGTTTCATGAAAATAAATTCTGTTTAAAATTTCTACCATGTTATATTACGAGTTCCGTACCCACGCGTAATTTGTAACTCTCCGACTGCTTTGTAATTTAATTTAAAAATTCCTTAAATGTCAGAAACGCATCGGAGACTCCACAATTTCAGTTGGAATTCTGTAAAGAGAAAAAGGTCAACTGAATCATGATCGAAAAAACAAAGGGATGGTTTAGCAGAGGGATTCTTGCTTTATTTAAAAGAAAATGTTGCTACGTCTATTGATATAACTTGCAATGAGCACTGACAAGTTATTCTGGCGATAAAAGGGAGATGTTTATTTATTTAATGTTTTAAATCAGATGGTTTATAGCAAATATTATATTTTAATGCATAATAGTTTCTAAATTTCTAAGTGTTATAAACACATAACTTCGCAGTCCAATAGTGATCAAAATATTTAATTCATAACTAAATAAAAATAAATTGTATAGAACATTGTAAAAATATGATGTACTTTAAGATTCTTTAGAATCAATCATTTTTTAAATTGAGTTCGCAAACATCGTTCTCAAGATAGCAGTAGTTGAGAATTAATAGTTGCACTTCCTCGGAGTGCAATTTAAACTGCAGTCAGCTGTGTACTCGTTCGCACGTATGCACTATATACAGTCAAAAACCAGAGGATGATGTACCAACCCCATGGAGGCATTTCCCTTGAGAGATTTGCTACATTTTTTTCAGAGCTTTTAACACTGTCGACTGCCGACAGCTTCAGATGAAACCATAATTCAGTCGTCTTCTTTTTATCAGTCACACTCCTCTTCGGAATAGTCAAGCTACATTTGCATAACAAGTCGTTTACGTGGCCACGCTCCGTTTGCATGAAGTATCGTTTTCAATGCGACAATGATGAAATACCTCCCTGTTGAAACAATCTAATCAACCATAATCGGCTAGTACTTAGTTCATAAAGTTCATAAAGTTTGCAAATATTGTAAATTGTAAATAAACAAGGTATCGTGTAATGGAACAAAAAAATAATATTGAATATAATGGAACAATATAATAAAATGGAATATAATGGAAAAACATAATGAAAAAATATAATAAAATGGAATATAATGGAACAATATAATAAAATTGAATATAATGAAATAATATAATATAATGGAACAATAAAGTTGAATATAATGGACAATAAAATGGAATATAATGGAACAATATAATAATCATTTTCTTTTTACATTTTGTATCTTGAAACAAGAACAGTCAATTCTTAAAAATGTACACCAATTTTCAGTAGACTTTGTCTGCATCGTCGGATGAAACCTCAAACAACAAAACTCGAGTTCTATCATCAAGGAATGGGAAAGGATTGAACAACACGAACACCGCTCGAGAAGAGTGCGAAATCGGATTTCCAGTTGTGAGAGGTTAATCGGCAATTTTTTCGAGCCGCTTGTGCCCATCCTTCTTTAAATTCGTGCCCGAACTGACACGGAGCACAAGAGAATATGGATATGAAAAGTGGCTCGTGCGCAGCGTCAAATTTACCGAAAGCAAATGCAATACACTTTGCCCGTGGCGCAGACTTCGCGAATCGAAACTACTGATTCGCGTCGAGACATCCAGCGAAATGAAACGCCATTCAGTAACTGGATTCTTCCATCCAATTTACGGATGCGGAATACAATCGCGAACTGGCCGGACCCGACGCGACGCGACGCGACGCTTCGATCAGTTTAGGATTTCAGCTCCCCCTGTCTTCTCTGCTTCGTGAACTTCCCAGCAAATTACAGCGGTCGACTCGAGAACCATTACTTTCGATAAAATGATCGTTCATTCTCGATAGGAGCTGTTTCATTGCGGTTTCACATTTTATAACAGATCATGACAAGACCATTGATCCTAAAAATTAAATACACAAGCAATAAAATATTCCTCGCTTTTAATCATTATACAAATTAACTATATTTTATTAAAAATTTTACTAATTATTGGTATATAAAATTGAATTAGACTTGTGATGAAGGTTTTAGACAACATTTGTTATTTATAGATGTTATTCTTAAAATTACTGACAGGAGTACCATAATAGACTAGGTAAAATCCAAAAAGTTAATGCGACTTTCGAAAAGTTAAGGCAGAAAAAGAAATTAATTGTTTAAATATTGAAGTAAATACAGACATATAATACCTTTTCTTTTTCATCTACGAAATTATTAAAGACAAAGAAGTTTTAATTATTGTAGCAGCGAAAAAAATCATAAGGGGTTAATTAAACATTTGAAGGAAGTATAATTGTTCAAAGTGGCTTGTGTCATTTAGCATAAACAAAAACATAAAGCCATGAATAATTATCTAAGTTGTCAATAGTGATAACGTTATTAACGGATTAACGAGATTCCCTCTGTCCCTATCTACTTTCTAGCGAAACCACTGCCAAGGGAACGGGCTTGGAAAAAAATCGAGTCAGTTCCCCTGATCTAGCAACACTGCTCTAACATACTCCGTTAAAAATTGAACAATTTGTCATGATATCTCGTAACTGCTTTTAAGCGTTAACTAGAAGCTCGAATATTTTGTTGATACTTAATTTAACGATTTTTCATTTAATTGAATGCTTCAGAGATACGAATGTCCGAGTGTTGGAAAATATTGAAATTATGTGACACGCGTTGCATAAATTACACTGAAAATTGTTCGTACGATTTGCAAATTTCAGTATCATACATATGTAGGCAGGAAAATTGCAACGACCGCTTCAATTGTATTTACAATTGGTTATTATAACGCAAGGACATCGTAAAATTTCATTTATCATAAAATGAAGATTCACCAATTCGGAGATATCATGACAGTCATGAAAAGTGCTGCTGGAATCGTACAATAATTTAAACAGTATCAAAATTGCGTAAAAATCACAATTTATCCTAAATTAACCCTCCGATGCCCGACAATTTTTTAAACGGTCAAAGCCCGACAAGGTCCCCAGGGACCTTCTGTATTAATATTGCTTCTGATGCGTATAATAGTTTTTTTTGTTAACCCTAATGGTGTTATTTCAATTTTCATGTATTCCTATGTTTGTTGTAGTATTGCAGAATGTGTATGGATATGTATTTCGGCAGATAAGAATAAAATAAAAATAGGCGGCGATCCTTAGGTCGGCAACTATGTTCCGCACGGAAGGGGCGCGCTGTGACGATCGTGCACATGCGTATCCCTACACAACCACTTTTCGCAGTAATTTTTTCGCAGTACAGCACTTTATCGACAATCGTCCAAACCATAAAACACGAACAAATTACATGAAAATACCTGCATGACCAAAAAGCAAGAACAAATTACATAGTAATCCCCACAAGGTCCCTGCGGACCTTGTCGGTCATCGACGCCATAAATGACTTCAACCCGAGATTGTGATGAAAAAATTCACGGAATCGTGTCGAAACCGATTGTAATCGCTTCTAGACATTCCATTTATAAAAGTCACAGAGGCTGCGACTGTTCGGACGAACCGTATTGAAATGCCGCATCATTGAAAACGGCAAAGGTCCCTAGGGACCTCGTCGGTCATCGGAGGGTTAACCATTTTTATTTCATAAATTGTCTAAAATCGATGGCTCTGAATAGAAATACTTCTTAAGAAAATAATGTTAATTATCAAAACGAAAATTTGTCACAATGTGCATTTTTTAATTTGCCACTGTTCTCACGTTTCCGTCACAAATTTGTTGTTGCCTTTTTTAGAATTTTTAGAATATTTTAAAGATATTCGAGTGAGGAGAAATTTAAAATATCAGCCCGTTAAACTGTTGATAGTTCGCGCCATTTTCTAGCATAACGATGGCCATCTTCGAAAGTTGAGGTTTTCACGTTTATCATCGGGCATTCAGAGTGTTCAGAGATCCATCATTATTGCGTGGACGACGCGAGGGATTTACGGAAATCCGTTCGCGCGGGACACAGACGATAACACAGTTTAGCAGGAGGTACAATGGACGTGGCCAATAAATTTTTCCAGCTAGAAGGATGCCGGGAAACGAGCCGTGTATCTCCGACGCGATTCGCGGAACCCGGTTTGACCGTAGATTTTCATGAAGCTGATGCAGTGCTCGGGGACGCTGCACTCGCTTCCTGTCGTTTCGACGATTTATGGAGACGTCTCGATCGGTTACGATGTCCATAGGACCGGTGTGTTTCGTCGAACGTGAATGGACGTCTTCAGACATCCACGTTTCACCAGAATGCGCACATGTTTTTCAAGGAAGACGAACGAGCAGAACCAGCAGAACAAAAATGCAATTTCAAACAGTGAATTGCCAAAACGCGACTGATAGCGTAGCTGTACCTAGCATAGAAGAACTGTATTCGAAAGCTTGCCAAAAGTGGAGACACAATTTTTGTTCAATGAAATTGGAGCCAAAACATGCCAAAATTGTAAGGTTGGTAGGTAATACCCAACGGTAACCAACAACCACGAGGTTGGCAACAAGGACCGATCGTCAATTGTTGGACCGATCGTCGATTGTTATAGACGATCGGGCCGGGACGAGAAGAACAGAGGTTCTTCTTCGTCGAACGCTCGTAGTGAATAAACGTACTGTTGATTTATACATTTTATTCCCGGGTATCTTATTCCATTTATTCCTAACCCGGTCTTACAAATCAGAAGTGGGATTAAAACCAGTGCAGTGTTGAAAAAAGTAGTTTACTCTCAATAAAATTTTATTCAAAAAAAGGAAAAAAATCGCCATGGACACCGGTCGCGAATTTAGGGCGGTAGAACTAAAGGAAATTCTACTGCAGAAAGGTCTACCAACGCACGGGAGGAAGGCCGAACTAATCGCACGATTAAACGAAGCAGATCCCTCTGAAGAGTGGAGGAAAATATCGGTAAATGTTCCGACCACGGTAGACGAAATCGAAGAAGAACGACCGGGACAACTTTTCGAAACCGAAGAAGGAAACGTTCAGCTAGCCTCAGAATTTTCGTTAATTGAGCTGAGTCGCAGGGAAGCGGAACTGAGCAGGAGGGAGGCAGAACTTATGCGACAAGAACTGCAATTGTTACGGCGGGAAAACGATTCCTTACGAGCGTCGCCATTGTTTTCGACGCCATCGTTTCCGACGCCACCAAGAGAAATCGTTAAGCCACGTGTAAATATGAATTCCCTCAGAGAATTATTGAGTGAGTTTCACGGGGGAAATGAAGACTTTGAAGTCTGGGAAAAACACTTACGACTACTTTGCGAGACGTATGAGCTCGACGACAACCACGCGAAGGTGTTAATTGGGACGCGTGCGAAGGGAAAGGTGCAGGCATGGTTGCAATCGAAACCAGAGCTGGTGAGTTTAAGTTTAAACGAACTGTTACGTGAAATGAAAAAGATGTATAGTCATCGGCCGGATAAGTGCGAGTTACGGAAACAATTCGAAGAGCGGAAGTGGCAGGGGGACGAAACATTTAATGACTACTTCCACGACAAAGTTATTAAAGCAAACAGAGTGCCAGTGCCGAGTGACGAGTTGATGGATTACGTCATAAGTGGTATCCCTAATCTGCAGCTGAGAAACCAAGCGTACATGCAGAATTTTGAAAGTGCGTCGGCGTTAATGGGAGCGTTCAAAAATGTCGTTCTACCGACGAAAACTGAAGGAGCGGCAAAACCGCAAACAAAGATCCAAGCGAGACCCGACACGGAAAAGAGCGATACAAAGAAGAGGGAAGACGGTACCTTACGAGAAGGATGCATCCGGAAGGTTGTTCGGTGTTACAATTGTAACCAGATTGGCCACGGCGTAGGAGAGTGTCGACTACCAAAACGGGAAAGAGGGTCCTGTTACAGTTGCGGCGAATTCGGACATTTGAGTAGGAGTTGCCCGAAAAAGGAGCCAACTCGAAGGAGGGACATCGGAAATCTCGAGGAAGCAGGAGGAAGCGACGAGTTCCAGCGGGAACTCACCTACCAGATAAGCGACGGGGACGTTAAGTACATTTTACCACTTATGACTTTATTAGATACGGGTAGCCCGATTAGTTTTATTAAAGAGAAATTCGTTAAAAAATTAAACGTCCGCCCGGCTAGGGATAATCAAAGTAAATATTGCGGAATAAATAGGTCCGAATTAGTCGTTAAGGGACTCGTGAAAGCAACGGTTTCTTTGTACGGGAAGGCGGAGAAAGAGATCGAGATGCGTGTAGTGCCGGATAATACAATGTCTGCGTGCGTTGTGCTAGGTCGGGATACGCTTCAGACGTTCCAGTTAGGTTTCGCGGATCACTCCGGGAGTGACAGAGAAGAACCGATTCACGATATTATGAATATTGAGGTCGAAACGGGGAAGAACAGCATAGTCGATGCAGTCAACATTAATGACAATTTGACTTTCGATACTAAAGAGCAGGCTAAACGAGTGCTTATACAACATTATTTACAACCGGAAAGGCCGGAAACAACAACGGTCAAAACAGAATTAAAACTAATTGTAAATAGCGCAGAACCATTCCATTTCCAGCCGCGGCGTTTATCTTGTGTCGAAAAGGAAAAACTTAAGATAATCTTGGACGATTTATTGGAACAGAAAATAATCCAACGCAGCAATTCCGAATACGCGTCGCCGATCGTATTAACACATAAAAAGAACGGTGAGATCCGATTGTGTATCGACTACCGGGCGTTAAATAAAGTCTTGGCTCGTGATAACTATCCACTACCCGTTATAGAAGACCAATTAATGATTTTGGACGGAAAAAAATATTTTACTCGCCTAGATCTGAAAAATGGCTTTTATCACATTAAAGTGGCACCAGACTCAGTTAAATTTACTGCATTTGTGACTCCTTTGGGACATTTTGAGTACTTAAAAATGCCCTTTGGTTTAAAGGTGGGCCCTTCAACTTTCCAACGGTTTATTCAGGAGGTTTTCCAGGAACTAATTTCCGCGGGCGACATCACGGTTTATTTAGATGATATTCTCATTATGTCACACACAATCGAGCACCATTTGAAACTTTTAAAAAGAGTTTTCCGCTTACTCGTGCAAAATAGGATGGAACTGAGAATGGACAAGTGCGAATTTTTTGCAACTAAACTAGAGTATTTAGGATATGTTATTGGGGAGAGCGGTATACGGCCGACAGAAAACGGTATCGCCGCGGTAGAAAAATTTCCCATACCCCAAAATGCAAAAGACATTCAAAGTTTTGTGGGATTGAGTTCGTATTTTCGCAAATTTATCGAAAAATTTTCTATAATCGCAAAACCCCTTTACGATCTCCTAAAGAGTGAAGTTCCATTCCAGTTCGGTACAAAAGAATTAGAGGCGTTTGAGGAAATCAAAAGAAAATTAATCTCATCCCCGGTACTTGCTATTTATAGTCCGAGCGATCCAATAGAATTACATTGTGATGCCAGTGCCGTAGGTTTTGGGGCAGTACTGTTACAACGGAAACAGGATATGAAGTACCATCCCGTTTTCTATTTTTCGAAACGTACTACCGAAGTTGAGAGTCGTTACCACAGTTTCGAGTTGGAAACACTCGCGGTAATTTATGCGTTGCGCCGTTTCAGAGTTTATTTATACGGACTAAAATTTAAGATAGTTACCGATTGCGAATCCTTAAAAAATACGCTTAAGAAAAAGGATATTAATCCGCGCATCGCAAGATGGGCTTTAGAATTACAATGTTACGACTATGAGGTGGAGCATCGACCCGGTATGCGGATGCAACATGTGGATGCACTTAGTAGAATGACAAATATTTTAATTGTTGAGGATAACCCACTAGAAGTAAATCTATCAATATGCCAAAATGGAGATGCCGAAATTAGGGAATTACGGAAAAAATTAGAAGAGCAGGAACACCCGTTCTACGAAATGAGGAATGGTTTAGTGTATCGGAAGAAAAATACAGAAATATTATTCTACGTTCCCGTTTCCATGGAGAATCATATTTTACATAAAAACCACGATGAAATGGGCCATTTGGGGGTGGAAAAGACAATGAATAATATCACGAAAAATTATTGGTTCCCGCGACTAAAAACGAAGGTGGAAAGTTATATAAGGAACTGCTTGAAATGCATCTCATTTTCACCGAATACAGGGCGAAAAGAAGGCTTCTTGCAGAGCATACCGAAGGGGGACGTTCCATTTCATACCGTACATATTGACCATTACGGTCCGGTAGACAAAAGGCGAGCAGCCAAACAATATGTATTTTTAGTGGTGGATGCGTTCACAAAATATGTAAGGCTATATGCCACCAAGACAACCAAAAGTACGGAGACCATAGACTGCCTAAACGATTATTTTAGGAATTTTAGTCGACCACAAATATTGATTTCGGATAGGGGTTCCTCGTTTACTTCGCGAGAATTTCGCGATTTTACGGATAACAATAATGTCCAACACATATTAATAGCGACGGGATCACCGCAAGCGAACGGGCAGGTGGAGCGGGTAAATCGCGTACTCACTCCAATGTTAGCGAAGTGTGTGGATGACGATACGGGAAGGTACTGGTATCGTATCTTACAAGAAATCGAATTTTCTGTTAATAATAGTATAAATAAGAGCACCGGCGAAACACCGAGCAAATTATTATTTGGAATAAGTCAGCGCGGAAAAATACAAGATGTAGTAGCCGAATATTTGGAAAGCGAGAATAGGAAACCGAGGCCAAACATAGAAGCCGTCCGTGCGAAAGCGTCCGAAAAAATTGTTGCGACCCAAAAATGGAATGAGGAGCAAACAAACCGGAGAAGAAAAGAGCCTCATAGCTATAAGGAAGGAGATCTCGTCATGATCCGAAATTTTGATTGTACCCCGGGCGCGCCAAGAAAATTAGTACCTCAGTTTAAAGGACCTTTTGTAATTAAGAGAGCGCTGAGAAATAGTCGATATGTAGTTGCCGATATAGCCGGTTTCCAAAATTCTCAAAAAGCCTATCAAGGTACTTGGGAACCGAGCAACATGCGACCGTGGCGCGAAATTAATTAGGATAATTTTTATAGTGTATATTGTCGTTACTATCTTATACTTACTTTATATGCAATTACTATATATTTAATTCATAATTACTTTGTTTACCTTATATTTACTTTAGATTTACTTTATAATTACTTTATATGATAGGCAAATTGTGTGCTATTTGTGAAGTCATCGGTCCGAGGACGGACTTAGGTCAGGATTGGCCGAATTGTAAGGTTGGTAGGTAATACCCAACGGTAACCAACAACCACGAGGTTGGCAACAAGGACCGATCGTCAATTGTTGGACCGATCGTCGATTGTTATAGACGATCGGGCCGGGACGAGAAGAACAGAGGTTCTTCTTCGTCGAACGCTCGTAGTGAATAAACGTACTGTTGATTTATACATTTTATTCCCGGGTATCTTATTCCATTTATTCCTAACCCGGTCTTACAAAATGAACATATTTTTATATTTTTATGGTTAGTTGTGCAAATATTCAAGTGGTGAGGTCATGGTAAAAGATGTGAAAAAGTCAACGCTACAGTATGAATAGGTGGTACCTAATTTAGAACATTTTTGACAAATTTTTGAGAGATGTCTTACATAACCACGTTTTTATTAGGGCCACAATGTGAACTGGTATTAATATGTCGTGGCAGGCCGACCCCTTGTTCGATTCGACATTCCAAAAAAATGTGTCAACGAGCTCACGGGTGCTGTAGGATTAACCTTAACACGTCTCTTCCCGTCAAAATCTTATTGATTCTGTCCATATCAAAAGACTACTCTCGTTGACAACGCAAATCAATCAATATCTCATTGATATTGTCATGTTTTCATATACACTGTAGCCATCAGGAACGTGTCCATTCTATCACCCGTGGTCACGTTCAACAAGGACCTAAACCATTTTCCTAAAGGACCTTGTCTCGTATTTCTTCAAAAATAAAACAAACGTAACAGTAACACAAATTTATAAATTACAATCAATAAAACAAACATGACAATAATAATAATAATACAAATTTACAAATCATTGCCTATGTCAACACGCCCCGACACGGCCTTCCTGACTGTCACACGTCCTCGTGTGCAATTACAATTACTTTATATAATCGTCTGCAAACAAAAACATCTTCTATATTTTTCATTCGAACATACTGACAGAATATTGATTTAGCTCTGTTTGCCATGTTCATCATAGACCTTGTACGAAAAACATTATTGATGTGTTTTCAATTAAACGGTTCAAAAATCAAATAATCTCATAGTACAAAATAGACAGCCTAGCCAAACGGTTCTAATACACAGTGAGCTCAAGACAATATTAACAATTATTTAGTCCACCACTGCACATAGCAAAACAAAAACAAAGCCAACCCATGTGGCTCCAGATCACCCACGTAATCACTCATAACACAGTCAACTCATGACTCAATACATCCATCGTCTGCCGTTACATCGCCCCGCCTCCTTTACCAGCTAAGCTGGATTTGGGAATAATGGCTTACGACTATTAAGCAAGACGCATGAATTTTCACATGTTTCTTTCCTCACTGTTATCACACCGACACTGGCACATTCTGTCTATTCATTATTAGTACATTTATCAAACGTATCAAGTTCTATGGGAATAGAGCTATCAGGCATCAATCTCAATCGCTCATGAGCATATTTAAGTGTCCTATTGCCAACTAGAGACTTCAAACGGTACCTATCATTAGGTAATACCTCTATTATTTTATACGGACCGTGATATTTACCATCCAATTTCGTTTGATTTCGTACGTGATTCTCTATAAGAACATAATTTCCGACTGAAAATCTAACAATTTTTGCCTTATCACTATCAAATCGTTTCTTGTCTCTCGCAGCGTTTTCATTAATCGCTTGGGTCGCTTGCTCAGCTTGTAACCAATTCTCTGATATTTCAGCTAAATTAATACGTTTCTCTTCAACTAGTTTATGACTGTTATTAATAGGTAAAGGGTTTCTAGAAAAGAAATCCGCATGACTCATACGCTTTCCTTCTCGGTATATCATATCATAATCATACGCCTGAAGAAATGCCCACCATCTATGTACCCGTGGCGTAAGATCAATTTTTGTTCGTGAAGCTTTAAGGGAATTGCAATCGGTGACAACTAAAAATTGTCTTCCTTGCAAAAAATGCCGGAAATGCTTTACAGCATTAACTACCGCTAATGTCTCCAACTCATATGAATGGTACCGCGATTCAGCGTCAGTGGTTCTCTTGCTATAATATGCAACCACATGAGATTTATTGTCTACTTTTTGTATAAGAACAGCACCGTAACCATCCGAGCTCGCATCAGTATGTAGCTCTATTGGATATGATGGATTGAATATCATTAATACGGGTTCATTCGTTAATTTACCAATAATGTCCTGACGAATCTTTTCATGGTCTGTTTCCCATTCTATCTTTCCTTTTCCTGTAGTCAACTTGTATAACGGAGAAGTGAGCTGAGAAAACTTTGGTATAAACTGCCTAAAGTAAGAAGCAAGGCCAATAAATTGCCTAAGCTGAGTCACCGTAGAAGGAGGAGAAGATTCTGTCAATGCTTTAATTTTCCGTGGATTTGGCCTGATTTTCCCCGCAGTCACTTCAAAACCTAAATATTCCACACGCGATTTTAAAAACGAACATTTTTTTAAATTGATTGAAAACCCTGCTAATTTTAATCTTTTTAACACTTCTTGTAACCTTTCAAATGACTGCTGTACAGATTCGGCCGGAATCATTATATCATCTATGTAACATATTACGAAAGTGTTTACGAGATCAGAAAGAGCTTGGTTTATAGCTCTTTGAAACACTGAAGGTGCATTACGAAGCCCAAACGGCATGGATAAATACTCGTATTGACTTTTCTATAGAGTCATCATGAATAGGAATTTGATGAAAACCCGACGCCATATCTAATGTCGTAAAGTATTGTGCACCGTTTAATCGCTGAATTTGATCACTTATGAGGGGTAAGGGATATCTATCAGGAACTGTATTACTGTTCAGTTCTCGATAATCAACACATAAACGATCGGAACCATCTTTCTTCTTTACAAGAATTATGGGACTGGCATACGGAGAACAACTTGGCCTAATTATTCCTACTAACAACAGTTCGCTGATTTTGTCCCTTACGATTTGTCTCTCATCAGGACTAAGTCGATATGGAAGCCGTTGCACAGTACGATTGGGATCTATTAATCTTATTTGTAATTTCCCAGTATTTACCCTTACTGTAGGTATGCCAACAACAAACAATTCCGATTCCAGAAGTTCGGCAGTTACCGGCGCAATATTACACAAATTAACCCGCCGCTCCGTTGATGTCCTCAGGTGTGATTTTCCATCATCCTTCTTACATTGTGGAGCAATATGACCGTCCTCTCCGCATTTAAAGCAGCTAACCGGCTTTTTCGGTGGACCTCGGTTACGGTTGCCTCCGCTTGTACTAGGCTTCGGTCCCAGCATCTTCATAGCTGCTTGCCGACGATGACAATCCGCTGCCTTATGCCCCATCTTGCCACATGTAAAAACAACGCTTCTTGACACCAAGATTTTGCGTTGTAGTTTGCATTGTCCGGGTCAAACTCTGGTAAAATTATCATGGTTGTCGATGCTGAACCTCGCGTTCGTTCCAATAGCATCTCAAACATTAACTTCCAATTTATTTCATCATTGTCAGGCGAGGAGACTTGAGGAGCTGAATTTTCCCGCAAGGATCCCACTTCTGATGTCGTGGCAGGCCGACCCCTTGTTCGATTCGACATTCCAAAAAAATGCGTCAACGAGCTCACGGGAGCTGTAGAATTACCTTAACACGTCTCTTCCCGTCAAAATCTTATTGATTCTGTCCATATCAAAAGACTACTCTCGTTGACAACGCAAATCAATCAATATCTCATTGATATTGTCATGTTTATACACTGTAGCCATCAGGAACGTGTCCATTCTACCACCCGTGGTCACGTTCAACAAGGACCTAAACCATTTTCCTAAAGGACTTTGTCTCGCATTTCAGACAATAATAATAATATATACAAATTTACAAATCATTGCCTATGTCAACACGCCCCGACAAATATAAGACTGCGGACCTTTATGCAAAATAAAAATCTTTTGCATTGATTATGAAGCGTAGAAACCAAGTAAGGATTTATTTCTCTCTTTGGTGAGTTTATTATTTATTATTTGTTACATAAATGCATAATATCCGCAGTCTAATAATAGTGATGATTTGCAACAACAATAATAATAACCATAATGAATGAATGAAGTAAATAATTTTTGGAAAACGTTCCTCTCCAATTTTTGGAGAACTGATAAGTTAACAATTATGCAAACATTTTTAAAAATTCTTGTTATGGTTTCACTGTTTAGTGTTTCTCCTGCCTATTTTTGGCGTAAATCCTTCAAATCCGCAGTCTACTTATAATTCATGTTTTCTCGTATTACATTCGTACCACGGACAGAAAAATACAGCTCGGTATGAGGGTTCGTCGAAGATCCAGTAAGGGAGTTCGAAGATAGAAGGAGACACAAAGGTGGCCGCGAAGGGTGAGGGGGTGGGTGAGGGGGTGGGTGAGGGGGTGGGTGAGAGCCGAATGAAACAAGAGAACTCGCGATGTATCGATTAACATCCAGACGAACTTGACACAGCTCCGAACACGTGGGCGGTTGAGTAGCAACGTGGGCGAGAGGAACGAAAAAAAATATGGTAATAGTTAGGGAAGGATTCAAGACGCTTTGAGAATCAAAACCATGTTAGGTATCATGCTGATCATGTTATCTAGAACTAGTTCATATTTGTCTCTACAACCTCCGCGCAATTTGCAGGATTTCTCGATGATCATTCAAATAAGGATTTTGGTAAATGTTTTTGTTTGCAATTTGCATCTATATATTTTTACAAACATGAATCCTTAATGTAAGCAACAAAATTACACCCATATTTTGATTTATAAAGTAACTGTAAAATTGTTGAGTTACATAAATTGAAAAGTAAATTTAATTTATTTAGTAATTGCTTTATTAGTTAATTCAAGAAAGTATTTTTAGAAATAATACTTATAATACAATTATTATATTTATTATGAATATAGGTGACACACCATCAACATTATTTTCATATCGGAAAACATTATCTTACGTTATGTGTTCTATTGTGTTCGGTGACATTATATGTACATATGTCACATCATATTGTTACATGTACATGTGTCAGGCTATATCTGTGGCTGTAAGGAAAAATGCCGCATGTCACAATTTCAAAAAATTTCAGTTTATGCATTAATCGAGCTTTAGAGTATAGGATTTACGCATTCACCAGAAAAAGTCATGAAAACAAAGAAAGGCTAAAAAAAATAATGCAATTTGGCCGGTGTTCTATACAAAAAATTAGTGATTAAAACTTTAAACGGAAATATCTCGAAAGTGAAAGTTATGTGACATACGGCGTTCTTCCTTACAACCACAGACATTCACGTGGCGTTATAAACCGTGGGCGCAGGTAACTGCAGACAAAAAGGGGGAGAGAAGTGCGTGTGGGCTTATGTATAGGCGTAGCCGAAATATTGTGGCTCAACAAACTACATACATACAGTGACTCCCACTAATATTCGGACACTCTCAAAAAGACGATAACTTTTTAAATATTCGACCGTACACTATGGATTTTTTTTAGAAGTTAGCACAATCGGTTTTGTTACGTAACGTGAAAAGAATTTTTGAAAAAATTGCAATTGGTCGGAATTGCAGAGAAAATACTAAAAGTTATATTTTACAACTTTTTTATCTTGGCTCATAATGAAAATGTAGAAAACACGTTTCGTAGATCTGTATCAATTAAACATATTCTGAAAATTTCATTAAAATCGGTCAGCGTTGCAATGAGCTATAAACGTTTAAAGATGGTAGAAATTGCAATTTTTCACGATTTTCAAATATCTTTCAATGCCTGTCGTTTTTTCCCACATAAACCGATTTCGATGAAACTTTTACAATGCATATAATTGACACAGATCTAAAAAACATATTTTCTAAATTTTCAATATAGGCCCACATAAAAAAGTTGTAAAATGCAGTTTTTAGTAGTTTCTCTACACTTCCGACCAATTGCAATTTTTGAAAAAATTTCTTTTCACATCATGTAGTAAACTAATTGTTCTCATTTCTCAAAAACAATTCAAATCGTATGGTCCAATATCAAAAAAGTTATCGTTTTTTTAAGAGCGTCCGAATATTAATGGAAGTCACTGTATACATACATACATGTACAGGGTGTATAAAAATTATATGTCACGAATACCACGGAGGGATCGTATACCTTCGGATCGGTGGAGATTTGTTAAAAAAATGGACCGCAAAATTGACCTTGACCCTTTCTTTCAAGGTCAAAAAACTTTTTATCGAATCGTATAGTATTCGTCGCAAGCAACAAAAATCTCAAAGGAACAATGGGTCTCAAGTCAACCATTCTCTTAAAAAACGACTTTGAAGTTCCGTAAACTAATTTCTTTCATGTCTACATGGTGTCCGAGAATAGTAAAACCGTGGCGGGAATGATTCTACATGAGAAAATAAATTGAAAGTATAAAACAAATTTTTTTTATTTGACGCCTCGTTTTCTAGAAAATTGGCTTTAAAAATCCGTCAAATTCGCGTGCCTAATGTTTTTAAGAAGTAGAATTAGTAGGTCATGAACAGACGCGTCAGACAATTCCTATTCAATAACACGCGTGTTCGCTGAATTTTCAATCTCTAATTTCTCGAAAGCGAGGCGTCGAATAAAAAAAATTTATTCCATATTTCCTATTTATTTTCTCATGTAGAATCATTCCCTCCACGGTTTTACCGTTTTGGAACACCCTGTAGACATATAGAACAAATTAGTTTACGTAACTTCAAAGTCGTTTTTTAGGAGAATGGTTGACTCGAGACCGATTGTTCCTTCGAGATTTTTGTTGCTTGCGATGAATACTATACGATGCGATAAAAAAAATTTTGACCTTGAAAGAAAGGGTCAAGGTCAATTTCGCGGTCCATTTTTTTCCATTTTTTTACTCCATGGTATTCGTGACATATAATTTTTATACACCCTGTACATATGTATAGTTGTGACGAAGGTTTGCCGGTCGGCGGGATGGGCCGCGGCGACCTAGGCCCTAGGCACAAAGTTCGTAAACTTTGCGATCGAGGCTTGCCGATCAGCGCGAGGTTTGCCGCGCAGCAATCTGGGGACTGTCTCCTGCGGGCATTCAAGGTTATACTCTCTCTGTGGTCGGACGCACGTACATCAGTATATTAACCATTGTATTAACCGGTGTATTAATTAGTGTATTAACCACTGTATTAACCACTGTATTAACCACTGTATTAACCACTATATTAACCACTGTGTTAATTAGTGGGTGAACTTTTCGACGTGTGATGCCCTCACCGATTTTGCTGATTTTTGGATATATCGTAGAACTCAACATTTTGAACAACTTTTTTGTTTGCATATTCGTGTCAGTCGGCTTTAGTTTCCGACATATTAGCGATATACTGGTGTAAAACTGCCGGTACCATTACATTAAATATTGTCTATGCGTGCATGCTCGGTAGTATGTACAGTGGATGTAAAACATATTCGTACACCTTTTAAAAACGAATAACTTTTTCAAAATTTGACCCAACAGCTTGAGTTTCTTTATGACGTTAGAAGGATTAGTTTACTAGCTAATGTGTAAATAATTTTGTTTTTATTGTTATTGGTCGCAATTGCGAAGGAAAAAGTAAAGGTCACGATTTTTAAATTTTTTATCTGTGCCTGTAGTAAAAATTTCAAACATGTATTTTGTAATAAGCAGAATTTTAATGTTTTCGGCGCATTGGTTCGATGAAATATTACTAAACAACGTTTCGTTCTTGTTATAATTTTCTAGTAGGATATGTGTTTGAATTTACCGCCAAATTTGGATTTGGCCAATAGATCGATCGACAATCAGATACATATATTTCCAAATGTCTCCACGTTTCCTCACTCCCATGTATACTGTCCGAGCAGCAACATGTGTGTCATTAAAATGTTTTTAATTTTTAAATAAAAATTACCCTGCGATACTAAGCAAGTGAGTAAGGTTTTCTTTAATTTTCTTTTTGGGTTATTTTTCTGGTGTTTGGTTTCACAATGTATATATGAAACGTTGAGAATGGATATTGTGCTAATTTGCAAATAGTTGTTTAGTAATATTTGATCGAACCAATGCGCCGAAAACATTAAAATTCTGCTTATAGCAACTTACGATCGACATTGTTTTAACACGTATTTTGTAAATCTAAGTAAGTTATGATACATGTACAAAGTTTCATTGAAATCGGTTGACGCATAAAAAAGCTATGGGCATTATAACATGTAAAAATCTTCGAATTTAGGGTTTGCTAATCATTTAAATCGCGGATTCTTACAATTTTTACTGTTTTAAATTATTTATATTTCATAACAACCTTGATCGATTTCGATGAAACTTTGTACATGTTTATAACTTACTTATATCTACCAAATGCACCTTATAAATTTCCACTACAGGCACAGATAAAATATATAAAAATCGTGACATTTACTTTTTTCTTCGCAATTGCGACCAATAACAATTTTAAAAAAATTATTTACACATTAGCTAGTAAACTAATCCTTCTAACGTCACAAAAAAACTCAAGTTGTTGGGTCGAATTTTGAAAAAGTTATTCGATTTTAAAAGGTGTACGAATACTTTTCACACCCACTGTATGCGTCGATACAGTGTGATCGATGTACACCTAACCCAGACTTAACCCAGACTTAAACAAAAATTTTTTTTTCTTAGGAGCAAAATGCCTTTACGCACGTCCGGCCAAGTTGAATAAATTATGTAAATGAACTCATTTTTACAAAATACCGTCGAGGAAAATATACGCGTCTAACAAGCCGATTTTCAGCAACTGGCGTTGGAGGCCGCGATATTGACTATGTTAACATGATGCGAATTCAAAATATTAACCGTTCTTCTGAACATGCACGCATAGACAATATTCAATGTAATGGTACCGGCAGTTTTTCGGTGATATCTCGGAAACTAAAGCCGACCGACACGAATATGCCAAGAGAAAAGTTGTTCAATATGTTGATTTCTACATGACATATCCAAATATAATCAAATTCGGTGAGGGCGTGACACATCGAAAGGTTGACCAATCGGTGTATTAACCACTGTATGAATCAGTGTACTAACAATAATGTTCGTCCGTTGAATAGTGCAGTGTAGTGAAGCGTCAGTCACCCATTTCCTCTCGCGAACATCAATAAATTAGTGAAAAGAATTGACCTCACTGTGTTATATGAATTCCTTCACTTAATATCGTGGAAAATGCTACAGTTTATTAAACCGTTATGTCCCCCGTCATTGTGGTAGATAATTTTTCATGGCACTTCACCATTCACCCTTGTAATTTGCGTGAACGTATTGAGAATTTTTGAATGGCGTGTTTGCAATAGGGCTGTTACTTTTCCGAAGCTTCGACTCCTCGAAGGATTCGAAGGAACGAAGGGAACTTCGAAGTTTCGAAGTCTTCGAAATTTATGAAGTTGTAATTTACGAGTTTCATATCATGTCATAATTTTTGATAAATAAAAGTATTAAATATTTGACAGAATATAAACACCACCAGTTATAACAAATACATTTATTGTACATATAAGTTGTAAACAAGATTTCATGAAGACGAAGGAACACGGGATAAAACAAAATAGATAGTAACGATATCTCCTTCGAAGTTTCTGAAATCGAAGCTTCGAAATTCGAAGCAGAACGTGCGAAACCGGTGTAAGATTGTATGAAATTATACGTATGTACATAATGTAGAAGAGAATGTTTTGGTTGGGTGGGAATGAGTAGTGCAAGTGCTGTGGTACAGGTGGCAGTACAGTGAGTAAGGAGAGAAGCGAATGAAGAAAGAAGTGGACAAACGATACGAAGATTTTCAAGTATAAATTGACTCTACTACTAATTTGTAAAAATGGTAATTTTCCCGTTTTTGTAAGCCCATCAATATAATTAAAATTGTACACTGTGGTATAGTAGATCAAATATTATATTCCACAATTTTTTGGAATATTTATTCTAATTCTAATACTGCATTCTAATACTTTATTCTAGTTCTAATACTTATTCTAATTCTAATACTTATTCTAATTCTAATACTTTATTCTAATACTCATTCTAATTCTAATACTTATTATAATTCTAATATTTTATTCTAATACTTATTGTAATTCTAATACTTACTATATTCTAATGCTTTATCCTAATTCTTATTCTAATTGTAATGCTCATCATACTACCCACACACTTCTTCCACAATCTTCACACTCTAGAATATTAGAAGTATTCTAATACTCCATTATACTACTCACACACTTTCTTCACAATTTTCACATTCTAACAGACACTGTCTGATTTTCAGCAAAGTGATCATACATAACTAGACTGCGAACCTTTATGTAAAATAAAAATTGTCTGTATCAGGAAACAGAAGCCAAATACAAGAGTTTTTCTTCCAATGGTTCTAACAAATTGAAACTAATATATCCATGTTACTAAATTCTTCTAATCATTATATTTGTGCATTTTTATATGCATAAAATCCGCACTCATAACTTGGTTAATATTCTTTCCAAATATTACTAATAATTCTGTTCCTTTTTTCCATAAGCACGTGGCAGCACGGTTTCCCGATCGGCATTTTCCCAAGTAATTTCTCTAACGACATCGTTAACTATTTTTACAGAACACTTTAGCGGTGGTACTTTTTTTACATCTACCGGATACTGAAACCATTTTAGACGATCGGGAATCCCTTTAGGATCCAATTGCTCGGCAATTTGAACCGATGGAGGTTGAATGCCCATCGCTAGCAGCAGTAGGCTACCCACCTCCGATTCACCCCCTCTTCACCCCCGATTCACCCGTTTTCACAGCGTTCCTCGCGTCGAAAAATGCCAACTTGACCGAGTTCGGCTGCGCCCTTTCTTTCGACTCGGCCTGCTCTGCCGTTTCCGGCACCGTGTTTGCAACCTGAGTCGCGCGGATTATCTCGACGAAAAGCGTCCCACGAAATTGCAGCCGCGAAACGGATTATCGATATTTTTATTATTCATTGGATCGGCGCTCCTCGTCTCGGTGTTGCCATTATTGATCTTACTGTGCTCTGCTGGGTCAACAATACTCGGGGGGACCTGATTTGAATAGGATGCGAAATTGATTTTTCGCGAAATTACACTCGTACAGAAAATCTAACCAGTGACGCATTCGTACACTGGAATCTCTGCTAAAAATTGTTGATATTTAAACTATTATAACTTGGTGGAAAATAGTCGTGCAACAATCTGTCTCGGCTCGTTTTAAAGCGTCAAGCCTCTACTTTTAAAATCCTTCCCTAGTTTTTTAAAATGATATTTGCACATCATCAAATTTTGCTAATTCAATCGTCTCTGCGAAAAATATATAACAAATCTTCAGGAGAAATATTTGTTACATGTGTTACGAGCCGAGGGTTAGGCAAGCCTTGCGTGACCGAGGATTGTTTGATTTTTAATGTTGACTCGTACGTTATGGAAATTAATTTAATACACCTCAAGGATGTGAATAATAAAGATAGACTCTTAATATATTAACACAGAATGATATATTCTAATTTAAACTCCAGACAATACAATTGGTTTGTATAGTTTGTCGCGGATTCTCTATCTAATACTCTTAGTTTTAACGCACCGAGAAATGCGGGGACGATCACTGACGTTATAGGCACTGTCAGGTAAAACTGCTTGAAAGGGACTTTGGTTACCCGATACTATTCGTACTGCGTTCAGTTCGCTTGAAACACCCGATTAATAAGAGGATCCATGTCCCTTATACACTGTCAACCCGTTAAGTATTGTCACCATTGTTTAGGCATTTCCGGTAGTGAAATTAAAAATTGTTTTAGACAAAAAAATGCCTTTTACATTAAAAAGTCAAGGTCACCTTGACTTTTTTAAATGGCACCATATGTTTCGGACATCATAGGATTGTTGCTGACGTCGAGACGAATTCAACGGTGTATTATACTATGACCTTGAAATTACCTCAAACTCGAAAATTTTGTGCAAACGTAATTTTAATGAAATATTATTTCTTACAAAATAAATCAGGTTACATCAGATGTTCGAACTGCGATCCATCTTTTATGATACAGAACTCTGCTCTTTGTATTAGATTGTACAAAATTTTCGAGTTTGAGGTCATTTCAAGGTCATAGTATAATACACCGTTGAATTCGTCTCGACGTCAGCAACAATCCTATGATGTCCGAAACATATGGTGCCATTTAAAAAAGTCAAGGTGACCTTTAGTTTTTTATGTAAAAAGCATTTTTCAGATTTAATAATATGCGAACATGTAGCTCACCAAGTACTAATAAACTTTTGTCTAAAACATTTTTTAATTGCACTACCAGAAATGCCTAAAAACTGGTGACAAAACTTAACGGGTTGACCCTGTGTAGCACCAAAATCGGCCTAAACGATAGTGAGGGCCACGTACTATACATCTGATTAGATTTAGATTCTTGGAACTTATGCAACTCGCTTCATCTTGAAATGAGCCCTAGTTCTTTTCAATTTTGAGTAAGCCCTTTGTTATGGAATAGGCCCTCTGTTCCGGCAGATATCTCCGGAAGGGTCAAGAGTCACAAACGGAAACGTCTGCACACGTGACACATGCCTCAATACACCATAGAATTAAAAATGGAAGATTTTCTTTGAAAATGACTCCTCGAAAATTGCTATTAAACTTTGAAGTGTATAAAATGCAGTTTGGAAATTATCGTGATAGTGTATGATTAAAAAATACGTGTACGTACAAAATTCAGTTTAATCTCATCGGATCTGAATAATTCCCTTCTTTATTAAAATTTTGCAAATTTCGAAACTTGAGACGTCCGAATACGATTTACTATTATAGCTTGCCTTACAGACTTGGGAAGCCTCCATTGTGTTCGAGAACATGAAAGGGGTTTCACGGCACTCAGATCTTCCAAAAGTTGGAAAACTTTGGAAGCTTATCCTGAAGACCTTGAAGATTTGAAAGATGTAGAAGCTTTCCGGGTTCGGTGTGCAGGTTTCGAAGTATTTCAATGCCTCCTAGATTTTTAAGATTTTCACTTTAGAACTTTGCAGAGACGTTCAAATTTCTAAGGCTTCGAAAAATTTTTAAAAATTTTTAATGTATATACATCTGTGGAAAAAAGGTAGTAATCGAATCAATAAGAAGAAAGTATAGACATAAATACAGAGTGTCCCAAAAATGTTGCATTTCCGTGAGAGTGATTCCTGAGATGATTTGAAGTAACTTTTTCCTTTGCGAAAATGTTCTCTGCGGCTTCATTGAGGCGTTATTAACGAAAAACGTAGACCCAACAGGGCGCGCCTAGAACAGACGGGTTCTGATAGTGGACGCGCTCTGATTGGTCCGCGTTTTACGTAAATAACTCCTCAACAAAACCGCGGAGATCATTTTCGTAAAGAAAAAAGTTGTTTAAAACGACCTTAGGAACTCATTTATAAGGAAATGCAACATTTTTGGGACACCCTATATACTTTACTATCAAAAATTTTCTTCCTCTTGTCAATTCTCATTTATTTCTGCTAGACAGTTTTATCTCCGGCAACAGTCCGGAGCGAACACGTTTTCAATTTGTTACTACAGTACGCTGTAATTTATTTCTCCGGCGCGGCGTTTCGTTTCTGAACGGAGGAACGTCTCGTTAAACACAGCAATCATTTTGTTGCCTTGTTTACGAGAATCACGAGGTACAAGCAGTTTTACAGAAGAAGACTGTGCTCCTCGTTGAAAAGTGAACTCCCACCGTCCACAGAAACTCGAACGGGATTTCCTCAAGTTCCTCGCTCGATGCCTTAGGAAAGTAATCTCCAAGCAATCCTTTGATCAGTTGGAAAAGCAAAGTGTGCTCGGCCCGCTTCGGTCCCGACGCAGACAATTCAAATCGATCGTCCTTATTGTCAGCGTTATCGTGACCATTAATCAAGGATGCCACCGTGAATCTTGTTACGTTCATTGTTCCCGCGAAAGTGGCATCGTTATCTCGAGGTGGCCGCGAACGATGCTCCACTTTTGAGCTTTTGTTGGGGAAATAATTAACGCGTGCCGGACGGACGGTGGACATTAATCCCATTTTGAACCGACGCTCACGAATGTCGATCAAATTACTTCTTCCTTTCTCCGGAACGAATGTTTTATTTATTCTCGAATGCAACTAGAAACGCGCAGTTCCATTGCCACGATTTTATTTTGCAATCCTGAGTTCCCTGTGGGAGTTTAATTAAAATCATTCGCAAATTATGTATAAATTATGTCAAATTTTAATCGAGTTTCACTAGCTGTGACTATAATTCATCCATTTTTTAATCAATTTTGAAATTATATAATTAAATTAAATAATTTTTTAGTATATTTTTCTAGAAGAAGTAATATAGTGAAGAAAATTAACTCAATTAACATCATAATAATCTATTAAGAAAATTTTGTACATTCTATCATGTTTTATAAAAGATATTAATAAATAACAATTTTATAGGTGAAGCAGTTACATAAATTTTCTTAACAAATATTTAAAGTAGCCTTTCAGAACAAATATGATTTTATTGACTAAATTTTAATTTACTTTTGCTATGTATTAAAAATTCCATAGACAATTCCTGTCATATTATGGTATTAAAAAAAATATATTTTGATTATTTTAAAATTAAATCAATTAAATATATTATTGAAACTTCAATTTCTAGTTTTGACCACTACCACAATTTTAAGCAAACTAGATGTTATTTTATTAGTTTTTATTTATTAAAATAGATGATTCCCAAGGTAGAAACCTTTGGAAATTCATCTAAGATAGAAGTGAATATTATGAAGATTAATTAGATGTGTCTTCCCGTATCGGTAATTAGTGTGCATCTACTTTGTCTGTTATATCATCAAGCTGAACTACTTAAGGTCTAATTATTCACTCATTGGGAAGTGCTTTCCTTTGCAAACTCAATCACAACACCTCCCGCAACTTACAAAATTGTCTTTGACTATATTCTCACTTGGTATACGCAAAATTGATATGCATGCTGTTATTAATATGCACGTGCCAACGATATTATAAGTGAAATCGATCTGAAGTTCAATTATGTTGTCAAATATACATGGAACAAGCGAAATAGGACTAAACTTCAATAATTACCATTTGTGAACGTGTTTTTTTGCATCGTAAACTGTATATGCCTATGTTTAAATATTGCATGTTTCGATGAAAAAGATAATAAAAATCCCAGGATATCAAATAAAACAATAAAATTTTCTCTTATAAGCACTACAAACATTTAATTTTATCAAACTGATTTTTAAAAATACGGATTACCGTTCTTGAAAATAAAAACACATTTAAGGTATTCAAAGCTATAACTTTGTTGCCTTCACAAATTTTTAAATAACAATATTAAACCAAATGATTTAAAAGTGGTGGGTAAGGGTGTGTCGTAAAGGCTGGGACACCGTGTAAGTTAGGACAGTGCGATTTTTCGAGCGAAGCAGGAATTGTCATTTTCATCTGATTCTTCGGATTCATCTGCTTTAGAAGATATAGATTTTTGTATTGTCTGTATAAAGAACATGCCAAAGAAGTTATGTCGCTCGAATTCCATCGAATGCAACACCTGTAAAAGAGCTGTGCACTTGAAATGCGCTAATATGCCTGCAAGTTATTTCACATGCAAACATTGTAAAAGTGAATCGGACGATGAAGTCGGTTATTATGAAGTGAACAATGTTTTTTTGTGTCAAATCATGATCTAAGAAATAAATACTCAATAAGCATTGAATATAAGGCGTTTTGACTTCATTTCAGCACTTACTTTTCAGAGTTTTTTTTTTAGTGTCCCAACTTATACGGCAAATATAATTAAATTATTTAAATTATTTCGGCAAAATTTCTTTTGCCGAAAACATTGTCTTGGGAAAATTAGCTAGAACTTTTTATCCGTTAACACTATCATTATACTTTCTACAGCGAAAATGTAGCTAGCAACTATACCTTTCTAACGGCATATTATTTTTTTGCTTTTGCTTAAATTTTATAGCTGAAAAACAAAACGTGTTCCAACATTTACGATACTCCCTTTCTATCGAATTAAATATTACAAAAATTAATTGTAAATGTTTTATAAAGAACTTTTGCTAATTAGCAATAGCTCTTTTATACAAGCTGTTATTTTTCTTCGAATATACAACAGTTCACGGTTGAACTATCATGATCTGCCTTTCAATTCGCCGTTACTTCCACCGACAATAAAATAAAAAAGGTAACCATCCTCCTGAGAATTACCCTTCTGCAACTTCCTCGTTATCGGGAAAAAACGAAAGAGAGCAATGTGAGTGTTTGCAATTAAAAACTTCACGCCCTGAACAAGTTTCTTTTTTAACTAAATACCCCGTCCGCTACGGGATCGAGTTATACTACTTAAGAAAAGTTTCTCCGTCCGGCGAATGCATTTCGAAAACTATTCCTCGGTCCATCTCGCTGAGAGAGTTATGGTTGTGGATGACGTGTCTGCGACAAGAATTGGCTAAATATAAAATTGAAAAATTATGTTCGCTTCTATTAAATATTAAACTTATCAATAAAGCTTCAAATATAGCATTCCACTATGTTATATGTAATAATCATACATTATAGTATTATATTCTATCATATTAGATTATACGTATGGTTATTTATTAAAAAAAATTTGCATGTAACAATTTCAGACATTATCACTAATTTTGCATGCCATCTAGTCTGATACAAGCTCAAAGAAATCCATTTGCACTATAACTTATTCAAAATAAAAACTTTCCCGTAGCAATGCCGTAGTTTCAACTCTCTGTCTGGCTTGATATCGAGTTATGCTACTTTAACGAAGTTTCCTTTATCAGCAACGCATTTAGAAGAGTTCTTCTCAATCGGTTCGACTGTGATTTACTGCTGGTACACAGTCTATGGCCAGAATGAAGTTCTTTTTACTGGTAATCTCATTTAGAAAACTTTTCCACCATCTCAGTGAACATTAAACTACTTTAATGCAATGTCCGCCACGCTATAGTGTTATACTACTTAAACGAAACTTTTTCTGTAATGTCTTAACTGTAGAACGTTTCTCTCAATATTGCATTTCTCGTGTCTCCAAGTTTACGTTGGATTTATTCAAATTAGTTGATGTTTCTCGAGAAATGCCACGTCGAGTACTTAGTTATACTACTTAAAATGTACCCTAAAATGCATCTATATATTTTGAAAATGATTTGAATGTTTTTGATTTTACATCATTTTTATCGTGAATTAGCTAAGAGTAATTTACTAACAGAAGTATTAAAAGTTACATCAAATAATATCATAATGTTTTACTCATTTACAATTATTTACTTTACCAGATGCATCCAAAAGACTTTACTAAAACATAATTTCAATTCTTTACAAATTTTATATTGACTTTATAGTGAAAAAATCAGGGGAGCTTATTGTGAAAGAGTGATTTACAAGAGAGTGTTTTAAAATTCAAGATGGTGTGTTAGGTAGTAAATTATTGTCTTCTATACGTGCTGAGAAGAATATTTAAGGTTCCCACGACTGTAAGAAAAAGTAGATTCCACGGAATTCCTTTGGACAATCAGCCACGTCAATGCGGACGCCGCGCCGCGCCGCGCCGCCATCCCGTCTCGGAGCTAAGATCAAGGGGGATTCTGGAAGCCGCTCAAGGCCAGCCATAATCTCTCCGGCAGCGACGCCGTCCGCCATCGTTTGTCATCGTCTCCGAAATTTCAACATTCATCTTGTGTATCTCGCATCCCATTAAGTACCCGTGTTCGACCGCTTCTTTCTCAGCCGCGTGTCCCATTCACGATGGAATTCGAGGTTACAGATGTCGCGACCTCTATTGACTTGTTCCCCTGCGATTTCAAGTGAATCTCCGGGCGCGTCTTGGCAGAGCTCTGTTTCGGTCACAGCTGGGTAAAATATTGTCTCGAATAGTACATAGTATGTCGGGTTTTTTATTGAATAAGACGTGGCTTTATTAACACATAAACTTTATTTTATAAAGTAAAACACCGAACGTACCAAAATAGTCATCAGCGATACATAAACCGATATGCAAATGCCTTTATATTTCCAAAAAAGTAAATAGTTTTGTTTGGACATACGTTGAGATTTTTGAAAATAAAATATTTGATCGACAAGAAAAATGTTTTGAAAATAAACTTTAGAATAGTATTTTATTCGAAGATCTCTGGGAATATTTTATTCATATGAAACAATTTTTTTTAAAACTAGACTCACTTTTTTCTACAATACTTCCGTATAGCTGTTACGGTCCGAACAAATTATGTCATTACATATTTCCTTTTTCCATCGGCAATGCTGTGGCTTGATAATGAGCTAGCATTGTGGGAATTCCCTAATCAAACGCAGCACGGTCTTCGATGTGTTAAAATTAAAATCATTTTTATCTCCGGCGACGCGATTGTTACACCCCCTATACATATAACGTATATGTATCCTTGGAATCAACATCGTCCCAAACACGGATAAACTTATAAAAACCATATGTACCAGTGTACGAGGAAAGGACAAGGTCTGTTCCAGTATCGTTATACGAAGCATGATAGCAACGCTCAGCGTTGTGGGGATACCATAGCTATTCATGCCGTACATTGTCAAAGATTCGTGCTCTCCTCGTTAACCGAAAATCGACGCTTAACCGTTACATACAATCACATAGCAAAGTCACGCCGTATGAATCCTACGGGAAAATCGTTGACTATGGTGAAAGACAGAGAGAGCACATGCCTAGACAAGGAGAACATACTCGAGCACCAAATTCTTGTATCCGATTGGCCACCGCACGCCGCGAAGTGGGAATAATTCATACAGGATACTCTCGTCTCCTGAGAGATTACGAATTGGAATCACTTATCGACAAATAATCGCGAGGTACGTGTCGGTTTGTCCGTAGGGTCTTAGAGCGGGAGTTGTGGTAAAAGTTTAATTATTAGCATATTCGGGCAAGGGACTCGGCCTTTCGTTAAACTTGTATCACCTTTCCTTTTTCTAATATCTAAAGTTTTATTCTTCTTTCTTCTTAGATTCTTTCTAACCTTACATAAATTCCAAATTACAAGAATGTTAATATCGCTTTAGCATCGAGCTAGTTTACAAACTAATCGTGCGAGTGCCTCTATTTCTATCTTCAGTTACAAATATCATACATATAATATATATACAAGTCAGCTACAAATATTAATCTATCTCGAATAGAATCGAACAGAGCTAGTATCGATTGGGTGAGTTGTTTTCAGTTAAATCTAAATTGATCATTACATATCTTCATTATTTTTCTACGTATACCATATACAGGGTGTACGCGTTAAGTTATGTCACCATTTTTTAGGCATTTCCGGTAGTGCAATTAAAAAATGTTTTAAACAAAAGTTTATCAGTACTTGGTGAGCTACATTTTCGCATATTCAAAAATCTGAAAAAATGCTTTTTACATAAAAATGTAAAGGTCACCTTGACTTTTTTAAATGGCACCATATGTTTTGGACGTCATAGGATTGTTGCTGACGTCGAGGAGAATTCAACATTGTATTATACTATGACCTTGAAATGACCTCCAACTCAAAAATTTTGTGCAAACGTAATTTTAATGAAAAGTTATTTCTTATAAAATAAATCAAGTGACATCAGATGTTCGAACTGCGATCCACCTTCTATGATACAGAACTCCGTTCTTTGTATTAGATTTTTCGTTGTCGCCATAATTAGGGCGTCTCAGTTTATGTTTACTCTCGTCGCTTCCCATATTATGTTCAAGAACTTCGAAATCGCATAACAACTGCATGTAATAACATAAACCGAGACGCCTTAATTATGGCGACAACGAAAAGTTTAATACAAAGAGCGGAGTTCTGTATCATAGAAGGTGGATCGCATTTCGAACATGTGATGTAACTTTATTTATATTGTAAGAAATAACTTTTCATTAAAATTACGTTTGCACAAAATTTTTGAGTTTGAGGTCATTTCAAGGTCATGGTATAATACACTGTTCAATTCGCCTCGACGTCAGCAACAATCCTATGACGTCCAAAACATATGGTGCCATTTAAAAAAGTCAAGGTGACCCTTACATTTTTATGTAAAAAGCATTTTTTCAGATTTATGAATATGCGAAAATGTAGCTCACCAAGTACTGATAAACTTTTGTTTAAAACATTTTTTAATTGCACTACCGGAAATGCCTAAAAAATGGTGACATAACTTAACGCGTACACCCTGTATACAGTGACTCCCTCTAATATTCGGACACTCTTAAAAAGACGATAACTTTCTTAATATTCGACCATAAAACTTGAAATTTTTTGAGAAGTTAGCACAATCTGTTTTGTTACGTAACGTGAAAAGAATTTTTGAAAAAATTGCAATTGGTTGGAATTGCAGAGAAAATACTAAAAGTTATATTTCACAACTTTTTTATGTTGGCTCATATTGAAAGTGTAGAAAACACGTTTTGTAGATCTGTATCAATTAAACATATTCTGAAAATTTCATTAAAATCGGTCAGCGTTGCAATGAGCTATAAACGTTTAAAGATGGTAGAAATTGCAATTTTTATAATTTTATTATATCTTTCAATGCCTGTCGTTTTTTTCCACATCAACCGATTTCGATGAAACTTTTACAATGCATATAATTGACACAGATCTACAAAACATATTTTCTAAATTTTCAATATAGGCCCACATAAAAAAGTTGTAAAATGCAGCTTTTAGTATTTTCTCTACAATTCCGACCAATTGCAATTTTTGAAAAAATTTCTTTTCACATCATGTAGTAAACTAATTGTTCTCATTTCTCAAAAACAATTCAAATCGTATGGTCCAATATCAAAAAAGTTATCGTTTTTTTAAGAGCGTCCGAATATTAATGGTAGTCACTGTATACATATTTATTTTTATGCGAGTACATATGTAACGCCTTGTCTTTAAGCGAACATTTTATATATTGTTAACGTTATACTTTTTCTATCTGTATATGTTGTTGATTTTAGAATATATTTTATCGTTGGTTATTAGATACTTATATATACATATATTATTTTACCATTCATAATCCGCTTCCTTCCGAATCAATCGCACATTATAAGAGTCCCTTCAAATATTTATTTCATTCCGCCAGTGCAATCCACCCGTAACGCAAGGGCGTAACGCTCTTCATTCGGTACGCGGTAAGCGCATAACATAGCTATATTTATTTTCTTAAACGAAACAAGTGCCAACAGATTAAAAAAAAATGAATTCAAAACATTTTTCCAATTTTTTAATAATTGAAAATAGAGACTAATATTTCTTTATACTAAATCTAGCACAAATATAACTACAATAGAAACTGACTCAAATTTCAAAATCAATTTATATTATTAATAGCAAATTATTAATATTAATACCGTAAATAAAAGTGCACGAATTAAGAAAGAAAATGAGCAGAAGATTAATGCACATAACACAGAACGACTGCCATCTTGTAGTTCCATCAATTAACGTCATCGAGGTTCCATTAAAAAGGAACTCCGCGGTACACAGAAAATGTAATCGATCGTCGGCAAACACTCTCGCGGACATCGGTCATCTTCAACCCCTTCAGTCTCGAGGTCAACAGAATTGCTAAACAAAGGGTGCGAAAGGTAAATAATTTTCTTCCTCCGGAAACTCCACTTCGGCCGACAGGTTGTACCAATCCTCGTTATTTCCTCTCGGCTCTTCCGATTTTCTGTTTAAAAATCACGTTACCCTTTGGTACGGTACACCTAACAGCGTCCAATATCCTCGAGGGCGAGCTCATGGTTGGCTGGAAGCAAATCGCGACGACACGTTCTCAAAGCGAGTTGTCCCCGGTGCCGGAAGACTGTCAAGTAGACTCGAAAAAGAAAGGCAACCTGCTGCTTTTCTCGGTGCTGGGCGACTGGAATCTCGACATGACAGGAAAGAACCACCCCTCGTCACCCCCGGGAACGAAACCGGCGAAAGTTTCGCGATAATTTTAAGAGAAAGTGAAACAGAGTGAAATAGAGTGAAACAGAATGAAACGTGAACGTGGGGTCTGGATCTTTTGATAGATGAAATTATTTGTCAATTTTTTGTTGGCCTCCCAATGCACGGGTAAATATTTAAATATAATTCCCTACAACGTCTAGATCTATTCTTTCTGGTTATAATCACAAACAAAGCAAGCGAATATATTTAACCTATTAAGCAATTTCAAGATGTTAAATAAACAACAATATTCGTCATAGGTCCCACAGACCCAACCCGTGCACCAGAGGGTCAAATGTATGATTTAATTAGTGACCTTGTCTTCATTTTCTTGTTAATAAGACAACATACAATGGTAATCAGTACACAGCGGATATCTATGAAAAATAAAAGAAAACAATATTTTAAAATTCTTCTAATATCTTTACTGTTTTAAGTTACACCGACTCAATTTTGTTATGAATGCATAAAATCCGCTGTCTAGTAATAAGACACAGAAATTTATTGCAGCTTTACTTTATCTGACAATTATTTTTCAAGATTAATTATTGATTAAGTTTGTCATTCGTGTTGTGATTTTTCCCCAATATTCTGAAGGTATACTCGACCGTATGTTATTAATAGACTGCGGATTAATATGCAAATTCTCATGGCTGTTGGATGCTTTATAAAACCGAGGATAATGGAAAAATTCTTTTTATCAACTAGGAAATTCTTTCTAATAAAAATAAAATATGGACATTATTGAATTTGGTTAATATACGCTTGATAAATTAATAACTATATAAGTAAATTATACAAGTATTCATTTTTGTATATGTAGTTACAGATAGAGTTGTACATCACATTTAAAAACTTCCATTACAGTTCAAAGGCTAATAATATAATTCAAGAACCTAGATTAAAAATTTAATTTTTATACTCAAACGAAAATTCAGGCAATGTTTAAACCAATATATTTTCAGAAAAAAATGTCAGATTATATATTAGACATTAAATAATCTAATGCTAGAGTATCTAAAATTATTGTTTCCATTCTTCCAAAAGAATATAAACAAAATAAAATGAATATATAAAAATAATACTTATTTAAAAAAGCGTTTAAATCAACATAGGAAAAATAATATTAAAAAATGGGAAGTTAAAAGCCCCAATGAAATGATAAAGTATGGGGGAACAAAACTACATCTACCTAAAAATTAAAATTTCGTTTCCCTCGCTGTCAGAAAAGAATAAAAAAAATGCTGTCGGGAACGCCGGGTACGCGAGTGTCATTTTACCATAGTAAACATATATGTATGTACGCAATGAAGAGGGAACTGCACGACAGGTATTGAAAGCGGTACAGCATTCCCAGCATCGTCGGGGCGCATTGCTCCCCTGGGCTGGCACGATTGAGTCCTGCATTTTCCTAGTCTCCTCGGTCGTTAGGAAAACCCCCGCTTCGACCAGCAAACCCGCAAAAACAACTGGAATCCCACGCGTTCGCGAAAACATGATCGTCGAAGGGACAAATATGCTGGTCGATTCAATGTAAACGTGTCGGGAGGTTCGATCCCGTAATTAATATTATTTCCCGTATTTCCGATGTGATCGAAGATGAAAGACATATACTTGTTCTCAGGAAATTCGAGTCAATATTGCTTCCCTTTATAGATACCTTTTCTCGTAAATAGATTAGGATCCCAAAAAGGAAAACGGAAGAAACGTTTTATACTTTACCTGTACTATGTTTCGTTATATCAATGAAGTTAAAACAAATTTTAACGAAACATTTCAATCTTTGCCGATGGTAAAAAAAATACTAATTAATTCATACCTTTTTGGCATTGTCTAGAAAAATATTTATTCGCATCATTGTACCACAGAAAATATTTTAAAAGGGGGACTGATAAGAAAAGATAGAGGATCGAGGAACTGGAAAGTTTTAATTTTTGCATTCACAGTTTGACAACCATTAAAACTTATGTAAAATATTGTATTAATCTATCTAAAGATTTCTGAGAAAATAGCGGTGTAGTATGATATTGAATCAACATTGAAAATATACAATAAAAGCGAAGAAAAGGAAATAACTTACAATAATATAATAGATTATGTTCTCCATATGATTGTCCCTTTTTACAACGAATGAACAAATTGAACCAGAAAATATTTGTGGTCGTATATGAACGAGTTAAATTATTCTTCAATCAGGTTTAGAAATTCACTTTTATTGTGACATATTCTATTATTATTATTTATTTATTGCTTTAAATCAAATAAGGTTTATATAGCATAGTGATTTATTCTAGTAAATTAAATTTTGTTCACACATGTAGGATGAAGAAAATGGCAGAAGAATGGCAAACAAATTTTTATCAGTAACCACAATAACTCTTATCTCAACCCTACAATGATCGAGTCTGAAATATCTTGAAACATTTTGATGTTTTCTTGTTCCTAGGAACATGATTTTTATTTTCAATGGGCCTATAATTTGATAAAAAATTATTTTAGCTAACCCAAAACTAGACTGCGAATTTTTCTGCAAAATAAAAAATATCTGCATTAATTACTAGACACAGAAGCTACACAGACATCAATTTATTTTTTAGTACTTGTAATTGCATGAAAATGGTACAACAACATTTTTCAATTCTTTATATGTTAATAAATAAAATCCGTAGTCTACCCATCAAATTTGTTTTGTGGAACTTTTCGGTGACTTTGATTAAGGCTGTCGACGTCACAAAGAAACAGTTTAACAAGAAATGGCGCACAGGCAGATACAGTCTCACTTCCAGGAAACGGAACAGCTGTGAATCGCTGCAGAGAACTTTATATAGTTTCAGGGGTCCTCGCTGCTCTATAATTCAGCGGTACTTCTTGCTGTATTAAAGTTGCCGACACCAGTTCCCGGCGGAACGTCTTCGATTTCCACGGACTGTCATTTGTTTCTGAAATCGTGCCGCAGTTTTCTTGGCCGTGTTCGACCTGTGGCCTGTAATTTTCCACATCGGTGCCAGGCTAGATTGAGAGCCGGGGATGAAGAGTTGCTGGAATTGCCGTCGGTGATAAGAAGCGGCGAGAAATAGGGATGCATGTAATCGTAACATTGTTTAAACTGTTTTTCCAAAGCGCTCCAATCTACCTTCTCATTTCATTAGACAACAATTTCATGTTAATATTCTGTTAATATTAGTAATTTCAACTAATTACTAATTACTACAAAATAATAATAAAAGTCTAAAACAATGTATTAAGTTTAAACAACTCAATGGAACATAATAACACACATTTACAATAACCATATTCACATTTACGCGTATTATAATTATTAATATACTAAATAGCATTCGAATCATGACAATGAAACAATGCTGATTACGGAAATGGAACTTTAAGCTGTGGAATCAATAAGTAAACAATTAATATATGATTTCGGCGCTACGGTTCGATCATTTGAAAAACAAAGTAAATTAATCAAAAGCAATTTTGCTAATAGTCAAAAAAATCGACGTTTCGGTGATGATTTGCACCATTTTCAAGATAATTTTTGAAATTGCGTCTGTAAGAAAAATGAAAAAAGAATTTTTAGAAACCAAAATAAGATACAATTCTCACAATAACAACTATTGTATGTTTAAATGTGAGGGAAACAAATTTTAACACAAAAACTTTTTTTACTCACTTGCTTAGGTGTGATTAAATACAAAGTGAGAGTCGTGAGACTCGTGAACACATGTGTTCACCATGTTTGCCTGCACGACACTGATCGTTTTAGGCAGAGATCTAGGTTATATAGATCGATACACAGGCGGTAAATTCAAATAGACACCATAAGTCTTAAACCCCACATAATGAAAATACCAAAAGGTATGATCAAAGAAATTGACATTCAATTGAAACGAAATCAATTTTCATACATTAAAATGTATGTGTAATTATTAAACTAATAAGAGAAAATAAAATATTATATTGGAAAAGATTCTTCATATAACACTACTGACACAGTAATGTTGCGTAAAATTCATGTATTATAGGTGTTTCATACCTAAGGTTTACGCTACGGTTCTTAATCATATGAAAAGTTTCCAATATTAATCTCTGATATAAATTCTCCTCTCTGTCAACTATTTTAAAGTTGTCAAAATTAAACCTGTGATCTAATTCCAAAGAATGTCTAGTCAATGCCGTGTGTTGTGGTGGTGGTAAAAAGACGTTGTGTTTATGTTCTCTAATACGTGTATCTAAATTTCTGGATATTTGTCCAATGTAAACCAAATCACAACCCGAGCAAGGTATGGAGTAAATAACATTACAAATTTTATTTTGTGGTAATTTGTCTTTAACAGGTGGAAATAAAGACTTGAGATAGCAAGGAATTTTGAAGATTGTATGTATTCCTACCTTTCTGAAAATTCTTTTTAAATCATTAGAAACCCCTTCTATGTAGGGTAATACTACCGTATTTTTCCAGTTGATCGGACCCAATTTTATTCTTCTATCCTCTTTTCGTTTCTCAATGAAAAGGGGGTGATATAGTTCAAAAATACGTTCTTTGATGATACTAGAAGTAAAACTCTCAGGGTAGCCATTGTGTTTCAACGTTTTTCTAATTAATAAGAGATTTTCTGGGCGAAAAGTATAATCAGAAAGCAAAATAGCACGATCAATCAAACCCTTGACTAAACCAACTTTATGTTGCATCGGGTGAAAGGAAGAAAAATTTACATATCTTCCCGACCAACTTTTTTTATGAAACCAGTTAGTTTTCAATTTGTTCCCTGTTCTAATAACATTAACGTCAAGAAAGTTAAGGCTTGAATCAGTTTCAGTTTCATGTGTGAATTGAAGTCTCTCATGAAAATTATTAAAAGTATCAATAATTGTTGCAAGTTGTTCAGGCTTAATACAAACAATAATGTCATCGATATATCTCTTGTACAAAACAAGTTCAAATTGCAACTTAGCAATAGAAACCTCTTCTAACTTTTCCATAACAAGATTTGCCACAACCGGGGAAATTGGGGAACCCATGGCTGTACCAAACACAAGTTACATCAAGAGATGCCAGAATTGATGTATCGTCAGGTATCTCAATTTTTCTGACTTCTTCAACAAACTGCCAACTGTCAACCACATGATAGGTTGATTTTCCTATAATCTTTGCTAGAATTTTTGCTAAAAATTTTGACAATTTATAAGTGGGGCCACTAATAGACGAAACAATAATTCTCCAAGAAAGATTTTCCTTATGAGTCTTGGGTAACGCATAGGCTCTGGGTGTTATACCATTACATGTTTTTAATCTTTTCCCCATTGTCTCATCTATTTGTTTCTTTTTTACCCAATTTGAAACTATAGAGTTTGCCTTTCTTTCAAATGTGCAAGTATATTGGAATTTACTAACCTTATAAGTGGTGGTATCATTCAACATTTTTAGCACTTCTACGTTGTACGTTTCTTTATCAATAATGACAGTTGTATTGCCTTTGTCAGATTTAAGAAGTATTAAATTGCTATTTCTTTCTAAAAATTGTTTAGTTTCTTTTATTTCAGATGTAGATAAGTAATGACTGTTTGGTTTTAGACTGTGTGTGGTAAAATTCAATAATTTGTTGATTAGTTTGATTCTAGTTGAAGTTTGTATGTTGCTAATATCCGTAATCTTACTTACACCTGATTCAATTGATGCAATGAATTTAGGTGAAGTAAGGAATTTTTTATTGTGGACATCAAGTGCAAATTTGGGTCCCAATCGTAATACCTTTTCAACGGTTTTTGGTAAGTAAACAATGTTCATAATTATTAACTGTAATTGTTGTCAATTTTTGACCAGCTAATGTGACTTTTAGAACACGAATTGAAATTATTTTATTTGAAAGTGTTTTGTAGATAATTAAATAATACAATCTTTTGTATTTTTAAATGGCATACGTAAGAGTATGTATATGAATGATACGTGTTTTTTAAATCCGCCTGGTTATTTAAATAGGCGTCGCAAACAAAAGCCACGGGATAAACACAATGGGATAAACAACATGCATACAATGCGTTTCATAATGCATAGAACTCCGTACAATGCTGAAAAGAACAGAAAAGCAATGGAAAAAGGTAATATAACCGTGCACCTTATTTGGCCTTGTTCCCGAGTTACAGTTGTTTTTGTGTTCCAAACTAGGCTAGCCTAATCGATTTTACTGAACAGCTCATGTAAAATCGACAGTTTCCTGGAGAAGTGAATTTTTGAATGACTGGAAATATCTGTAATACGACACTGGTTGTTTGTTATTCTAAACAATTTTGCAAAAATCTATTCCAGTACCAATTTATGCAAAACAAAATTGATTTTTTCGGCCCACTACGTCAGGATGCCTCCTTAAGAAACAAACTCATCGCTCAATTACTATCTCCAAAAGGTATTGTCATACTAAATTTTCACAAAAATAAATCTGTTCATTTTCCTTTCTCTATCATCGTCTATTTTCTCCTAAAATGTTATTTATTTTTTGGAACTGACGTATGGAATGACTGATGTATATTTCTGTATACCGACAACAGGATTGAATTTATTCAGACTCATAGGATTTTTATGGTAACATGTAGGGGAGCCGGGGCTAAAAGTTCCTGGGGTAAGTTGTTCCGATCATTATTTATAAAAAAGTTTTCAATTGTTTTTGTTTTAAAAGTGGGTAAAGACAATCTGTCGACCATTTTTTTGGCGTTCATGGTAGTGCAGCGTGTGTTTTTACCAGTTAAGGGGGACGGCCCAATAATACCATCACCACTCACACATCGCTAGATCCCCATATACGTATACACAAATGCAAGGTTTTACGGGGGCTCGTATTCACGCCTGAATATTGCAATGAGAAGTTCAGAACTGGTCGATTATGTTTCCTAAAAGTCCAATCTAGGATTATGCAGAGCGTTTTTTTCGATACGAAAGCTAAATCTCTTGATATTTAAGAAAATCTGTCAATGGCGGCCATCTTGTGATGTCACACTTGCTTCGAACGGCATGAAATCACCGAATATTACAAATAACTCCACGATAGCGTAGAAATTGACAATTTGGGCTCTGCATAATCCTAGATTGGACTTTTAGGAAACATAATCGACCAGTTTTGAACTTCTCATTGCAATATTCAGGCGTGAATACGAGCCCCCGTAAAACCTTGCATTTGTGTATACGTATATGGGGATCTAGCGATGTGTGAGTGGTGATGGTATTAGTGGGCCGTCCCCCTTAAGTAAATATTATTCGATGCTTACTTTTTGGTCTATTTCAATTATTTAATATTTATTGGTTATTTCATACGTATAACTAAAATATTGTTGTGACTTGGGACACATTGTACCGTATCAACATACCCCGCCGCAAATGTATGCATATGTATGTGCACATGCATGTAAGTATACATACAATTCTTGTTGTGTTTTAGTTTCATAAAAATATTATGTAGTTAGTATTTTATTTAAAGAAAATAAAAATAATTCGCGAGAAACTTCAATATCTGTCACATGACTTTGTCCAGATTTATTAATAAACTAAAAGATGGTCAAGAGAGTACAATGGGATACAGAAAAAAGAGAATAGTCTCTAATGAGCATGAAGTAAAGATTATGGCAAAATACCTTTTAAAATATTCATCTATTTATTTTGGTGTTTTTCCACAAAAATTTACCTTACACAACATTCCACTTTCTTGCTGACTAAAGCATAGCATGCCAAAGAAATTTCATACCAAAGATAATGTTTGAATTATTATATATTGTTTTGATCTTCTGTGTGTTAAACATAGCATATTTTTGTTAACCTAAACCTCTATAAATCAATATTATATTACATAATAATGTTGTATTTCATTAACCAATAAAATATTTCATTAAAGTTTTAATTCTTAGCAAATTTTATTCTTTAGCAACAACTTGCCCCCACGTAAGAACAACTTGCCCCACAACGGGGCAAAAAGTTTCGCTTCGCTCAACGACAAAAAGGGAAAAAATATAAAAACCTATTACAATATTTTAATTTTAAGGTTAGAATTTTAAAATATAATAAATTTAACAATAAATTACCCGTTAAAAATGAGAATATCTACACTATTTCTAGGTCATTTTATGTGTTTCTTCAAAATCGGAATCGGTAGCCCCGGTCTCCCCTATTTGAATATAGAAGTATACTAAAAACAATTTTATAACCTCACGAATTGTAAAAGAAAATATCTGAAATCGGTCATTTCTACTCGGTAATACCAGTGTGAATTCCAGTATTTACATTTTTCATTGGTGTGCAGAATAAGAATTTATCAAAGAACATTATGGCTTTATAGAAAGTTCGGACAGTGCTCGCTGCAGCTTCATTATTTTTGCGTGCCCTGTCCACGGTTGAAGTGAGTCTCGCATGTTGTGCAATGCCCTGTAAAAGAAAGCTGAGAGAGTCGAAAAGCTTAGGACTCGGGTGAAGAAGCGCTTAAGAAGGTGCAGAGGCTCACAAAAGAAGCGCAACAGAGACCAGAGAGCAGAGAGCGCGGCTTTCCAGCTCTGTGTGTATGAAGGATAGTGAGACGGAGAGAGAGAGAGAGAGAACCCGAAGAAACGAGAGTGACTACTCGTGGACAGAGAAAGACCGACAACATGTCGCTTGAGTATGAGAGGGAGAGGCCACGGCGCCACGGTTCGTCGCGACGCTCAGTCTACCGGCGTCGTCCGTGCAAACGCGTCGAACAGCCGCGGATTGTCGGTGGAAGTCGCGTGCGGAATCCCACCCCGTGCGATTTCACGGTCCCGCAGCCCTGCGTGCCGGCGAAAAATTTGTCACCGTCGGAAATCCGTGTCGCGGACCCTACGAATTGCAAATTCGGCTATCCCTACTCCCGCACGGCCTCAAAACTACCGAAGCGGAACGCTGGAACTCGAGGGCGACCTCTGAGTTTGAGCCACAGTCGGTGTTGTGTCTCGTGTCTCGAGCTGTGTGCTCTGATTCTGTGCACTGATCCTGGAAAACTGGAACCAATTGTGCTCAAAATTATTTTATATCAAGATTGTTACAAGATATTGTGCTAAAAAGAATGCCATAACAAGAATGTTTATATCTCTAGTTCTGAGCTCAATCGGAACTAGGGCTCAAAATTAATAACAAGAAGGTTTGAGAAAAGTTTGACACATTATTTAGAGAACAGCTCAACTGAGTATGCTCGAACTCGAAGCTCTATTAAATTGTGCTCAAAATAATTGTATAGCAAGAATTGCTGAAGGAATGTTTGGAGAAAAACTCGGACGAGTAACCTCTAATTTTGAACTCTAAATTCAGCTCTATTGGAACAAATCGTGCCCAAAATAAATCTGTAACAGGACCGTTCCAGGAAAGTTTACTGTAATGTTTGAAGAGGAGCTTAACTGAGTGTCCTCTAATTTTGAGCTTTGTTTGAACAAATTGTGCTCAAAATTAGTGACAAGAATGTTTGAGCAAACTTTTGTTTCACAAAATATTGTTTTAGTGCTTAAATAAAAAGCTTAAAGAAATAGGTGCCTCTGAATTTGAGCTTTAAATGTAGCTCTAAATTGAGCTCTGGTGGCACAATCCGTGGTCCTTAGTAATTTAATAACGAGGAAGTTTTCCCGAACTTTGGTTTAGTGTTACGAAAGTGTTGCAAAGTGTATTCTGTTTGAATCGTGGAAAGTTTTGAGCTAATTCTTGGATGCAAACAGTGCCGGGAATTTGGAAAATTGTGGTTTGAGTTTGAAAAGTTTGGGAGAGAATTGACAGAAAATTGGTACAAGACTGTCTGTTTTTTATGAGACTGAAATTGTCCATGTGGAGTTTGGATAGTTGAAGAGTGGATCATGGTGTTCGTGTTATTTACTGGTGATTTCAATGCTACTGGTGTCTCTCGTGTATGCGACTTGTAAAAGAGCAACTATAAGAAAAAGGTTTTTGGGAATAGGGTTGGAGGATGTTTGTGCGATATCTGCAGCAATTAGGAGATGAATCTCGGGAATACTTGGAGAAGCGAACCCTCCTGAAGGGCAAGTTTTTTTTAAATGTAAATGACATTTCAGAAAAGTATTAAAATTATAGATAAATTAGGAGGTTCTTCAGAGACATGAAACTTGAAGCTTACTTTGCCAATATTCTATTAATTATGTGGAACATGATGATGAAGGTTGCTCAAAATATTTCAATTCAATCTTAATCCAGAAATTTAAATAATTAAGTTAATGAGTATCTCTACCTGTTTTCTTATTGACAGAAAATTTTCATTTATTCTAAAAATGAATATTACTATGTTTTTATCAAGGATATGAACATGGTGATATCATTTTGTCTATTATAATTAGAAAGCGGATTTTATATGACAAAAATGAGTAGGTGTAATTTAAAACAGTAAAAATATTAGAAGAATTTAAAAATACTGGTATATTATTTACAACCTATTAAACACATTCAGAAAAAAAATAAATTTCTATTTACTCGAGTATGTTGCAATTCATGTAGAAAATTTTTATCTTGCATAAAGATCCACTGTCTAATTATAATCAGTATGTGGTAAAATTATGTTGATAGCTTTAGCAGTAGTTTTTCAATATAATAACAAGGAATTAAGTACTATAGACAAACTGACTGCTTGAAATTCATATATTTAAAATAATCATATAGTTATGGACTGTTTGAGTAAAAAAATAAATTCAAAAAATCTTATTGACATAATTAATACTACAATAACAATACACAATCAATGAAATAAAGAATACCTACATACTCCAACGTCCAATATTTTAGTCTTAAATTCGATTGCTCATTTTGAAATATTTTTACTCTACTTTTAATCACAATCTCTTTCTCAAGAGTATACATATTTACCTAATCGTTATACATTTTTTATTGTGCACATTAATCATAAATTCGCAGGGAATGTTTGTCGAAATTTATGTCCTGGAAAAATTTATGTCTCCTAAATGGAAATACCGGATATTCGTGTTAATTTAAAGTTTTATGGACTGATTTGCAAAAGTAGAAATTCAATGGAAATTTGTATCCCCTATGCGGGATTTTACGCGACGAAGCCACTGTAAAAACCACTTCGAGCTCCAAACAGATTTATCGTTTTAGCCTGATCTGCATATTCACTTGCACTGCGACAAGTACACGAAGTCATCAGTATAGTGATTCAATTTTCCCAAATTTTTTTCTAGATATGTTTTGTGCCCACGTGTTTGCTATAAACCCAGATGCACAAAGTTTTTCTATACACCGTGCATTAGCTGTCTAATTTAATGTGCATCGAAATGAACCGTCGTTAATTTCAGATTAGACACTAACAATTTTCAATGGTTGTTCATTCATAAAGCTGGGAAAATAATTAAACAGGAGGGTGATCAATATCATTACTTAAGAAAGCAATAAATGATTGTTTATCGGAAATTTATATATATTTAAACAAAAAAAAAGACAAAATGATGCATACAGGTAAAATTCACGACACTTAATTTTTCTAGAATTATTTCTTTCATAAAAATATTTTTACAATTCGTTTGAACTCTCCTAATTACAACAATATGTTCTCATAATTATTTTTTTATTAAATTATTCAGGCTCATTAGCGAATTTTTTTGTGTTGCACTGCAGTACCTTGAATACTGTCGTGACGCTGTTGTGAAATAAGAAGGGCTCAACCACAGCCATGTGTGGACGAGCCGGATAAATTGCACCTTCGCCATAATCAATTCATGCGACCATATTATTAACGAAAAGTGATACGGAGAACTCGCCTCAATCTTACTTATCGGCTCCGGAGATTTTTGCTCGTGGACACATTATTAGCTTAATTGACGTAAAAGTGCCTATTAGCTGAACTTTGCTCGAAATTCTGATTGAGTCTTAGTGTCCGCGTTATAGCGTGCAGATGAGAGCATATAGCAGCACACTGGAGCACTTATGCTGCTGTTTATTATATAATTTTTTTATTACCGAAATTTTTCTTAAAAATGTTTTGTTTCGACGTCGAAAAACTATGCAGTTTCAAACTGAAAAAAAGCAAACATTCTCAACATATTATTCCTCAACAGCTTCATCGCAAAGTTAAAAAAAGGACCTCTCGGAAGTATTCTTTTCTTACAATTTCACACTGCACAACCTTCTATCTGACACAACAGAAACATTTAACTCGATTAAAAAGTTCAAGATATTTTTCGAAGAGAAAGGGCACGACTTTAAGATGATAGAAATCGCATAACAAAAGTTATATACAAATAAGATCAGCATGATAATGAAAAACCTTTATCATAATGTTTGAAGAGAACGATCGACTTCTGAACCACAGTTTCTTTTGCACTTTTTATCCTTGTGACGAGTAGAATAAGACGTAACAAAAAAAAATTGTTGAACGTGTGACCTTGAAATTAATTTTGCTTTCTCACAACAATGTTCACCAAACCGAGGGAGTGACATATAATTTCTTTACACCCTGTACAAACTCTAAATAAATATAATCCTGACATTTTTATATGGCAATATAAAAATCAATAACTGTGTTAAAGCACGGGTGATAGGATTTATGAATCGATCTAACAAAAACGAATCAGTGCCTCCCTTAGAAAATATTCCTTGTTAGTTGCATATCACCCCGGCTATCGACAAACCATTAGACTGTGCCCAATTCCGACAGGCAATCACGCAACTGACTTCCCCTTCGCAAAACAAGGGCAGGAAAGGGTCTTCCCGAACAGGAAGACGAAATTCCGCTGTCTCGTGGTCCATTCGGCAAACAGTTTCCAGTATCGAAGCGTCTTGCTGGTATTCATGAAGCTCCCTGATCCCTCTCGAACAAATCGGCTGTGACGGAATAGCCGGCCGCACAGAATCTTCACGAAAACGTGACCAAAATCCGATAATAAACAGTTATAACTAGACTGCTGAAGCTTTATGCAAAATAAAAATTTTCTTCGTCAATTATAAGACGCACACTTACACTCGGGAAGAAAATTAAGTGGACGCCATTTAACAACTAATAACTTGTTTAATATTGAACGAAACGACTCCAGTTTTTTTTTTTGAGATATTAGAAGAATCAGTTTACTAAGTAATGTATAACAAAAGTTAATTAAAAATTGGTCGAAACTGCGAAGAAAAAAAGTAGAGGTCACGATTTTCAACGTTTTCATTTTTAGATCTATGGCCTTCACTTTTTTCTTCCAAATTCCGGCAACAGCAATTAAAAAAAAAAATATCTGCACATTACCGACTAAACTAATCCCTCTAACAAAAAGGTTGTTTAGTCGAAATTTTTAAAAAGTTGTTAGTTCGCGTCAAAGCGAATTGAATGACGTATAATAGGTACCAAAAGGATCGGTAGGGGGGTATTGTGAAATTTAACCAAGGTACCAAAACTGACGCGAACCACTATATGTATATCGCTTCACACATGTAGAGTAAAATCGCGACATTTCGAATTTCGTCCAGCTACGTAGATTGTGGGTACGCAATATCGTGTGGCGTTATGTAAATCCAGGCGAGAGAACGTCGTAGGAAAAAGAAAACCCGGCTGGTTGATCGTTTACTCGGAGCATTTTCCGCGTCAGCAAAGTTTCCCCGAGGAGCGTTTCTAGCGAGTACGCGCGGGAATGCATGAATTTTTCCACGAATCGCGCGACAAACGACATGGTTTTATTGGCCGGTCGCGCCAGCGGAGCCTCTGCCAGGTTTCTGCTTTGGCATCATTCCTCCCGCGGTGTCGCCAGCGCGTATCGGGAAAGGGCGTTCTTCGGGGGTGAGGGAAAGCCAGGGTGTTTCGCGAACATTTCCCCGATGCGCGTGTGAACCGACCCGCGAATCGAGTTATTGCTTCCGGCCGGCGAAAGGGGACGCGGCCAGCGTGACGCGATTTTTCAAAGAATGGGCCAAGCGTAGGGACAGAACGCTATTTTCTAAACTATTTCATGTACACTTCCTCACAACACTGTAAAATCATACACGTCCATGTTACAAGACAGAATTTCCTCTAACCTTTAGAGTTTAGAGGGCCTGCATTTTCTCATTGAAAACTTGAATTTTCTTTACGAAAAATTTATATATATTATACATACATTTACGTATTATATATAAACTTTTCGTAAAGAAAATTCAATTATACAGGGTGGACCATATAAATGGGAATACTCAAATATCTTCCGTATTTACTGTCCTATGAAAAACCTCCTCAGGACAAAGTTACACTATTTTAGGGGGCAAATGTAGTGGTAAACAAAAAGTTTGTTAAGGTCACTTTTTTAATAAGATTTCAAGGTCATCGGTATTTTCTAAAAATGGAACAGTATAATTTTTTTTACGATAGCATGATAGATAATATAAAACCAAATTCGATGGATACCATCTTCTTGACCATGATATAACCTTGATACAAAAATAATTATGTTGGAGCGAAAAAGATGTAGAAGATTAACACGTTAGTGGTAATGTGTCTAGGCAACATATCTCGTAGGCAACACATTTTATTTTACCCCATAGATAAAAATCTAGTGGTGTCAGATCTGATGAACGGGCTGGCCATGCTACGGTTTCTCTTCGTCCAATCCAGCGTCCAGGATATTTCCAGCGTTCTGACAACTTTAGAATAATGAGCTGGACAAAAACTGAGCAAATGAGCTAAAAAATACGTAATACAGACTGAAACACGTTAGTTTTAAACTTCGACATCTTTCTCGTTTCAACATGATTATTTTTGCTCAAGATTATATCAAGGTCAAGAAGATGGTATCCACCGAATTTAGTCTTATATTATCTATCATGCTATCGTAAAAAAATATACTGTTCCATTTTTAGAAAATATTGATGACCTTGAAATCTTATTAGAAAAGTGACCTAAACAAATTTTTTGTTTTCCACTACATTTGCCCCTTAAAATAGTATAACTTCGTCCTGAGGAGTTTTTTCATAGGACAGTAAATATGGAAGATATTTAGGTGTCCCCATTTATATGGTCCAACCTGTATATACATATATATTATGTATATATAAATTCTTGAATAACAAACAAATATTTATTGTCTATATTTATTGTATACATATATGTACATATTACATATATACATGTATATACTTGTACATATACAGGGTGTTCGCAGTAAATGCAGTATATTTTACTGGCAATATGATAAAATCTATGTCAATTTTTTATATTTAAATTATTTTTCAAGAAACAAAGGTGACCATGTAGCACAATGAATTCCAAGGTCAGACAGGGTCAATATATAATATAATATAATTTAATATATACATATATACATATACTTAATCTTTTTCTTGCCGTTGTTAAACATTTTTGAGATTGTCTAATTAAAAATAGGAATAATAATCTAAATTCGATGCTTCATTTCGGCACAATGTCGGCGTCGAGTGAAGCAGAAAAAATGACGAAACTTTTTGAACAAGCTATAACTTTTAGATCTGAACAGAATACGAAGGCCAGATTAGCACATTCGCTACAAGCGTCACATGTTCGTGACGACCACACTCTCGTATTTTGCGTAAACAAAGCATATTAATTTTATGCACGACGTTATTTAAAGTCATTCCAGTGTCATATTCAGGAAATCAATAACTCTTCTTTTTTATACTTTCTCATTTACCTTTACGTAGATTACACTTTATATTCAAATATTGTGTTCAGGAATATTATCAACAAAATTAACGATAATAACGGATGGGTTCAGAAAAAATAAGAAAGCTTCATATTACATTTACAACAAATACCAATCTTGTACTATATCTTAACACACATTTTGCAAAAATTAATTGTCAAATAAACTCTTTATTCTCGATAATAATTAAAAAAATATTGTTACAACTAGAAGAAATACAACAATTATAAAGAAATTTCTATTAAATGAAACAAGCGTCTATTATTATAATTCAGATATTTATTTTTATATTATTCATATATTCATCAGTCATTCTTAAAAATTATCCTTGAAAATTGAGGAAGAAACTATCATTCAGATAATTGTTCAGTAACCCCGAATATAAAAGTACTAAAAAGTATTTTAACACTTCGTGATGCCCAATTTTTTTATAATTTTCACAGTGTATTATTTCATTTCTAGTGAAGGGATAAAAACACATATTTCTAAAAATATCGTAGATTTTCTATCATATTTACCTAACGTATATTCAACACCATTCTTCATTTCTACTGCACACACAAACAATTCTTTCATCAGCGTTATCAGCGATACCGACGACTTTGATCGAACATCTACGAAGGGTAGCAGGGGTGCAGTTTGCTTTTGAAAATGACCATCGAGGTATCATTTTTCTCCAACCGTGATAATACCGTTGCAGATGGTCTTAATCGAGGATCAGTGTCTACGGTGGTTCGACTTTCGAAACAGTTCGCACTCGATACGTAAGATTGATATTGGAAACGCTGGTCTAACGGAGAGCAAACTGTGTGACAGTTGCCGACACGTAGTACAACGATTACGCAATGCGGCACTTTATTTTCCAACAAGTTCGCCGTTTGATCATCGGCAAGGACGGTTCCGCTTAATTCATTGCCAGGAAGACGGGAACTGGCCTGCGTACGTAACGACTTCATCGAGAAAACAGATCCGCGAACTTGATGGTTAACCTCTTTATTAGCGAGTCGATCCGCGCTGATTCCTCCGCGTGCGTCCGATTAAACAAACAACCGGGTACGGATCACCTTGGAAAATGATTTTTCATTCTTGATTACCAATTTTAACATTTCCCGAGTCATCGACACTCAATTTACAGAGAAATAATGCCGTAGCTTTGATGAAGCATCTTCTATTAGGGACTACAGTAAGACCTCGCTTGTTGCACGAGACGGGACTTGTGCAACGAAAGGGGTGACCAATCACGCGGTCTGTTTTTCCACTTCCTCACTCCGAAGTTCCCCACCACTCCCTCCTCGGAATATTGCGTAGTCACTACAATCCCCACCACGAGCACTAGAATTTCTCGTGGTGGGGGTCACTAGTGTGTACCGAACGAGGTTTCCGTACAAAGCGAGGTTCTACTGTCTTACGTCTAAATTCAGGATCGTTTTGCAAAATAAAGAGTTTAAATCTTCATTGGTCAGGTGGGTTGTGGTTAACACCAGTCGATGTTTTGCAAGCTGCGAGAAAATGTGTAATTACAATGAGATCTGCATTATTAATCGTTTAAATATCATTCTGGGGATTAAAAGCGTTAGCAGAAGCTTTAAATAGTTAATTTCTCACGTTCCTTGTAAGGACGCATTTCTCGCCCGAGTGACGAAGAGTTAGCACTGTTATAAGGCCTTAGGTCACTATAAAACCATTGTCTTTATTTAGGAAATTGTGATACAGAAATCTATTTTCACAATTGGATATTTAATCTCGAAGAGATATAATATAATTTATGCAGTGAATAAATTAATTTTATAGGATCATATTTAGAGATAGAAATAATTCCACAGAATAAATGATGCTCCTAGTAAATTATCTAAAGAATATAAATGCCACTGTTTTGACACAACAGTCTCGCGTTTCAGAAGATACATATTATTCCTCGGGATAACTGCTTAATCCCCAGAAGATGAATGATAATCTTTGAGCTAACAATCCTATTTTCAGAGGATGGACGCTAGTCTTCGTGAGATTAAACTTATCCTCGAAGGTAAATGTTATTTTTGACATTAATAATAGTTGAAACATGAATGCTACATTATGGGAGAACCGTATAATTTTCAAGAAATGGACATTGCTTTTGAAATTGTCTTCCAGGTGATTTCAAAAATTTGATTAAACGTCGAAAATGAAAGAAGCATAATAAAAAAAATACAGAAACAATTTTATACCTTCATTCAATTAGAAAAAAATAATTTTAGACACAAAGTGAGGGGTTATTAGTTTAAAATAATATGGGGACATTTTTAAACCTTCATTTAAGTAGACAAAAACATTTGTTGTTATTTAGGTATCATGCTAGAATGTTATTATTTTAGACAACTTAACTATTGAACTAAACAAGTAAGAAAATCCTTACAGAAAAAATACAGAAATGTTTTTCAGCCTTCATTCCAACAATTAAAAATATTTTTTAATAAAAAATTGAGCTGTTAAAAATGTTTGTTGTCGTAATAAGTACTACATCAAGACTTGATTGTGTCAGAAAATATGAAGACCTCAAATTACAAAACTGATTTAAGCACAACAAGTAAGAAGACAATTATAGAAAATTGCAGAAATGTTTCTCAACCTGCATTCGAACAAAACAAAATTTTTGTACAAAAAGTTGAGGATTCGGATATCCAAAAATAGTAATGAATTTACGCTGCATATGTAAGATGGATCAACACCACGTCAGAGGTGAACAATATAATCCGTAAGAGGGCAATATTTTGCTTTAGGCCAACGATCTAGGGTTCGGGCGTGAACGAAATAAAGCGTACGCGACCCGTTGAACGGCAGGTTCATCCTTGTCACTTTCAACCATCGCCTCTAACCTCTCCCGGCGGGTTTGCATACGCAAACGTCCGGCAACTGTTGGCGACCGATGCCGGCTACCGAGTCGTTTCTATGAATATTGCAGTATGTAAATCTAGCCCTCTTGAACTTGCTCCACTGTCAGCACTATTTTCTCTTTCTGCCCCGTCACCCCGGCTCCCGTTGCGTACTCTTCTCCGGCAGCGAAGGTCGCCGCGGCCTTTCAATCCGGATGCGTAATTCATTCTCTTGCGTGTCAAGGCGAATCCGCCGGCCGTGAACGTTTTCCAATTTAAAAATCCTCATTTTGGACGGGCTTCAAGAAAACTTGACGCTTATTGCCGCCAGACTATCTCCGGGGAGTCGGCGAGCGGATGGAACTTTCTTCGATCGTATTGATTTTTACCACCCTGAGTGCTAACCAACAAATTTCTTATAGCAGACAAGCTGGCCGAACTTTACAATTGCCCCTCCCCCCTCCCCCCTTAAGCTTTTAGTCCCAACCGTCAACTCACTAGCGCCGATTCTATTATGACAATAGATTTCAATTGATACCGATAAGCTGCAACACTTAACAACGAAAATTGCCTAGTGGACAAAATTTGTCAACCTCACACTGAGTTAACATATTTGATATTCTGTGAGGCATATTGTTGGTCCAATATTTTTGTTGTCAGTTCCCCTTAGAAACGATTCTATCATAAATTCCAATTGTTACTAATAAGCTGCAACACTTAATGTTGGATTACCAGATAATAATAATGTAACTGCCAGAGAGCAAAAATGAATTTGGTTCTCATGGGAGACACTGCAGTTTCTCTAACGTAGAATAACAGACCGGATGTCATTGGACCCATAGGCCTGGACTTTGTCATACCCAAGGGCCAGGGCAATAAACAACTCAGCCTTGGGTTTTTCCTTATTTCAAGTGGGCGACTGATTTTCTCTTTCGCCCCTGCCACATTTCTTTCTTTTTTTTCACTTCGAGTCTGCTAGCAGAACTGTGAGGATCGTCCTTCTGAGCTGTTCAATGAAACAGTTGGAAAGATATTCAGTGTTTTTGAGTCATTTAGTTACCAAATCCCAACACTTAACAACAAAGATTGATCCGGGGAACAAATTTTGGTACCTCACCCTAAGTCGCGAGCCATATGGTCCCCACCATCAACCAGTCCGTTCCCCCACTACTTAAGCCTTAAGATTAAATCAGTGTGAAATAGTGGAGGAATGTCACCTCCCACCTTAGCGGAACGAAGAAGTGGGAGAACGGGCCAAATGTGGCTCGCGGGCCTGAGTTGGACAAGCCTGCCCTAAGTCACCACGAACATCTTAAATCCTATTTCACATAACTCCGGCCCAATATTTTTGTTCTTGTTGCCAACTCACTAGCAACTGTTTCAAACTTCAATCGTACCTGGTAGCCTGCAACATTTAACGACCAAAATTAATCAAAGGACAAAATTTGGACACCTTACTCTAATTTAACGTTTGATATTTTGTTTGGCACCTCGTCGGCTGAATAATATCCGCAACGTAGCCCGCCGCGGCGAGTTTCCCTGCAAAAGAACGAACCGACCGAGGATTTCGTGTAATCGAGTCGGCTGTCGCTCGTAAATCATGGTCACACGTCGAGAAGACACGGTTCGGGGAACGTTGCGTGAAGCGGATCGAAGTCAGATCTAAGTTCCCGGGAACCTCGGCAGAACTCCGCGTATGTCTGGCGTTGTAATTCAAATAGGAGTTAGCTACTTGTTTCCTCCGTCGACACGACACGGTCGTCGCGTGGCTGCGATACTATACTGGGGAAAAATTGAAGTCAACCGGGAACGTAAACAGGCAACAGAGAGGCGTTCGTCTTGAGCAGATCGATCCCGGTTGCAGCTGCTGTGCGCACACTGAAGCCTGTGAAATCCTTCTTGTCACGCGTGATCTAATGCGCGTGAGATTCTTCCAATTGGACTGACTTGCTGGAGAAGGACTGTTTCGACGTCTTCGTAGGAAACTAGTTGCAGTGACGTGTTGGGAGCAGCGACGGATCTGGGCATGAGCTTTATCGCGGTAAAAAAAAAATAATAACAATCTAAATTAACAACATAAGAAAAAATAAATTATACAAACATTTTTGGTATTTGAGTTAATTTGAGTTTACTGAAAAAGTAAAGCTCTCGGTGCTTAACGTGTCAATGGTAAATTTCCATCACTTGCTCATCCAATCCAAGGCTCTTAACGATTTTCTTCGAGATAATGTCTCGCAATATGCGTTACAAATGGCTAACGAAACGACTCTGTGCAGTATCGGTGAATCAGTTTATACTGCATCTGAATATCTTCGATGTCTCTTACTTTTTTAATCGATAGCTGTACCATTTCCTTCGCAGCATTAACAATTACAATGTTCTTATCGTTATAAACTTCTTGGAAGACATAGAAAATATTTATTCTATAGTTACATTTCATTATATTATATTTAACTATTTTACGTTACTCCGTAAACATAACAAGAATCAGTTGATCCAAATATTTAGCCATTTTTTTATATATTCCCAAAGAAATAATAATAAATTAAGAATTCACCGTTTTGTCGGATCCTGTAAACCTAGTGTTAATATAGTGGCCACATATATATAACATAACAATAGAATTTTGTTTCGATTTAAAAAAAATGAATAACGCATGTATTTAGTAGAGACTGCTTGAAATCTTCGTCACAGGTCAAACTCAATACTATAAAACAACTGGTTAGTGTTAAAACTATCTACTTTGTTTTTTAACAATTCTGCAATGGATCCTAACACTATTCATTCTTTTTTAGTTAACTTTAGTGGAAATTTTCCTTTTTCTTTCTCGAAAAAATACAGCTCATTGATACACCATCTCCGAGCATGGAGGAAATCAATCGCAGAGACAGATAGCATAACCCAGGTCAAGTGGTCATATGCGAAGAATCTATATTCGAGGCAAGCCAGTCCAGATAAACAAAACATCAGCGTGCCAAGCACGTAATGGATGCAGCGGCTCCAGCTATTGGCTCTGTCCAACTAAGCAACCGTAATTAGTCCCACCCAAATGACCATCACGTGCATTTGTTTATAGCTACCGCCACGTTGAACATGCGGTAGTCGCCTCAGAAAATTATTCAGCGCTGAAGTTTCATCTACCTTACGAGACTTGCTGTTCGTATGATCTCTATAATCGGAGCCCAAAAACCATCTGGATCGGAAACGTAGTTTCTGAATCCTCACATAATTATTCCGTGCACTACCAATCGACAGTTAACTAATTATTGAGCATTTCTTATAAGTAAGCGGGTTTTATGCATTTATGACAGGAACGAATAGGTGAAACACAAAATAGTAAAAATATTAGATGTTTTAACCAGCACCAATTGTTTTGTAAATAAACTTATTATTCGAAGCAAGCATCATTTTAAGCAACATACTTTGTTAACACCAAACCTACCGAGCCTTAAAAGTAACTGGTACATGTTCCCTTATAAAAATGACAAGACTAATTTTATTTAGACTTTGTGTGCCTCCTATTATTGTAATACGTGCTCTACTAAAGATAACTATGTATACAACAATTTCTTATGAAGTCATTTTTATTATTTCAATAATTGTGAAATAAAAAATCTGGAACCGGTCATTTGGGCCGGTGGTGGTAGGTTTAGTGTTAACGATATAGAAGTTTCTTGACTGCATTACGAAAGTTTATTAATGTTTTGGTCATTTATAAGACTATTGTCTCCATTTTGTACGTTTCTTTACCATCGTCGAATAGTGTGTTGATTAATTACCACATTTGACCAAACATCACATAATACGTTTCCATGAAAACTGAAGATAGAACCTTAAAGATCAGCTTTATACCTAAAGCTTATTCTTAAAATTATACATATACAGTGAGTCCCAAAAATGTTGTACATCCTTGAAAGGGTTGATTTCTCTGGTCATTTGAGGAAACTTTTTCCTTTACAAAAATGTTCTCCGAGGCTTTGTTAAGAAGTTATTAACGAAAAACCCGGACCAATCAGAGCGCGACAACAATGGACGGAGTCTAGCTCGACCTATGCCAACGCCGCGCTCAGCGGGACCTGTCGCCAAGCCGAAAAAATCCGCTGTTGCCGCGCTCTGATTGGTCCGTATCTTTCGTTAATAAGTCCTTAACAAAGCCGCGAAGAACATTTTCGCAAATGAAAAAGTTACTTCAAATCACCTTAGGAATCTTTTCAAAGCAGTAGAACAATGTTGGGACACCCTGTATATTAAACTTAACGATTTTAACTTGACGATATGCATTCTAAAATCGAACATTTCATATGCAATAACCTAATAATTATATTATTTGTAGCTTAAACCTCCAACGACGGAATCTGGGTTTATTCTGACCCAGATTACCAAAATCGTTATTCAGTGATTCATTTTCTGGCGAATTAATTAAATGAACAGCTTTAGAAATTGGAAATAATAGGAACATTAAAGTGTTTGTGGCAAGTACCTTCAAAAATATGTTTTAAAAAATTGATAAATAAAACAGTGAATAATCAATTCTTCTAAATATCATTAATTATATAGTTACAAGAATGGTGTACCTTAAATGTGAATATATTATTAAATATAATTTAATGGATCGTTCCATTTTGAAAGTTTATTTTGAAGGTCCACTTAAGGGTAAATATTTAATAAATTGGATCGTACGTTCGTCCAACGGAAAAAATGTATCGTCAATTTCAGTGTAATTGTGAGCAGACGTTATTATTCATGGTGCACTGATGGGATCGTAGAGTTTCGATAAAATGGAAGACCGACATCGACTTTCGATCGGCGAACCGGAGGGGTAGCAACCGGAAGTCTTTAAATTGTAACGACGATCATGAATATAGAACGAGAAGCGGTTCCGCAAAAGTGAAGGAGAAATCGTCGATGGGACATCTTAAGCGTAACGAGTGGTCGCGCTGGAGAAACGTTAATAATAACTAGACTTTGAATAACCGAGGCCTCGTTTCGCCGCAGCGCGCGACGTTACGGCGCGGATATGAATGCTTTTAGTATCGTATATTTCGCGAAAATAACAGGAAATGGAAGAAAACGTCGAAGTAACGGCTACCATTACGAGATTATTCCGTAGGGCTTTGTGCATTTTACTGTGCAAGCTTTGCTAACATTGTGAAACACGTGAATAGTCTATTTTACATGTACCGTTCAGAGCATTTTTTATTCATCACCTTATTCATCGATATTGTTTTTCAGAGTACCATCAATATTCCTTAATATGCATTTAATATAAATATCAATAGAGTATTATATGAAATGTGGTGATGCATGATTAACTATACTAAAATTGTGATTGAACGATTTTTTAAATAATTCCTGGTATGGATTTCTAGTTCAATGTTCGTTCTGTAAGTGATCGATGTTTTGCAGAGGTATCTGTTTCCATTCAATTTAGCTTATCTAAAGTTATTATTTGTGAAATTATTAGTAATATAGTTCGGTCTTAATACTTATTTGCATTGTTAACGACGATGTGGTCGTCGTGTTTAAGTGGTTAGCTTCTAAGAATAGCTTTTGCTTGCTGATGTAATTATGTGGAGGTTTTAACAGTTCAACATGTGTCATCATATAATAAAACTGATTCTCATATTCGCTGAACGGAAAACACGTCACGTCACAGGACAATATGGCTGCCACTGAAGATCTAAATTAAGATTAATTGCTAACCTTCAAATATTAATTACCTCTGGAAGCATATTCATCATAGGCAAACTAGACATTTGCAGAACTATTGCTGACATAATTTTCAAGTTGCAATCACAGTTCAAGTATACATATTATAATAAAATAACTTAAAATAAAACAATATTATATATTAAATGGAAATAATATTTTTTATCCAGTAAAGAATACTAGCAAATTAAATGTTACCAAGAGATTTCTTCCATTTCTGATTATTATAAAAATATAAAGCATTTTATTTAAATAATTGGAGGTTAGCTTCCTCTAAAGTATTGTGAAAACAATAGGTTAACCTAGGAAGTTACATTGGTTATAAACTACAAATACTTCTTATCCAGTAAAAAATACTAGCAAATAGTTTCTTTCATTTGTGAGTATTATAAAAATTTCCGATTTTTAACAGAATTTTAAAAAATTGAATGTTAGTTTTCTGTAAAAATATTTTAAATACAAAAGATTAGCTTAGATGTTGTACCGGTTATGAAAGATTATGTAAAGTAGGTACATTACGTAGGTAGGTGAAATAAATTAATCTTCATTGTGATTAGATAAAACTTTATCATTTTCTACATACACTGGCCACGCAAACATCCTGCACAGGAACACCCTAATCAATGGAACAACATGTATCGTTTCCCCATTGTTAGCGTGCCAAAGCGTGCCGATTGGTCACAGGAAATCAAGCCAGTCCCAGCATCCTCAGCGACTGTACCTATTCACACTTCCACCGGATCTACGGTGTTTCGGGTGACTTTAATTGCGGTCAAACATCCTCTGACGAGCCAGCCTTTGCTAGAACTAAATTCGTCAATTCAGAGTTTATCGAAATCCATTGCAGTTTATGATTTAGGCGACACTGCGCCGTAGATGCACCGCTTATGTGAACCATACATATATTAAAGTGCCTAGGGATACACTTTGAGAAATATAAATTTAGTAATGACGCAGTTACAGAAACTACCTGCTTAATCCCTCCGCTTGTTGATTCAGACTCGTGGTCAGAGTTGATGCTGAATTTAATCAGTGGATTGAAGATTGTGTGTTCAAGTGCGAATATTTATGTAAAATAAAAATTTCCTGAGTCAGTTGTCTGAAAAATAAATTCACTACAAATGTATTTTAATTTGTAACAACTTTAATCAATCGAAAATAGAGTGAACAGTATTCAGAAATTTTTCTTATATACGAAATGTAAAAATTTTACATAATTTTTTCGTTGGGAAAACGTCGAGAAAGCGGTTTTTATATTTTTTCACCACGGGTGCATCTCACCAAAACATCTGAAAAAATTCAAGAACAATACTCGTACACTGATACTGTAAAAATATACATGACGTCGAGCTTTTTCTTGATGCCCTATCGAGTGGTCCATTAGCCTTTCAATTTTTCCCAAGGGCATTTCTGACCATTTTATCCAGCTATATCTTAAAAGATTTTATCTTCAATAAAATTTTATTTGATCCGGGACGGTTTCTTTGGGAGTAATAGAGATGGGTTTTGGCGGTCTGCGCGATCCACGGGATTCTGGATCGCATGTTTCTCACGCGGCGTCAGCGGCGTCTGTCGTTGAAGTGATCTAGACCTTGGCTCTAGTGGACTTATTGATAGCGGCCGCGCGCCGGCTAACGGCCGGATGCGTCGATGTTCCACGATTGAGATGGACTGAGAGGAAACGAATGATAATGGCCCTGGCACGGAGCGTTTCGCGTTTGCGAACGTTTCGCGGTAATGTCGCGAAGAATCGGGAAACCTTGACTCCACAGTTCGGCTGTCGTGATGATGACAGGCCTTGGCGGCCATGATGCTTTCGGACGAACCGCGAACGCTGTAAATAAAATCATGCTGCGAGAAAATTCGTGTCAAATATTCGAAAATGCAACGGATGACTCGTGCGCTAATTATAATAAACATTTGTAGTTTTCAGTTGTTCTTTGGAAAATTTTAATGATCATTCTACAGGCTGATTAATATTTCATCTAAGGCGGGTGGGTTACAGATTATAAAAATCAAAGATACATTTTTAATTTACGGTCTTAATGGATGATTTAGTGGCTATAGCTGTTTCTTTCGTACAGCAACAATGTTCTTTTTATATATTGTTCATAATAATTTGTTTATATATAATTTGTTCAGAAATTAATGGAAAAATGAAAGATTGCGAACTTTTGGAGTACAATCATCTTTAATAATAAGTTGTAGTTGTTCAAGCAGTGGATGTAATTATAAATGTAACTAAACGAACCACGTATTTAACAGAACATATGACATACAACACAAACGATGTGTAATCAACGAATGACAAATTTTCCAAACAAAACGCTCCCTCGTGCACACTCATTTCTTTATTTCACACAACCAAATTCACGTCATACATTTTTGCTTCTCACTATGTTTCTTTCTCAATCTCACCACACATATTCGCACATCCACACAATAGATTTTATTTTCTGTAAATAATTTTATGAATGCAATAGTGCATCTTCTTTAGAATTAATTTAAGCTTGCACATTATTTTTTATATGACTTGTAAACCTACTTCTTTGAGATCAACATTGATCTTATTGGTCCCAGTGCAAATAGAACTAATGATTCGAACTGGTTATTGGAAGACTAGAATGTAGATGAAAAGTTTACCATAAAAAAAAAATTTATAATTGGTCAGAAATTACAAAATGATCTCATAAGTATTAACATTGGACATTCAGACCAATCAGATGCTGAATCTGAAACTTCAACATATATATAGATATAAACAAAATGAGATGTCCTTGGATCATTTATGAGACTACGTTCGAGGAGCATATGATGGTTAAAAGGAGGCTTGTTTCCCACAACTAGCTTGAAAAATTGTTATCCTGCATAAGAATCCGCAGTCTAATCACAATGATGCTAGATGATGCCTTCGATCGAAGGGTTAATTACCAGAGACCCTTCTCCTGTCCATTACATTACGTCTCTAAAATATGTACCAGAAACAGGACCAACTGCAAGCATCCGCACAAAGCCGAAAACAATCCGGCAAACAGTGTCGGGCATAAACAGCGAGAAGAATTCTGGAAATAAAGCTCGGGACACGCCAACAATGCGGCCTCGCCCAGATACGTATTATATTAACGCGAAACAAAGCGAAATAACGTCAGACGGCCGGAACAAAGCGCGAGCACACCTAACTCGGCCGGTTCGGTCTGTGAAGTTACCGGGTAATGTGCCGGGTCCATCCAAAGCGTCCGTCGTATTACCATAATAACGACAAGCCGGAATCCCATCGGAGTAAATTGGTTTTCGTTATTACAGAAATAACAAACAACGACTAGCTCGGGTGGTACTCCACTGCGACGATTGCTTTTTTAGCGGTAAAACCTAACTGTACTTTTTTTATAGACGTTATGTTTATCCATCGATCAATTTCACGTCCTAGTCCACGGACGATACAAACTTTATTTTTAAATTAATTAATTTCACTAATATGTTACGAGCCAGGGCCGCGAGCAGCGCGTGTGGCTGGCGAAGGGTTGTTACCCTTGGAATATGGTTACAATTTGTTAGTTAGGAATAGAGTCAAGCGCAGACGAACCTGAACCGTAATCACGTGAACAAGGAGCTGCTAGGAAGGTGTAGAAGAGACACGCAGACGAACCCAATTCAAGATTAGGTAGCCGCTGGGAGGTTGGATGAAATGTAGACGAACCTGATGCGTAGTCACGTAATCAGGGAGCTGCTAGGATGCGAACGAACCTGACGCGTAATCAGGGAGTCGCTAGGATTGTTAGTAGGCCTCGTACTCGTAACTAGTATAATTTAATTGATACAATCCGAGTGGTAAGAGTGTATCGTGTGGGAACGTTCAATTACTAGATTAGGATTTTGGTGAATAATTAAGGGTTTAAGAATTGCACGATTTACCAAATAACACAAACATATTCTGATAAAGAATGTGTATGTACAGATGGTGGTGTCGCGAATGAACTTGAAAGGATTTAGTATAGAATTCAATATATGTTGTTACCTAAGATGCTCGGCGTTGACGCACTGGCCATGCGGGGCCTCTCATTGTCAGTACTAGTAATGCCAAATAGACTTTATACACCGAACTCGCGGAGTCTGTAAGGTTAACTTTGATCGAAGGCGAACTTTAGCCCGATATCACTAGACGTGGATTCTAACGACTGCGACACGACGTGACACTAGTTGTTCGGCCGCGCACATAAACTTTGTCGTGACAAAGACGTTTTCCTTCATGTTAAATGGTCGAAGCGGAAACGTCGGCAATAAAGTGAAACTCGGAAAACGGTCGGAACAGGGCCCCTTTGTTGGGAACTCTAGTATGGGTCGGTCCCAAGACAAACACGTGTGGGCCTAGCGTAGGCGTCATAAATCGTTCGCCGATTGCTCAGCACCGAATTTTCCTCGAACGCTTTAACGATCAAGGGGAAGGTTTTTTTATGGGACTGTTGCTCGTATTTGAATGGGCCGTTAGTGTAGTTCGAAAGTTAGTTGAAACCGGTCTTCCGTGCGAATCGCTTTAAGACAGTCGTCCGAGAAGGTCTAACGGGACCTTTTGTATTAAAGTTAAAAACGCAGTAATCGGTAGTGTATAGCGCGAGTGATATTAAATTGTGCTACGATTCATCCCGATTCAGAATCACCATGTACATATATTCATAGACATACATACACATACGTACATACACATATACAAATATAAGGGATCCCTCGGAGTCAATCTCCGCCAGGTCGTGCTTAGCACACAACAACATACATGAGGGATCCGCGGAGTCATTCCGCCAGGTCGTGCTTTGCACACAATCACACTCACAAACATACGGAATCATTCCGTCAGGTCGTGCTTTGCACACACTAGAACAACAATCATGCGGAATCAATTCCGCCAGGTCGTGCTTGGCACACACCATCTATACAATTCTCAATGTAATACTACTATTGTATTAATGCTCACACCTTCACTGTTTATGTATAACATGTATAACAAATAGAAATTTACCTTCTGGGGTTTTTATGCCGCAAGGCTTTTCCCCAAATGAGCCAATAAATTAATTATCTTTCTTTCGGCTCAATTCTGCATTATTTGCTTATTATTTAACTTTCCTATATAACCCTATGCTTACAAAAATAAAAATACGGGATTTCTCCATGTTGGAGAGGTTTCGACGATACACTAGTCGGGTCTAGACTAGTACTAACCAACGAGAGTAAAAATATGCTAATCTGCAGTTACATAGGACTGCACTCTCGTTTTTTTGTGGTTTTCCATTAAGTCGGGCCAGAACTCGATCTTCGTCAAGGGGGTAGATTCTAGAAGGACCGGTTATCTAGGACGTTTCCTGCCAGAGAAAGTCAAACGGAATCCCTTCTAATACCGTAACAAATATGTTACAATATTTTCTCGTTGAAGGTCACGCGAAGATCAACATATCGCACATCGTTGAATCTGTTTTTTTATGAGTCCACAAAATATGTAGTCCCATTTAAAAAAAACTTAAATGAACTTGAAATCTCGGAAAAAGTGACCATGAGAAAATTTTTTTGCCTATCACCGCATTTGCCCCTTCAAACCGAATACTCTTTTCTTATCATAACAAATAAGTGAGATATTGAAGATTGTCAAGTTAAGTGAAATACCCTGTATACAAAAATTTCGTAATTTCAAGTACAATAAAATTTCAGGAGTATATAATTAAAATGTTGTACTTTCGATATATGTATACAGGGTGTCACCTAACGTTTCCACGTCGAATATCTTTGTTGTTTCTAAGGATACGGAAAATATGGTAAGGACAAAGTTGAATGGTACAATGGGGCTGACACGATACCAAAAAAATTTTGGTTTTATGTCATTTTTTTAGAGATATCAAGGTCACCTTGACTTATTTAATTGGAACCACCCTTTTTTAAACACCTACAATGATAGTCTCTTTCATTAGGAATTCAGTGACTATAATTATTCAAAGGTCATTCAAGGTCACAGACAGAGAAAACGTATAAGATTTAGAATATGAAAGCAGAATACGTTTATCACGGTTGAGACTTGTAGTAAATAGTAAACATACTCTCAGATGATTTTAAATGTTAGATCACTGTAATATAAACAATATTAACAATCAATATCAAGTTACAAAACACTAAGATGCGTATTTACCGAAATAACTGAAAATAATGATCGAGAGCGTACTACTTCGCTGGCTTTGCGAGTGAAATTTTTCTAAGTCCCACCGCCAAGAGTAAACTTTTTTCCTATCGTTCCCAGATGATTTTAAATGTTAGATCACTGTAATATAAACAATATTAACAATCAATATCAAGTTATAAAACGCTATGATGCGTATTTACCGAAACATTTAGAGTTCATATTCTAAATCTTATACGTTTTCTCTGTCTGTGACTTTGAATGACCTTGGAATAATTATAGTCACTGAATTCCTAATGAAAGGGACTATCATGGTAAGTGTTTAAAAAGGGTGGTTCCATTTAAAAAAGTCAAGGTGACCCTGATATCTCTAAAAAAAATGACATAAAAACAAATTTTTTTTTGGCATCGTGCCAGCCCCATTGTACCATTCAACTTTGTCCTTACCATAGTTTACGTATCTTTAGAAACAACAAAGATATTTGAGGTGCAAACGTTAGGTGACTCACCCTGTATAGTATAAAAAATTTGTTACTTTCTCGAATAGAATTATAAAATTTCAAGAGCACACATTTAAAATTCTGTTCTTTCGTGTATGTAAAAAGAAACGTTTTTTTGGACCTGCACCATTAAGTACCAACTCTCCTAACTGTCGAGTCCACTCTGCGAAACGTCCGGACGTCTCTACTACGTGGCATTGCCCGAGATTAGAGTCCATCCAGCAGCAGCAGCAGCAGCAGCAGCAGCAGCAGAAATTAAAGTTCAGGGGCCGAAACGAGCGCGGCTTTATCGCAAAGCCGTTACGATAGTCCTCTTATCGGACGCGCGGACGGGATCGAAGCTTGGGAATGCTCGTTCACAATGTCTCCCTCCAGGATACCTGTCCACCATATTGGACAACCTGTTCAGGCTTTCCTGCAGCTCTCATCCTGTGTTATCACTGTTTCGGAACAACTTGCCTTCCGTTGACTGTGGTCGCGGTCTGACAGCTCTTCCAGCTCTGATTTTGCGTTTGACACTTGGGACCGGGATTATGCTGTGCTTACCCGGGAGTTACATTTCCGGTCGTGGGAAATCTCTCGGCTGGGATGCTGTCTTCCGCTTACGGTAACCAGTAGATGCAATGCCGCTTAGGCGAAGAGCTTGTCAGACTGGTTTTCCTACGATTGTATCCTGCTGGTGAAAATAAAATTTAAACGAACCGTGAAATGTGTTTAAAACTGCGCAACGTGGTTGAATATATTAGTTACGCGAAGAATGTGGAGATGGTAATAGGTTGGTCTAAGGGTGCACTATTTTATACATTTTATGCGTCGTCAGATAAAAGTTATCTTTACTTGAATTTTATCGTTTGAGGAGGAGAATTTATGATACATAAAGGCATAGAGAAGTGACCAACGAAGTCGGCAATGGGTATAGCCATTTTCAGTATTTTAAACGTGTTTACCCAAACTGCAAAGTTCATGTTAATAACCATTATAATATAAACGTGGTCAACCAATAATTTCATTATAAAATCAGCAATTTTAAGTTTCTAATATTTTTTAAACATCGATGTTACAGTCCAAAATTCGGAAAAAATTCAAAGTGGTGTGTAGAATGGTAGGTAGAATGTTCATCAATTGTTTCGTAATTTTTCGTTAAGCAGAACAGAAGAAATAAATTTATTAAACTGTGCTCGCCAGATAGAGTTATAGATAAGACTTGTGTCCCCACTCTACCTTCCCTTACCATCCGCTGCGGCCCGGTCACGTGACCCGTTTCGTCTCGGTCGTGCAAGTGTCCCGTACTGGCAGGGAGAGGGTAACTTTTTCCCCTCAATCTTTGTATCTGATACCGTCGCAAGGAGACTGACAAGAGTTCGGTTACTTTTTGATCATGCTTCGTATGAGGTAAACAGCCGGCAGAGAGTGCCGCGGACAAGTTGTACGCATATATAGCTTGGACGAAAAACGGTTTTCTGCCCAGCCCGGCTCGACCCGACGCAGCGGTGGTCGAAGTAAAACGCAAACAGTCGGGCCACACAGACATAATGTGCAAATACTCATCTGACCCGGAATTACCTCCGCGCGGGAAACTCGGGAAACCTGGGTCTTTCGAGACGTCCCTCGGTTTTCAAGCGGAAATACGAGCGGAGCACGTCGAAGAAGTGATTTACCGCGTTTCTCGTCTCGACGGTGACTCACGGTGTAAAAGGCACTTCGTTTAAACTGGACATTACGGTCCAGAAGCAAGACACTGGAATAAATTTACATCCGCACTTGGAATTGTAATTAGTTTCTGCTTCGCGGTAATTTGTTCGCGATTTGTTAATGGAGTCTATAGACACTCCCATTTGTTAATACTTGCGCACTTACCGGGCAGCGCTGTGGCAGTAAAACATGTCGTGAGACTTGATGTTAGGAAACTCTGTAAATAGTGTAAATCGAATATGCCAGACTACTCTTATAAATAGGTTTTTGTGCATTTATGACAAAAATTAATTAGTCGAATTTAAACTAAAAGTTCTTTAGAAGAATTTAAAAAGCAAATTCCATTTAACTTCAATTTATTATGATTAAACATATTAGTAAAAATCAGCAGTCTACTTATGAGAAATGCGAGTTTTCGTTCACATTTTCAGAAAATAAAACATGAAAATCGTTGGACTGTGGATTATTACGCAGAATAAAAATTGTTTTGTATTAATTATAAGAAACAGAAGTAAAATAGAAATTGATTATTCCCTTCAATGACTGTGATACGTTAACTTTAAGGTGTTCTTAAATTCTTTCGACGTTTTTGTCGTTCTGTTTTTCTACTCATTCTTGCCATAAATGCATAAATTCCACAGTCTGATAATTACAATTAGTTTTCTGTACGTAGCACGCTTATGACGAATGTAACTGGGAAAAAACTCGATTTTTTAATTACCATTGTGAAAATGTTGCAGAGTCACTCCTCGATTGATTATGAAAATTTTATTCATTTATCTCCGTAATTTACCTAGTCGATGCAGAAGAGTTATGTCACTTTTTCTGATTCAGTAAGAGCATGTATCCCATAAATGCATTCTATTGTAAATTGTGTTCTGACTATCAATGGAATGGCTAGAACTGTACTTGAATCCGTTTTATGAATATTATTCTTCTTGTTCATGAATTTGATTGATCAAATAATGTATATTTGTTAATTGTTATGCATTTATGGCAAACATGAGTGGATGAAACACAAGAGAATCAAAGAATTTGGAGAACGTAAATATACTGTTACATAATTTTTATTCATTTATATGAAAAAACGCATACAATGAATATAAACTTTGATAGGACGACACTTAAGTTTTTCCTTAAATAAATGAACAAATATAGCACTTTATTTGTTTTATTCTACGTCTTAATTAACACTGCTAGAAACCAAAATAAATTGATAAACAATCGATATTTCCGCAATAATAAACTTAAATTAACATTATACTTTGGTTAAATGATTTTAAGAAATCACAGTGTCCCCTAGTACCGGACACAGTAAACATTACTAATAATTATAACGATTGCAAATGGTCAAAATATTCTGGGATATCGTTACAAGCCTCATTTTTGGCAGTCTGTACATGGAATGAATAAAAAAACTACGCAGATTGTCCTCTGGTTCGTCTGTCTCGGTTCTAGCGTTCTGACAATGCGAAATTTATTTTTAAAATTTTTTCTGTAACATGTTTTCTTACTACTCTAAATGTTCTCAGTAAATATACATATATGTATATAAACATGAATGCCTAAGAAAAGCATAGTATAGGGACCGCGAAGAATAGTCGACATCTTTCAAATTCTATGAAAGAGTATAAACAACATAAAGAACTGTCGACGTCCTCGACACTCACGAAATTCCACTGAAGAACACAAAGGGTATCCTACGTAATACACTATGTTCCACAGGATTCCATAAAAACTTTGCCAATGCATTCCACAGAAAATAACACTAGAAAAAAGCATGCAATAAAACGTTCATAAATGCTTGGTTAAAATGTTATAACACAAGTACGAAATGTTGAAGCTCTACATGGTACTATGCTTCTAATTATATTCCGAGGTGACGACATTATTTTCGATGCACAATTGATATCGATGCACAGTCGCCAAATGAGGGGAGGGAGCACGAATCGAAGGGAACAAGTTACCCCGTCACCACAGTACCGGATCAGTCACGTGACATTGTGACAGAGACGGAACGCGTCACGTGACCGGGCCGCGCCGGAGGGGAATAGCTTTGTCGAATGGGAAGGTACAGTGGGGACACAAGTCTCAATCTTGCGAATCTGTATCGATGTACTATTGAATTCATTGCGGACCGAATTTGATTGCAACTTTGTCTCATTTTATATAAGAGTTTGGATTATGTTTTATACTGCGATGGTTACGCGAAAATTCTGCAGGCGTACGACAAAGACTCTCGGCCTTTTCTGTGCGGAATTACCTTCTTAACAAACGCTGGCAGCGGTTTAAATGGCGAGCCATTTGAATTCGCAACTTGGCCCGGTTACAGGAAACCGTGCTTCCACTGGTCGCGAGTAATTAATTTTAACAACACCGAACGAAGAATCTCGTGGCGATCTGTCTAATAAACCGAGCAACTCGCGAAACTCGTTCCCAGCAACATCTGTTCAATCTGAAAATGCGGAGAACACGTCGATCAAATGTTCAAGAACTTCTCTGGTAGTCTTGACTTTCGGATCCTCAAATTTAATCAAACGATAGTAGGAGCATAGAAGGGTGGCAAAGTTAAGCTGACAAGCTTCATGTTCTCGCTGTCTATTCGAGAAGTTTCATCATCATTTTTGTTGTTAGAAAATAATATTTATGTTTGGATTTTTTTCAGGAATACTGCATTGAAAATTTTTTGTTGGGAGATTGTTAACATGTTGAGTGCCACGCCATAAACCTCAAATAATATGAAAATATATTTAACCCTCAAGTGCCCTATTGGGGCAGATACGGTCCTACTCAAATTCATGCTAATAATTATTTAATATGTAATTATTAATAATATAACTATTAATTATTATTCGTGGATGATATTTAACTATTTCACTATGTTTCTGTTTACCATCTCGATAGAGATGAATATTAAGTGTTAATATAATATTAAATATAATTTAATGGAATCATTGTATTTCTAAAATACATTTTGAAGGTTCACTAAACGGTTAATAATAAAGACAAAATCAAAGCAGGAAGATTAAAAGAATCTATGAATGTTAATCTATTATTTTCGATCTATTAAAATTATTGAAGAAAGGAAGAATTTTCTATTTCTTGCAACTCGTGCATGAAATTTTTATTTCGCACAGAGATCCGCAGTCTAATGATTTTTATAACATTCTCACACCTCGTCCTGTAAAAATTGATTTTCAAGTTTGGTAAAAACTTTGTGTCGGTCTTATATGATACACGTGGCACTCAAAGTGTAAACGGATGCTTGTAGCATTGAGTTAGGTTTTTTGCTTTTCTGTGTTACAAAATGGCGCCGTTGGCGCGGGGTAACCAGACACCTTTTGTGGAGGAATTTCTCTACAGTATTTTGCACAACTTTGAGGATTTTCATCCAGTTTAGTTAAACTTTGTGGTGCATACTCATTTAACTAGCTAGAATTTTCTAAAATTATGGCTTATGTTGTTGCTTCATAATAAATTGAAGGGTATCCTGGAAACTTGATGGTAACTGGTAAATTACACTTGGTGGTAAAAAATTTAGTGTAATAATCTTTGAGATCTACATGAACAAAGTAATTTACAGCGATTATGTTAGTTTATTTATTCTGTATAAAACTGTACAATACCACAGAAATGTTTGTTTGAGAAATTGAGTAACGAAACCGCAGTCCTGCCATTTTGTATTGCAAAAAATATTTCAGTACTCTTCCATGTTCACACAATGAAGTCCCAATGAATAATTTTTAATTCAGTTTTTCATGTTCCCAAAAGAAATTTTCAAACGTAACAATTATTTTTAGACAGTTAATATCACCTAACCTAAGTCTAAGGGTCAAATTTCTGATGTCAAATGTTCCATTTGAAGTTTCGAAGGCAATTGTTTTCCAAACTATAGTGCATCGTAAAAAATATTTAAAATAAAACAGACTCTGTACGTGGATCCGTCTAAGCAAAATTTTGAAGGGCACTCAATGACCTTCAATGACCTTGGAAGACGAAAGTACTACAGGTCAGTGAATTCATCTCGGTATAGGCTACACGCTTACCTAAATAAAAACATACAGTTCCGTATAAGAAAACAGAGATAACCTTGAAATCTCAGCAGTGCATCCAGCTAGGGAAGATCGGTGACCACCATGAGACGTTCCCCTTGAATCAGAGTAAGTTTTATTTGAAATATCTTTTACAAAGAGCTGTAGTTTCGGAGACACACTGTGAGTGTACGTCTCTCACGATTCACCTTCAGCGTACCGTTTACCGAATCCTGATGCGTAGGCGTAGACACAGCGAAGCCAGGCGAAACTCGCAACTTGTCAGACTCCCGAATCGGGGTAGCAACGTCTACAATACCCCCAGCACGTCTTCATAATCCCTGGTGATAGGACAGGCTCCTGGACCAGTTAACAACGGTTGTCGAAAGTTCAACATGCCCTTTGTCGCCCGAGCCCGTCGTCGCTCGGTCTTCTACGGGAGCTTGCAGAACTTCAAGACGGTGTTCCGAGAGCGAGAGCCTCTATCCTGAACAGTATTGCGGCGCCTAACATGCACCGAGGCCGTGGCATTTGGAATGGAAGTCAGTGAGCCATCGGACGAGGACGTGGACTTAACTCTGAGCAGTATCAGCTCGACGTCAGGGATCGGTGGACTCTCGGAAACGGTGAACACGACCGTCCGCGAGACGTTGCAGGGAGTCAGCGTCTCCGAGGACACCTACCACCAGCAGAACGTGACCTGGACGGTGGCTAAAGGCATGGTGATGATCAGCATCATCATCACCGCGCTGATAGGCAACGCGCTGGTCATCGCCAGCGTTAGAAGACACAGGAAGCTTCGGGTGCCTACCAATCGCTACGTAGTTAGCTTAGCTGCTGCTGACTTCCTCGTAGCTGTGTGTGCCATGACTTTTAACGCGTCCGTTGAGTTGACGGAACGATGGCTCTTCGGCAGGGTTATGTGTGATCTTTGGTGCTCTCTCGATGTCTACTTTTCTACGGCGTCTATACTGCATCTGTGTTGCATCAGTGTGGATAGGTACTATGCTATTGTTAGACCGTTGGAGTACCCTGTCATCATGAAGAAGATCACTGTGACTTGCATGCTGGGCAGCGCTTGGTTACTACCTGCGCTCATCAGTTTCATACCCATTTTTCTGGGGTGGTACGCCACTGATGAACACCTGCGGTTTCTCGTCGAGCACCCTGAGGTAGATTTCAGTTCTTCAGAGAGTATTATTTGGGGAAAATACTAATAAAAATTGAAGAAATAGTGTGGGCTTCAGATTTTGTAGTTTTCGTTAGATGGTGATGTAGGCTGATCTTTGATGAAGGGATCTAGGTGCACTGGCAATTGCAATGCTCATCCTGCCTTGAGGAGGGATTTTTAGTTGAATATTTTTGCTTAAAAAATTATTGTATATTCTTGAGGAACCCGTTCATAAATTCAACATGTTTAGAATTTATGAATTTAATTTTCTAAAAAGAGTATCTCTTCTAACAAAAATTCTTGATTATCAAGATATTCTTTATTGTGATCATTTGTGTGCCTTGGATTCTCTTTTTCAAGGATCGTAACTATAAAAAAGTCTTTCGGATAAATGTAGAGTTAATAGATCTGAAACTAAGATGCAAAGTAAAATGTTTTACTGGCGATGTTGATCATACTGATGAAGTTGGTTCTTCTCTGCACATTGTAGGACTTATTACTAGACTGCAAAATGCGTTTCTGACAAGAATCAGCATGTAAAATAATAAACATTGAAACCACGGACAGAACTTGAAAATATCACAATATTCTTTCCAATTCATTAAACTGATTAACAGACAAAATAAATTTGTATTTAACTCTTGTTTCTTGCAATCAATGCAGAAAAATCTCATTTTGCGTCGCTCAGAGTCTTTTGCGTGTTCAGAGTCGCCAGATGAGGAGAAAAAGTTACCCTCTCTCTGCCAGTACCGGATTAGTCACGTGACATCGTGACACATACACGACAGAGACGGAACGCGTCACGTGACCGGGCCGTGGCGGAAGCGTGAGGGAATAGCGTTGTAGAAGGGGAAGCGTAGAGTGGGCACACAAGTCTTAATCTGGCAACACTGGTCGTGTGTAGCATTTAGCAACAACCTAAAGCTACGTTTACACTGAAGCAACTTCGAGCAATTTTATCTGGCTGCTTCTTTTTTCACCGAATAAAAAATTAAGAGAACCACAAGAGGCGTTAAAAAGGTGCTCGACGTTGCTTCAGTGTAGTATGACCGCAGCTTTAGAAAACAGCAAAAAGAAATATTCCTCGATTGAATTTCCAGAGGAAATGTTAAATTTTGCTTATTTCGCTCGTTTTACCGACAGCTTTCGTCAAGCATCGCCGGCAATTTTCAATTCAGCGCCGTAAACTCATTTATCCGGGCGAGGATCGAACAGAAAATGAATTCGATTCGCTTTCCGGTCAGATCGTTGCATTCGCTGCGTCACGTTCCGCGTGAATTCGTAATTCGCGCTCGTTTCGCAGTTAATCTTGCCCGATAAGCTGCGTTAAATTTGCTTCACTACCGGGACAATTAATAGTGTGCTTTACCGGGGTATTTACGGTTCAATCGGGCAAGACGGAATTTCAATCGGCGGCGGCGATGCGGATCGCAAAACAGGAGGACGGGGGTGGAGGAACCTCGAGGAAACACGATGGCTAAGACGGACGGCCTTCGGGATTTACATAAATATGATTTACTGTCCGACTCTGATTCGAGTGTACTATAAACGGAAACGCGGAATTAATAGCTTTAATAAATCCACGTCCAGTACACGCGGTGTTTTTCCATGCAGATTGCACTGTTTCCGAAATTTTTTCGACTCGCCCCCGAATGTCTCCGTTGCATCTTCTTCTGCAGATTTGATTACTTGCATTGTCACGTACTACTCAGCTCGACATTTCTATAAATATACACAAAGCTATATATTCACAATTAGTGTTCTTAGTAGACTCGAGACTTATGCAACTTTACATTTTCATACTCGATTGTATGAAAACTGAGCTGGCAGTCCTGGACAAATTTTATTTGAAATGAAAATAAATATTTGAAATAATTGATTTTCAAACACCGTTATTTTCAATACTGCTATCTGAAAACAAAAATTACATTATTTATTCCAAATTTCACAATAGAAATAATCCTCAAAATTACTCCAACCTGACCTTTAAGTCTGGGTTAGGTAAATAAGAAGGAACTACAGTAAACGCTCGATTCTTGTCCAACAGCCGCGTTTTTCACGGACAACTATCGTGCCCGGACATGCATTTTGATTTATAACTGCGTCTAAATATCGCGCCGACCGCGCCGAGCGAGACTTCAATAGAGAGCCGAACATAGAGAAGGACAGAATGAAATACGGATCGCGTGACCGAAGCGTGTCGTCGTCGCCGGCACAGTTTAAAGGCCCGCGTGTTCTCACAATGTAATGCCGATTAAAAATGCTCTACAGGGTGTCCCAAAACGACTGCGTAAGCGGGAAATGTGAGGTTCCTTGGGTCATTTGAAGCGACATTTTCCTTAACAAAAATGGCGCCCGCGGCTTTGTTTGGTCGCTCTGATTGGTCCGTGTTTTTCGTTAATAACTCCTAAACAAAGCCGCGGGCGCCATTTTTGTTACGGAAAATGTCGCTTCAAATGACCCAAGGAACCTCCCATTTCCCGCTTACGCAGTCGTTTTGGGACACCCTGTATACTAAATACAATTGAAACTATATCGTGTTTGGTCTTGTTTTAATCAGAAAAATTCCAGAAAAAAGCCAGTGAAAGTCCCATAAAAAATAATGAAAATTAAGAAGATTGAACATTCGATTCATGGTGTCAATGTAGTGGTGTTCACACCGATATACCCGAGCCTACATCAATCGTCGCCGTCCTGCGGAGCAATTCGGCGTTGACAGGCAGTGGAGTGGGTAGGCACTGGACAAGAATCGTGCCCTCGCTCCGGACAAGAATCAAGCGTTTACTGTATTCAAAATAGAAAAGTATGTGTGTGTGTATGTATGATCTCTCTATAAAGAGGGGTGAGGGGTATTGAGGGGGGTATTGAAGGCAGAGGGGGGATTGAGGGGTAGGGGGACAGGGAGAGGTAGCTGGTGAGGGGGGTGAGAGAGGGAGAGGGAGACGGTCTAGCTACCAAGGGCGTGCCGTAGGCACGCCGGGGACAGCTAGTCTTATATAATTTCAAAGAATAATTTCACAATTATCTCAAATAATTATAAAATAAATGAACTCAATCACTGGTAACAAGGCGTGTTATCTTGTTTAACTAAACACATTTTAACAACCTTATCGTATAGGTCTATATACAGGGTGTCCCAAAATGTCTTCAACTGCCGGAAATGGGAGGTTCCTGAGATCATTTCAAGCGCTATTTTCCTTTTGCAAAATGTTGTCCGCGGCTTTGTTTAGGAGTTATTAACGAAAAACACGGACCAATCAGAGCGTCGAGCTCGCGCTCTGATTGGTCCGTGTTTTTCGTTAATAACTCCTAAACAAAGCCGCGGACAACATTTTGCAAAAGGAAAATGGCGCTTGAAATGATCTCAGGAACCTCCCATTTCCGGCAGTTGAAGACATTTTGGGACACCCTGCATAAAACAGAAACTAGATTCCGTCAGTTAAAATTGTACCTGAAAACCATGTTATTTGAAAGACCACTGTTCACATTATCAGCAGCAACTGAAGCTAAACGTCAGATGATTTGTACATCCGCATAGAAAGTTTGTAGCAATTTCATGACGTAATTCGCCGAGCACAACAGCTGCAAAATTTGCGTTCAAACAATTTGCTTGATTCTGCCACAATTTTCAAGGTGAGCAAGAAAACACTATTAACCTTCAAGAAATGTTTCCACTCTGAGGGAACAAATAGTACACAGCAAGAAAAGTTGCTCGATGCTTTTATCGAGGTCCCCTAGAAACCGGCAAGTTTCAAGAAAGTCGGAATTTTCGGGTAAACCGAAAGTTTCCTCGTTAGTTTCTTCTCCACCCCATTCTGGTAACGCAATGCCACCCCATTCCCTTTCTAAAGACCGTCTGTCTGCTCGGTGCCGACCCTTTCCCTATTCTACAATAACGACACGTATATTTTCTACACTATTGAGATTGCAGAATCTCTCTAGCCACGTTGTGTACGTTAACCAAATAAGTTCGATGTTGTTTTCTCCGAAATCGCAGAAAATATTCGTGGCTTTTAAATGAAATGGGGCAGGTGGGTCATTTAGTGTGCGAAAGATTTTTTTGGGTCGACTGCGTAGGAAGAAAAAGAGGACTCCATATTTTCTTTTTTAAATGGGACAGTGTATTAATTTTTTTTAGTTTAGATAGACATTATTGAACTGAATGACATTTATCTTGAGCATTCTTGTATATTTTCACTTTAATCCTCTTTGCTTTATTTAATTAAAGAAAAGGTTATGTCGATTCTGATATTGAACAGAAAAATAGCTTGTAGCAACAAATAAAGACGAATAAATAGTCTCATTGCTCATTCTATTAATTGAAGTTCGATTTATCAGTCTGATAATGCTTTCTATCTTCTGTCTCTTGAAAATTATACAATTTACCTAGTTGATTTGTACACGAAACAAGTTTATATTTAACCGTATTTATTGATCGAATTATTTACTACACTAATTGCTATAATAGGTATATTAATGCTATTAGGGTGTAATATAAATTCGTTCGGTTGCAAATATAAATATATTCTAATTTCGACGATTTAACAAAAATTATTTGTAATCAACGAATTTATAATGGATTAATTAATTAAATAAATGAAAAATATTGATAATCAAACGAATTTATGTGAGAACCCAAATTATATTAATTGGTACATTATTTCACTATTAGTCTATCTATAAATATTGCTCTTCTAAACCGACGAAATTCTCAGAAGCATTGAATTTTGCATGAGTACTAATGGGTACACAAAATTTGCGGCGTAACATTGTAATAAATACCCGCATTATTATGTGTCCCATCTAATTCTGCAGCCTTGCTCTCCTATAATCCTATTACCACTTCCTCTTTTCTCTGGTTCTAGCTGAATCCTCCTCCATCCTTATTTGTCCCTCATTTTACCCTAATAGCTCCATAAGATATTTCTTAAATTCCCTCGGCTCTCTCTTCTCAGGTACACTTTTTCATTACTCCCGAGAATGCAAGGATTCATTTGTTCAAACATTATTTTAATTGAGCTCTCGAAAATTTTCGTACATTTTATTCAAACAAGTTTTCGTAAATATTTGATTCGTTATTCTCAATGTAGTATTAAATATCTTTCCTGAAGAAACAATTCCTACATTTTTATAAGAAGTCAGAAGCGATCATTATTGAAGCATCAATTCTAGAAAATGTCTACGTACGTACAATTCCAGTCTGTAATTTATGACGCCAACTGAGTACTAGTTCTATGTAATCATTTCATTGTTTCTGTTCTTGTGAATTCTCACGGAAACGATTAAAACCTCATTTTTCGCGCACCGGCAATCTCGTTTATTTAAAACCGTGAAAACAATTAAGAATATCCACACGGCCGAATGTGTTTCCACTGAAAATGAATTATTTCTTAAAACTCTGCATCCTTTGCCTTTGAAATTCGTAAATATTTTTAATTACTGCGTTGCGATTTTTTATTTCTATTTCTATTGTGCAAAAGATAACGAAGCAGACACGTACAGTGAAACTGTCCAGTTCGCAATTTAACATAGACTCGATGAAACCATTTGTTAAGTTTTTTTTAAAAAAAATTCTCTTTAAAAAGAATTCTATCAGTGTACTAATCCGTCTTTTATTAAATCAATTTTTCTATTAAGTATTTATTGTTTCTAGAAATTTTAATATTCTGATATTCTGTTAAGTTCCACATTTTTATGAAATATTTCTTGTTTTTCTATTGAATTAGATTTTTCTACTTTTTTAATAAATTCATTGAGTTACTAAATCTATTTTCTAAAAATTCCTGTTATATGTCAATGACATTAATTTCTTTTACGAAATCTCCATCAAGATCGTTTATACCTGAAAATTGCTATTAAGTTTTTCTAACCTAGCCTAAATTTTCCTAATCTATTTTTCACTATTTTTTCTAGGAACTTAAATTTCTTGTATTATATCTTTAATAGTATTAAATAAATTTTCCTCTGAAATGTCCATTGTACTTTTATTAAGTTCGATTTTTTAATGAAATTTATATCAAGCCAATTTCTATTAAATGCCAGTTAGCAAACTTTCCTGCTAAACTCTCTAGTTACTTTTCTCAATGAAATTTCTATCGAGTTAACTTTTTCTATTATCCCGTTGTTACACGATTTAAGTAAAATTCGATGAAAGCTGCTATTTACTATTGAACGTATAATTTTTGTAAGATTATCAATGAACTTTTGTGTAAATTCAATACAGATATGTAAATTAATACTGTTCAATATTTTACTTCACTGTACACAGTATCATAAGAATCGCGTGACGTATTTGACAAAGGTATCGAACTCGTAAATTCAAAAACTTATGAAACTTTGCACACCATTGAAAATGAATGAATGCAGCCATTGAAAAAATTTCAATACATATTTTCTTTTTCGTGAAATATCTCAACAACAACAAATGATACTTAAAAAAGGTTGAAACGAAAGTTGCATGGTATAATTGTGTCTACCATCTGTGTAAGAAAATTTTTTTTTTCTTTGTACGTGAAAGAGTTAAGCTTTATTCTATTAAATTGATATTTCCTATGAAATTGTTATTACATTTGTATACTGACAGTTGTGTTATTCCGTTAAATTAACAGTTTCCATTAAATCTCCACTAAATGGAAGCATTATTCTACAGATCTGCCAAGAGATAAATAGTCGCGTTTCAGCTCGATCATGTCTCGAATTACCGAAGCAACATCTTTCTCCACCCCGAACACTAGCGGATGTTTCTTGTTCAAACGCAGCTAACATAGTTTCCAAACAATGCTGCCGGTTATTATATCTGGAGTCATATTCCATTGTTTTATAGCTCCCCGTCCGGTATTCAAGCACTTATAACTTTGTTCAGATATTGCGCGAGCGCGTAAACGCGAACATTTTCCCACTTACATGCACATCGTTACACGGCCACGTGGGAAAATTGCAGTTGGAATGGAAGCTGCGGCCAAAGGAAGCCGGCATGTTGCTAAATTTATTACTTTTTCGGCCCGAGGAATGTTCTTGAACAGCGTCATTAGCCCGAAACTCTTTCGGGCAATGACGCATCGAACCGAGAGACTTTTTCAGTTCGCGTTGCAATTTTCCAGAGCAGATTTTGTTACCAGTGCAATTTTCCGTTCCCTATTTATTTTTCATTTGTTCGGAATTGTGCGTGCCCGGTCCATTCTCGATTCGTTTGCTCTTAATTTCGCCAGCTTTTTATTTCCGAGCTGCTGTTAATGCCTGTCGTCTTTCTTTTACTGCCCCGTACAACTGGGTCTCGGCTTAATGCGCTCTTAACGACCAGTTTCCTGTTTTCAGGAACACGTCTCTGACGATTGAACTCGGAAGAAATTCATTTTCTTTGTGTAGAACTGCGAGATCTTTAACAGTGCCTGGAAATTGTGATGCACTCCTGAAAATTGGAATCGGAAGAAATTCATTTTCTTTGGAAAGAATTAAGAGATATTTAATGTAATTTGACACTGACACTTTTATTTTCACGCTTCTTTTAGTATTAAATTGTAAAACTGCTGCAAATAGTTAAAAATCATATTTTAACACGCTGATCATTAAAGTGTCACTACGAAAAATGTCGTAAAATCGAAGTAATTGAGTTAGTGAAACACGAATTAAAAAGTGAGAGTTGGTTTACGTAAATATGAGAATAGACTGTGGATTTTTGTAAATAATGCACCAATAACATCAATCATTTCTGTTCCACCCAGTGTCGTCATATTACGACTTGTCCCCTACTCTACCGTACCCCTTCTACGACGCCATTCCTCCGTCTATCGCGGCGTGCATCCCCACGCTTCCGCCACGGCCCGGTCACGTGACACGTTACGTCTCTGCACGTGTTCCAATGTCACGTGATTAATCCGGTAATGACAGAGAGGATAGTTTGTATTCTTCTCAATTTCCCCGGTCTCGGGAATAAAATCCGTCTACTATTTATCTATCGAAAAATGTATCGAAGGGGATGCTAGATCGGTTAGTATCAACACGCCAGTAAGACAAAAGGTTAGGTAGACTAGACTGCGGATTTCCATGCAGAATAAAAATTGTCCGCAGCATTATTTTCAATAAAAGGGAGATACATAAAAATCGATTTCTTCCGTGACAATTTCAACAGGTTCTTAATAATGCACCAATAATATCAATCAATTCTGACATTTTGCCATAAGAAATCCGTAGTCTACTACCCACCGAGAAACGTATCAAAGGGGGGGGGGGGAAGACACTGGTTCGATCCGGATCAATACGCCATAAAACAAAAAGAGAAGGTTGGCAACCGGGTTCCTGGAAAGATTCACCGTTGATTCTCACTGAACCAGGTGTGCGAGTTCCGGGTAAACCGTGTTTACGCGGTGGTGAGTTCGTCGGTCTCCTTCTGGATCCCGGGTCTCGTGATGATCGTGATGTACTGCAAGATCTACAAGGAGGCTGTGCGTCAAAAGGAGGCGCTGAGCCGCGCCTCGAGCAATACCGTCCTAAATAGTGTTCACTTGCACCGCGCGTCCACCTCCAGACATCATTCCAGGGCGTCTCATCAATTATTGCTGCACCCGAGCGACGCCAGCGACTTCGGCAGGCCTATGTCCTACAGAACCGCCGTCGAGTTGAACGTGGAAAACGGTGAGTGGCAACACGCCGATGGCGCGCGTGCGATTAACCAAACGTCGCGTCGCGTCGCGTCGATATTGATCGATCTCCGCTTGAAACTTGCATAATGCTGGCATAGGCATCTTTTTAATCGACCCTTTCCAAGACCTGTGTAGAGCCAACAGGCTATACGCATGCCTGGGTCTAGACGTACGACTCTGTCACGGCTAAGCAGAGCGAAAAATATCGAACACGGATTTTAGTTTTCAAGGGTGGACACTACATATATGATGGACCTTAGCTATACCTGGTGAAATTTTTTTTGCGAGATTATTTTCACGCCGCTCCTTAAAATTGTGTCATTGGCTAAGAAAATAATTCTTGCAAGAGATTAAGTGAATCGGATAAGAGGCACATTGACTTTGAAGATCCGATAAATATGATATTTTATATGAATGGGAATATATGAAGGATAGACTTTTGATCATGACTAAACGTTCTTCTTGTGCAAAAGCATTTATGATAATAGTACCACAATGTAATTTTTTCAATATAACAATAATTAACTAATACTTATATTTTTATAAATATCATGTGTCACATTTTACGTATTTTATTGAACCTGCCAATTCTTTTAGTTGTGTTCTTATACTAATTTAAAAAGTAGAGAAATTAACGTTCGACATAAGTATGTTATATGTATTTAATCAGAGCATTATATTTTTAACTGGATGTGGTGAATATTACACCACATAACAATTCTAAAGACAATTTACAAATTTTTCATTAATTTAGTCTTTCTTTGCGTCTGGATAACGCTTTCTGTAGCCTGATACAATTTGCATTATAAATTGTTTTTCTTCTTCATTTCGTAATAGTACATCGTCAAATTCTTGCATAAGTTTGACTCCTCGTTCTGCCGAACCATTAACTACAACTAAATTATGAACTTACGCCTACGTTATAACTGGGATCACTTTGCCATTCTGAGGGTCCTTATATGTATGTAGTATATAAATTCTAGGGAAACTGAAAACCTTTTAAAAAAATTTAAAGATTTTTTAGACATAAAGGCAATGTTGCTACCAACGCACTCATTGACATTATTTGAATTAACTATTACTCTTTTTACATAATTATCATTAACGGTATTTAAAGCTAGCACTACAGTTTCGGGTGTAAGATACCACAAATGATTAGAAAATTTCCGCAGTGCTACACGACTTACATGGTCATTGATGGCACTATAAGGGCATAGATTTTTTAAAATCTCATGGTCTTGTTTTGAAGCTTCTGCTGCAATTGGAGTTTGGATCCATGCTTTTAAATACAATTTACTGACAAAGATTCAAATTCAACGTATTCCATTTTCCGTGTAAATTGATCTGTAAATAAGAATATTTTTAAAGCCATATCATCATCGTCGCATATTCGACGTAAACGTTGTTTATTTTTGTTGGTTGTAAATCTTGTATCTGGATGTTTATTTCGTTTACTTCTCGCTCTACATATAACATTTTGTGTTTCCTTAACAAATTGAAATTTAATAGACCGACAAAACCACGGTGATGATGGTCGAGGATTTTCCCATACGAATTCGGATGTTAATTTATTTTGTAATGTTATAGGAGCCAAGCTAGAAATGAAAATACTTAAATCGGTTGTATTGTCCGCACGCAATATTTTTTTATAGCGTTGGCCTGAAGCTCCATCACAACCTCATTTGCACATTAATATTAACTCTGTATCATTTGTTAATCTGTTGACTGTCTGCAATATTCGCGAGGCTGTGATCTAATAAACTTTGTAATTTAATTTTAGCCGATATTTCTGTTATTTCTCGATCGTGTCTTTATGGGGATAAGATTTTTTTTACTCTTTCTGTATTGCAAACTATGAAGGCCATTGATTCCTATTGCAGATTATTAACTCATTTCTAATTTTCATGTACTGTGATATTGTTAATTCGGCTGCTACAAAAATGGTCAATGCCCTCTCTGGTGTAAATATCCTTTTTATTTGGCATGCAACTTTTTTTCAACAGTGTTTCTATATTTTGATAATCATTATCGTATAAATTTTGAAGTATTCTTGCCTTTTTGTGCATACCTTGTCTGCGAAAACTCATCTTTGTGGCATAAACTAATTCCTCTGAAGAAAAGTTATTAACTAAGGATTGGGCTCTCCGAATTTTTTCCCTAGTACTGCATCTGGAGAACAATTTCTTTCTTTTCTGATTATTTATAACAGATGATTTTGTACTCGTAGTTCGAAGTGGAATTCTATCATAACTTGTGCTCGGAATTTGTACTACCATTGCATTTGGATACAAAATGTCTTTTTCTAGCCACTTCTCATTACATTTTAGGAACCCTTTTTCACAATAATGGAATTGGATCCAATTTCGCTTTAGTGCTAGTGTAAAGTTTCTTAAACAATCACGTATTGCTTCTGCACTTTCTAAAGATACATCTACCTTCTGGCATATTAGGTTGTGCAAAATTGTATAATCACCCAGACCTTTTGAGGACTTTCTTAACATAAAAAATAAATCTTTATTTTTACGAAAACTTTCAATTTTTCGTAATTAATATCTAAATGTTAAAGACACGATGTTAAATGCAGAAAATAACTAATAAGTACTATATGACAAATACTTAAGCGTCACTGTACTTACCAAATTGCCAAATTTATATATTTATGTATATTGTCGTGATCCCGGAAAATAAACAATTTGGATTCGTAATACGTCTTTATTTAGTAAAAGAGTCAAAGCGATATGAATGGTTTGAAGTCTAAAACTATTCTGAGCTAGGATGGTCAGGAAAAATGGAAGGAAGGATGACTTTAGAGTAGGGGAGTTGTAGGGGAGGAAATGTGAGGGTTGGAAATGAAACAAGGGATGGTCACTGAGCCCTAAAAAGCTCAAAAACTCTAAAAAATTAGGTAGCATGGCCATCTCATCGATGACGACCGTCCCGTCGAGTACGTCGACGTTTCTGAAAGCGGCTCGGGCCATATAAAACAGAAACGAGGCGGAAAAACGAAGGATAAACGCAACCCGACACTTGTTTTTAGCAAGAAGGGCCGAGAGCCGGTAGCGCCAATTGTGAAACCGATGATGAAAGAACTGTGTGCCTTACGGAAGTGAGGGGCGGCGCGGCGCGGCCGCCCCTCCCCGACGAATTGCATTACTACTACTACTACTAGGTCGTGGAGGGGGCGGAGAGGGCCGGCCTGCAGACTAAATTGTGAATATCTCGAAAACTAAAAGCGACTTCCCTATATTGGAAAAAGAACAAGTTGTTCAAAATGTCGAAATCTATAACATATTTTTTGTTAAATATCTATTTGAAAATATATCGATGAAAATCCGGAAAATTCTCACGAAGTTTTTTGCAATTATCTCGAAAACTAAAACCGAGCGCCGGGTAGTTATAATGACAAAAGTTGTTCAGAAAAGTTGTCCATGACAACATATGTCAAGGTCAAGGTCATCGGAGATGCCTCCCCTAAAGTAAATATTAACCAAAATTACATACTTGTTTTAGGTAGGTATAAACTTTTAATGCAATTGCAAAAATATTCATTTAAGATGATATTTAATTAATTATGTATGTATTACTATATGTGAGTTGCTACACGTCAGGTGACACGTCCCGGTAACTTTAAACAATAATAATTTGTTCAGCTGGATCTGGCTGGATATAATTTTTGTGGGGACATGTGTCCAATTGTGTTCATTGAAAGATATACCTGGCAATTTCTAAGAAAGTATATAGATTTTATTAAACATCCTCAACTAACAGCTTTAATTGTTAACCCAAAAGACTGTTTTTCATTTACACAAAAGAAGCAGAAGAAATATTAAATAGGGTAATCAGCACACCTCGATGAAAAGAAGCAATTTTTGGCTGAAAAATACTGCATCCCAATCGTTATCTTCATGAATTTATATTAACTATAGTTTTTTGGTCAAACATTAATTTTTTCAGTTTCGATGTTGATGGACATTTAGGAAGCTACACAAAATTAGAAATCGACATGAGAATGTCGACTTTTTCATAAAATGTCACTAAATTTCTCGATCCAGCCCACTGTGCTACGTCCGATTAATCTAAAATTTTAGATATATCATTTTTTCATGAACTGGAACAATTTTAGGGGGCAGCGTAAATAAGGTTCTCCCTAGTGGACACACAGTGGGTGCTCGAATTGTTAGGTTATTACGCGACGAAAAATCTGTTTAAAAAGACTATATGTAAATACAATGGATCCAAGAAGCATTTGAACATTAAATATTCGATTTTCAGAAAATTTCCTATATTTAAACTGTGATAATTTCGTAAAAAATGATCGTGCAACAGTTTGGTCTCATTTCGAAGCTGGGAGCCTTTTGTTTGATAATTCAATGTTCATTTTATTATAAGATTAATTCATAATAATTAGCGGATTTTTAAGCAAAATCAAATTTTTGTGCATCAATTTTTGCATCAGTTCACTGTTTTAAATTGCACATTTTTGTCACAAATGAATAGAATCTGCAGTGTAGTAATAATAATTCCTAAATTGCAGATTTTATTATTAATAGGATGCACAAAGGCGTGACACAGGTCGAACTGCAAATATGTAATTAATTTTTTGTCAATACCGAATGTGGTAAAATAAAATTCTCAACTACGAGTACAAGTCACTAATTAATTTTAATTATTATAAATTTCAATCTACATAAAAATGCACATTCCCATTACTAATTATTTTTAATTAAGCATTATAAATTTTAATTCACATAAAAATTCACATTCCCATAACTAGTAAATTATGAAACAAGTTCTCATTCTTGTAAACCATTTTATAAAAAGCAGAGTGAAGATAAAGTTCGTCCTCGTGATGCAAATAAAACAAGTTTTATTACTATTTATTACTATCCACGTTTCCTTATATCTCACAAGCTTGCATAATAAATATTCATGCGTTTAAAAAGTCAAAGAACGAGCAATTGTAATTTAACTATTTCTTCAAAATTTAAACAAGCCATTTTAAAAATTTGTTTTCAGGATTGATAGGAGTAAACTATAATGTTGTCTGGAACCATTCTAATGAAAATTTTTGCTCATTTCAACATTGCAATTTTCGCGAATAATTTTCCTCTGTATTTACCACCAGCTGGACATAAATAATTATTAATGCTTCGAACACGAGTAACGAAATATAATCATGAAAAGCATTTTTTGAAACACTCATCGTCAAAAATTCAACCCTCTGTTTCTGTTTTTAAACAGTTTTTCGCTCTTGATGATTTTTCCTGTTCCCAATTCCGTTTCGGTCGCGACGCTATTGAAACTTGATACTTTCGTCCCCCAGCGCATCATGTGTATTCATGTTATTTACTGAAAATCAGGAACAACGGGCCAATGTTTACGGCCTGTTTGCAACTGACAACGATTGTTAAGAAAACAGCGTTGGTTCCCGCGCTTTCCCGAAATTCATGTCGCCAAGTATCTTTGGCTCCTGCATTGTTGCAGCCGTTTGCACACGTCGGACAGCTTTCTGGAGGTTCCGTATTTTTAGAACGGTCGCTCGTAAACCTATTTCACGAGACACTTATCGAGTTGATATTTTCATGCAAGGGTGATGCATAAACAAATTCACATACTCACATTCCTCATTCCCCAAATCGTTTTATGGCTGAATCACTTCCGTAGATCTCAAATTCATTATTTAGGTGAATTCACAATCGTGAACAACATATAGAAGGGGAAATTCATGGATAAAGTCAAAGGATGTACTGATATTTTTATTTTGTTAAATTAATTTATGAATTTTATGACTAAATGTCATTACTGAATTTTGTAGACTAGAAGATACTATCAATGTATAAAATGTTGCAGGTGTTTAGTTTATACCAATTTTGATATTCGTAATTGATTGTCTTATCTATTGCCATTTATAAATTGTTAATTTTATATTATTTTGTGTAATGCTGTCTTTATTTATTTTAATTCTTCTTCGTCAACTGCAATTAAAAAGACCCATTTTATATAATAAATTTTAGAAGTTATGACTAGAATATTTGATCAGTATGTATAGAATCTATTGATTAATTTATAGTAATTTTATGTGCACAATAATTTAAATTATTTCATAAGAAGTTTAACCCTCTATTTAATTTTGTAGCCTCTAGACTCTAGACACTCTATACAGACATTAATTTCAAGTCTTCTTCTTATACATATACAGGGTGTTAGAAAAGTCTGGAAACGGTCGAATATCTCAAAAATAAAGCATTTTAGAGACAGCTATAAGACAGTGCTATTAGTTTGACCTTCAAGAGTCATTTGAAGGTCATGTGAAGGTTACCTTAATTTTTTAAAATGGCACTCCCTATTTTTTATTACATATTCTTGTAGCTGATCTCGAGAGCTTTCCAAAACAGTATAATCAAATTTTTTTTTCATGAATTACTTTTCGAATTATAAGCCTTCAAATGTACAATACCGCCGGCATTAGCGTTAACCGAGATGTACCACGTGGAGGTTGCACGGTCGGATTTACATCTCTTGTGTGTGCGTATGTGTGTGTGTGTGTGTGTAACCCTCTAGACCACCAGATCTTTCTCCATTGGAGTACTTTTTATGAGGGTATGTTAAAAACAATGTATACGTAACGAAACCTGCTAATTTGGCAGACCTTAGGGAACGCATACTGCATCAAGTAAATCTTATCTCACCAGAAATGAGACGAAACGTTTTAAATGAATTTTATCTACGATTAGTGGTCATTGTCAAGCAGCAGACGGAAGACAATTTGAACATTTAATTCAGTAAAAATCCTTCCTCGTGGTACATCTCGGTTAACGCTAATGCCGGCGGTATTGTACCTTTGAAGCCTTATAACTCGAAAAGTAATTGCACCATCTCATAGCCCTTCCGAAACCATAAAATACATGTCTGAACCAGTTTTCTCTAAAATGCTTTATTTTTTAGATATTCGACCGTTTCCAGACTTTTCTAACACCCTGTATGTATTTCTGCTCTCCTAATCTAATTTTTCAAAACCGATAACTTAAGAATGAAAATAAATGTTTATTTCACTTCAATTTGTTGCAATTTCGGTAGAAAATTTTAATTTCGCATAAAGATCCACTGCGTACTAATGACACAATAATTGAATAATATTCCTATGTTACATTATTTCAGCCTGTAACTTATAATATGTAGAAATATAAAATGACGCGACATTTCACTGAACGAGCATACCTAAAGGGGTATGATGAATACGAGTTTTATAATAGAACCATGTCATAAAGATCGTCAATATTAGGACCGTCGTGTACGCGTGGCATTAAAACGTCCTTTACATGAAGATTTATTTGCAAATTGTTGCTGCCGGCGCTTCTTTCAAAGGCGCAGCATCTCGTTAATCCGGAATCCGGGCTGCGTATGAAAACGATGACCCACCGAATGCATAAATAACAGCCGAAAGACTTTGATGGCCGAATTGAAATGGAAGCGAAGGGAATGAGGGCGCGAGGAACCGTGGATCACGCAAAAACCCTGCGGTTTTGCCGGGCAACTTTCGCTCCCATTCGCAATTCGTATCGTAATAACGCGTGTAAGTACGGCCAATTATCGCCGGTAAAAATTGCACGCGCTCTGGGATGATCGAGATTGATGCCGTATGTAATCTTTCTGCCATTTTCGATGGTTGTCAAGGCTGCCTCGCCGGTAGTGATGGCCGCATCGGACTCGTTCTGGCAGATTTTCAAGCGAATCAGTCTTATTGCATCAACGCTTCGATGATTTATGGTACAATGCAAAATTGGACACCCGTGATGATGGCTCGGGAACCCTGAAGAACTTTCTCTTGACGTGTATACAGTACGGTTCTCTTAACCTTCATTGTTCTCTTCGTTTTGATTTACGTTACCCTTCGATCAAATAAAAACATTGCAATTAAATAGAGAATTTATTTTAACTTTGCCATTTACTAATGAAATTAATGGAAAATTTGGTGTTCCAATGCATAGATACATTGGAAAATGTACTTCCTGTCTGTATTTTAGATTTTGTATTTTTCATAGTTTTTATTTCTTTTGTGGCAATTATATGCAGCAACCAAGATTGTATTTAATTTTTTTAAATAACATACATATTAGCACTAACCAAAAATCATTAATGTGGCAGACATGCTGACATTATGCAGCAGAACAAATTATACATATGCATTATATTGAGACTCGTTACAAAAACAATAAATTTTTGCTGTACATAAAAATTGCAGTGATTTTAACTTCACTTTAATCCTGGATATTATTATTTATTATATCTGTGGTGTCGTGTCGATCCCGAAATTGGGCAATCGTATCACGGCTAGATTAACGGCGAAATGAGTGTAGAATCAAAACTCCGGAGAACTGGTTTTTATTAATAAAGTGCAAGACTTGGCTTGCTGTCTCTAAATCAGACTCGGCTGCGCTTGGAGTTGTTAGTGGTTCGGTAGTCGAAACAGTTCTGAATTTACAGAGTTCGCAACAAATTAGGGAAAGCTCGGAAGTAGGTGTGGTCTTGGAAAATTGTCTGTGATTGGTTGAAGGGTGTATTTTGGAAAGTGGTGAAAGTGGTGGAAAATTAGGAAGAGTAGGAGTAGAAATAGATTTGGGTATAGGCGGCTACGGCTGTAAAACTATAAAACTCGGTAGGCTAACGGAATGACGGTTCAACATGTGTTTGTCAGCTGCCTTTTTCGGGTTTTTCGCATTTACGGTCGTTATGCCTCGAGTTGGTATTCTAGCTACCTTCAAGGTAACGCGCTTGTCCCTTCGCAGAGGGTTTTACGACGGAACAATATCGACGAAGACTATAAATGCTAACATTGTAATTATTTGTGAGAATCACTTCTCACTGGCTGGCCTAACTTTGACATTTCTCTCACGGGAGATTTATGTTGGACAATGCAACATGTTTCACTTCTGCTGCGAAGTCGAACAGACACGAAGGGCAAAGAATGATGCCAGAAAAATAATATTGTATGTCAGGCCAGGGCAACTTCTTCCCCGCTGTCGCTTCACGAATCCAGTACCAGTGTTCCAATTCCCCCACTACCAACTATTTCGTATTGCCCCTACCAGTTTCTTGAAAGGGGCTGTTCCTGAGGTCATTTGAAGCGACATTTTCATTTGCAAAAATGTCCACCTCGGCTTTGTTAAGGAGTTATTAATGAATTATTGTTAAGGAGTTATTAACGAAAAACACGGACCAATCGGAGCGCGTCCACAGCGCGACGACGAAAGAGTCCGGCTCGGCGCTAACAATAAGCGCAGCGTTGGTGTCGCGCCACGGTGAAGCAGTGAACAAGAGAAGGACAAAAAACAGGACACGAGAGGGATCGCTGTAAGACTAGAATTTATGGCACTCACATGTTTCGGTTTTTCTGCAGAGTGGTACGTAGAGTCAATAGGTAACTGTTCCAAAAAAAAACTCTGTCCTTTTGCCCAGCAAGAGTTAGAAATTTCAGGTACGCGTGGCGTTTATGAGTCTCTATTGACCTATACCTCCCTTAACAAACTTTCTAAACGAAGGAGAGACAATGTTTTGCCATATGATTCCCATAAATTATATTTTTACAGCGGTTCCCCTCGTGTCCTATTTTTTGTCTGACCACCCCGTCGTTGAACATACATATACAGGGTGTCCCAAAAGTACTTCAACTCCGGGAAATGGGAGGTTCCTGAGGTCATTTCAAGCGTCATTTTCCTTTTGCAAAATGTTGTCCGCGGCTTTGTTTAGGAGTGATTAACGAAAAACACGGACCAATCAGAGCGCGAGCTCGACGCTCGTTGGCATGTTCAGCCAACCGCCTGCCGGCTCGCCGCGCTGAACGTGCCAGCGAGCGTCGAGCTCGCGCTCTGATTGGTCCGTGTTTTTCGTTAATAACTCCTAAACAAAGCCGCGGACAACATTTTGCAAAAGGAAAATGGCGCTTGAAATGACCTCAGGAACCTTCCATTTCCCGGAGTTGAAGTACTTTTGGGACACCCTGTATAATGTTCTCCCTAAACTCTTCAGAAAAGTCTTGTGTAAAGTCAATGTCGTTCGAACCGCGGTAGAGAGAACATCTTTAAAGACGTGTCAATTCGAAGCAGTGCAGTTGGTTGACCTGACCGTACGTCCCTCAGCTTTCGACACTGCCGTTAAGTCAACTGTGCAGTTCGTCTCCGAATGGCACAGTGACACACATTTCGAGGCAGCAACTGCATTTACGGATGAATAAGTGAGTTCTCATTAAATCAATTTCTGCTCTTTCTCTTGGTCACTGCTACACCGCGGCGCGGCGCGGCGCAACACCAACGCTACGTTCAGTGAAACCTGCCATGCCGCCGAGCTGGACTCTCCCCACCATCGCGTGCTGTGGCCGCGCTTTGATTGGTCCGTGTTTTTCGTTAATAACTCCTTTCAAAGCCGAGGCGGACATTTTTGCTAATGAAAATGTCGCTTTAAATGACCACTGGAACCGCCCCTTTCAAGGAACTGGAACATTTTTTTGGGTCACCCTGTATATTGTAAATATACCTGTATCTATATTTACAATTAATTTTTACAACTATTATAAAGAATATATAATTTCCAATGAGTTAAATGGCAGTGAAAAAATTGATTGCATTAATATTCAGATGATTTTTCACAAGTAACCCAAAATTTTTTAATTTTATTGCCAGAAAAAATCGACATAAAGTTGTCGAAATTCACGTAAAACTATTTACGTTTTATCTTTATCTATAAACTACGTGAGCAATTATTATTACGAATCCGTTCTATTGCATTAAAGTTTCGCATTTTCACTATACATATACTACGCTGGCCGAGTTACATTATTAAACTGCAGAATATTCGAAGCGTTTTGAGCCCATCGCTAGACCGTTGGTCGACTTAATGCACCCCGTTGCGAAATTTTGCGGTAATTTGTCCGACCGACACATAAAAACGTCCCTCGGTTTCGCACGGTATTCGTGGCGAAATACCGAGCTCGACGGCACGGGAATTAAATGGAAATAAAGGACAAGGGTGTATGCGAGTCGATAATTAGACTCTTTTACCGCGTACGGAACTGAAACATCTGCAACGTCGAACGAATGGTGTAACTTTTCATAAGCTCGCAATGCTTCATCAACATTTTTAATCAACATTTTCCACGAATTCCATAAACATCTTTTCTTGAAATAAATGATTATTAAACTGCAGACTTTACGAATGAAACTATGAAGGAACTATTTAACAAAAGATTTTTATTCTGTTTCTAATATTTCAATAAACTATTTTCAGATTTTGGAATTATAAAATGTGAAGATGTAATTGCACGAAATACAATCCGATCTTTAATCCTTTTCTAATTTTCCAAAACTCTTAACGAACACAAAAAAGGAACTATTAATATACAGCAGATTGAATAAAATTGTAAAGATACAATTTAATTAAATACTTCACTTTAAAGAAATTGAGGGGAGTAGAGTTACCCTTTCTCTGTCACGGCCGTGGCGAAACCGTGGTGATGCACGCCGCCGTGAAAGGGGAAATGGCGTCGCATGAGCGACAGCGACAATATACATACATAGTTACGAAATATCGGCGTGGGTCAAACGTGACCCCGGCATAGAAATAGAACTCGCAGGAGTCCGAGGGTTAATAATTAAATTATCAGTTTACTTATTTGAGTTTATGAAGAAAATTGGAATTAGAGTTGGAAGTATTGGTCAACCTTTCGATGTGGTAGAAATCAACATTTTAAACAACTTTTTCCTTTGCACATTCGTGTCGGTCGGCTTTAGTTTCCGAGATATTAGCAAAGAACTGTCAATACCAATACATTGAACTTTGTCTGTGCACTGTGCATGCATGCTTAGGAGAACGTATGCGTCAATACAATGCGACCGCTTGTCTACTGTTTCTTTGAAGAATTCACAGCGACCGGCAATTATTTTTTTAACGGGTGATGCTTTGAATTCGCATCATGCTAACATAGTCAATATCGTGACACCAACGCCAGTTACTGAAAACCGGCGTGTTAGACGCGTATATTTTCATCGACGTTATTTTATAAAAATTAGTTCATTCACAGAATTTATTCAACTTGGCCGGGTGTGCGTAAAGGCATTCTCCTCCTCTCACATCAAAAAAAAATTAAAAAATTAAATATAATTCTGGGTTAGGTCTAGCGGTTGCACTGTATTGACGCATACATTTTCCCGAGCGTGCACGCATAAATAGACAATATTCAATGTAATGTTACCGGCAGTTATTCACTAATATCTCGGAAACTAAAGTCGACCGACGCGAATGTGCAAAGGAAAAAGTTGTTCAAAATGTTAAGTTCTATGACATACCCAAACATCATTAAAATCAATAACGGCGTCACATATCGCAAGGATCACCAAAGTATTAGTTACATTTCCTCAGGTTTCGAATTCGAAGAACTTGTATGCTCGCACTGCAGACATGTCGTTTAATTAAGTAGACTTTTACGAATCTTGCTTCCATTAATTTTATAAATAGGTCGAAGTATAGATAAATTAATCCGATAATAATCCAATTAGAGTAGCTACGTTTCTTGCCGAAAATAGCTGGGGATTTTTCAATGTGTAGCGCGGAAATGAGTAAACGCTTCGGAAATTAGGGTCATAATTCAAAGATTGCTGACCATCCAGCCGAACGACGCGGGCGATCAGTGTCTGGAAAAAAAAGAATTTTCGCTGGAGATCCCAGGGTGTCGTATCCCAGGTGTTCCGAGATGATAATAGGAACTATTTGTTACTTGGATGGTGGATGGCTTCTTAACTTGAGCCTACTTGATTCCATTTTTCATCTCGGCTCCCTCCATCTTGTGTCAACCGTGAAACACTCTATTGTCGGACCGAAATTTCTGCAACATTTAACACAGATCTGTTCATTCATCACGTCGACCCTATTTGTAAAGGAAAAAAGCAGGACAAGAAAAAGGTTAACAAAAGATACGACCTGTAAAATTGTTTATACACTTTATTTCTATTTACAATTTCATTTTCTTTTTATATTTTAAAATGAATTATTATAAAGACTTTTAATACAGTTGTAGCTTGATAAATTCTTCTATTAATGAAAGAAACATCCTCCATTGTGTCACATTATTTTAATTTGTAACATTATTTTATTTTGTTACTAACTCGTTGTTAGATTATGGATTTTATGCATTTGTGACGATCATATGACGATAATAATTAAAACAGTGAAAACAATTAATGAATTTAAGTGTACCTATATATTATTTTTAAAGTATTAATGTGATTCCTTGAAAAGGCTGATTCCTAAGGTAATTTGAAATAACTTTTTCCTGTACGAAAATGTTCTCCGCGGCTTCGTTGAGGAATTATTAACGAAAACACGGACCAATCGGAACGCGCCGACAGCAGACGGGTTCCGGCTTGGCCAATGCCAACGTCCCGTCTGATTGGTCCACGATTTTGAAAAAGTAATTTGAAATCACCTTAGGAATCACCATTTTTAAGGAAATACAACATTTTTCGGACACTCTGTATACAGATTCAATTAATTGCATTAATATATAAAATAAGATATAATAAAAGAGTTGCAGTATATGTTCTTATAATAATTAGCTTCGAGTCGCAACGTATTACAATAATGTCAAAAATAGCCAATTCGCGTTTATTCGGACAAAATCAGGAATTGTTCTCATGCAAAATGGTTCCACAATGTCTATGTAATGGACAGCGTCCACTGTGGCGTCACCATGATCTCTCGATCGAATCGAATCGATGCGCGGTCGAAAATGAAATTTTCCAGCTGGAAGCATTTAGGCGTACACGTCATCAGGCTAAGTGTCGCTTTTAACCTGGCACGGGTATCACGCTTATGGAAGCGAGAATTTTGTCTCGGCGGGATGCATTTACGTCTAAATGCATTTCGCCTAAAATAACACGGCACCGGAGAAATTTAGTACTCTCCATGTAATGAACGCGGCGTTTGTTATTGGCAAGGAACGTCGATTCAGTGCAACGATGTACGTTACACACAATATACCCGGTTTATGAGCCTGATCTTCCTTCAAGCTTATCGCACGCAGAAATCGCAATTTTACACGGATCAATTCTACTTAATTGAAATTTATTCACACAAGTAAGTATTTTTAGTTTAACCTTGCACATTCTCCAGGGTAAAAATTCATCCATTTATTTTAAATACTATAAATTGTTTCATCTCTTTCTGTTTATTTTGTGAGGTGTATACTTTTAACTCGTTTCTTGAACGGAATTTAAAAATGCTATGGAAATGATATAATACATCATATATAAAATGATGCAATTGAATTTATTTAGTCTTCGTGCTATTTTTATCATAATATGTGCTTGAATATACAGGGTCGGGCAATAAGTATGTCCACCTTGAATATCTTCGTTATTTGTAATAATATAAAAAAATGTTGTATACGAAACTTGCACGCTACAGAGGGGGACATATTGTGATACAAACATTTTTCGTGTGGGTTGAAGCATAGAGGAGATTTCAAGGTCATCTTCATTGTTTTAAATTGAATGCTATATTTTTTTTATTGCGACGTGATAGCGGGTGTTGAGACCACTTCCTCAAGCGATCCTTGAAGGTCATACAAGGTCAAAGGTGGTAGTAAAATAGACTTTCTTAGATTACAGAAGATTTTCGAAATGGTGACTAGCACATGCTCTGGACATTACGTTGTGTACGTAACTTTTTTTTCCTGTGGAGGTGCTTAAGAGATTTGAAGGTCAACTTAGTTTTTTTTAAACGGAACCACATATTTTTGAACTCCTTCGATTGTAGCCCTTCTTGAAACAATTTCAACGATATATTCATTCAAGGTCATTCAAGGTCATAAACATAAAAAAGGATGAAAAATATAAATTCACTGTGAATGCTTACGCAATAAGGTATTCTCAGCTTTATTAATGAAATCAAACTGACCAGTTTGATTTAATTAATCCAAAGCGAAATATCTGTTTACTACTCACACTGTACCACCGAGGAAATCTAAACGTAAACAAACTTGGCCGAAATGGTTAAGACTAAATTTCTATAACTTTAAACTGATGGGAATATTCCATTTCGTAAACATTTATGATGAATTTATGTTTTTCATCGATTTTTACGTTTATGATCTTGAATTACCTTAAATGACTAGGTATTAGCGGTATATCGTTGAAATTGTCTCGTAGGAGTTCAAAAATATGTGGTTCAGTATAAAAAAACTAAGTTGTCCTTCAAGCGCGGCGAGCCGGCAGGCGGTTGGCTGAACGTGCCATCGAACGTCTAGGTCGCGCTCTGATTGGTCTGTGTTTTTCGTTAATAACTCCTAACCAAAGCCGCGGACGCCATTTTTGTTAAGGAAAATATTGCTTCAAATGACCCAAGGAACCTCCTATTTCCCGCTTACACAGTCGTTTTGGGACACCCTGTATACATACAATTCTTAATTTTCATTATACTGTGTGCTTGAATATATGTATGTATATATGTATACATATACAACAGGGTGGTCCACACAACTTGTTCATCCTCAATAACTTCCAAAGTACATATGCATTGTATGAAAAAACTTTTTCTAGAAAAATTGTATGGTTTGAAGGGATACATGAACAAGTTACGTGGACCACCCTGTATACATATAAATATATTGCATATATTTCTTTATTCAAGCACATATTATAATAAAAATAGTACAAAGACTACAATAGTGTCATTTTTATAAAAGAACACATACCAGCTGCTTTTAATGCTCGCTAGGTGATGGTATTAAAACTGTGACATTATAAATGAAATATAATTTGTTGCAACAAAGTGCAAGGCAAAACTGGGTGAAGTATTATCCTAGGAAGTATTATCTTCCCATTCAAATTATTTTTTAGAAAAGTTAATTAACAAAACAGAAATTGGAGTATTTTTTAATTCAAGTTTTCAATGTGGATTCCGATAAAATTGTAATAAAATTGATTGGAACTGTCTTTAATAATGTAAAACCTAAAAATTTCGAAACGAAGATCCTTCTGACAGTAAAGTAATTGTGTTAGCTCATTTATTAAATCGTACGATTAATTACCGTTTCTTATACACGACAGTGTAGTAATGAAATTTGTAAGCGGTATCTTGGCAGATTTAAGACAATTGCTTGGCAGAGTGACCAAGTTCAGTGTAGGAAGATTAAGTAGGTTCCCGAAAATATTCTGGAGAGTACTCTATTAGAAAATTTGCTAAATCGATGGACGAAAATAAGCAGGTTTTGTCATACGGTCTCATATTACGAAACATCGTCTCAATAAACACTGGCAAATCTTCAATCTAAAATAAGTGACAGCTCTCTGGAGGGAGTAGCTACCTACTGCCTCCACCTGTCAACGCCTTCGTTCTGTCGTTGTATATCGAACAAGTTCAATGACGTACTTATTCTTGAATAAACAGGACATTGAAATCCATACATCAAGAGTTTCTTTATAACTTACGTCATAGCTAATCGGTGAATTATGCACTACACATCGACTACTAATATTAAATAAAATGTTTTTAAACTCTCATGAAAATTGATCACTATACAATAACATCGTAGATAATTATTTCGGTGAGCTGGAATTAATTCAGTAAAAGAATTAATCGATATTAAAATTGTATCCTAAAGAAAATATTTAAAATCAAATTCATAATAGGTTTGAATAGTTTGATTATTATATCCAAAATAGAAAGTTTATGTAAATTTGTGTAAAAAACGTATTGTAATGATCATTTTATTCAAAATTCAATTTCTTAGACACTGTACAGGGTGTCCTAAAAATGTTTTTCTTTGATTGGGGTGATTCCAAAGGTCATTTGAAATAACGTTTTCCTTTACGAACATATTCTCCGGGTCTTCGTTAAGGAGTTATTAACGAAAAACACATGCCAATCATAGCGCGAGTACTGACGGCTCGTGCTGAACGTGGCGTTGACATTAGCCGAGCCGGAATCCGTCTGCTGTAGGCGCGCTCTGATTGGTCGCTGTTTTTCGTTAATAACTACTTAACGAAGCCATGGAGAAAATTTTTCTAAAGGAAAAAGTTATTTCAAATCGCCTCAGGAGTCGCCCCCATCAAGGAAGTACATTTTTGGGACACCGTGTATAAATAGATTGATTAAAGACATAACGAAAATTTAATTTAAGATTAAATTTATTGCAGCGTCAATAATTTGATTGAAAATTATATATAGAATTAAAATTGTAAAGAGCATGAATCTTCTGTATTCCGATCCAGTTTCGTCGTTGCAGTCGTGCAAAAATGGCGCGTCGTTCCACTGCACCTCGCGATTCTCGCTTTCTCTACACGTGCGCCGGGCCGCCATATTTAAACCGGTGATGCGTCTTTGTGGAATGATAAATCGGAAATACTCCCACGGGCCGACAGTAAAAATATGCCTCTGGTGACAGTGAGCTATGCATCTCGTAAGCGATCAGCCTGATGGAGAACAGCCAGATGGAAACGTTGCCAAAATTTTGCAGCCGAGGAACTTGGCATTCCGCGGTCGTATTGCTTCCAGATCCAGTCATGAACGTGTTCAATGTCGTGATTATGGGCGCGCAGCGTCCATCATTTCTTATTCGCCGTGGTAATTTAGGGTACCCTCCGACAAATGTTAGGCTTCAGCTTACATGCGTGCGTACAGGCCACTGTTTGCAAAATAAATATACTGCAACTAGCGGTTCGTTGCTTGTTAACATTCTACGTTATTCTCAACATGTTTAGCTCCAATGTGCAGCTTCGTGTGCATGCAACGTAACAAAAAAATGTTTTAATGACAGAACTTCATCTTGGGAAATAATACATACATTTTTTACACGAGGTGCATTTGAGTACGTTCAGTACATTTTTCTTCAATTTTTGAAATCAATGAATCTTGAAGTTTTCTATAATTTGTGAAAAAATGGTAATGAATTTTTATGTTAATGTATTATTGCATTTAATACACATTCAATGAAGTTAAACAATTTCATTAATATGTGGGCATCAAAGGAGTTCGACAAATGTTTCTCAAGTAAATATATTGTTCGATTATGTGCTATTATTATTTCTTAAATCTCTAAAGTATCTATGACAGTTATATACGTTATAATGATTACAATGAAATAATACATTTTTCTTTAAACGTTATATTAAACATTTCTCCAAAATCAAGCTTTTTCTTTTTCATTATAAATGTTCATACAGAACTCAAGCTATATGTATACAGTATACGAATGTACAGTATAATGTAAAGTGTGATAAGTACATGTGAATAAAATAACATAAAACATTATAAATGCATAGAATATAAACCAACTAAAATATAAATATATTGAATAGAAGTTTATATGGAACTCAATCTACCTAATACGTATAATATAAAGTGTAATATATGTTATACAAAATGTATACAGTACATAATATGAATGAATTTAATACAAGTTTTATAAGTTCAAAACAGAAATTTAAAAAATATTATGGGTATATGAAATGTAAAATATTATCAAATCAAATCTAGATATATTTAATAGGGGCGGGCGGGTACCGGGATATTTCGGGTCGGGTTTTGATGACCCGGGTCGGGTCGGGACCCGAAAATTCGTGATTCTCGGGTGAAATACCCGACCCGAACCCGAACCCGAATTTCCGAGTACCCGCCCACCCCTAATATTTAATACCAGTACTATAAGTATGTATAAAATAATAATATAAATGGGAGTACTATAAATAAAAGAATTTAAGGAAAGTCAAGGTTGACAAGAAACTAGACAGATAAACTGATCTATGTGCAAAATAAAAATTTTCCAGCTGAATTGTAACAAACTGGAATGGAATAGAATATTTCTTAATTTTCATAGGTTGAAAATATTATAACATTATTTGTCTAATATTTTTACTGTTTTAAATTGCACCATTTCTGTGGTAAATGCATAAAATCCGCAGTCTAATAATAACATTACTAAATAATGTATCCGGCTAAACAATAGCATTTTCTCTAAATTACTGTCATCCATAAAACAGAATGAGATCTCACTCACTATGACTCACGAGATTAGAATTTCCGAGTTCTAAACATCTCAATGTTCCCAAAGATGTATCGGTGTGTCTAAACCAGAGTTTCTTCATCGAACATACGACTCTATTGATGTTTCGACGTCGAGGTTCAAGTCCAAAAGCATGAGAGATTGTCTTAGGTGGCCCGACAAATTAGAGTTTTGGCTCGAAACCATGACGTTTATCGTTGTTCATAAACGAGCCGTGTTACGCGTGTATCACATTGTGGCTCTCGCGTGCACGTGCAATTAAACGGCCAAGTAAACAGATCCACCGTTGGTATCGTTAATACCAACGATAACTTATGGACTGACTACGTGTAATTTGCCGGCGTAAATTAGGACGTGGCGTTGCGATAATTTCGCACCGTTGCGTTGCTCTGCCTGGACTATTCAGCTACCGCTGCGCCCCAGTCGCCGCACTTCTGATGAATGTTGCTTTGTAACATTATCTTGCGAACTATAACTATCTCCTATAATTATTATCTCACGTCGGGCTAGAGCTCTACCTCCCTATAATTATTACTTCACGTCGCCATAGTTGCGTTACACCTATTAACAACATTCCGTAATTATTCCTGACAAGTCACTCGTCGAATGGTTATTAACTATTATTAATAGAGCTATGTTTAACAGCAGACTTTGGTTTAATGCTGTTGTAATGGCGAAATTTACAACTAATTAGAAAATTAATCGTATGTCATCACGACATTGTTACACATTTCCCTACTTTCTCATGTTACTTATCTTCTATAGTTCATACTCCATTAATTATGTTCTGAAATTATTTTTAATAAATTATTCATCAGTTATAGGAAAATTCTGCTATTTAATGGTTTCTTATCATTTTGTTACAATGGCAAAATTATTAACCTTCCGTATTTGTATATATAATGATATATATATTTATTAATTATTATCATCGAATTCTCTGTTCTTGTATTTAATGACAAAGTTTAATAACAACCACGTAATTTACCGTATACCATTACACATACCATCACTCTTACCTATTCCCTATAATTCTCATTCCACGTCAACATAATCATGGTATACATATTAATCACGTCGCGCAATTATTTCGAAGAATTATTCATCGACTAGTTGTAGAGCAGTTTTTCTATTCAACGATTGCTATGATTCCGTTATAATGACGAAACTTGAAGCTATATTAACTACGCAATTTCTTATATAACTAGAATGCGAACGTTTGAAAAATGTTTTTAACGTCAATTAAGAAACAGAGTTACATACATAAATCTCTCTTAATAATGTTAATAAATCGAACTAACAACATCCTTCAATTCTACTAATGTTTGTACACATTTCACTGTCATCAATAATAATTATTTCACGTTAGCACGATTATACCATCCGAATGGAAAACTTTTTGCAATTAATTTTAACAAGCTATTCATCAGACAGTTACAAAGTAGTTTTTCTATTTAACCAACTACTTTGCCACAATTTCGTTATAATAACGAAGCCCGAAGCCGCTAACGGTCGAATGCAAAATTAAATCGAAGGGATCATCGTAATACGATGATGGATTAAGGCGGCCAGGCTTGATTACATTTGAATTAATTTAAATTTAGATCCGGTTCCAGCAAGCCCTGCCAGGAAACATTTTTACGAAATTAAATTATGAAGAGAAATGTGATTACTCTTTATTTGTACCGTCGCAAACGAAATCTGATCAATAACCAATTTCATAAGCATCGTTCCTAATTTATTTACCCTCGATCTCGGAAATAATATCTCGTATTTGTTATGAACCAATATTGCGCAACGATCAATAATCCCTTTGATTCTTTATACATATTCAGTTCCACATTCTTTACTTTATAATTATTTTACAAAAATGATTCCATTGAAATTAACGAATAAATTGGGTCATTCAAGCACACATTGTTATCAAAATTGCGAAACATCTAAATAAATTCAATCTTGTTATTTCTACAATTCAACGTGTATGAGTCACTTTCAGTGCTTGATACGTTCAGTGCTAACGAAGATTTCTATAGAATCAATTTGATTAAGTTAATTAAAGGTAGAAAATAGGTTGCATGCTTAAAGGATCAGCTTCAGGAAATTCAATGGATCCATTCGGAGATTAATCGAATACAAATTCGATTCGATGTAGCGACTGGCCAACCATAGTTAATTCACGAAATATCCTTATATCCCAAAGCAATCTTGATAATGTCGGATTAGCGGCTGACCCGAATTTAGTGGAACTCGGATGACACTATGAATTATTGAAAACGGGACAGAAGCAAACTTTTCGTAGTTGCGAAATTATGCAGTTGCCACTTAGCCGCGCAACCCCTCTAACGAGGCCTCCATTTTGTCCGTCTGGCTCGATGTTGTAGCAATTGTGGTTGTAGAAACGCCGGCATTACATGCAATTAGTTTTGCGACAGTCCTGCATCTCGCAACTTCCTTGGCTCGTAATAAATTTACTAAATAAAACATTTAGAAATTGTTGGTATCCACAGCTTATGCTGGATTAAGAACCGTTGCACATTTGTTGTTTGTTTACCAATACAATGGAATGAAATAAGGATAGAAACCCGTATATAAAATTGTATGAGGTCGTTATAAAAAGGAGGGTTTTGTTATTTTGTTACTTAAGAACGTTCTGCTTTCTTTAATAATTTTGTTAGGCCCAACTATTGATGCTACAGTTTCCTTTCGATAGAAGACGATGGCTCGGGACCGCCTTTCGTCGTATTTCGAATGTAGCGGATTTTTTTATTTTTGTCCATCGTCAACGCACTGTGCGTCGTCCCGGGACAATACGGTTCATTGTCGCCGGTATTAAGTAGAGATACCCATTTCACGTGTAATTAATTATATCCGTGCAGAAGTCGGGATACTATTTAATACACGGATATACGTGTATTGAAATATACGTATTCACGTGTATCAAAATATACGGATAATACGCGTATAACTGTGAACTTGAATATACGGGTACACATGTGTTATCCGTGTATTCAAGTACAGGGATACACGGATCGTACATTGAGATATACAAGAGTTAACATGATAGGTTGCGAAAATGAACAAACACCATAATTTCTGTTAATAAACCTTAATCAATTAACTGTTTATTTTGATGAAGAAAAACCAAAGTGTTTAAATTTTCCGGCACAAGACGGTTCCTTTTTGCTGTAAAACACGTATATCCATGAACTTCAATACACAGATAATACACGTGTATTGAAAATAACGGACACCCGTGTATTATCCGTGTATTTCGACACACGTGTACCCGTGTATCCGTGTATAAAGAAGCACACGGATTAAAATACGGATATAAAGTAGTACACATGAACACGTGAATACGTGTATCCTTAATACACGTCCAAAACCGTGATCTCTAGTACTAAGATCAAGACATTAAGTGTAATTCGAGAAACATGAAAGGAACCGCTCTCGAGGTCCTGTTTAGTTGCATTTTGCGACACAAGGGAGCCAAGGCCACTGGGTCCGCATATCTCTGTGTGGTCTCTCTCTCTCTCTCCTCGTTTCGTTGCGCAGTGTTTCTGAATCGGTCTGCACGGAATATAAAGGAGACGCGGGTCTCGATTCGACGCGGAACCTTTGGCCGAACCTTTGGCCGAACCTTTGGCTAAGGGTTTCGCCACGGCTTTTCTTTAAGCGACTTCGTACTTCTACGGCTTGTCTGCGAGCTGACGGGGAAATTATCGCGGTGCACGACGGCTTTGTGTGCACCGTCTTTCTGGGTCAGTTTCTAAATAGGCTCCGGGAAACTCGTGAAATTCCACCGCAGTCCGCGTGAAAAGATGCGCGCGATTTCTTTGCTGAACGAGGATGCAAAGGATTCACGGTCCTCTGAGGTGTCTTTCACCTGAGTGACCGAGCGAGGCAAGGTATGCCTGATTAAAAAATGTATTTGAACGTCTGCACTCCTTACGTGGTGTATAAGATGTGCGAGAAATAATTAAACTACTAGAAGCGATTTTTAAGGGGAGGGAGCACGAATTGAGGGGAAAAAGTTACCCTCTCTCTGCCAGTACTGGATTAGTGACGTGATATTGTGACACATGCGCGACAGAGACAGGGGGAATTGTGTCGGAGAAGGGGAAGGTAGAGTGGGGACACAAGTCTTAATCTGGTTACTCTGGTCATGCCTAGTTGACGATCCGAGAAGAACATGATCTTCAGGATTTTTTCTGAACACAGTAATGAACCTTTCTTATAAATGGGTAGGTTGTTTAAATGCACATATGTTGTATCTCTTCTAGCAATTTTTTGGCGGCAATATCTCAAAAAATGTGTGATTGTAAGAAAATTAATATAAGAAAAATCAATATTACATTAAATCATATTATATTTTATTACCTTATATTATATCTTATTGAGTTATGTTATATATTATGTTACATTATACTCTGTTAAATACTACTGAATTTTGTACAAAAACCATATTTCTTATCCACATGGCGAAGAATATTACCTGCAGCGTTGCCAAATGAACATTTGCAATTTACGAGTATCAATAATCCATAAAAGCATAATAAGAATTCAGTGTTGCAGCATTTTTATTCAACAATTGACTGTCTTCCGATGTAAAATCATTCATCTGCGCTAGTGTTTCTAACAATTTGATCATCCAGTGTATTTTAGTATCTTTAGAAAATGTTTACAAGCCATCAGTGCAATTTTCAGACATCAGTAATTCTTAAAAGAATAATAAGTAAACTGGAGATTTTATGCATTTGTGCTAAAAATAAAAAGGTGAAAAATGAGACTAGGGTGTAGCTATTACATTGCTTTTAATCACATTTTTATTTAATTTGTATTTATAACAACTGACTTAGATAATGTTTATGTTGCCTAAAAATCCATCTGATAATAAGAATTCAATGGAGCAAGATTTCCATGTAAAACACTATATTTTAGTGGCTCTTGAAAATGTTTCTGAACCATAACTGCACGAAAATCTTCGTTAAAATTGATGGATGCAATAAATACAGAAAATTTGCGGATTATTAATAGAGAATATAAAAGGAGAGATCTCGTCGATTAATTAACGGCGTTTATTGCAGGGTTTATCTTTATGAAGCTCCTTGGAAAAAAGCATAACTGCCGCGAGTGGAGGTATTTCCAATTACCACACCTGTGGGCGATCGGAAAAGTTCATCCACAGTGAAAACTTTTCTGCAGCCTCCGCGTTCAGCTCTGGAGATAGGTGTTATAAAGAAGAAGAAGAAGAAGAACAGTGCACTGGGGGGGGGGGGGGGGAGAGAAAAACAAAGGAAAGGGAAATATTTTTCTGGAGATCTTCGCACCCTTAGCGACGACGCGCGACGGTACGACCGATTCGCGGGGGTGCGGAGTGCCGCTTCGCGTAGAGTTCATCTCATTGCCTGGAACAGGTCATTGCACTTTGACTCAGATTGCACGCTGCGAGAGAAAGAGGGAGAAGGAGAGAGTGGGAGAGAAGCGTTAAATATGTTTCACGAATTATTAACGGAAACGAACAATGCGGTTGGTCCGCAGAACGGAATTTATGAAATTCGAAAGATTGATGTTGGAGATTAATTAATTGAAACACAAACTCTGAAAATATTTTGGTTAGTTGTATTTATTGGAATATAAAGTATATGTATGTCAAAAATTATTTTTGCAGAAATGATTTTTAATACTATTTTAATCGTTACCTACAAGTATCGAAAGTCGAGAACATCGGTACAGGCGAAGTGGAAATGGTAAATTATGTACAGACACGTCAGCCATCACCTATTCAACAGCTCATACGAAAAGTCTTATAAAATTTCAAAATCTGTTTTACTTTAAAAATAGAACTTCATGTAACACAATTTCATTTAATATTTTCAGCTCATCTTTTTATAATATCACTTCCTGCCGGATGGAAAATTAATATTTGCGATTATACTTTGTTGACATCTTTCCTTGTTACTGCAAACTTTTCAATTTCCGGTCATATTTACAGAAGCTGCAGCACGTTTTATACATTTTTATCTCATTATAAAATATCGTTCATTGGCTAAAGGACCTATAAAAAGGAGTCAGTTCCGCGTAACAAGCATAACGCTTTCGCAACAGATATCAGATTGTATAGAGTACAATGAGAGCGGAATATTTAAATAACGATTTCCCGCTGAAAACTTATACTCGATTGCGTCAATAGAACATCATCACTTTAAATACATTATCCATTGTAGTAATAACTTCATAGTTATCAATGAAACTTATTACGATAAAATGTACTCTCTTCTAAACTCGCCTTACTACTTTGACATTTGTCAAAAGCAATTTATATTTAACCTGTTTATAATAATCATTGAAGAATCAGTAACAGCTCTATAAGACACAATAATATCGAAGGATGTTTGTCTTATGCAAGCCACGCTAAAATTATATTACAATTATTATATTCAATGATAATTAAACTAGACAGGCTAGTATAGAATCAAAACTCGCTATGCCCATATTCGAAAAACGTTGAGATATTTATTACAAGCTGTTTTAATAATTATTATTAGTAGTATTACGCCTTGCAAAATATACAGGGTGTCCCACGTAACAGTTTTCATGATTTCTTGAGTATGTACTTGCGATAATCTGACAAAAAATATTTTAAATAAAAGCTGATCAGTTTTCGATTAGCTATACATTTTTTTTAAATGGCACTTCAAGGTTATCCGTAGGTCATGGTATACTAGATCGTTGAATTCGTCTTCACACGGGCTGTAATAGTGTTAAGTAAGAAATACAAAGTGCCATTTAAAAAAGTGAAGGTGACTTTGACAATACTATAAAAAAAAATGTTTTTCGAACTTTTTTTATTGCAATATATAGCCAATCAAAAACTGATCAACTTTTATTGAAAATATTTTTGTCAGATTATCGCAAGTACTTAAAAAATCGTGGAAACTGTTACGTGCGACACCCGGTATATTCAACTTTTTACTTTAAATATTGAAAAACTAAAATTCACAAATATCCCAAAAATGCTTCGAATAGCCACTTTTGATACTATATTATACAAATATTGACTAGGACCACTTTTGCATTAAACAGCTCAATTGTTTCCCGTTGGTTTATTCAATTTATACAAAAGCGGAGTCGCCAGATCAGGGGAATTTACCCTCTCTCTGCCAGTACCGGATTAATCACGTGACATGTACGACAGAGACGAAACGCGTCACGCAACTGGGGAGACAAGTCTTAATCTGATGACTCTGATCATAAGTCGAGCTACCCTCTCGCAGCATGCTCTTCAATTTACCTCGCTTAGGGGTGATCTGGTCTAATACTTTTAAACGACGAATTCCCTATTTGCTGCTGTGGTAGTCATTAGCAAATTAATTGTACCCGAACGATCCAGTGCCGAAACTGATTGGAAGAATGAGCTTGAACAGCCAGACGATGCACGAAGGGGTGAAACGAGGCGAGAAGTGACGATGTGGGGAACATGAACGTGAAAGAATGAATGGGTGTTGAGGGGGGTGGGAAGTTCGGAGGCTTGATCTCTACCAACCTGTGGTAGGGTAGGTCAGTGAACGCGGTTCCAGGCAGCTTCAGCGAGAACACCCCGGGACACCCTCGTCCTCCACTTGTTCGCTCGATATCTGGAAACGACGACAGCAGACTCGGCGGGATAGAGGGGTGACATGACTAAAGCTGCAGCGAAAGAGGACTAAAATGCCTCTAATCAATTCTGATTTCATAATTTCGCCCTACTCATCGATTACAGCTCATCGGAATCTCGAATCCCCATTTTGGGTCTCGTTCTTGTTGGCTGATTCAGGAAACTGCACTGCTCCACAAAATTAACATCTTCGAGAATTTCACGTACTCATTGTTTTTAATTTTGATCCCAACAACCCCTTATTATAACGGATTCCTTTATTTCGATCGACAATGTTGAATAATTCAAATTGATGTTATTGGCGCAACGGGTACGATCATTAATTACAAATTAAGCAATTTTGCAAATTGTTACATCAACTAGTTTTCGACGTTTCGGTCTGAAATTTAGACCATCTTCAAGAAAATTTAATGTAATTGCGTCTGTGAACAATTAATGTTATCATTTAAACATCATCAGGTTTATAAGCCCGATGTAGGAACAGAAAACTAAAGAGAAAAAGAATGACCAAGAATTTAGTGTATAAAACTCACTTGCTTAAATACAAATTTTCAAAATATAATTTTAAGTGTTGTTAAAACCATGTTGGTTCCATGCCGGTGACAGGTGAACTAAGTAAGGAACGAAGTTACACATCTTACTAGTGAATAAGAGAGAGAGAGAGCACAGATCAATCTATTGGTCAATCGATTGGCCAATCCATAATAGGCGGCAATTATGAACTTTATGAACCGTTTAACACAGCATAGTTGTTAAGATACCAAAACAAAATGTGTTGGTAATAAGATAATTGACATTCGATTTGCTTTTGTTATAATTCATAGGATCTATTTGTTGGAAGAAATTGATTCATCATAAAACATTACCGATTCAGTAATGTCGCGTAGTATTCATGTAAATTAGGTGTTTCATACCTAAGGTTTACGCTTCGATGTTTAATCATGTGAATCGTTTCCAATAAAATCCTACGGTGTAAATTTGTTTCTTTATCAACAATTTTAATATTTTCATAATCAAAAGCATGATCAAATTCCAACGAATGTCGCGTCAAAGCAGTATGTTGTGCTGGTGGTAAAAAGATGTTATGTTTGTGTTCTCTGATTCTATTATCCAAATGTCTACCTGTTTGTCCAATGTAAGATTGGTTACAACCTTTGCAAGGTATTGAATAAACCACATTACAAGTTTTTAAAAAAGGTACTTTATCTTTGATTTTAGGAAGTAAATCTTTAAGATAATGTGGTATCTTATAGATCGTGTGCATACCAACTTTAGGTATGAAACACCTAATTTACATGAATACTACGCGACATTACTGAATCGGTAATGTTTTATGATGAATCAATTTCTTCCAACAAATAGATCCTATGAATTATAACAAAAGCAAATCGAATGTCAATTATCTTATTACCAACACATTTTGTTTTGGTATCTTAACAACTATGCTGTGTTAAACGGTTCATAAAGTTCATAATTGCCGCCTATTATGGATTGGCCAATCGATTGACCAATAGATTGATCTGTGCTCTCTCTCTCTCTTATTCACTAGTAAGATGTGTAACTTCGTTCCTTACTTAGTTCACCTGTCACCGGCATGGAACCAACATGGTTTTAACAACACTTAAAATTATATTTTGAAAATTTGTATTTAAGCAAGTGAGTTTTATACACTAAATTCTTGGTCATTCTTTTTCTCTTTAGTTTTCTGTTCCTACATCGGGCTTATAAACCTGATGATGTTTAAATGATAACATTAATTGTTCACAGACGCAATTACATTAAATTTTCTTGAAGATGGTCTAAATTTCAGACCGAAACGTCGAAAACTAGTTGATGTAACAATTTGCAAAATTGCTTAATTTGTAATTAATGATCGTACCCGTTGCGCCAATAACATCAATTTGAATTAACCCCTTATTATTTTAAGTGTTTTATTCAAAATTTACTAGTATGGCAATAATTTTAATCGATTTGTTTTACGAATTGAAGATAGGCTGAATATATGTATATGTATATGAATATAGTCCATATTGCTGTATAAGTAAAAGAAATTAATATTATATAGAATATTATAATATAGCACAACATAGGAGTGGAAACTATAATTTTAGTTTCATGTAACGATCAGTGGTCACATGAACGTTGTCCATAAAGTATTTATTTTCTTACCAACTAGATAAATTTTATAATTTTTTGAAGATTTTTATCCGCTGTAAATAAACTTGACAAAGTTATATTTATGAGTGCTTCTTCACACAAAGGAGAATATTTACACACTGATTTTCTTTATTCAATTACTCGTGTCAAAAAGACATTAAACTCATTTTTATTTAACACTCAACGTTTAGTCAGTACAAACCTCCATAGCATATTATTAAAGAAAAGGAATGAAATGTTCAATTCCAGGTCGCAATTGCAAATACATAAAAGCTCACGTAAACATATGTGCTGCATTTTCTGCAGCAAACTACTGCAACATTTTCATTATACATAGTACAGCAGGGATGGTTCTATGCAGGAAAAGGTTCACTTCCATTAAGTAATCCGTTTCGCAAGTTCTACTCACAATATTTTTCCCAAATTCTTTGTGTTCTATTTTAATTGTTTTAGGAGATCCAGAAGTGTTCTTATACGTTGATATATGTTCTCATTGTGTATATGATTTAATGTTTTCACAAATGAATGTTTTATTTACCGATTTGTTGTTCCGCATGCTGCTTGGAGTTTAGATTGTCTGGATGTTGAGGATGAAAGTAAAGGTACTATTCATAGAATTAGGATTTTGTAGAACAGCTTGGAAGCTTGTGTATAATTATTTATATTTGTCGAGACATAAAAAAACAACATCATTTTTGTTAACGAACTTGAAAGATTCTAATTAATATCCATATCTTCTAATTGTTATACAAGTATTAGCATACATGCATTAATTGCATAGACGTACTTCTAGTTTTTAATTTGTAATTTAAATGATCACATACTTCATTAAAAATGCATTCAGTGGAAATAATTATAAGTAAGTGACTTCAAAATTCTTTGATACAGTAGACATTTTAGAAATACGTGACACATACACTCTGAAACTTTAGAATGAATAGTTAACATTCCGCAGTAGTGTATTTTAAATTAGTATCGTACCGTATTAGATCAGTATAGTATGTTCAATTATATTTTGAAAATATGTAGCTTTCTTATTGTTAGAGAAATTACAGTTACTTTGCATTTAGCAATTGTAGAATCTTCCTACATCCGTATTCATCCTAAAAACATAATTTAAAAATTCAGTAAATAAAATTAATATTCAAATATGGACGAAGAAGTATACAAAAATTAAGCAAATAAGTTACGACTAAAATTAATTTTTAAGTATGGAAAAGTATACAAAAATAAAGTAAATATGTTACGACAAAAATTAATGTTTAAATATGGAAAAGTATATAAAAATAAAGTGAATATGTTACGACATAAATTAATTTCTAAATATGGACGACGAAGTATAAAAATTTTAGCAAATATGTTATGTCAAAAATTAAGTTGTGAAATGGAAAAAGTCTCACCCACGTATGATTAACATGTCTATTAACACGTTAATAATCGGAGTGATAGAGGTTAATAAAAAAGATACAGAACTGAAAAGATGCAGGGTTACCACCCTCGCCGGGAAAGAGGCTATACATCGTGTGGCACAGTTGCAACATGAAGGATCGCATAGCAGTGACCTGCCACTATGGATGTCAAGGTTTCAGTGATGCAGTGAAATGTTGCAAGAAAGACAATAACATATGCGAACACTGTGAAGACCAAGGCCGCAACTATAAGAACAGTGCAAGTACGAAGAGATACAGCCTATAAACCGTTCGAAATAGAGAAAGTCTTATGATCATTTTATGAAAGGCAAAGAGCACACGCCGCGTAAATTAATCAGCTGCTATTCTGAACCGATTATGGATAATAAAACCAATGCTATAGTAATAGTGCTCGAAATAATGCAACTTGACGGGTGAAGGCCTCTAGCCATGACACTGGACGTCGATAGTGCTATGGAAGAGAGACAGAGGGAATAATGACACGAGTATTGCACATATCAAAGTTATCATAGTAGGGTAACTGCAGCAGTGAATAAACGGGCACCAGTAAATGAACGCTTTTGTATATAACGCTTTTTTCATTGTTCAATTACTAGAATGTAGTGTTCATTGACTGGTATTTTTTATATTTTTTATTTAACGATTAATAAAGACAAATAATAATAATTTCCTTTTTTTATTTGTGTTCATTTATTTTTGACAAATGAAGTATAGGGAGCCATTTGGCATATATGAGATTCCTTTAATTCACATTTTTTTTTTTAAATAAAATATCTTCCTGAACAATTTCTTAAATGTTCATTCACTGGTGCAGTTACCCTACATAATATGGTACTATTCGACGCGTTGGCAATGACTATTCCAAATTTTAATCTGTTCTAAAATTTTAGAGACTGATGTCTAGACTGGGTTTGCATTTATGACAAAAACGATTAGAAAATAAAACAGTAAATATATTAGAAGAATTGTAACTAGAGGTGTGCGAGAACCCGAAATATTGGGAACCCGATGTTCGGGACGAGTCGGGAAGAGGTCTGAATCGGGTCGGGTTGGGTTCCCAAAAATTTTGAGAATATGACATATGACACTCTTGAAAAGAATTCGTGATGGATAACATTCTTGCAATTTTTTCTACTATTTTTTGTGAAGTTATTGGAAACATGTGTGACCTGATGTAAACATGTTCTCAGAATTTTCGGAAGTCCCGATTCTTTCGAGAATCTCGAAATTTTCGGGTACCCGTCCCGATCCCGAAAAAATTTCGTGTTCCCGACTCGACCCGATATTTCGAGTTCTCGCATATCTCTGATTGTTACATTATTTTTGCCTTAATAAAATGATTGAAAGAAGGTGTATATTTTTATGTAGCTTACATTTCTGAAGACCTAGAGAATTTTTGTTCGGAAGAAAATTTGCAGTCTATTTTGGTATCATTATTAGAATCTCCAAAAATGAGAATAAAAAAATTGCGTTCTTAATATAACAAATGAAATATTCTCGTTCAAAAATTGAAAATATGACTCTAACCAGAGTGGCCAGAATAAGAATTGTGTCCCTACTCAACCTTCCCCTTCTACGACGCTATTCCGCCACGCTTCAGTCACGGCACGGTCACGTGACGCGTTTCGTCTCTGTCGTGCATGTGTCTGGTATTGGCAGAGAGAGGGTAACTTTTTCTCCCTTAATTCATGCTCCCTCCTCTCATTTGGCGACTTTGGCTCTAACAATAAGAGATAGAAATGCAGCCAAGTTTCAAACATATAATGCAGTACTTTCGTTTATAATAGTGTACAGACAAGTACAATACAGATAATAAGTGAAGTTCTTTCATCCAGAACTCGAAAGTAATATCGGAGTAATCTTTCGGATCGTTTCGCGTTCCTTCGAATCGAATGGCCTTGACCACCGATATTCATCTATTCCTCCAAACACAATGCGAGCCATTGCTCGGCTCGCATTAAAAGAACTTTCAATCTTGACGTTTGAAAAATGAAGTCGTATTCAGAAATGTCTTAAAATAAAAATAATTAAGTACTTGTGATCTTTAAATTTAATTGAAATTGAATGAGTTTAAATTTAATGAATAAATGGAATTTAAAACTGAAAAGAAACCTGTTAAATACAACAGCAAAAAATTTTCCATACTACTAAATCATGCTAGAATACATCGCAAAGGGTTTTTTAACTCGACGTAGTTTAATTTACCCGCAAAAAATTCTTAAAAGCGACCTAATTTCCGTGCGATTTGATGGAAGGGTACCTTTAAACTGTTCTCGCTCACGAACCACCGCGAGCAGAACCGCGAATAAATTAGAGGTACCAAGATGAAATGAGGGAACAGTGAAACTCGCCGAGAAAACCAAAGAAATGGAAGAAATTTATTGAAGAACATTTTTGTAATCTACTGCCACGATTATTCGAATTAAACGGTCAGAGTGAAAGTATAAAAATATGTGACTGTAGAAGTACACTCAGTGGATGTTTAATAGATATAGTGAGTTTAATGAGCAGCTTCTGCACACTCTAGAAACTTCATTATTTGAACTCATTAGGGGTTGAGAAGTATAAAGATAAGAAAATTTCTTCTTTTAAGGGGGAATTCTCCAGGTTTTCCAGGTCGTTTTTGAAAATTCAGTTATTTTTTTTAGAACAACTATTAAACCTTCTGCATTGCACACACATTTACTGGTGTTTAAGAGTACATGTGCGATTTTTCTTTTTAGTAAAAATAATAAAAATTATATGAGTTCTATATTTTTTTATAATTACGTTGACTTTACGAATTCAAACAATTCCTTTACACACAAATATGTCACAAGGATGATGCAAAAAGAATCGATTTTTTGAAAATGTAAAATCAAAATATCCCTCACAATTTTTAGTCGATTTTTCGTAGCGTTTTTATTGTATTTGAAGTGACGAGAGTGCCGCCGATATTAATATTTGAGAAAAATGAGTTGGGTTTATGAAAGCAGAGAACCCACCCTTTAAAAGTGAGAGTAGACAGAATATTTTAAGATTAGTTTACTGAAAGTTACAGGAGTTCAGAGATTTGAAATTTTTCAATTATAACTCGGTGTTCCTTATACTTTGTTGAGCAGTGTAGAATAATAGTTTAACCATGCCGTTTCTAATTGTATTGGTTAACTAATTTGCAAGTTCCAGTCAACTTTATTTTGTGGCTCCATGAACTTAATGGTTTCATATTACTTGTGCTAAAATTATATGCTATAATTAAACGACATTGATTCTCTCGAATTTCATAAAGATTCATAAACTACGAACAATCAATATGTTTACGAAGCATAAGACGATATAAAGAAATTGGATTCATCAAAAATCAATGTCCACATAGGGAAGAATGTATGTTTTATAGACTGTTACGACTGGGAACTATATCACACTTCAAACTTTATAATTGAAGTTCCAAGGATCAGCTTTCAAACATCTTACCACTCCAATTAGCCATTAAATTCTCTCGCCATGTTGGGGGAGTTTTGAGGTTACGCAATATAACCTCGTTACAGCAATGGAATTACAGTCGATTAAAACAGCATCGGAAACTTTCCAATTTCTTCGGAATCGACGTTCTAGAATTCAACCCGGGAGTACGAAGTTTGATCCTGGCGAAGTGCGTTAAACTTTACTGTCAAACAAACTAAGTTTACGTTCAAGGAGCTACAAATTTTATGCTTGTACACTTCGTTTAAACAGGTACAACATCTTCTAAATCGACTGTAAAAATAACAAACTGCATCTCTGTGAACAGTTAAATCTTAATTTATGTTAAAACAGCAAGTAAACATACATCGACACCGGTGTATCAGTGAGACAATATTAATTTGACGATAATACTCTTTTGTTCATAACAATTTTTGTATTAAACTTTTTTTGCAACCAAACACGACATAGTTTGGATCATATTTACTCGTTTAATATACGGTACAGTAAAACCTCGAGTATCCGAACTGATCGGTGGAACACGAGTGCTCAGATAATAGAACAGTCATTCTGTCTAGATTAACTAAAGATTAAATCTTCACAACTTTCAATTATTTTAGCTTGAAACATTTATGAACATATAACAGAGAATTCAGATATGGTTTGTTAAGGATGTTCTGGAGGTATATAACAACGCAACAAAATTTTTGAAAATTTGACAAGATATAATTCTTACTAAATTAATGCAATTACCAAAGTTCGGGTTCGATTCACTGCACCGTTTAAGAATTACAGCAACTTAAAGTTTGCACATTTTAACAAGTCTTCTTATGGAGAATTCATAAAAATCCACTTCAAACTCTATTTAAACCTTGAAAATAACGCAACTAGAAACTTCAGTTTTTTTTTATATATAGTAAAATTATGTAATTAATTATGTTCAAAATTTATTAGGATTCACTGTTTACAGTTACAGAGCAAAAAATTATAAACTGTTACAAAACGTCAAATTTATTGTGTTGTCATCTCAATAATAACCATGAATATTGCTTTCTAAAGTATTTTTAATTTATTTAAATATTTATTTTTAACTCTTTATTGCGTAATTATAATTTGATTAAAAAATAAATATAACATGAAATTCACTAATTAAACGAAAGCTTTTTAAATTAATCAATTTGTTTAATGCAAAATATACTCATGAATGGCTTTCATTGCCAATATATTGATGGATTTCGAATTTCTTGTACTTTTGTCTCCCATTGTACCTCCAGAACATCCTTAAGATAATCGAGGTTGCACTAAATTGTTAATTGAACTAACAAACATGCTTCGCGCTATGTTTGGTCTCATTTTAACCAGAAAAACGTTACAAATGCATTGGCAAGATTTTCATAAACGAATAATTGAAAATAGAAAGTTTCGTGCAAATATCGTGCACATCTCTTACATGTACATCGAGGCATTACTGTAATACCGACGTTACGTCCCGAACTTAATCAATTTACGTACACGTCAATATTATCAGTGCAAACTGCTCTCTTTGAAGAGTAGCTCACACACCGCGTTGTATAAAAGGCTGTAATCCGCAAGACACACGTACGTGTGTCCATAAAAGGAGGGATTTGCAATCCCCTCCCCTCAAGGGGAGAGCTGCATTGGAATATTGTGCATTGCCGTCGACGGTTCATAATGTCCCAGCTAAGAAAATCTCCTGGAGATTCTGTTTCAAAGCGGAAGCGTGAACTTAATGAAATTTGCTTTCCATTCTCCATCTCCCCTCCCCTTCCCTTCCCCCACTTATTGCTCCATTGTTTTCAAGGGTACTTTTCTCTTAACCGGGCAACGAATCGGTTCTCACGTCCGACGAACGTTCGCAACGAAGATTAGACGGCTGAAAGGAGAACAGTTCGAAACCCATCGTTTTTCTCAGCCTCGGCCGTCCCTTAACAAATTTTATTAGGAACCGGGATGGCTTCTTCTTCAACCGCATCTGTTATTAAAGACGCGACCGGCCCGGCGAAATGAGACAGGTCCTCCATCTTTCCTCGAATCGGCCCTTTCACCGCAGACAATGCGGGAACAACAGAGTGTCACGGTGGAAATGATTTGCTGGTAACTGTTACCAATTTGTGAGGGAAACGAGGCACTTTGGATTTACGAAACGGTGAGGAAATGTTATTAACAAGGTTTTTGCGGTAGAGTGAAAAAAATTAGAGTTTGTATAACTTTCTTTATGAGGGACTTTGCGAACTAGTATCAAATTTTTGGAAAATATTTTCTCATTTTATTATTGTATTATTTCTATTAATCGACGTCACACTACATAGTACTAATAACCGCAGTACCTGATCGAATAAGAAACTTCCCAGTGAAAATTGTGACAGCTACAAACTCGCAGATCCGCATTGCGTACTTTCAAAAAATCTTCCCCGAGTTTCGTCTCGGTCCCGGTGCAGCCCTGTGTGCCCTCGGTGCAACCGAGGCAGATCAATAACGAGGTCCATTAAATCATGTTTCAATCAATTCGGCGCCCGTTTCTCAGACCCGGTCCTCGTAAAACCCTGAGGCACACTCGCAAGAGCTGATCCGCGGATCGATACAGCCGCACGAGGCGAATCATTTCTCCGGGCGTCTGTAACTCTACATTCATTTCTTTAAAATTCTCGGCCCCAGAGTGTTTCAAGGCTTCTAATTTCATTGAGGGACTCGGCCGATCCACCTGGCTCTTTTCATGACTGTTCGTCTGTCATCATCTGTCGTCGTCTCTCTCGGCGTTTCGTCTCTCAATTTCGCTCGATCCGCGTTCCGCTGGCAATGGCGGCCGATTAAGCTCCCCGGATGGCGACTAGTCCCTGCATTTTCGCAAAGTCTGCCGATCTGGACCTTTCTCTTCCTTCGGGAGAGGATAGACGAGAGAGATTAGATATTTATTCGAGTTCGCGGGAATAAAGGAGCCGCAAGAGATTCCATGTGTCCCGTGAGACTATTGTCCCAGATCGACAAGCCAAAGTCGCTAGATAAGGGGAAGGAGGACGAATTGAGGAGAACACGTTGCCCTTTCTCTGCCAGTACCGGATTAGTCACGTGACATCGTGACACGTGCAGGACAGAGACGAAACGCGTCACATGAACGGGCCGCGGCGGAAGCATGGGTAATAGCGTCGTAGAGTGGGGACACAAGTCTTAATCGATCTCTCGTGTTCCGCCGATTACTTCGGATAATCGAGGTTCCTCTGCATCGTGTATTAAACGAGTAAATGTGATCCAAAATGTGTCTCGTTTGGTTTCATTTCAATCAGAAAACTATTACCAATATGTTGGCAAAAGCTTCGTAAAAAAATCGTTATGAACAAAAGAGTATTATCGTTAAATTCATGTTGTCTCACTGATACGCCGGCGGCGTCGATGCATGTTTACTTGCTGTTTTAACATAAATTAATATTTAACTGTACACAACGATGCAGTTTGTTATTTTTACAGTCGATTTAAAAGATGTGGTAGCTGTTTAAACGAAGTGTACAAGCATAAAATTTGTAGCTCCTCGAACGTAAACTTAGTTTGTTTGACAGTAAAGTTTAACGCCCTTCGCCAGAATCAAACTTCGTACTTCCGGGTTGAATTTTAGAACGCCGATTCCGAAGGAATTGGAAAGTTTCCGATGCTGTTTTAATCGACTGTAATTCCATTGCTGTAACGAGGTTATATTGCGTAACCTGAAAACTCCCCCAATATGGCGAGAGAATTTAATGGCTAATTGGAGTGGTAAGATGTTTGGAAGCTGATCCTTGGAACTTCAATTATAAAGTTTGAAGTGTGATATAGTTCCCAGTCGTAACAGTCGATAAAACATTCTTTCTTATGCTTCGTAAACATATTGATTGTTCGTAGTTTATGAATCTTTAGGAAATATGGGAGAATCTCAGTGTCGTTTAATTATAGTATATAATTTTAGCACGAGGAATATGAAACCATTAAGTTCCTGGAGCCACAAAATAAAGTTGACTGGAACTTGCAAATTAGTTAACCAATACAATTAGAAACGGCATGGAAAAACTATTGTTCTACACTGCTCAACGACACACAAGGAACACCAAGTTATAATTGAAAAATTGCAAATCTCTGAACTCCTGTAACTTTCAGTAAACAAATCTTAAAATATTCTGTCTACTCTCATTTTAAAGGGTAGGTTATCTGCTTTCACAAACCCAACTCAATTTTCTCAAATTGTAATACCGGCAGCACACTTGTCACTTCAAATACAATAAAAACGCTACTAAAAATCGACTAAAAATTTTGAGGGATATTCTGATTTTACATTTTCAGAAAATCGATTTACGTAAAGTCAAGGTAATTATAAAAAATATATAACTCGTGTAAATTTGATTATTTTTACTTTAAAAAAAATCGCACATGTAACCTTAAACACCAGTAAATGTGTGTGCAAAATTCCAATACAGAAGGTTTAATAGTTGTTCTAAAAAAAATTCCTAAATTTGCAAAAACGACCCCGGAAACAAGAACGCCCCTTAGTATTCTCGGGTCGCAATTATTTGCACGAACACGCTCGTTAAAAAAAGGAACGCTGGATAGCTTATTGGTGCAGCCGGTGTTCTACTGTTTAAAAGTAATATACACTTCGCAGAAACTCGTTGGGCAGCAGGATTACACTCGACCCGAGTTCCCAAAGGGGATGAAACTAGCGGGCACGACGCGCGAGCCAATGCGGCACGACACACCGAACAGCTACACCAACTGTGGCTGGCAAATTAAATTTCAAGCATAAGAACAAGAACAGATTTGGCGTACGTACGTAGTCCGCGGAATAACCATCCCTCTTTCGCAATGCTCGCATCTCTCGGACGCTGCAACTCAGGTCTATCTCGTCCGAAGTTGTCAGAACCTATGTATACTCAACTTCTTAATTCTTGACCGCTAACCGAATCGTTTGATATCATAGAGTGTTTGATAAATGGATTAGGACATAAATAATTTTATTTTGTTGTCATCTGGATCGAGTATATTGTTTATTCATCTGTCTACATTATTTTACTACATTATTGCTCTAACTGTCGTAGAAGTTACAACGAGATATTTATTGTATCTTCAGAATCTCAATTTCAATGTTTTGCAATTTTTGTAAAAATTGCAGTTTTTCACGAGGTCCACGATTTTCGCCATTTTGAATCGAATAGAACTCGAATGTTAATACGTAGAAAAGAATGTTAATACATATATGAGACCATTTATTCTTAGCTACTTTCACTGCTATAAAAATTATCAAGTTTTTAAGAGACAAAGGTATAAGGATTTTTCCATTTAAATAATTAAATGTCTTTTTTAATACATTCTCTACGCACGTCAGAGAAAGAAAAGAGAAATTATTACTTTATCAGTTTAAACAATCGGAACGTACAATCAAAAAATTTTACTTATTATTTCGTTTTCTTCATTTTCTGGATAAATATATTATTTATAACCTCGCTTAATTTTTTATTTTCGCGTCTGATTAATCGAAATAGTCGAGGCTTTAAGGTATGACACTGCTCTTCAACGAACTCCTGTCATCCTAGTTTCAATATTCATTAATTCGTCTACCTATACCCTACATTAATTCAAATAAATGAGATTCTACAGTGGAAAAGTGCACTTTAATATTCCTTCTGTGTTACCACTAATTAATTGAGACAATCGTGGTTCTACAGTATAAAACTACCCTTCAATAAACTTCTTTAATCCTTTTAGTTTCGAAAGTCCTTAATTCTCATAACAACAACCTCAATTAACTCGAATAAACGAGGTTCTACAGTGTAAAAGTGCTCTTCAATTTTCGTCAAACTCCTCGATTGATCTCCTCCTGGACGAGTTTTCATACTTACTCATCCTGCAATCCTAATTATTTGAAATAATCAAGGATCTATGGTACAAAAATACTCTTCACTGAACTTGTCTCATCCCTACAGGCTTGAAAGTCCTTAATGCTTACATCTACACGAATAATCGAGATTCTGCAATGCAAAAGTCCTCTCCAATTTTCCAACCTTTTGATTTCTTGATCAGTTGTGAAACATTCTCAGTTGACACCATTAATTAATTCAAATCTTCGAACTTCTACAGTGTGATTGTGCTTATTTTATATTCCCCATTTTCTCGATGAATACATTTCTAAATTTACTGACTCTCATGCTTTTACTTCCAATTAATTCGAACAATCGTCGTTCTACAGTTCGAAAATGCCCATTGCTCGGATTCCTCTCATACGTCAGTTTCGAAAGCCCTTAATTCTCATACCTATAACCGCAATTAGCCCAAATTAACGAGGTTCTACCGTGTAAAAGCGCTCTTTAATAAACTTCGTTTGATCCTCTGGTTCCTCTTGATCCTGTGGAATTTTGAAATTCACAGAAATTAAAGTATTTAAACATGATACTGTAATACACCTAATTTCTCTAAAGCAGCAAACAGCTTTTCTCTACAAACATATTTCCCCATGAATTTCCTTCGTCCCTTTATTTTCATAAGTTTTTAAGTCACCTGTAACCTCAATTAACTAAACCAAACTTCTACCTCTCAAAAGTGCTTTTCCACTGTTGATTTTGTGATTTGCTTCAAAATTCATTGTGGCGATACCATTAGGTAACAATTGTGGTTGTACAGTACGCATCCGCGAACCTCCTTCATCCCTTCACTTTGAAAAGTCCTTAATCCTCCTAGCATAACCTCAATTAAGCTGTCTGATGTAAAGGTAAAAAAATCGATTCTTTTACTGCACGTTTTAAAAGTGTAGGCCCTTGAAAATACTTTCCCAAAATATTATGCTCAATTTCATTGAAATAACAAAGTTGATACAAAACTTTAATCGCGTTGTATATTTTTTTCATTAAAAAATTGCCGAAAGAAGTATGAAATTTCAATGTATGCACTTTGAGCATTCGCCATTTTCCCAATTTTAAAGATAATTATTTTCCTTCGGTAAGGGCAAAGTCAGCAGATTAAGACTTGTGTCCCCATCCATCTTCCCCGCCTCTGTCGTGCATATGTCCAGTGCTGGCAGAGTGGGTAACTTCTTCCCCTTAATTCGTGCTCCCTCCCCTCATCTTACGATGTGTAGGGGCCGATAACAACAAACATACTGATTAGGAATCATTTTGATTTTCTCGTTTTACTCTACCCCGAGATTTCGAATTATCTACGCCAGCAAGATGCAGTCTTTGAACATGCATCCATTGTGGATAGAACCAAGAAACAAATAATTAAAACTATATAAAAAATTCTTCTGTATCAGGAAGAATTAGCTAAAACAATTATAACATAAGACGTACCATTACTATGAAAAAAATGTATGAAAATTGCGAGAAAGCCTCCTCAATCAGACGAGGTTCTACCTCGTAAAATTTTCCACTTTCCATCTTCTCCATTTTCTTGATACGCTTTAAAATTCCCTGATCCTATAACGATGCGATTAAGTACTTCGAACAATCGCGGTTCTACAGTACAAAAACGCTTTTCTACGAACTTCTTTCATCCCTTTACCTCGACAAGGCCTTAATCCTCCCGCCTATAACCTCAATTAACTCAACTAAACGAGGTTCTACCTCGTGAAAGCGCTCTTCAATAAATTTCGTCCGACTCCCCGTTTTCCCCGGCGAGTTTTCAAACTCGCTCATCCCCGCGCTGATAGCCCTAATTAATTCGAATAATCGAGGCCCTGCGATACAGCAGCGGGGGAGAGCCCAGGTTAAATTCCACAGGCTGGAAACGAAGTGTGCTCGGCGTCCACGTTCCCGGAACGTCTTCTTAAACGTCTCGGTGCGTCCTAAAAAATTCACCGCCGGGAAATAGGACTCGCGTGCCGGTGGAAAAACGAACACCTGTCCGTCTCCTTGAAGTTGTCGGGCCACGGGGGGCAGGAAACTTTATGATACTCCAGTTGTTTCGGAGTCCCCGAGGCGAGAGCAGACCAGAGAGAGAGAGAGAGAGAGAGAGAGAGAGAGAGAGAGAGAGAGAGAGAAACGGACAGGGATTGCGAAAAACGCGGCCGCGAGTCTTCGCCCGGTTCCACTGAAACTTTCGCGCTAAGCGGATATGGAACTTTTTAATGGGTATAAGAAGCGGTCGGTGAAAAGGGGATACGTTGCACGCGAAAAAGGGATACGTTGGCTCCGTTAACCACAGGATATCGAAGGATTTTAATTTTTGTTTCTCTTTTATCAGTGAGATGATCTTTTCTTAAATGTCATTCTGTTCACCAATTTTTGGGAATTTTTTTAGGAGAATTATCGAACTTTTTGCGTTAGGATTTTGCACACACGTTCGTGGATACGTTGTCCCGTTAACCACAGGATATCGAAGGATTTTCATTTTTGTTCCTCTTTTATCAGTGATCTTGTCTTCAATGCCATTTTGTTCATCAATTTTGGGGAATTTTTTTAGGAGAATTATCGAACTTTTTCTATTACGATTTTGCACACACATTCATGGATACTTGAAGTACATAAATGATTTTTTAAAACTAAAAACGATAAAATATGAACGATTTATACATGTTTTTTGTAGAGTACATTTTTCTTATATTTCTTATGTGATTTGGAGTAATCACTTTTAGTGCTTCTCACAATTAAATCTGATATTAATATCAGTCACATAATTGATAAAATTATCACTGGCAAAACTAAAATTGTAAAGGGAACGAGATTGCGAAAGAGGACGAAATATCGATTCGCGTGGCGTTCATTGAACCGAATCGATGCGAAAATTCTGGATTGTGGTGATCAGCGTAGTATAGTCAGGAACAAAAAGATAAAACATCCTATTAATTTGTTAATTTTTATTTAGTAGATCACATAAAGGAAATTTCTTGTGCGTACATATATATATTTGGTTCAGTTGGTAAAACTATGTTATTGCTCCGCATGAATTTATCTAGAAAAATGTAAATTTTCAAAATGATAGGAGATGTTTAAAAAACTTAATGTACGAAAAGAATTTACCAATTTCGTTTAATATTCAACATCTCGTAGAGCCTACTTTATTATTCATCACGAAAGTTATTCGTTTGGCAGAGATTCGTATAATTTTAGTATTATTTGTATAATAATTGAGTTTCTTCCCATAAATCATAGAAATAGTAATTAAAATCATCTGGCCCTGTCAATCAACCAATCCTTCTAGCTTGGTATAAAAACTGAAAAGTGTGTGCCCTCAATTACGTGACTGTATGTGTAGAACAGTGCGGGACACGCACACCATCGTCGCGTTCGCTGATGTCTCGTTTCTTTGTTGCCCCACCGTGTACGTACCTTCGTAGCTACTCGCGTCCTCTCTCCATAATAACGACTCTTACTGGAAGGGTACGGTGGTGCTACGGTGGGGACGGTTTTGCCTCGATCGAAGCAAATATGCCCAGCACTGGTGAACGATATAAGTGATTTCCCAAATTGTACAGTTTCTTCCGATATCGTATGGAAACGCAAAGAAACAATGTCCTATCGTTTTGTCTACGACTGTATGTTGTTCCTAGTTGAGGGGATTCGCCTGCGTCTTCAATAGGCCGAAAACTAATTGCGTGTGTACACTTAAATCGGGCATGCCGTAGGGCAGACGCTTCTTGCATCTTGATAGACGAGCGCATCGATTGCACGAAAACGGAGAAGCCGGTGAGCATCGACCAACCAACCTAAATCTGCCTGACTGCGTCGGATCACGCGAACCCTTCAGCTTTCGCTCCAACGACTGCCTTCCTATTCTGGCACTTCGCATTATCTAAACAGCGCTTGGATATCGTCCCGCCAAAATGAATTTGCTATCTCCGCCAGGAAGCGACGTGTTCTTAAACGGACACACGGCCGAGAAGCAGCACTCCCGATTGGACAGCTTCTTGGGGAACTTTAATTGAACCCCTGTCATTGACTTCGAAGCATTGCAAACAAACTATGATTGATCCCTTGCCCTATAATATCGAGTCAGACTCGTCGTGAAGATTTCGAACAGAATCTATCAAATAATCATGGTATTCTTTTAAATTAAAATACAATATTTGTCAATATATATTTAGACACTAGGTAGGTGTATGATAAATACAAATATTCTTTTTCATATAGAACATTTTTGACAACAATGTAGTGTCATATATTTCATTATACAGGGTGAATTCGATAAAGCAGGACACCTAAATATCTCCGTTACTTTTCGTTGTACAAAAAAACTTCGTAGGACAAAGTTACACTGTTTGAAGGGCCACATATAACGGTGTAAGGGAAAAAAAAATTTCAAGGTCATTTTTATGAGATTTCAAGGTTATCGGTGTTTTTTTAAATGGAATGATATATTTTCGTTAACGTAATGTTGTAGCTGACAAAATAACGAATTCATGCATGTAACACAATATGACCTTCAAATGACCTTCAACCCAGAAAAATGGTATAAATAAAATTCAACGTGTAAGATTCATTTGATGTATTTCTGTTACGCCAAATGTTCAAAAATATTCCCTTGAGCTGCTATACATTCAAATGTATCGCAATACACAACATAATAACAGATTCGGTGTTGACAGGAGGACAATTATGATATACCTTCACCTATACGTTCGTACAGAATCGTGTTTATCCACTACTAATTAATTACTCAGAAGACCTTCTTGCTATCAGATTTCCACAATTTCTAAGATTTCTCGATCAGTTTATCGATGAACGTTTCACAATGCGTTACTCGAAGGAAGATAAGATTGATATGATTTTCATTTATGGAGAAAGTCGACAGTGTTTAAGAGAAGCCGTTGTACAAGGACCGATTTCCTAATCGTAATTGTCCATCAGTTTCCGTTTACTCCAATTTGTTAAATAAATTCCGTGAAACTGGTAATGTCAGAAACTGGTACTGGTAGTAAACTTAGGTATTTAGTTATATAAATTCTTATTTAAATACCATTCACGTCTTAAAGTACCATTTCTGGCAAAGGAATTGTATAAATTTTCATTTAAATACAAGGATTTTCGTGTGTTGAAAGCAAATTAATATACCATTTATTAAATTCTGTATTAAATCAAATATTGGCAAATAAGTGAATTTTATAATTTCTTTTCGGAGCCTTTGTGTCTTTTAAGTAATGGTAAAGTACTATTTTCAATAAGAAATTAGCAGATAAAATGGCGTATAAAAATTTTTACTTGAACACGCACGCGTTTAACCTTCCATCTCTTGTAGGCACCTTAAAGTACCATTTTTATTGAAATGCCTTTACTGAAAATTAACAAACAAAAAATTTATAAAATTTTTTATCTAAATCTATGTATTTAATAGTTTATTAGTAAATATTGTATTCCGAATTTTTCTACAAACTTCTTCTTTTAGGGACCAAGAAATTGACATTAAGTTGCAATTTTATTTCTTGCACTACTAGTTTATTTTTGAAACTTTATATTTTATATTCTTGCACGCTATAAATGTATAAAATTGTAAAAATTAAACATCATTGCTTTACATTTTCACAAAATATTTACACGGAAAGTCGCTCAAAGTAATTAAATTAAAGCACTGTAGGAAGTCCACAAGAAGAAACTTATGGTGGAAGGACACTATGTGGTAAAAATGACGTGACAAGTGGGGGCGGCACAGCACATAAAAGCACAGAGGCGATGATAAAGGTCAACGTCGAAAAGAAAACTTATGTTCTGGGTTAATGGGGTAATGCATCTCGGCGAGTTCTAATTACGAATTCGAAGCTGCATTCTGCTATAAAGATTGTAGCTGAGGATAATGGTGCGTGGGAATTCCAAGAAAAAATTTAAAGCACTACGATTCAAGCAACGAAATTTAAAAATCGCAATTTCAGATGAAAAATTGCAAAACTACAAGACACTGTTTTTCAAGAGAAACAATGAAGCAATCTTAAATGGAACCTGGAAAATTGTTAGATGAGAAGAAAGGAAGAAGTACGGAGAAACGGAATGTAATTAGATGAAATGGAATTTTGGTTCTCTTTGAAACATAAATAACGAGTTTGCATCACGATCCTTTGTTCAATCCGTGTAGCTACATAATTTAACAACACAAAGAAGTAAATTAATGCTGCACAATGAATTCGAATACTGTGTTCTTTTACTTGCGGGAAGTAATTAATAGTCGCTTCTATGCGACTAAAAATAACCATCGGGATCAAGAGTAACTCGTTATTCAATCGTTGAAAAATGTTTAATATTATGGACTTCAAAATCGCCCATCAAAATTCGTTTTTAAATAATACACTAGAAAATTTTTAAACAGACAGATTTTTTAGTTGAAATATTAGTTAAAGAGCTCCAAATATTGGGGCACAAGATGAATAAAACGATACTTAATCAAATTTTAAATAATAGAAATAATAGGAACTCTCATTGCAAGTTTCCGACCTTGGTAAAAATATCTGGCCAGCGAGAGATTGAAAATAAACATAAACTCACGGGAAAAAATGGCGTCGTGGAACGCGTAATCTCCCGTGAATAATTTTCCCTCTGAAATTGCTGCCGCGCGTAATTCAATGTGCCAGTTAAATGAACGAAATATCGCCTCGTAATTGACGAGCATGTGAATAAATTACAGGTTCGTTCCACCGAAACGCGATTGTTCGGATCCAGCCGATGACCTTGAGCTTCGGCCGTCATCCGCTGATACGGCTTTATTAATATTCGCCGATTTCCACGGGAGCAGGAAATGTTTGTCAGGCGAATTAACCAGGGCCAAAAATATTAACGGGGAGACCAGGATCGCCCAACAAACACGATTTTGTTTAACCGAATCGCATTGCGCGCGTGCTTGAATTCTTCGTTCATCTACACAACTACACACGGTCGAAACTGAAATTAATTATCAGTGCGGTTCGTCAATGTTCAACACACAATCGCGTGCCGTTCATTGTTTCCTCAGTATTAATAACCCCGTCGACGACCGTTGTTTCCATCGATATGAAGAGAAATAATAAAAAGAATCGAGTTTAAGAGAAACGTGATTAATAGAGCCGGATTTAACATTATTCTTCTCCACGTGATATACTGTTCTAAGTATCTCTCGAATTTATTACGGAGAAATACTATAAATTCCTGCCATTTTTCATTTTATAACACGAAATTTTTATGGATGGCAATTTTTAGTACAGTAACAACTTTATGATGCAATTTTATCTTTGTATATTCGATTTCGAATTTTTGTAAATTTTTAAACGTGATGAAAAGTGATATTGAAGAATACATATACGTTTTAATTTTGTATTTGTAGCAATCGTCGAGTGTCCATTTTTGGCTGAATTAAAAATTTTGTAGCTCTTCATTGAACAACTCAATTTCGATCCTTAATATTGGCTAGCTGTAATGTGTTTTTAAAAATATTTAATATCTAGTACTTAAGGAACCATTAATACATAAACTGAAACTCAGATTTATTAGAAAAATACTTGTGCCATAGGTTCAGTGTGTTAAACAATATCTGTTACCAGAGTCGTCAGATTAAGACTTGTGTGCCCACTCTACCTTCCCTTCTATGACGCTATTCCCCCACGCTTCCGCCACGGCACGGTCACTTGAGGCGTTCCGTCTCTGTCGTACATGTGTCAGAATGTCACGTGACTAATTCGGTACTGGAAGAGAGAGGGTAACTTTTTCCCCTCCATTCGAGTAAATTCCCCGTATCTGGCGAATCTGTTATTCTAAACTATTCTGATAAATATCCTAACTTGCATAGTTTAATATATATTTTTACGTTAATAGTATTCGCTTATTTTTAGGATACGTAAAGTGCTTATATTATTCACTGTAAATATGTAAATCTGATAAATACATACACTTTAGTGAATGTATAACGTTAGCATTACACAAAGCATTTAATAAAACTTCTGCTGATTAATTGCACAAATGTATAAATTAATTAGTAACCGTAAATATTTACCAAATCTCATACTGTTAGTGTAACATATCGACATTTCTTTATACATAATGGAAGCGAGCTAGCCGTGCTATAAAGTTACGAATTAAATAACATTGTAAACTTTTTCATCTTTTTACATTGTTAACATGAATTTTTATTTTTCAGGTACTTCCATACGACAACAAACGAAAAGTTGGAGGGCTGAACACAAAGCAGCGAGGACGCTCGGAATAATAATGGGCGCGTTCCTCCTTTGTTGGCTGCCATTCTTCCTTTGGTAAGCAGCAAGGATCGTACTTTTTAAGAACTTAATTTATACCAAATTTTTAGTTACAATATGATTTTTTCTTACCAATCTATCTGTGAAAATTATTATTATATTTGTTACTTTGCTTTGGAGGTATTAAATAACCTAAAGATAAATAGTAAAAGGCGATATGAAGTAATGTTGTGTGATTGTGAAAACATTATACGTGAATTTGGGGAGGAAAAGTCGACCATGGCACGGGCAGCTTATTGTTAGTGGACAAAGAAGTCGCCCGACAAATGAAAGATCGCGTATTCGATTCCTATACGTGATCAGTCTCTCTTTCAAGAATAAATTCTCTTGAATAGAAGTCGTTTGAGAAGTGGAGCTAATAGAAAGAAAAAAAGAATACGTGCTGTATTAAAAAAAGGATTAACAATTATATTTAAAAAGACCTCTTTTAATCAAATGGATCTCTTTTAATTAAATTATAAATAGAAGCTTTCATGTTGATTCTTGTGAACATTTACATTATTTATTATTACTCAAAAACAGTTTCTTCTTATTATTAACATAATTTCTTATTTTCATACATTCTAGATAGTTGACAAATAAGGTTGAAATAAAGAAAAGATGGGCAACGAAAAAAGATCGAAGAAAAATCAATAGAAGAATCATGTATTAATATTGTATGTAGAGTTTAATTTTCGATCGCAAATTCAAATGAAAATGAGTTTGTGGTAGCGGCGCAAGTTTCGATCATTTAACAACAACAAACGTGCAAATTTAACTTTTAATGATTCTCGACGTTTCGATCCGAATGCGGACCATTCTCAATGAGAAAACATTTTTTGCGTCTGAAACAAATATAATGTTTAATTTTTGACACTAACATTTTGTGACGTGGCAATTGACGTTATAAGACAAAAACAATTATAAACAGTGGGACACTTACTTGTTGTTCAAACTATTGTAATTTTAAGAACAATTTTTGAGTTACCCATAACACAACCGACTATGATGGAGGTAGAGGTGTAACTGAAACTAGTGTATGAGAAGGCAAGCCACATAATATGCCTATTACGGCGTCATATTCAATCATTGGTAGATCGATATCGATCACCCGTGATTCGTGACTGACTTTTGGCGGCAATTTTGAAAACTTGTAACTGAACCTAGCTGATATAAACTATGTGAATGTGTTAAATGGAGACATTTTTTTCGAAAAAAATAGATATTAATTTTTAATGACTTTGCAGTTATCACAATGTGATATTTTATAGAAAAAACCAACTTTTTATTAGAGTATGATCGACAGAAAAGAAATTAGAGAAAACAGCTGAATCTATGTCATAATGGAAATATCCTCATAACCAGATATTACTAGCTCAGTAATGTCGTATAGTAGTCATGAATCTTAGGCGTTTCGTACCTAAGGTTAATACTTTTTTGTTTAATCATATGGATAGTTTCCAATAGTAATCTACGTTGTAAATTAGATTCTTTGTCAATAATCTTTATACTCTCAAATTCAAATCTGTGATCATACTCAACTGCGTGTTTTGTTAAAGCAGTGTGCTGTGTGGGATTTTGAAATATGTTACGTTTATGTTCAGTTATTCGAGTATCCAAATGCCTAGAAGTCTGCCCGACGAATGTCAAGTTACAATCTCTACACGGTATTTCATATATCACATTACAACATTTAAGGAGTGGTAATTTATCTTTGATGGGAGGAAACCATTTTTTTAAATAGGATGGAATGTTGAAAATGGTATGCATGCCAACTCTCCTGAATATTCGTTGCATGTCAAAAGAAACATTGTTTACAAACGGAATAACCACAGTGTTTTTGTAATTTATAGGACAACCTTTTCAACAAAGGAGGTTGGATAGTTATTATATTGTAAAACCTTTTTAATAAGTGATAAATTATCAGTTCTAAATTCCGGATTTGCTAATAAAACAGCACGGTCAATCAATCCTTTTATAATTGTTCTTACCATTGTTCTTAAAATTACAATAGTTTGAACAACAAGTAAGTGTCCCACTGTTTATAATTGTTTTTGTCTTGTAACGTCAATTGCCACGTCACAAAATGTTAGTGTCAAAAATTAAACATTATATTTGTTTCAGACGCAAAAAATGTTTTCTCATTGAGAATGGTCCGCATTCGGATCGAAACGTCGAGAATCATTAAAAGTTAAATTTGCACATTTGTTGTTGTTGATCGAAACTTGCGCCGCTACCACAAACTCATTTTCATTAATATTGTATATCGCAGGCTCGGGTATCTTCTTCCCCGCGCTATCGCTACACAACTCCCACTACTAGTGTACCGGTCCCCCCACTATCAACTATTTCATATTGCTCCTACCATGCTTTACCTCGCGTGACTGCGAGGATACGGTCTCCTATACGTTCCTAATCTCCCCACCCTACTCCTACACTTCACAGGAGTTTGGTGGGCACGACCCAGGAGTGGGAAGGGAAGTATTGAAAATAATATCATACAAGCAGAGGTGGGCATTATTTGGCGAAACAGATATTTCAAATACTAATTTTTTTTAGATTTTATTTTGCTTAAAGAAAGTAGTATTTTATTTGAACAATCTGAACTCAAAATAAAATATTTCTATTTCAACAGCTTGATTTAGAAAATAAAATATTTCTATTTCAACAATCTGATCCAGAAAATAAAATATTTCTATTTCAACAATCTGATCCAGAAAATAAAATATTTTGTCTTTAACAATCTGAAACACTTTTGGATTGTTATAATACTCTGAGAAACCGCATAAACATACACTGTATCTTATCGTTAAGAATCGATTTACACTCATAAATGTATTGAATTCGAACCATTATTTTCAGCAATAATATTTATAATTGAAATTGAAAATAAAGAGAGAGACAAAATACAAATATTATCAATATTATTCAAATAAAATACTATTTTCAAATACTATTTTCAAAAGTTACTGCATCAAATAAAATATTTTATTTTTAAAATTTTGCACATACTCTAAAATCTAAAATAAATAGGATTATTTAATATTTACTATTTCAAATACTATTTTCCTCAGCTCTGCATACAAGTAGCTTCTTTTCAATCAGAGTTACGAACATTTACAATCAACCACACCTAAATCGTTACAATTAGAGCAAAATGTTGCAACCCAATAATAATTTTCCTGTTCTATCCAAGATTTGAATACAAAATTCGTTCATATTACAACAAACAACCATGCAAGGAAGACAACATGATTACCGCCCGCTAATGAAACTGTGACAGCAAATAAACAATAAAGAAGCATATTCCATTCGAAGAGAAGCTAATTGTTTGCAAACATCCGAGCCTATTTCGTCCAGAAGGCGGAGCTGCAGGACTGCTCATTAAAAGAATACTCAATTTCGCGGAGATTCGATGGAAACGGGACGGAGGCGGTTGCTGCGATAGTAAGAGAAAAGGAAACATTCTTTGGACTGTTTCCATCGCGGAGGGATTTCCGCTTATTTTCCGCGGCCTTTCAGTAACGACTGGGAAGGGGGTCGTCGATTTTTCCGTAAAAACACACACACAGACACATACACATAGAGAGAAACTCTCAGTCTATACGGCTCGCACGATATATCAGCGAGGCACGGTGCAAGCTGTTCGGTGCTTTCGTTTCATCGACGCCAAGTTCCTCGAGCCGGTGAATACTCGCGAAAGCTGAGCCAGCCGCATGTTTTATTAATGCAAAGCTGAGTGCATCCCGCGGAGTATACGGCGCGGCGCGACGCAGCGCGACGCGGCGCGGCGCGGCGAGGGCTCAGCAGCGCGAATCTCCACCATCGCCGCTTCGTAGTCTAACTATTTGCTTGGCTAAGCAATGCGGTCGCAGCTTCCGAGGAAATAGCAAGCTGCCTCTCCTTATTGCTCGCATAATATCGTAAACACAAGTTGCGAGGCATTGCCTCTTAATGAGAATTCAAAGCCACCCTGTTGTGGCAACGTTCGGCCACTTTCGTGACAGAGGCCTGGAACTTCTTTTAGCATCAAAGCCATGACGAATTTTTTCAGATTAATTATGAAGTAGACGATGGATTTGCCTCTCTTCATTTTTCTGACGGAAGCCTGGAACTTATTACAGAGAGTGTCCCAAAAATGTTGTACTTGAACGACCCGGTTCCTGAGGTCATTTGAAATAACTTTTTCCGTTGCGAAAATGTTCTCCGCGGCTTCGTTGAGGAGTTATTAACGAAAAACACGGACCAATCGGAGCGCGACTACTGCCCACGGATCCAGGCTCGGCCAATACCAATGTCCCGCTCAGTGAGAGCCGCGCTCTGATTGGTTCGCGTTACTCTTTAATAACTCGCAAACGAAAATGTTGCTTCGAATGATCCCAGGAGTCACCCCTATTAAGGAAGTAGAACATTTTTCTGGTCACCCTGTAGAATTTGAGTGATGACAAACTTTTCGGATTTAACCTTGATATGGTGTCCTGTTTCCTCAGACTATGATGTGTCCCATCGTCCTGAAAATTAAATAAAATATTACTAAAGTACTTTTAGATGTATAGTTTAAAGCTAGAAAATTAAAATATTCGGAAGGAGTTGAGCTTACAGAACTGCGTGGTGTTTCTTCAAAGAAGGTCTCTTGGAATACCCCAACATTTACTTAGGAATAAATACAATTTTCAGAGTACATGCTAGATAGGCAGACAAAATAGTTGCACAGGATCAACAAACAACGTCACATGTTTGTTAGCTAATTGATACCCGACAGCGAAACGAGTCCGTCACCAAGCAACAATCGTTTGCAGTAATAATCAAGCGATCGATGCGTAAACTCCGGCAATTTAACAACAATTATATTATTCCCGTTCGAACGACTGCCGGACGGGAAAATATTTGTACAACGGGTGTTCGGTCTCGGAAGTAGAATTCTATCACGGAATTTTCGAGTATATAGAACGAGCTCTGTATTTAACCACGCGTATAAACAAACAGAGACTTTGAATGATTTGCAAGCATGCTCAGCGTGACGAGCGTTATTGTGTAGATGCGGACATATGCGAGCACGTTCGGCGCTCGCCACAAATCATGGTAGTCGCTGCTCGATTAGCCGTCGCGTCGCGCGTGTGGACAGAGATCTCCCTGCATCGCAGGACGTTTCGAAACCTCCGTTGCGTCGCCTCCAAAATAAATAACTTTTGCGCAATGACCGAAAATATGGATATTAGTCAGCGTAAATGTTTCCGGATGACGTTCGCCGATATCGCGCCCCCCCGATGTATCACGGTCAAATTGCTCATGACACCAAATTATTCGTGGAACTTGCGCCCCCGACATCCGTGCAACTGTATTGCTGCTGCGGCTGCAACCGCTCTTGTGCAGGATACACAAAATGGCGGTGACGTCCTGCATATGTGCAACAATTGAGGGACTGCCACTGCCACAGGGTTCTGCCAGAATTTCGGTTCTGCCATTATAATGACGGAATAGGGAAGCATTTTTATACAGGGTGTCCCAAAACGACTGCGTGAGTTATTAAAGAGTAACGCGAACCAATTAGAGCGCGGCTCCCACTGAGCGGGACATTGGTATTGGCCGAGCCGAAATCCGTGGACAGTAGCCCCGCTCCGATTGGTTCGTGTTTTTCGTTAATAACTCCTAAACAAAGCCACGAGCGCTTCAAATGACCCAAGGAACCTCCCATTTCAATTTAACGCAGTCGTTTTGGGACACCCTGTAAAATTTTACCTCTACCAATTCATACGTCGGACTTATCCTGATAAGAGGTTCAAAATGTTTTGATTTTAGCATTTCTCGGTAGATTTCATAGAAGTTCCATAACTTTTCCAATCCCTGATCTGACGTGTCTCATTGTCTTTTTCCAGGTACCTAACAACGTCCCTCTGCGGCGAAGCCTGCTACTGTCCAGACACGGTGGTGACCGTCCTCTTCTGGATAGGTTACTTCAACAGCGCCCTGAACCCCCTAATCTACGCGTACTTCAACCGCGACTTCCGCGAAGCGTTCAAGGACACCCTGAAGAGTGCGCTGCCATGCTGCGCGAGCTGTTGGAAAACACCGTCGCAGTTCGTCTAGCGAGAGAAACCCCCGTGAACAGTCGCACCGAAAACACTGCATTGCTCGAGATCCACGAAAGGACTTGGTATCGACTTGTTCACCGAACGATTGTCCAATTCCCCAGGATCAGGACACGGTTCTGCCCTGCTATTACTTTCACCAAATCGCTGAAACAGTCTCTAGCTACTTTGGGTCATTTCCGATACCCCCAGTCTCGCCACACTGTCATATTCTTGACAAATTTTTACACGATGCTGCTGTCTAACTCCTCCAGATGGACTCTGACGAGAATGGACCTAGCAGGCTACCTAAACATCTCCACAGTTACACTATCGCGCACGAACCGTAGCCAAACAGAGCCCGAGAAGTGTCATCAATCAGACCTGCCCATCAGGATGGGTAAGAAAGAAATTAAAGGAAGGCACCAGCCAAATTGTTAGTACTTTTGGTTAATACTTGCTGTTAGTTCGGTGTAAGTATAGTAGCGAAGAATCTAGGAAACATGGTCCTGACTCGATGATAGTCTCGATTATCTTAACTCTAAGTCTAGCATCGCTGCCATTCTCGTCAGAACTCATCAGAGTTGTCCAAGATTGACCAAAACTGGAAAATCAAGATGGCAGACGGGTCAGGCGATGATCCTAAGTGACCAAGACCCCCATGCGGCGATACTTACTTAAATTCCACATAGCAAGCTTCGTAGACCCTCGTAACAGGAAACCAGCACAGTTTCCTTAGATCAGGATCTACACGAAGAAGTAGCTCGATCTTGGACGATTATCCAGTCGGAAGCAACGGAAGAGCATGATCAAAGTGAAAGAAGGGATTGACGTTTCGTGCAGTTGACGTCATTTAAGGCGAATTTACACTTCTCCACTTTGGATGGATGTACCTAGATGATTCGTTCACCATGTGTCATCGAGGATGATCACCCAAATTAATTAGTAGACTGCGGATTGTAGGCATTCATAGCTGAATTGAGTAGGTTAAATTTAAAATTGTAGGAAGATTAATGAATGACGTGCCACGTACGTCGAAAGGTTTTTGTCGCAAAATTGGAAATGACGTGTCATACGCGTCGAAAATTTGTTTTCTTAGACTTTTCAATTTTTTATTGCTTCATTTCCTTTCGTCTTTTCTTTAAAAAATGATTTACTGCACACGGTTTACTTGAAAAGCTTAGCTTTAGGGAAGGAATAACATTCTGTTTGCTTTCTATTTCTTGCAATCAATGCAGACATATTTTATTTTGCATAAAGGTCCGCAGTCTACTGATTAGTGAACATAGATTGACTGGTTCATCCACAATGAAACAGTGAGACGGCAGCGACGAGTCTACAGCTGTCCGAACAAGTGAACGGTGTTCGTTTGCATCGTCCAGTTCCACTGCTCCATTGTCGATGTACTGTGCGCGCCTTGCAAGAAGTCCCGCGAATGGAATGCGGGGCTGATTGGTCTGAGTGGAAGGGGCACGCCTAGTCTCACACGAATTTACAGCGATCTGTAAGCTAAAGCGATCACATGTGTAGCGTGTGACGTCAGAAGACCTGTTCTTATTTTGAGAACCAGTGAATTGAATATTCATTGTGGATGATTCATCTTGTACAATATTGTACATCCAAAGTGAACAAGTGTGAATTCGCCTTTATCGCGCGCGGACGGAAGAATACGCGTGGTTTTAGTGAAAAAATGATCGGGATGGTGACGGGGAGGAAAATGGAATTGCGAAACGTGCGGAACGATGATATCCGGGTGACGTGACGTCGTTTATCCGATGCATAACGATGTTCGATGTGAAATGTTCGAGTAGGGGAAGATCAAGTGGCTCGTCGGCGTCAAAGGACGGGATAGACTTCCAATTAAGCGGCTGTTCGTTCGGCGAAATTCATTCCGAATGAATACAGCCGTAATTCTATATTCCTTTCTCTTTTTGCTGATTCCTTTTTTTTCGCCCCACAACTTCTCGCACAAAAATCAGCTGCGCACACGGAATTAAGAGAGTTACGCGAGGACCGTACCTCCGCGCCCGTGGAATTAATAATCGGCTCGTTGGTTTCCTTAATTGGCTCCTCGCCACGGGTAGATTTGATTTGGTGCTTAATTAAGCGGCCGGACCCGGAGACATAAAAATTTTAATCACGAACCTGTTCCTCGCGCTCGCTGGACCCAAAAGTTTCTTATGCTGGATTTTTTTTCTTTTTTGAGAAAGTAGTGACGCTTTCGATTGCAGTTATTTCGAGCTTTATCGATCTTGAGTAATAATTCGGTGCTCCGGAAAACGGTTCCTTAGTTCGGCCGCTCTTCGTCTGTTAGTTCTGGGGAACTTAATTATACTATGTGTCGACTTGAAACGCGGAAGTTACTCTTATGTGGATATGTTGCGTCAGTTCCTCGGCTTTCGTGGGGCAAGTTGGCCGTTCGGCTATCAATGTTATCACGAAGTTCCGTTCGTAATATTCATCGGAAGCTATTGGTGACGTATAGTCCGTCACAGAAATCCGTACAAATAGTTTCAAATTCGGTGGAAATACAGCAGTTCCGAAAATTAGTTCCAAAAGTACTTGATGAAACAGTTTGATATCGAATGACATGGGCAATTTGTAACAGACTGCGGATCTTTATGCAAAATAAAAATTTTCTTCGTCAATTATAAGTCACAGAAGTCGTATAAAAATTTCTTTCTATTTTGTACAATTTTAATAAATTAAAAATAAATGCATAAACTCCATTATCTACTTAAAACATTTCACAACATTGTTATCCAAGGTAGTTTACCTTTATAAAAATATCTTCCAACAGCATATGCAATCTAAAATTAAATGAAACACAAATGACATCTTATGCATACATTGCAAAGTTTAATACTCTTGAAAGCAGAGTTGTCGGTATACCGAGGTATTACGTTACTGATCAAGTACCTACAGATCAAATTTCTTTCGAGTCATAATTGGGTTAATTGGCCGCGTGAATTGACCTCGAAAAAGAAATACTTAATAATTAATTGATGATATTTATTGCATTACTTAATAAGGAAGATCATACAGATCGGTTCTTCTGATTACCGAATTAAACATATTTTTCTAGTCCTTTACTTAAAAGTCACTAAACCATTTAAGAAAGCAATATTTTATTTTTTAAAAGTTTATATCTATTCTTTTATAAACAAATTCGAATTTTAAATGACATATTGTAAATATTTTCACTGTTTTGTGTATTACTGTGTCACAGTAAATATTTTCATAGTTTCGTATTTCTCCCACACATTTTTGTCATACATAAGTGCAACTTCAGTGTCTAGTCATCAAGCATACCAAATAGTTGATAACATTAACTATTTTTAACCATGAAGGAACATCTGCTGGCTTTATAATTAGACTGCACATGTTAAGCACTTATAACAAAATTGGTCGGGTGTTATATAAAACTGTAAAAAGATTAGAAGTGCTTAAAAAAACATCAATAAAATATTCCAAACTTATTAAAATTATTAAAAAGTGAATGGAATTTCTATTAAGTTCCTTGAAATTCAAATAAAACATTTTTACTTCGCATAAAATCCACACTTGTAATACATATATCATTTTTGGCGTGTTCCGAGAATGCCATAATCAATCTTTCTATTTTCGAAACCTACTCGCCAAAACTATTCGCGCTTCTAAATATTTAAAATGTCATAAGTAAATTACGGATTTTATGCAATTATGACAAAAATGGAACGGTGAAATTTCAAACAGTAAAAAGATTAATACAATACTTTTATTAAAACTCTCGGTTAGAAAAATGAATTCCTATACCATGGAATTGATGCAAACAACTTCAATTTTTCAGAAAAATTCGCAAGTTCACAGAAAGCCGAAAAAGGGGTTCTATTCCGTCCTGAATTTCCGAATTTCCCGGAAGCGACATTTCAAATCTCCGGAATCTGGGAGAAGGTCGAAAAAAGGAGTTCGATTGTCGTGCCATCGAGTGCCAAGAAATCTTATCTATACTTGGCCATGATCGAATTTCGATTTCGACGGGGACCCGACGTCGATCAACCGCATAAATCGCGCACAGAACGAACATGTCAGCCTCGCGTGTATCAGGGGAACGCACGGTTCGCACTTGTCCTTGCGCGATAAAATCGATTATGCTCGATCGGCCGTTTCATCCCGATGATTTATTAGAGACACGTTAATTAATCTTTAGGCGGCCGAAGCCCGTGCCCTGCAAGTTTTGCCAATCGTTCGGTGTATAACGAGTGCGAACGGTATTTGAGACTGATTTTATGCATTTCTGGACTCGAATTAAGCCCTTCCTAGGAACTTCCTGCCCCGTGGATCGCAATCAGTCCTCTCGTCACGGTCGATCTCTTTGACCGACCGTTTTCCGGTCGGGCGACATCATGGAATTCCGAATTGTTTGCGAGTCGAAGCCCCGTTTATGGAAAATCTTTGGCTTCGATTAGCTCGTGATTACTGTTCCGATACGAGCGCGAGCTTTTGTAACCGTGTCATAATTAAATAGAACTCGGTGATCCTTGGAAACATTTTTATCCTCATCGAGTCTCATTGACCTGCTGAACCTTCTCAAATATTCTTTCACAATAGAAATTAATATTTGCTATCCAAGCTATCTCGATTTAAATGGCAAAATTAAATAATGGAGTTTAATCTAAGCACTGAAGCAAATCATTCTTTCAAATTTTTAATTGACCTGCTGAATTTTCTTAATTATTCTTTCACAATAGAAATTAATATTTATCCAAGTTATCCAAGGTATCTAAATGGCAAAATTAAATAATGGAGTTTAATCTAAGCACTGAATAGTTTTTTCACATTTTTAACAGTTCTGTTGTGCCAGGAACCATAATTTAAATGGCAAAATTAAGATAAATCTAACAAAATATAATAGATTTGATTATATTTGTTGTCCAAGGAGCCTTGCTTTAAATGGCGAAATTGAAAGAAATCTAACCAAGGCTGATCTAAGTACAGTAACAAACCATTTTTTACATTTTCAACAGATCACGAAATATTTCATCTTCTTTAGCTAAACTCACATTGCACGTCGTCCCATAAATTATGTTTCCTATCTTATTGTTGGTTCGATGAAATATGACGATGTTTATATGCACACTGGTACCCATAAATCTCCGAATAGCTTGTTCGAAAGAAAATGCAAATTTGATATGAATTTCTGAAGCAATTTCACTACTGAAGGAAATCGATGTTTCATGTAAGATGGCTAGCAAATGTATCTTCCAAATTTCGCAAATTATACGAACGTGGTTATTATGCAATGCTGTTCATGTTATTAATAAAATTCAAATATATGACGGCATTAAAATTAATGTATGTATCAGCCTCTTTAACTGAATAAGTAGAAAAGTTGTTGGGAAGACAATTCAAAATTCGGTCATTGTAAAAATGATTTGAAATAAGTACAAGCATTATTTTCAATTAAAATTGTATTTCTTAGATGCTGGAACGACTTTTTATGAAACAGAAAATAATTATGAATAGAAAAATGATTAACAAAGCGATTCAAAATTCTGAAATAAATACACGAAACATCTGAAAAATGTGAACAAGCCATTATCACACTGATCTTAAATAAATACAAGCGTTATCAAATTAAAATCGTGCTTCTTAGAATGATTTTTCTGAAACAGATTTATGCAAAAATAATTTATGGAACGACTCAATAATTCATTCCCCACTTTCCCAATCCTCATTATACACTCAAAACTAATATTCCGTACGCGGTAACTTTGTTACGCAGCGTTCAAATTCGCCAAAAAATGGAAATTTCTCGTTAACAGTATTGTCACACGAGAATTCCATTAGCAAAATTTGCTGAATTTCTGGCGAATCTCCAAAGTCATTTGAATCGATCTCCCTTCCTCGTCGAGAGCAACGCGGTACATATAATGTGCATAATCGAAAAATTTGACAGTGCCAACGAAGCGAGCATTCGATCGCGGAGGATTGGAGGGGGAAGGGGTTGGCGTCTAAATTACGATTCGAAGAATTCCACGCACGACCGGGAGCTCGTAAATGAGTTCGTGATGATGAATAAAAAATGATTTTTCGAGGCTCGGTGTGACGACCGACGGCGACGCGACGTTGTGGCCGTCTGCAACCGGAAACGGGGGGAGAAAAACGATATAAACTGACACACATCTTTTATGTCTTTCGCTGGCACGCGCGAAATTGCAAATTTCGTCAGTGTATCACGTGCCGGAAACGCGTACCTCTCCGAACGGCGAACTTCGCGGAAGAGGAAGTTGGAACGAGACTTTGGCCGCTGTTTGCCTGCCAGTCGTGTTTCTGGTTTCAATTAATGGCTCTTCTTGGGCTAATTGAACACTGTGTACTCGACACTCTGCGTAATCATTGGCAAAAATGTTTCGGGGAAACATCTGCTCGCGTAGAGATCTCGATCTCCCTGTTTCTGCGTCTCGGAGTATTTATTGAGCATCAGCTGAAAATCTGATGTCTGCATAATTGATTTCTTTATTCTGACGTATCTAATAAAAATACTGTGGATGTTTGTGAATTTATATTAGGTGCGTTTTATTTATATCAGGATTTATATTCAACTCCAGTTCCGGCGTCTCAGAGTATTTATTTAGGAGTTCATTAGACAAATTTCTTCCTTTCTCACCTATATTTATGATCAAAACATTACACATGTTTGTGGATTTGTATTAGAAGAAAATAAAAAAAAAATTTTTATTTCAAACTTTTATTCACTCGGTGTAATAAAATGTATATAATATGTATAATTAGTCACCGTATATTATTATTAAATGTCACTGAAGTTCAATTTTGTATAGTTTCATTTTTTGTGAATTTACATGAGCATCAGCAGTTTATTGAATTAACATATTAATTTGTTCATTCTCACGCTATATGTATGTATCTCATTACACAAACTATAGCTAACCTTATTGGACACTATCTGTATGTGTTCTTCTAGGACGTATGTTTATGCAACGAGACAGATCAATTTTATTTATGTTTCTAGCAAGCATATGTACTATAAAATTAATTTTACTTTCATTTCATGCTTCTTTCTAATTTCCGAGTGTTGGGAAGTTAGCAAAAGTGGTTACCAAAAAGGACTGAATAAATGCATGAGGATTAATAATGAATGCGATTAAATTACACAAGGTTCAATTACCAAGACAACTTTGTTTAGAATTGTTAAAATAAAAGATAAGAGACCAGGATTTAAAACTGCAATGAGTTGCAAGATGGCGGCGAAACAGCGACCAGAATTTCCGAACTCGCGTTGACTTTGTAAATACGTTGTCAACCATAATCGTAGGATGAAGGCAACCAGTGCTAATTAGGTGCAATTAGAGGACAACAAAGCTGTATTATCTGTAACGCAATACTTATTAACAATGAGATTGTTGACGAGAGAAGAGCGCCGGGCTGCGGACTAAAAATAACCGTGCGTCGACCGACAATTGTTACCATAAAAAATTGTAAATTGCAAAATTATTCTGTGGAAAATTTGTTGATCAACGTACAATTACAAATTGTGTGTTATTCGACGAATAGCTTTCTTACAATTTCCTTTTGAATGATTGTGCGTTCCGGTGCCATATTTGTGTTTTACAACGCACAGTCAGTTCGAACGAATTTTTAAAAAATAATATAATTTGACACATAAACTAATTAAAATATTTCAATGCACATCAACAGATTGCGGATTTTATGCATTTATAACAAAAATGAGTAGGTGCCATTTAATGCTGTAGAAAAATTACATGAATATAAGATAGAAAATTCTAGTTGGTTCCTATTTTGCACAAAATTCTTATTTTGCATATACATCCGCAGCCTGACATAAACTACATCTGATGGCTGATGAAAATATTATCCATGTAAGTCGGTATGTACAAAAAACTGAAACATTAATGATTAAGGAGAGTATTGTATCTTTTACCAACGTAAAATTATATTATCAATTGTTTTGCGACAACCCAAAGCTTCACCAGCAATCAGAGAAAAATGTGTTGAATAAACACAAACGAGGAAGAAAGAGGATGGTTTAAACGTTATTAAAAAGTGTGCTGCATTATATCCATTCATCCCAATACTACCGGACCTTGAGTCTGAATCAAGTCTGGACTCCAAAAAAGGCCCCCACATGGAAACCCGCCAACAGAACGCAAAAGCGCGCAATGTCAACTCGAACCAACCACCTGGGGCAGGTTTCTGTCGAGCAATCATGGTTAATAATTCCCATCCGCCATTTTGTCGACCGGTCGTTCCGAGCCCGAGCGCCGCTTCTCTCCGCCGTTAGAGACTCGACTTTTTCTAGAGAAATTGCGAACGCTTTACTTTCATTCGTACGGCCTATTGTACGCGTCTAGACTGTATAAATGTACCATAGCAATAATGATCGAGGACTGTACATAACATTGACGACGAACGAACAAAATGGCGAGAGTCGGCTAGCCTGTGTGCGTGTGCATATATGCGTGTGCGTGTGGAAACGTGTGTGCCCGTCGTTTTTGTAACTGATATGTTACCGTGTAGCGTGCGTGTTCCGTGTTGCTTTTACAGGTGTAATACACAGAGACAAACACACACACAGAAATACACTACAACAGAATCCCCGAGCGGCGTAATTACTGTCGTAGCTGGCCCCCTGGCCTCCCAGAAAACGTCGATAGGTCTCCACATTGCGAAAATTCATAATAGCGGCCATTCTTTTCGGTGATATGGAGAAAGACGGGTACTTTATCTTTTGTTGAAACGTCAGTGACCTCATCGAATGCAAGCGATTGCAACCCGGCACAGCTTCATTTGTATTATCCTCGCGTCAACTGCGCCCGCACCTTTTACGTACTTCCGTTTTTCGGCCCCTTGTTACAATTGTCGCATTCATTTTGTATTTTACGACCTTCCCCTTCACATGGAACTATCATTGCCGCAAAAGTCCCTCAAAGGAATCGCATAACGTCACGAGAATTGCCCCACCAATAGTGGGGGCACCTAGTGGCGCCACAATCCGTACTGTAAGATCGGGAGAGGATTCCCAGCTTCGGTACGCATCGTACGTCACTGTAGACTACACTATAGCTCCGTGATGTCATTCAGGTTCCGACTATAGCATTCTCCTCGCTATTATCCCTCTGGGTGACACTGCAACGATTTAGTTGATTGAGAGACTTAAATTAGACAATGTAGAGCATTTTATATTTGTTCAAGTAACCTAGCCCTTTAATTTATTTGCATTGAGACACACAACCTAAGCTTGTTAGTAATCTTTCGTATTTTTTTTTAATAACATGGGCACTGATATTCGTTCCAATTATTAGCGAAGTCGAAGAAGATTTCATCGAGCACAGTAGAACCCCGATTATCCGAACCTCCGGTGATAGAATTACCTATTGCCCGAACATGTTTCACATTTAATTCAACGTCAAGGTGATCGAAATACAGCACAATTTATTGTACAAATAATTAAGAAGTTAATCTAGTACCGTGACAAAGTAATTGTTCTATTATGCGAACACTCGTGTTTCTCTGATCATTTCGGTTAACCGAGGTTCTACCGTGATGGATTTTTAGTAAATAAAATCACATGCTATCTAATTTTCTCGTCTTCAATCAAGGAAAATCGACGACCTCATTTTGTCGCATTAGGATTTCGCGATTGGCAGCGCTGAATTTTAGCAGCACATCTGTCGCATGAGCGAACAATCCGCAAATTGCACACGCCGCGGATATTAACTTTAAATCCTCTTTCTGTTTTACAGCGGCGGCGGACCGTTTAAAAGCCATTCTTTCGACTTGGACAGATAATCGGTGAAAAAATATCACGGGCTTCCATTCGATGAGACGCTGTCACTGACCCACCGGGACGTCATTCGCTCGAATTTCCGATTAATCCTGTCCGTTACATATACGTATGTATTGTCCTGCGATAATAACGATCGCCGGGGACATCCGCGGATATCGAGAATAGCGTGATTTTCAAAAGGGAATTATATCCGAAGCAATTAAGCAGTGTCGATGGGATCGTCCGGAGCTGACAGCCGCGAATGCAGTCTGCTCTTGAATCTTTCCGATGAAACGGACTGGGCAAACACGGACCTAATCCCTAACCGAATCGAACAAATGACCTACTTCCTATCCGGTGTCCATGTGTGACATATAGGAATCGGTATGATTTAAAGTTTCGACCAATTAGAAATTCAGTCCTCCTCTAGTGCATGGGAAACCATTTTTTTTAGAATATTCGGTCAATTTAATTTTTAGGGAATTTTTGTGAAAAGATACCTTGCCTCCAGAAAGTTTTTTTTAAAAAACTATACCTCTTTCAATGTCTGAGAGAAAATATTTTTTCGAAATGTTTACCCGTTTTAAACCAATAAACAGGAATTTTGTTTCATATCCATTAGGAATAATGGAAAATGAATGATACGAACCACAAATTGTTTGTAGTATGTACAAATAAAATTGTATGTGTATCGATTCAATGAAACATACCAAAAATAAAGAATTATAGTTATCGTCAATTGGCCAAAACAGTTCAATAATAATAATTCAATACGAGAATTACTAACATGAATTATAAATTGTTAGAAAATGAAATGAAGTTGTGTGTTGCCTTAATTAAATAAAACACAAGGAAGAGTATAATGAAAAACTATAGTGATTCACCAATTTTCAGAAACGATGAGTGATCTTAATTATTTCAAAGAATAATAATAAATAAAAAGAAAGAATAATAAGAAATAAAAAAGTATTGTGTATCATGAATTGGTCAAAATGACTCCACATTTAACAGAAAATTAATTTAATAAATTAATTGGCGACTTTGCAACTTATTATTCTACGTTCCAATTTTACATAGAGTTATTATATTAATTCATGTCGATTCTGAATAGCATCCTATTCGTTAATAAACTATTTTAACAAACGTTCAATTGAAAATGAATGAGAATATTGACTTTCAAACAGTGTCGTGAAACTCAAACCAAAAAGTTCAATCGTAGTATTTTTGTCACAAGCAATGTGTGTGCTTGGAAAAACTCATTGTCACTCGCCCGTATACCCGGGTAATCAAAGTGTCAAAAACACTCGTGCAGTCTGTAACTTTGTTTGTTAACAATCGGAAAGGGCATTCGGCTGTCAGACTCGACTTCCATCGACAATATTAGTCGGCTGAAAGGGAATTCCCCGTTGAAAATGTTGTCCTATATTAAAAAAATATTTTTTCATTTAGGAAAACACTGGTTGAACTTTATGCATCTGGCGATGCACACACCTGTGCAAAAAATAAAGCCTTTGGTTTACAGAAGAATTTATTGAATCCAATATTGTCGACATGTGATATTAAAAAAATAGAAATTCTGATTTCATTTTTTAAATAACAATTTATGTACCGGATGAACAATGTACACAGGAAAATCGGATATTTCGAGCTGATTCGAGCGATTTCAGCGATAAATTAAGCGATGAAACCAAAAAAGAATAAAAGATAAATTAAAAATTTGTTTGTTTTAGAATCATGTGTACAAGGCTATACATACGCGTATGTAAATGCGATTTATTTCTGCAAAAGATATTGTATACATACGTGTGTTTGCACAGTGGATAATGTCAGAAATTATAATAAATTACTGGGAAAATGCAATTGGCATTTGTTCATATATGTAATTTTTTTATTGCTATTATACTTGAAGAACGACTTAAATTAATGAAACAAACTAAATGAACGAATTATTAAATATAATATTTTGTCTGAACCTTGCAATATATTAGAACACTTTTTTAATATTTGCAACGTTTACAAACTCTATGAAATATTGATCAACCTTGATGTACGAATTCCAACAATTCGATCAATATCTATGAGCAGACTTGGCAAACAGATTGTGCAAGTACGCATTTCAATAGACCAATTTAATTGGAATCTTTCTTATTAAAGAATTAAGTCTATTTAATTTCTTAAATTTGTCTAGCAATGAGTTTGATCGTTTCTGATTTGGTCCCATCGCTAGATTGTGTCGCCTACAAACTGCGATTTTCATTTTAGTGACACATGTGTTCCTTTGGACGTGTCGGTGCGGAATTTATTTTTTTATGTGAACACTGTGGTTCAACATCGTCGACGCATTTAGGTATTTTCTATCGGGCTTCCGTTCTAGCGTCACGGTTTTAGATGGTCGTAATTAGAAACTCTTCTGACTTTGCGCGATTAAACCAAAGAGTACCGCGTTACGTCGAAACTTGTAGCTTCAATGTGAGAAGAAACGGGAATGTAAACTCTACTGCAGGCCCGGGCAACTTGCACAGACGACTCCTCTCCTCACTCCTGGGTCTTCCCCACCAAACTCCTGTGGAGTGAACGAGGAGGTTGGGGAGATTAGGAGTGTGTATCTATATATATATATATATAGAAGGCCGTGTCCTCGCAGTCACGCGAGGCCAGGCACGGTAGGGGCAATAGTCGATAGTGGGGGAAGAAGTTGCCCGGGCCTGCTCTACCGGATTGTGCGCTACGAAAATTGTTTTATGCCGCGGGCTCTCCAGTGCATAATCACCTTGGAACCATCGAATTTTTGCTATTCGCGGCGATGAATAAAATTTCGAAGATATTGTTCAGCGCTTTTGAAAATGATATTCCATTTTTGTTACGTTTATTGCTCGGAAGATAACGATTTTAACGTGTTCATGACCCCTAAATTTCCTCCATCCACGCTGGAAAGATTTAAGGATTGCAAAATCGAATTTCAAGTTATATATTCTCTTTATGTTCGTCAGTCTATTTATATTTGATGGCAACAAGATGCAATAAACGTAATAATATTTTCTGAATTCTTTGTGTAATTGAGAAATTCAATTTCGCTTGGATAGGGGCGAGTAGTCAAATTTAAATCTGTTCCCGAATTGAGCAATTATGTCCAATCCTATAAATAACAATGTATACCGAATTTAGGCCGGTGTAAATTAGGCTACTAATACCCTATTAATCATCTGAAATTACATTATTTCGTTGTTTTCTTAATTCATAATATATCATTTTTTAATACCTTCTACACAAAAATTTAATCTAAACAAATGTTTCATTATAACGAGACTGCAGATGTTCATGCAATTTCATGTTTTCTGCATACAAATCATACTCATTGAACTTTGCATTCTATTGTTATCGAAATATACGATCAGTGAATGTATAAATGTCTGCAACCTAACAATCAAAGAAACCTGTACACGATCGATCCGGTGCATAATGTGTTCAATTATTATTAATAACTGCTTCGAATTTTCGTTTGAAACGTCCTGCATATACAGCGGCTGCCAAAAGTTTTCGAACGAAATTGAACATTGTGGAAAAGCATATTTTTTAACTTGACACGTTAACTGCCAGATTGGTCACGCGTAATTAATGCTAATCCTTTACTGGGTTTAAAAATTCAACCAAACGAATCGAATTTTGTTAGGACATGTAAAGGAGTTGAAGTCAGAGTCCCCACTCTGCCTTTCCCTTCTACGACGTCATTCCACCACGCTTCCGCCACCGTCCGGTCACGTGACGCGTTTCGCCTCTGCGTGCATGCGTCACAATGTCACGAGACTAATCCCGTACTGGCAGAGAAAGGGTAATAAATTGTGACTGTATACTTTTGATATAATTAATTAAATTATTTCGTGGACATTTGTGGTACTGATATTCGGCATTTAGCGTGTTACAGAATACAAAGCTTCATTTAACTGTTTCGAATAATGACTTAATTAATTAATATTTCGAAAGAAATGCGACGCACTCTTGTCAACTTTCTGCTGCCACGGTAAGTGAATTACTTAATTTAACGACTCAAGAAGGTGATAAACTTTGCGTGCACTGGAGAGTGAGTCCGTACTTTGTACTTATCGAGTAATGTTCACGGAACTTGAATTTTGAGCCGAACACTAATTCGCGTGCGCGCGATGAAAGCTTCGTCGAGAACGGAGTCAGGACTTTCATGAATAGCGGAGAAACTATTATTCGAAGAAAGTATTCAGAAAATAAAGTGAAATTGCGCTATTGTGCAGCATACGCACCGACGGGTCTCTTCTTTTTTTCTGCTTCACCCTCAGCCGCGATCTGCAAGCTGTAACCTTCGCTGCCTCCTCGTAAAATAAGTGGATAATGACCTACATTCGCGTCTTTTCAGCCGGCTTTCCATCTGACACGAGACAACGTTCGATGGTGTGAATCTCACCGGCTCGAAGCCCTTGAAATTTACATGAACTCAGACGAGTAGACTGCGGATGTGCATTCGCGAGAGGTCGCGGAATGAGATCCAGCGAAATAAAAATTTTGTACCAAAGCGAATTGGGCCTCGGTATTCCGCCTCGAACGGCGAAAACATTTATCGGGGGCTGGCGAGCCTCCATTTCGTTCCGGTTCTCATCAATTGGCCCTTGAAATCGCGAATTTGCATCAAGGTCCGCAGTCTACTAATGAGACGCTGCATTATGCAGCGGAACGGGATGGAATCTCTGGCTATCCTTGTAATACCCTTATTGTTTTCGGTTACTGTGGTTGCGGGTCGTGATTGGTGGATCTTCGTGGAAAATAAAAAAATTCTACGTTGATTGCTAAACACAATGTACTTACTTGGAAATGATCTTTTCTCTCGGTAGTCTTAATAACATGTTGCAAATAATATGTCTGTGGACTTTTAAATAAAACGTAGAAATGTTTAAAATATTACATAGTTAAAATCACAGACTTAAATGGCATCTGTATTTTATCCTTGCGATAAAGGTGTTCTTTCTTTCTGTACTTTCACAATATCAAAACAAAAATATGGCATTCCAATAAAAAAAACACGGCACGATTACGATTTCCGTGGCCCCTCGTTTTGAAGTTATATTTGTGTTTTGGGGTTATTTCAAGAAAAAAATGTATACATAACATGGTGTTAAAATTCCATTTTTCACAAAAAATATACTAAAAATAAAATAATTGTTTTGAAATTACTACTAGACTACCCCTGGATTTTCGTATGCGTGGTCGGCCCCCTCTCACGATCTAACCATAACTCACTTTGTTCATATAATCTTCCCATTTCGGGGGAGAGGCAGTTGTTCTGCAAATTCACCGAAATATAAATGTACTCGGAAACTGCGCAGCTGATAGAAATATGTCATAGGACATAAATTATTGAAAATTTAATTTTCTACAAAAAAGGTCTCTTGATATTTTGCCATATTTTGCATAGTTACCGAGATATTTGCAGATTTATAAAAAAACAAGAATCTACTTTACCGGCTAAACCAGGCTTGAAGTGATCTTGAAATATCCTTGAAAAAATGAAGATAAACATTTTTACAAAACTTAGTTTAAATTACGTGCAGTTTAGAATTTGATACTTCTTCATTGTTCTTTGCAGAAGAGTAAAACATGAACAGTGGTTTTTTATTTTTCTCAGCCACTGTACATTCACGATGTTGATCGATTAAAGAGTTGCAAAACAATGACCCGGGAAATAGAATAATTCTTTAATTTATTTACCGTGTGTTTACAAAAACACATTCATCAGTACAAAATAATATAAATAGTCCACAACTGAAACTAAGTTATTCGTACAGTTTGCATTTGTGAACTAAAAGTGTCATCGAACGGTATTTCCAGCAGGACTCGAAGGTTTTGAGAGGGGCACTTTCGCCGAGGCCCCGAAACGTCAGGAATATTAACAATTTCGTGTGTTAATCGATCCGATTTCAAAGGTTCCGAGGTACTGCCGAGAATGAAATTGCAGAGGACCACTTTCTGGAACGGCTTCTGAGGTACACGGCGTTTAAAGAGGAATTCAAACAGCTGAAGGTAAGTACGAGCCCGCGAATCGGGCTAGGAAAATCCCTAGAACGATGTCGAGCAAGATCAAATTGAAGGGAACGATCGCCTTAGCAGATCTCCTATTCGAATGGATCGTTCTAGTCGCGTCTGCAATTCAAAGAATGTTTCCTCGCGTGACACTACCGCCTAGTGTAATCGAGAGCTGAATCGTGTTTTGGGTCGAGGTTGGTTTGTGTTTATAATCTTGATACGTTCATAATATAAAAGAAAGAGTGATTTCAAGAGAGATAAATTAGACAACGCTAAATAATATTTATGTGATTTAACAGTTTCAAAGATTAACATTTACACGTACGTATGTATGCTTGCACCATCAATTATTATTTTCTGTTCCTTATAAACGGATATTCTAAATGACTACGATAAAAGTTATAAATATTTCAAAGAAGATAAATTAGCCAACATGTCTATAAATTAATATTTAGACATACACGGTGTTAGACTATAGGTAGAAGAAAAGTTAAGGACTGGTTCTCCATTACAATATAAGACGAAAATGAAGAATAATAAAATTGCGATTTCAGCTTTATTTTTTAGTTATTAACAATTAAAAATCAATCTAAAATGCGGCAACCCGACCAACAGAGGTGACTATCGCGCGTCTTTATGACGTACTCAACATACACATCTGTTAGACGTGGTGCTACATTTTAGGCGGATTTTTAATTGTTAATTACTAAAAAATGAAGCCGAAGTCGCAATTTTTTTATTCTTTATTTTCGTCGTATTTGTATAGTCATGTAGAATCACCCCTTAAATTTTCTCCCACCTACAATCGAACACCCTGTATATTTTGACTTACAATCGTTTAAGTCTGTCCTCTATAAACAAACCTTTTTTACTTATTTTCCATAATTATTTCCTATTTCCTTCCCATCCCTGTACATAATAATAGAATGTCAGAAATTATTATTATAATTACTTAAAATTCCTAAATCCCCTCAGATTATCAATAATTCCACTGTAATAATTGGATGCAAAATAAAGGCGAAAGCTCGAGCACACTTATCTCGTAAGGGAGAACAATCCTGTCACTCGACGAATTAATACCAAAGTGACAAGATGACAACGTAAGGCGACAGGTTGTTTGTCCGCGATGAAAGATAAAAAAAGATAGTGATTGATTGATATGTCTGTCGATCCCGATCGAGCTACCCCATCGACTACTAGGGGTAGGTTGTCGTTTCTGATCCCCTCAATGGAACGAGCTTGTGTTAAACAGGGACATGAAAACAGAAAACAAGTACAGTGAACGCGGAGAGCGCGAACATGCTAACATACATATATTTTAATCAGTCCATTCCACGGAAGCGAAAATTCACGTTAACGAAAATATTCTGCGAAAACAACGTCTACTTTATACGAGTCTATAAACACTACGCATGTTTGCAAAAAATGTTCCGTACTCATTATATGCAAAATTGTATAAAAGATGTTTATATGATGTTTGCGTTGTTGGAGGAAAGTTTAAAATAATATGTTACGTGTGCAGTGCAGACGTTTCCGTTTGTGACTCTTGACCTTTCCGGAGATATGTGTCGGGACTGCGGGCCTATTCAAGAACAAAGGGCTTAATCAAAATTGAAAAGAACTAGGGCTCTTTTGGCGATGCAGCGAGTTGCATAAGTTCGAAGAATATAAATCTAATCAGAGATATAACGTGACCCCCACTATCGTTTGAATTGACAAGAACAGGCGTGGAAGTGGTCCGGCGGAGTGAGGCCCCGCAGTAATGCGGAGAGCGGGTCGCGGGCTCACGCTATCTCGGGAACGGGAGGAGGAGGCAGAGCCTGGGGCCACCGGGCGGTGGGGGTTTAGTGGGTAGGGGCCGGTCCTTATGACCGGTCGAGTCCCACAATATCCCCGTACGAAAACAAACAAAAAAAAAACACCACTACCGTTTAGGCCGATTTCGATCCTGTATGTATAAAGGACATGGATCCAGTGATGCCAGAATCGTGGGCCGTGGGTTTTTTCCCCTCCGCTCGCTGAGCCGACTCGACCCCCCACTCTGACGCACCGTCGTCGCGTGCAGCGCATGTGCAATCGAACAGGCACTCACACGGACAGACTAGAGATACGTTCGTGTGTAGCGCGTGCGCAGTAGAAGCAACGTGGCGACGACGGTGCGTCAGAGTGGGGGGTCGAGTCGGCTCAGCGAGCGGAGGGGAAAAAATCCACGGCCCACGATTCTGGCATCACTGCATGGATCCTTCTATTAATCGACTGTTTCAAGTGAACTTAACGCAGTACAAACTATATCACGTCGCGAGACAGTTCGAGCAAGATCGGGTAATCAAACTCCCATTCAAGCAGTTTTACCAGACAGTGCCTATAACGTGAGTGATCGCCACCGCATTTCTCGGTGAGTTAAAACTGAGAGTATTAGATAGACATATCGCGACTAACTACACGATTTCCCGGAGGTTAATTAGAATATATCATTCTATGTTAATACATTAAAGTCTATCTTTATTATTCGCATCCTCTTCGAAGTTCCAGTAGTTGGTATTCTACGACGATACCCTTTGCCGCTCGAGGTGTATCTAATTAAGTTAAGTTCTATAAGTTACGAGTCAACATTAAAAATCAAACAATCCTCGGTCTCGCATTGCCTATGTTACGAGCTAGGGCGCGAGTTATTACCCTTGGAATAAGATTAAAATTTGTTAGACGAACCTGAACAGTAGTTACTACGTGAACAGGGAGCTACTAGGATGGTGTAGGAAAGACACGCAGACGAACCTGATGCGTAATTGCGTATCCAGGGAGCTGCTAGGATGTTGTAGAAGGGCGCGGATGAACCCAATACAAGATTAGGAAATCGCGTAAGCAGGGAGCTGCTAGGATGCGGACGAACCTGATGCATAACCAGGGAGCCGCAAGGATAGTATAGTTTTCCTGGACGAACCCAGTGCGAAAATGGGGAGCCACTAGGTTGGATAAATCTTTGTTTGGACTATTGGTTTGGCGCGAACGAACCTGATGCGAAATCGGGGAGTCGCTAGGATTGTTAGTAGGCCTCGTAACTAGTATAATTTAATTGATACAATCCGAGCGGTAAGATTGTATCCTGTGGGAACGTTCAATTACTAGATTTGGATTTTGGTCAATAATTAAGGGTTTAAGAAAGTTGCACGATTTACCAAATAACACAAATATATTTTGATAAAGAATGTGTATGTACAGATGGTGGTGTCGCGAATGAACTTGAAAGGATTTAGTATAGAATTCAATATACATATGTTGTTACCTAAGATGCTCGGTGTTGACGCACTGGCCATGCGGGGCCTGATAGTACTAATAATGCCAAATAGACTTTAAACCGAACTCGCGGAGTCTTTAAGGTTAACTTTGATCGAAGGGGAACGTTAGCCCAATCTCTCTAGACGTGGATTCTAACAACTGCAACACGACGTGACACTACTCGTGTCTAGAATAGTACTAACCAACGAGAGTAAAAATGCAAGTGTTTATATACCCCAAAAACGGAAGGGGTAGTCTGATTTTAATCTGCAGTTACATGGGACTGCACTCTCGTTTTTTGTGGTTTTCCATCAAATCGGGCCAGAGCTCGATCTTCGTCAAGAGGGTAGATTTTAGAAGGGTCTGTTATCTAGGACAGGGCTGCCGTTTAATGGCTCGCGACGGCCGATTTTCGAAGGCTACGCCCCTCAACCCGGCCGCGCGTCTCGCCCCCCCGTGATGGTCCTAGTACTCGGAGCCGCTCAGGCGCGTACCTTAGCGTAGGCGCTATTCGTGGCGCTTCAGACCTACACGCGTGTCAATATATTTCCACATTACCATCGAGGTACTATTGCCAATGCGTTTTTTTTGTTAGTGGTGTCCCCTGTAGGCCTATTCCACTATATCGCACAATAATTTCGGACAACAGCTGTAGAAAATTAATTAAAAAAATTAATTAGTCACATCTAAACTTCCAGTAGATTTGACCAATTTGCCAAGCACGTCTAAACATGCGCAAAAATCATGCTATTCCAGATGGTATTAAAATTTGAACAATAAAATTAATAATTATTTTTTTAATTTATTTTACGAATTTATTTTTCTAATTAATTTTCTACAGCTGTTGTCCGAAATTATTGTGCGATATAGTGGAATAGGCCTACAGGGGACACTACTAACAAAAAAAAACGCATTGGCAATAGTACCTCGATGGTAATGTGGAAATATATTGACACGCGTGTAGGTCTGAAGCGCCACGAATAGCGCCTACGCTATGGTACGTGCCTGAGCACCTCCGAGTACTAGGACCATCACGGGGGGGCGAGACGCGCGGCCGGGTCGAGGGGCGTAGCCTTCGAAAATCGGCCGTCGCGAGCCATTAAACGGCAGCCCTGATCTAGGACGTTTCCTGCCAGAAACGGTCTTGAAGAGATTCCCGTAAGAAATTCAAAGGAATCTCTTCTCATACCGTATAGACTTAAAAATTCAAAATAGCGAATTAAATTTTCAATTAATATGATAAGATCAACCATAATGATTTCTAAAAAATGGTTTGCTTCAATTTCAAGTAATATTTGTATATGGTAAGTCAGGCCTGCCCAGCTCGCGGCTCGCGGGCCACATGTGGCCCATTGCCCTACTTCTTCATTCCGCTAAGGTGGGAGGTGACGCTACCCCACTACTTGGCACGGTCCACAGTCCACAGTCGTACCACCAAAATGGTGGGGACGTGCGGCTCGCGACGGAGAATAAGTCGGACAGGCCCAGTTTAAGTAATAAAAAAAGTGTGACAAATTTTGTGATTTTTAATGTACATACATAATAATACTATATCTATGTATAACGAATTGATAAGTACAAAGACATAGGTTTTCTTTGAGTTATTTATTAGAAAGCTATATATTCTATACATATTGAGTATTTAAGATAAATAATAAATTTAGCAATTTCCAATTATAAAATAAAAATGTCGTGTTTATACAATAAAAATCAGGAATGAAATTACAAAAGATACAACTAATACATTTTACGTATTTACTTTTAAGTCTACCACTAAATTAACTTTAACGAGTTTCACGTTTATGTAAATTAATTTAATGAAAAATAAGCATACACAGACCACCTGAAACAATTTGAATGATCTAAAAAAAGCAATTCAAGTATTCATTTTTTACATGCAAACCATAAAACAAAATTGAAAAGAATATAATATTTATGTACAAAAAGATTCCTCACACTGTTCGTTTAAATATTTTAGCACGGGCAGCATATCAAGCAAAAACGCAGAAACTTTTTCCATAAATATTGCCGGTGTGACGATGTAAAATACGGCGGAAGGAAACTTGAATGACATTAAATTTATTAGAGCTCGGGCAAAAAACATTAAGCCGCGAGCGTCGCAGGCACATCGTGTTACCCGTGCATGTCCTTAACGCGCTTAAAAATTATTGCACGTCGAGAAAGTGTTGCGTTTAGCTTTAAATATGCAACCGAGGAGGATTTTATGCGCCGAGATTGTAATAAAATTTTAATCCGGTGAAAAACCGCGGATCTGGCGCCAACAATAGATGGGGATCGGCGGAGTTGACTGTTTCGAGGAGTTGAGCATGTTCGTCGAATGGGAATTTTCAAAATGACAATAAATCCATAGGCTTCAAAACTTTAGCTCGACACGTTTGTGAATATTTTTATTAATAATTTGTACTAATATTTGATATACATTCAAATCGAGTTTAATGAATCAATGTTTAAGTAATTCTAATTATTTGTACGACAGCTTTGATCTGATTTCACACACCGTAATTTCTTGATCAGTACAGGAGCATTAAAAGATCATAGACTTCATTTTTATCATTTTTCATATTGTACCATATTGTATTATTATAATACTTTGTATCATATTTTATCAGGTTTAAATTATATTAAATTCAACAATTGAGTTTGCTGTATATTTTACATGTATGAAATTTATTTAATTATGAATTTTATTATGATCTAGCTTTTTTTTTGTTCAATTTGTCTTCTCTCTCAAAAGAGGCGTGGGATAATGCCATTATAATGAGACTCGCGAAGGCGTGGTGAGAAGTTACTGTCTCCGTTTCGTGTCTCCACTTCGATTCCCATTTAACGAGCGCGTTGGTTCTACGAAAATTCCGTTCGTAAATGATCTCTCTCCGAAAACGAGAACGACGATAGAAATATTTCTCTCGTACGACTGCGATATTATGAAAATGTATTGTGGAAGACGGATGTCACGCAGGATTCGAATAAAGGCCGTTAAATTGTCGTTTCGGCGGAAACACGCGTGTCAACCACTGTTTTCTTTTCATACGGTGCCACGTTCTTTATGCCTTTGATATGATCGTGCCTCCTGTAAGCCAAGTCAAGCTTCCTTTTCATTGTTTCTGATAAAACAAATATTTTCCTTATGTGCAACTTACGTCTTTATAAGTTACATAAATAGAATTTAGTTGGACAGTAAAGAGAAACATTTAAAATTTATTTGGACAGTGAAAATTTAAATGTTTCTCTTTACTGTCCAACTAAATTCTATTTATCAATTTATAATATTACAATATGAAAATATTTGTTTTATCAGAAACAATGAAAAGGAAGCTTGACTTGGCTTACAGGAGGCACGATCATATCAAAAAAATTTAAATAACAAATTATTCCAATTTATTTGGACAGTGAAAATGGAATAATTTGTTATTTAAATTTTTAATAAATTTATAAATATGCTGAGAAATATTAAAAATCAGTGGGTAAATATAGCTATCAGGGGACCCACCTCGGATCACTTTGACCTTCACATATGTTGTCAAGGACAACATTCTGAACAACTTTTGTCATTATATTTATCCGTCGCTCGATCATAGTTTTCGAGAAAATTGCAAAAAACTATTGCTAGTACTGAATTGAATTTTCTGTATTGTGTATGCATATTACCGATTTTCGTATGGGTGGTCGGGCCGGCCCAACGGCCGGCCCTCTCCGCCCCCTCTAAAAAACTAACCACAACTCATTCTATTCGCATAATCTTTGTATTGTAACTGTCATCTAGAATTTGATCTAGTAATTAAGACTAACCTAACCCAATCCTAACCACACCACAACTCATTCTATTTGCATAATTCTTCCATTACAAGATCAAATTCTCGATGACAGCTACAATGCAAAGATTATGCGAGTAGAATGAGTTGTGGTTAGATTTGTGGAGGTGGCGGAGAGGGCCGGCCGTCAGGCCGGCCCGACCACGCATACGGAAATCCAGGAGTAGTATCTCACTCTCGTCATAAATATATGTATAGGGTGAACTTAAAATAGTCAATAAGTATGCAAAATAATAATTTTAATTACATTTCTAGATTATGTAATGGATACATAGTGCTCATTATGTTAAAAAATAATTATCTCGGAAACTTTTTCGTAATTATCTCGGAAACTAAGTCCGAGCGACGGATAATTATAATGACAAAAGTTGTTCAGAATGTTGTCCTTGACAACATATGTGAAGGTCAAAGTTATCCGAGGTGGGTTCCCTGATAGCTATATTTACCAATCAGTGTTCTAATGTTTGAAACTATCATACGAAACATAAATTCCATTTTAGAAATTGGTAATAAGAAATACAATATTATTCTCGCGTGTTTAATGCGCATTGAAAACGGCATAAATTCACAATGGGCATAATTTGTGGCACGTAAAGGTCATGCTGCAACCACAGATCGCTACAAACCTCCCGTGTAATTATTAAATATTAAATACTCGAATTAAAACTTAACGTTTATTAAAAATACAGTGACACACATATCTGATCACTGCAGATGTGTATATACAAAAAAAATGTGTTAATTGCAAGAAATAGAAGTAAAATAAAAATATTCTTTTCAGAGGTTTAATAAATTGAACATAATGGAATTTAGACGAGAACGTATTTATTTATTCAATAATTTTAATACCTCGAAAATAGTATAATGCATAGTCTTCTGATGTCTTCAGTGCTTTGTATGATGGTCCATCAGGAGATGGTAATCCGCTATTGGCCGAAGAAACTAAAATCCATAGTCTAGTGGTCTAGTGATTGCATATGAAAAGTAGACAAAAATTAAGGAACATAAAAATTTTACATTAATTTTGATGAAGTGCAGTGATATTTTTTTTTTATCAATGCAATTAAGTATAAAAATCGTTATCTGACTAATTATGTATCTCGTCAGCTGCTTGTTTCTCTAAAATTCTTTTTCAATGTACTTTTCCGTAATTTGACAATAATATCTGAAATTTTCTACTGGTTGCCGTTTGTTTTCTATCGAAAGTTCTTCAGACGAAGCTCAGGAACTTCATTCGGTCAGAGCTTACCCTTCAATGCTTGACTTCTCGGAGAAGAAGAAAATGATCCCCATTGGTCTTCGATTTTTCACAAAATTACAGACGAACAACCTCACTCGAAACCACTCGATTCTCGCCACGTGTTCCCATAAATCACGGGGTCCGATCGTTTCTCTTCTTTTCTTCGACCTGGCACGATCGATACGGCTTCGATAGCCTCGCGAAGTCACGTACACTTTTCCCACCAGGCCCGTTTCTTCCAAAATCATTAGACACGATATTTAGGATTTTTGTGGAAATTTCATGAACCTTCAGAACCATTTTAGAATCTGTCAAACCTGTAGAACATTTTTATCTAGCATAAATATCCGCAGTCTAACTATCACCAACTTATTAAAATGATTAAAGGAGTTATTAACCTTCGGCTTCTTGCAAGTTCTAGGCCTATAGCAGAGTCATTTCTGTCTCACACCGATACTTCACTAATACAGTTTTATTCCGATATTAAACGATAGCTCGGGACCGGTTTTCGTCGTATTTCGGATAAGGGTGCCTATGCGTCACCTAGGAGTCACAAATTACTCCGGCATAGCATACGAAGGGTCAAAGTACCAAAAAGTACGCTCGGAAATTACCGGCTTTTTAATTTTTTAACTACGTAGCCCCACTTTGAAAAATCTTAAAAAATTATATGTTAACAATCGTGACGAGATGCTACAACTGTAAAAATATAATCTTAATATTTCATAACTTCTAGAAGAAATCGGCATCTCAAAAGATTTTTAATTTTCTAAAAATTCCGAAAAAATTCATAGATATATGCATTGTAATAGCTAAAATATGCCTGATTTTTTTTCATTATTTTCAATTGAACAGAATAAGAGAAATTACGGAAAAACCTGATTTTCTTTGTGACCCCATTACTACCCCCCATGTCGACATATGGGATTGAAAATTGACACGAAGTATTTTCTTTGGATAAACTATCGAATGTCCTATTACCGATTCAACTTGGTTTGGGGGCACATTCGACCCCCTTATCAGTATCTTGCAATTGCTGCCGACAATTTTTACTTTGCATAAATATCCGCAGTGTTATTAAATGTTCACGAACATTATAATGCAGTCTTAATTTCAATTACAGTTTTCCAGGATTGAAAAGTGTGTGGAAAATTTTAGAGGTTTAAAAGTCGCTATTTTAATCTGCGATTTTTGTCATCTGGTCGCAATGTTGATTCAAAAGGCCGTGCTTCCGCCACGATGGAACATCCGGTGGAATTTCACCCATATCGCGATAATGCCACGCAAAACCGCGATATCTGTTACCCGGCATCCATGTTGTTGCGCGTACATTGTTACACGCGTGTATCTCGCTTGTATGAATCGCACAACGTTCTGGTCAACGAAAATTGATGTGCTGAATCGGCTCCCAATATTTTGTCCTGCGTACTCGGAATTGCTATGGCGAATACCATGCCTCAGCTCTTGGGCACGCAGCAATCCCTTCTGTGAGGACGTGCGAGAAATCTCTTTGGCGCTGTTTCATGTCTGAACTATGCCATCGTGGCTTATAAAAATGTTTAAAAAATCGTAAAATTTTATTTAGTTAAAGATTTAGATAAGACCATAAAATTTAAAATCGAAATTTTAGTTGTATTTTCAGTTTCATTCTGTTCCCCAATTTTTTGTTAATTCGATGTTAATTCACGATTGCTTATTCCTTATGCCTAGAATTTACCTGAGCCCGTCAGGTCACTCTTCCAGTGACGCTCGTAGTGTGAACTTGTTGGAGTTACAATAAATCGCATTCGTTTGGCGGACGGCTACACCGCCAATACTGGTTTTCATTGAACCCCCGCATCAGTCATCCTATCCTAGTGTATTAACCCATTATATTTCTTACAATTGTAGAAAATTTTGGACTTTACATTTGCTGTGCGATTACGTGGGTGTTGGAATTTATTTAAGAAACAAATTGACAAAAATAATCTACTATTACTTAGTAGCACATTCGATCACTTGACTCTCGAGCGCAAATGATACTATGGTACATATTGTATCTGTGCTGTCCGCGTCATGGGACCCTCAACTCTCAGTCAATTGTATCTTACAATTAGATTAGATAATCGTGCGCTTTTCTTTCCAGAGCAATCCTCACTCGTGTCAAGATTGTCGAACAGTAAAGACGTGCCTCACAACGTGTCTTCAGATATATTACTTAGAATAAATTCTTTTTCATATTTTATAAAGAGTGTGGTTTATTGTATACCCATATTCCACCAGTGGGAAATCGAATTTTCTTCAATTTTGACCTGAAGAAAACTTTTGCAGATTGAACGTTTGCCAGGCAAATACTTTTCTTTAACAAATGAATCTCGTAATAAGCGTAAGTGTCCTTCGAAGATGTTCGTTGCAGCCTAGATTTGTTTGAACTTTAGCACAGTATGTGTATCGTGAAACGAACGATCTCAATTTTTTAAATTGTGCGGTAAATATAGCAGGAGGTAATTTATTAATTTCAGTAATTTAGACTAAACATTTCGACTTTGATTAAACGCACTATATTAAATCTTGAACCAACCGCATTTCATTTTCAATTAAATTCATTTGAGTTCATCTTCAAGTAAAGTCACTATATTTCAACTTTTAACTAAATAACAAATTACACTATTGTGAAAAGGGTTTGTTCCGACGATTATGTATATGATAAGCGACTACTTTTAAGTAGTGTTGTGTGGACAACATACAAATAATTCAAAATGTACTGCCGGATTTGTAAAACATATACACGGTGTCCCAAAAATGTTGTACTTCCTCGAAAGTACTTCTATGAAGTCATTTGAAGTGACTTTCCTTTGAGAAAATGTTCTCCGTGGTTTCGTTGACAAGTTATTAACGAAAACCCAGGCCAAACAGAGCACGGCTACTGCAGCTACAGCGCAACAGATTCCTGATCGGCCAGACAAGAACAGGAGTGGAGGAGAGCTGGAGGAGAGACACGCGATGGGAGAAATGCGACAAGCGGGGCCCCATCGCGATGTAATCCGGCACAAGATCAGGCTGGGAGAGGGCGCCCATCGTCATCGGGGCGTCCTGGGAGAGGAGGTTTAGTGGGTAGGGGCTGGTCCTTCTGACCGGTCGAGTCCCACACTCCCCCCGGCAACACGGCCGGGGGGGGTTAGTGCGTAAATGCATTCCTCCTCTCCCTTAACAAACAAAAAAAAAAAAAAAAGATTCCTGATCGGCCAATGCCAAGTTTTTCGTTAATAACTCCTCAACAAAGTCGCGGAGAACATTTCTGCAAAGGAAAAAGTTGCTTCAAATACTTCGTTAATCACCCCATTCAAGCGCAACATGTTTGGGACACCCTGTAATAGAACATTTAGATAGACATTGATAGACATTTGTATAATGAAACGTTCAGTTTTGATGCGGAAGGTTTTGCTGTCTTTTCACGAAGTAGAAAAGCAAATTATTATAAAGTATTGATCGCGATTTTGAATACGTAAGCCGTCAGCGATCTATTATTCTTCTATTTGGTTGATAACTTTGCGGACGACACGACAATGGTAATAGGGCTTTAGCGCCCTAGAAAATTGGGCTGCGAAAGTACCTTGGATGTCAGGTCTATTCTTACACCGCGTCTATGCTAATATGAGGGAGCGTGTCGTCGCTGAGCGTGGTAAAATATCACTTGATACGTCACACGATGTAAGACAATCGATTCTGAAAATCCGATGTAAAATGGCCATCGCTAGAGCTGGGTCACGGTAGATCGATCATTCTTTGACAGTGCTGTCAGCAATTTATTCGAAATAACATATGATGTAGAGCTAGCAAAAGTGGTGGGGATTTAACCATCATTTCACTCGTTTCAAATTTATTCATGACATATGCACCAACTACTGGAGTTGCTTATTTTTAGAAAAATAGTTTCTTTATTTTTTAGTTTAATCTGAATCGAATGATATTATTTTAGTTAAGAAAGTAATATTGTAGTATGTACTGATAATTTTCAGAAAAACAGGTTGTGTTTATCAGTTTCTTTTTAGGAAATTATTCCTTGGATTCAGAGGACGCGTAGTTGTTTATTTTTTAGTTTAATACGAATGATTTGACCTATTGCAATAATATTATGTTAGTTACGTAATAGTGTTGAGAATTATGAATAAATTCTTATTTTGTGAATCGTTCGGAAACAGACTGTTTTCCAAGACAAAAGTAAATATGACGATAGTTGCACGTTTAGAACAGCCAGATGTTGCTGGAATACCTATATACATTTTGGCTTGTTTTGTTAGTGTAGGAAATGCGTTTCCGTACTTTCTACCATTTTAGCAAACGTAAATTATGATTTATTCGACTCGCTAGAAACCACACACGGAACTCAGAACTATCATTACAGCTGGATTTCGGAGTTTGTTATGGGAAATCCAATGAATACGGTGTGGGATTGGCATTTGCTGTTTTGAGAAAGTGTTTTCTGTTGTTCCTGTTTATTTATTTATTTAATATTGCACCGAATTATAACATTTTTACGTTATAATTACGTACATTACGTACATTACGTACATTTTAAAAGTCCATGTGACAGCTTACAGGGTTTTACTTTTAAAGAAATTAATAAAACATTTTCCCGATTGCAGTTTCTATAAATTAATTTGCCAAACTCATATCTGCAACAAATAGTTTGGTAATTATACAGTAATTTGCAATTTAAAAAAAAAATGCTGCTTTCTTTACAATTAACAATTTTTATAAATTACGATTCTTTTTACAATTGTACAATTTTTTACAATTTTACTACCCACGCACAGTGGACCTAATCGACGAATTAGCTGTTCACAAAGATTGTAGCATTGTTTCAAAACTTAAAGCCATAGAAAAGTAGGTCATTGGATTCGTCTTGACGTCAGTTATAATATTATTAAGTAAAAAATATATAGTGACAATTAAAAAATCAAGGTGACATTAATTTTTTACTTAAAAACAACTTTTTAAAATTGTTTACATTGAACTTTATAGGGGTACTACTGATTAATTTTTGTTGAAAACATTTTTTTGTCAATAAGATGTTATCGCTGTTATATTAGCTTACAATAATGTTAACGGAGTAATCGTTATGTATCATGAATTAAAGCGAACATCGTAGTTGCACAAAACATAAACTTTATTTATTGAATACACATATGTTTTTAAATAACAAATCATAAGTAAAATAATATACAAATTTCGTGTCGCAAAAATATTCGAACTCTACACAAATTACATTAATTTTATAAATTTTGAAATTTACTCAGCAATGGTTTCTAGTCATCATTATTATCGCTATGATTTTCTTCTTCGCAGTCTTCACTGGTTATTAATTTGTCAACTTCATTATTAAAATACGTTGTTTTTTTTTAAGTTTCTCGATTTTTCAATGAAATTGGGGATATTGGAATATCGGATATGTAAATTAAAGTATGGAACAAAAAAACACGAGTCAGATATTTTTCGAAGAACTATATGCTCGCATAAGTTTTATCAAAATCGGCTTATGTGACTTGAATATACTTACATATGTATTCCTTTGTTAGGTGCATACGCTCCACGCGGTTCCGGCCACAGAAGCGCTTTAAACAATGATAACTTTTTTTTATGGACAACAACCCAGGTAGCACGAGGATGTCCGATGGATGTCCTAAGTACGTCCGTAGTCGGACCTTCGTATGTCCCAGGGACGTCCGAATCATGTCCGTATGTCCGAGATATGTCCGATATACGTCCCAGAAATGTCCGAATGATGTCCGTGTTACAAGGTGTGACGTACATAGGACGTCCCGTGCGGACCTATCTGGGACATCCATCGGACATAAGTGGGAATTATCTGGAACGTTATTCGGACAACCCTGGTACATATCTGGGACCAATTCTGGGATATAAGGACGTTATTAGGGCGTACGGTTGGACATATTCTGAACGTTAACAGGACATTTACAGGACGTTTATATAATATGGTTCCTGCATATTAAAAACTACTAAACAATATTCCTTTTATAAGGTTTCACATTTATTATTAATATTAATTATTATAAGCAAGCAATAAATAAAATACAATCGCATATAATACAAATATATATTTATTTATTCATATAAAAGTTTTATAACTATAAATATATACATTTGTAACTAAATATAATGTAATATTTATAACTAAATACATACTAAAATATACATCTATGAATAAAATAAAAAAATATATAACTGAAAGCAAATATAATATAATATTTATAATATTCATAACTAAATATATATATTTATAACTATAAATTATTTGAATATAAACTTAAAATTTATAACTTATTTATAACTATATAAATGTCAAAATAAACAGACCAGCGTGTACAATCAATTTAAAAAAAAAACACTGGCAAGTTTCTTCGAAACAAAAATTAAATAGTAGCATTATTCATCATCTGGTCGATTGTCCTACTGCATGTACCTGAAATCAATAATCGTGATTTATACACCTATATAATAATTATTTATGGAAAGAAATTAAGCAATTATCATAAAATAGCATAAAATCTTTTATTTACGTACCGATTCCGATTCTTCATCGGTGTCGCTCATAAGTTGTAAAATTTTGCGTTTCCCTAGTTGACTGTCCTCAGCCACTTTCGCCTTGGTCCTTGCCCTTACATAATCATCTGCAAGCATTTTTAAATTATACATATGTAATTATTATAGTTTTATCATAGTATAAAATCTTTAACTCACCAAAAGTGCCATTTTTTAAATATTTAATTGCGTGTTTCCTCGCACGCTTTCATGGCCTTCATCAATCGAGCCTGCGGTAACGAGAGCCAATGGCAATAATTCCCTATCAGCCACGAAGAGGGTACTGCCTCCACCGTGCCGTCTTTTAAGAACTCCACGATTGTCCACGATTTCACGTCGTCGCAGGATCTGCAAAATTTATATTTGGTAAGACTTCGGAATCCCCTCCCGTCCTTTCGAAACAAGATATACGTCATTCTATTCGTTTTGGCATGCCGAACACGAAATGTAATTGTCATTTGTGGCGGAGATTAATAGTTTTCGAGATATTCGTGAAAAACTGCAGCTACCATACATTGAATTTTGTACATACGTGCACGTCCGTGCTGTGCGTGTGCGTCAGCATGATGCGATCGCTCGCCAACTGTTTCTACAGATATATCATTACGACCGTCGAACGATCTATATCAGCGATGGGCACGGTAGGGGCCCCTGAGGTGCTGGCTTCCCCCACCAACTACTCTTTCGTGCAGCGCGCACGTTCGCCACGGAGCGGTGCCCCGCGCTCTTCGTTTCCCCCCTCGTACGAAAGAGTAGTTGGTGGGGGAAGCTTCTTGACTGCCGCAGTCATAGCTGCCCATCACTGATCTATATACCGCGTGAACTTTTTAAAACATATGATCATGAAGAGAGGACATATTACGACAATACCACACACACCCCCCAGTGTTTCTGAGAAGAAGGTTCCCACATTAAATAATGTAAAATCAACAGCAATTTGCGAAAAACTGCAGCTACTATGTACATTGAATTTGGGTATAGACCGATAAGCATATGCCAGCGGCCCCCGCTCCGATTTTCTTGATTCTTGTCTCAAAACATCGTTTTATGTCTAAAAAAACATTGTGTAAAATTTCAAATGTCTACCCCCACCGATAGGGGTGATATTGGGGTAAATTCCCCCGCACTTAAATGCAATTTGCTCTAAAACGAAAAAAAGATATCGACATGGGGTCAACGGCAAACGAAAGATATAGATACACTCTATATTTCAGAATTTTTTCAGAATTTTTTGCTAATTATTTATAGTTGAAAATAATTAATTAATTTTTTGGGAATTTTTTCAACTATCTTCCCCTTGGTTGACACCTACCAAAAAATTCTAAAATATTGCTATGATGCTAACCTATTTTGTATAAAAATCTCAGAAGTGTCCATTTGGTGGAACAGTGTCAAAAAAAATAAAGTATGCCAGCGAACGCTCGGTTTGATCAGTAACGCCGCAGCGACCGAGTCCCCTTGCGGTGGCTACTGATGGGAGCGAACGGGAAGTCGGAAATCGCCAAAACGTGGTCAAAATAGGAAGGAGTACTCCAATTTAGTTCAAAATTGATACTCGTAGGTTTTTCGGGTCGCTGATTATAAATCTGAGGTCAAAATTACAAAAAACAAAATGGCGGATTCAATATGGCGGAAGCATAACCCAAGAAATTATTGGACTCTCTTGAAAATTAGTATTCCCATATTTCTCGTGCCGTTGAATATGAATCTGAGGTCAAAATTACAAAAAACAAAATGGCGGAATCAATATGGCGGAAGCGTAACCCAAGAAATTATTGGACTCTCTTGAAAATTAGTGTTCCCATATTTCTCGTGCCGTTGAATATGAATCTGATTTCAAAATTACAAAAAACAAAATGGCGGCCGGTTATGTGAAAAAATTATTTATTTCCTCAAATATTAAATTATTATCAGGTGACTTCAGATAGCAAAAAATGTAAGATTTTAGTGTTAAATATTGCATCCGAGGTAATTCTTTAGTACTAAAATGTAATAGAAGTATCTCAGTTCTGTTTCGTTCCAATATTTCAATCTCCTCTAGTAAAATAAAGATATAATGTATATTATGGGAGAAAAAGTTGAAAGCATAGACTTATAGAAATAGACTGCGAAGTATTGTAAAATTACTTGTATACAAATTATATTGTATTTTTCAAAATTGTAATTGTAATTGGCGTTTTAAATGCAATATTTACCATTAAAATCTTACACTGTTGACTATCTGAAGCATTTTATTGTAATATATAACAATAATGTACCTTACATTTGTGAAAATTAGTTTTGTCTACGATTTAGGGCAAATTCGCCATTTCGGAACGTTACCGGTCGCTAAAGAAATGGCGATAATTCATAAGGTCGTAATTTTGACCTCAGATTCATATTCAACGGCACGAGAAATATGGGAATACTAATTTTGAAGAGAGTCCAATAATTTCTTGGGTTACGCTTCCGCCATATTGATTCCGCCATTTTGTTTTTTGTAATTTTCACCTCAGATTTATAATCAGCGACCCGAAAAACCTACGAGTATCAATTTTGAACTAAATTGGAGTACTCCTCCTATTTTGACCACGTTTTGGCGATTTCCGACTTCCCGTTCGCTCCCATCAGTAGCCACCGCAAAGGGGACTCGGTCGCTGCGGCGTTACTGATCAAACCGAGCGTTCGCTGGCATACTTTATTTTTTTTGACACTGTTCCACCAAATGGACACTTCTGAGATTTTTATACAAAATAGGTTAGCATCATAGAAATATTTTAGAATTTTTTGGTAGGTGTCAACCAAGGGGAAGATAGTTAAAAAAATTCCCAAAAAATTAATTAATTATTTTCAACTATAAATAATTAGCAAAAAATTCTGAAATATAGAGTGTATCTATATCTTTCGTTTGCCGTTGACCCCATGTCGATATCTTTTTTTCGTTTTAGAGCAAATTGCATTTAAGTGCGGGGGAATTTACCCCAATATCACCCCTATCGGTGGGAGTAGACATTTGAAATTTTACACAATGTTTTTTTTAGACATAAAACGATGTTTTGAGACAAGAATCAAGAAAATCGGAGCGGGGGCCGCTGGCATATGCTTATCGGTCTATACCCTTTGCTTATACGTGCACGTCCGAGCTGTGCGTATGCGTCAGCATGATGCGACCGCTCGTCAACTATTTCACTACGATTGTCGAACGATCTACAATATACCGCGTAAACTTTTTCAGTCGAATAAATTCTTCAGAACAAATAGCAGGCATTGAAGAAGCAGTAAAATATTATAAAATACATATAGTGAAGTATAGTATATGTATATGTGATATACATTATTGTAAAATCATCATGAAGTTACATGAATTTCTAAGTGTATGCAATGATCGCGAGAAATTATTGGATTTTTTGATTGCAAAAAACGTAATTCATGGAACATTCAATTGTCCTGAGTGCGATCAGCCTATGATATTTATTCGGGAAAGCTTAAGATGTCTGGTATTTATTCTCAACAAATATATTTATTAAGTTTGTGGCTGTTCTTCCGTTTACCTCCATTCTCAGAATTCGATGAAATTTTGAAAATAGGTTCCTTTTTTACTAAAATGACGATTGCCAGAAGGATTTTTGGCGATTCGAAAAAAAGTTTTGTCATTGTCTGCCTTACCAACAAAGTCGTAAACTGCCCACATACCTCTATTACTAATTCAATTAATTCGTTTCGCGCACAAATTCTTCGCCAAAACTAACCCAGACCTAACCAAGACAGATATTTAACTTTAAATATGTTATAGATTTCGACATTTTGAACAACTTTTTCCTTTTCCAATATAAGGAGGTCGCTTTTAGTTTTCGAGATATTCACAATTTCGTCTGCGTGGTCGGGCCGGCCTTTCGGCCGGCTCACTCCACCCCTTCCGCGACCTGACCCAGACCTCACTCTGTTCGCATAATCTTTGCATTATAGTTGTCATCCAGAATTTGAAATAGTACTGGAAAAATAATGCGAACAATGTCTAACCATTGACAATGATGCATTTTTTTCTCCACAAAACAGCGTGTTTACAATTTGCAACGATTTCAAAACGTTTAATAAATATTCTATTGTTTCCCATTCACATTCTGTTACTTCTAAATTTCTTGCCGTGGTTAAATTAGTTACTGTTCTGTCTGCAATTACATTGGTTATACAGGGTGTCCCAAAAGTACTTCAACTCCGGGAAATGGGAGATTCCTGTGGTCATTTCAAGCGCCATTTTCCTTCTGCAAAATGTTGTCCGCGGCTTTGTTTAGGATTTATTAACGAAAAACACGGACCAATCAGAACGCGAGCTCGACGCTCGTTGGCATGTTCAGCCAACCGCCTGCCGGCTCGCCGCGCTCCCCTCTGCGCCCCCCGCCAACTAACCCTAACTAATTCTGATCGCATAATTTTTGATAATTAGAATTAGTTAGGGTAAGTTGGCGGGGGGCGGAGAGGGCCGGCCGTCAGGCCGGCCCGACCACGCATGCGAAATTGTGAATATTTCAAAATGAGAATTTTATTCAGCATTTAAATAATAGTTTTTCGAAAATATCTCGAAAACTAAGACCGAGCACCGGGTAGTTATAATGACAAAAGTTGTTCAGAATGTTGTTCCCGACAACATATGTGAAGATCAAGGTCATCGGAGCTGCCTCCCCTAAACGTAAGGTTTACCGGAAAAAGTTGTTTAGAATCTTCACCCTGACAACATATTAAAAAATCATCGAAATCGGTGGGGGCCCCTATTATGCACAATTACCCAGTTTTTTTTCTGTCACATTCGGAATGGCATCATGGTTAGGTTATGAGACACCATAGTGGTTGGGTTGTGAGACACTAGTTTTTTGTACTAGAAACGAACTAGAACTGTCAAATATCGTTGTTTGTGTTAGAGTTAAGTGTTTATTTGACATTTAATGTTTGTTTTGGTTTATTTTTTCAATTTATAGTCATGTCAACTCCAAGAAATTCGCCCGCAAACAAAGAAATTAATTATAATGCCGTGCTTCGTGCCGTTAAAGATCATTTGCTGGAGAAGAAAGGCAAACATTGTGACAGCGACTTGGATAACGAAGAGGAAGATGATTATTCAATCCTTCCATCCATTATATTTTTTTTTTACTTTTCTTCGCCATACTTTGTTTTTTCATTTTTTTTTGGCCACTTAATGTCTTTAAAATAAATAAAAATTCATTTTTGCTTAAAGTTACATGAGCTTTACTTTATATTTTACCACTTTTAGTTGATTTTTTCGAGTGTCTCACAACCCAACCACGTTTTTCAGGAAGCCAAAAAACATGTCCTCGGAAAATTGGCCATAAAATTTTACTTGTTGATCAAATCACTAAACATTTTAGGTATAAAAGTTGCGTATTTCCTTCACCTTTCCAACGGTATATAAAACTCTTTGATATTTTCATCAAGCAAAAAGTTACAGCCCAAAAACAAAACCCGTCTCACAACCCAACCACCTCCCCTATATAAATTAAAAAAAATACATGGCTATAAATACATATATATTGTTGTATATAAATATGTCTCATGCATGAGAAGTGAGCATCCTTGTACGAACGAAAGTCCTGAGCACAGATATAAGACTTAAAAAATAAACGTTCTTTGGACATCCGAAATTCAAGTCCAACAGAAGTACCTGGGACGAAAAAAATGGACGTCCCTGGGAAATCCGAAATTTTGATCCCACGGATGTCTTTAGGACGTAAAAAACGGATGTCCATAGAACGTCCGAAATTCAAGTCCAACGGAAGTCCATGGGACGAAAAAAATGGACGTCCCTGGGAAATCCAAAATTTTGGTCCCACGGATGTCCTGAGGACGTAAAAAACGGACGTCCCATGGATGTCCGAAATTTAGATGCCAGAGACGTCCGTGGGACATACAAAACGGACATAGGACGTATGGACGTAAACGGTACATAAAACGGACGTCCCGTGGACGTACGGTGCTACTTGGGAATGGATATTGGTCTGATTATACAGGCAAAAGCATATTGAAAACCTTCCACTTTGAAAGAAAGTGGGACTCTTTAGGACTTAAAAGATATTCATTGTCAATTATATAAAACGTTCACGATTCTACTTAGTCAATTGAATATTAATTATTTAAATAAATTATAAGCAATATTTCTTATAGACAACAGCATCCCTAAGTACGAGAAATGTATTATTGATAAAAAAAAAATAGACCAATATCATTAAATAGGTTCTCCAGGGCATCAATAAGAAGATGAATCATTTTCACGGTGAAAAATGGTACTTATAAAATGTTCATATTTAAACGCATTTTCTAACTACAATTTTGTAAAAATTCAATTGATTTCTTCGTCTTCAAAAGTGTTGAACATTTGATGAAAGTTGATTTTTTAGCAAATGAACTGCCAATTTCATCGGTTGGGATCACTGTGGTGTCGAACAATTCTAATCTTCACAAATAAAAAATAGCACGAAATTTAAAATGACACCTCTTAATGGAAGAGCCTTTACTAAACCAATATCATACAGGCAGTTTCACCGACCGCGTCGGCCTGATTAGAACGTGACATGGATCATCAGTTTTTCGACGAACGCCACACAGATTTTAATCGGAATAAATTCCGGTGAGTTAATCAAGCGGCAAGCCAATATTTTCGAGGAACGTATATTCTTATTAATGGAAAGGTTCTATTGTACGGCGTCGGAGCCCATTTCCCTCGAACGATCGAAGTTCCGCTGTATATCAAACGGTTCCTCGTGCGCTGCTGCTCGCCCAGCTACTTTATCTCGCCGAGAAAAATCGCCAGCGCCGCGAACAGAAAAGTGAAAGCTCGTGGAAGAATAATGGCTGGTGAAAAAATTGAAAAAGTATGGATCAGCGGGTAGAAAAGATTTTTGATGCTGCTTTACTCTTAAGTTAGAATGCTAGGTGAATCCCGTTTCGCTCTTCCATCACTATGCTTCGAATCTGGCGTGTTGCTCCGATACATCTTTCCCTGTAGTTGAACCATGCTCCAGTGAACATAAGTTTTTCTATGGACTTTTTAGTTGGCAAAGATTAACGCTGGATTTACGACACCCGTATAAATTATGGGTTTTCAACTTTTTGATTATTGAGATTGTAAAGATTTATGAGGGAATTATTCAATACGTTTATTTGTCTGGACATACAGTGGCGGAAATAATGATAGGTTCATAGCTCGAACTTAAGTGTTTACTGTTCTCATTCTGATCTGCTTCGTGGAATACCTCCTGTGTCATTTGTTTATGTTTTGAAAAGGCGTATTCTAACTACTGTAGCTGCATTTAGTTCAGTTTTGACAGCGCAAGTGTTTGGACGTAATCGATTGAGCGAGATAATCTTAGGTTCACAATAATTTATCTAGGAAATACTTTTGTCACTACGTATTTTAAAGAAATTTTACAAGGTAAGTACAAAATACTGTCGTGTTTGTATACTGTAATATTAATTATAATTATTTAATGCTCCAAAAAAATAGAATTATTTAAAGCATAATGGGTCGGGGAAAGCCATTAAATGACCACGAAAAGGGATTAATCATTGCGTTCAAAGACATGAATCTGTCAAACAGAAAAATCGCACTAAAAATTGTTAGATCTTTAAATGTTGTTAATCATTTTTTGCAATCGCAATTTTGTGCAAAAGCAATTAAGCCGTACTTTCAGATGGCAGAAGTTGAGGTGTTACTTTGGCCATCAAGAAGTCCTGACCTTAACCCTATTGAAAATCTATGGGGCATTTTATCAAGAAAAGTTTACAGCAATGGCAAACAATACGCAACTGTGAATGAATTAAAAAATGGCATCCAAGATGTGTGGTCTCAGATTGCATCAGAGACTTTAGAGAAATTAATAGACTCAATGCCCCAAAGGATATTTGATTTGTTTTATGTTTAATTAATTAATTTATAATTACATTTGTAATATTTTTTTAAGTTCTACTAGAAAATGTTTAAGTGAACCTATATTTATTTCACACGAAAATTCCAAATTTTTGTAATATTGATTAATAAACACATTAATAAAAATTATATTATTCAAAAACATTGTGTGTTCTACTAATTACATTGAAACGAATCACTTACTAATAATAGAAGATAGAAATGTTACATGAAACACACTGTTATATCATAACGATGATATGAACCTATCATTATTTCGGCCACTGTACATTAAACTGCCATGTTTTATGCAAAATAAAAATTTTCTAAGTCAATTAGCGGGAACTGGAATTGAATAAAAATGTACCTCCGTCCGTGCAATTGTAAATATTTGATCGCTTATACGGAATTTAATTTTAATCTTTCTATCGTTTAAAAATTTGTGGATTTTGGTGAAATGTTAATAAAACATGTACAAAATTATCAATTGTTACGTCTCACGCGGGGTCCGCGAAGACGTTACGTTTTTACGCGTGCGAATTTATTTTGATGTCTACGGTTCGTTGCACCGTAGGACGAGTTACGTCGTTCCGTCGTCAGAGAGAGAATGTCGGGATGGCATCCCCGGTCGGCTGGACCTAGTCCGCCTGGGCCGTGAATTGGAGTACGCACACGCAAACGGCTGGACCAAGTCCGCCAAGATTGTGGGTGGGTACGGTAGGTCGAACGGCTGGACCCAGTCCGCCTAGTTTGAGGAAAATTGGAGACTTCACAATCGGCTGGACCTAGTCCGCCAAGATTGTGGTAGGTGAGGGAACTCGAACGGCTAGACCCAGTCCGCCTAGTTCGAGGGAAATTGAAGGACGCACAAACGGCTGGACCCAGTCCGCCAGGAATGTGGTAGTGGGGGAGCTCGAGAGGCTAGATCCAGTCCGCCGTGCTCGAACGTGTAGGTATAGGACAGGGGTGAAAAAGTGGTTGGCGACTCCTCTCACGACTAAGGTTCTTGATACACGCACGTTCGCACACGCAAATGAATTTATTCTTTGCTGGTCCGCACGCAGCAATATCGACGTATAAGGGGATTAGGAAGGAGGTGGTGTATCCTCTCAGTTTGAAGGCCAGAACTACAAATAGTTCAAAGTGCTCTCGGTTTCATCATCGAGAATGGTGGAAGTAGGTAAATGGTTAAAAGGTTGGATTGAGGAAGGTGAACGCGAACAGTCGTTGCACTGGATGGTGCACCGAAGAATTCTGACTTCAGACTTCAGCTGACTCGTGACTTCGACTGACTCCTGACTTGGACTGACTTCGACTGACTTCGACTGACTTCTGACTTCAACTGACTCCTGACTTCGACTGCTTTCGACTGATTCCTGAATTCAACTGACTTCGTAGGTGTCCAGCTGCTTCCCTTATAGTCCAACGTTGGTGGAAGGGGGTAGTCCCAATCACATGTCAAGTTGTTCCAGTGGAAGGGGTAGTGGATCACTGGAGGTGGATCGACGTTCCTGCGTCTAAGTCCTTTATCGTATTTTGTGAAATAATTCTGTTCTGAGACTATGTCCTTATCGTATTTCGTGAAATAATTCTGTTCTCAGACTATGTCCTTATCGTATTTCGTGAGATAATTCAGGTGCAGGAATGGTGTTGTCGGTTCGAACTGTCGACTACTAATGATCGATTTGATCCGCTGTCTCGATGATTTCGACTTCTGGTGGGGGTTGCGACGTAGTAGGTTCACTAGACTGGAACGGACCGTATCCCGTAACCGAATGAGGGGCAGGCCCCTTGAAAATATACCACAGGAACGGCCTGGGCTTGCAAGAGCAGGACGGACTGTGGTGACGAACGTCACAAATGATAAAATGTTTTAAAGTTCAATGAAAGTTTTCATTTAATTTTCGTAAAACGTAATCTGTTATAAAATAATATATTTTTTAAGAATAAGTTTATAGAACAGTGATAAAATCAAATATGTTCCTTCATATTACGAAGCAAACAAATGATTTGATTAAAAATTCCGTACGTGCAACTAAAGGTAATCTAATTAGCAACCTTTTCCAAAAATTTCGAGTTAATTGCTTGAAAAATAACCGAGTTATGCATCCTGTTTAAAATATCTCGTCCCAGAGAAATGCATTTAAAGTTTCAGGTTCTATTATAAAATACGTGAGAGGCGTTCTAATTCGAGGCACGATTTTGTAAATTTGTTTATAACACGACAAAATTATATATTTTCTATGCGTGCAATCTCGAACAGAATTTATTTGAAATCAAAATAAATAATAACAATTTAATCAGCAATTCAATCCCACTATTGTAATATTTTCTGGAAATGATATATGTAAAGTATTTTTATTGCGTCTTCAGATCAAATAAATTTTATGAATGAACTACCAAGTAATCTTGCCATAAAATTGTGCTTTGTATGAAAGTGAAAATTATTAAGAATCTCTAGACCGTACAAGGGTTAAATGAACGACCAGAGAAACGTGTATCTAGTCAGAAATTTTGTAGCCGATGTAGATGTTAACGAACGTTTATGGGGTACGTGGACAGCGAATCAACAATGAAATGAAATCCAACGTGGAAGGCGCAGTCGGCGCGACGCGACGCGACGGGCTGCTAATGACGGCGTCGCAGTGCACAACAGAGACGCGATATAGGATTCAAGGTAGATTGAAAAGGTGTTCTATGGGAGCTTGTTCGCGAAATGAATGCGTATTGTGTCTGAAAGAAGCGGTTCGTTTCAAACGCATCGCATGAAAAATTCAATTCACATTTCCGCACGCTCGTATCGGCGATGCTCGCTGATGGGGAACAATATTTACCTATATTTTTGCCAGTCGCCCGGTTTACACAATTTACCGGGGGCACAGAAACTCATTAATGCCGTGTACTACGTTATTCGACGATATATCGGCGTAAAACGGTCGTCTGACCCTCAAAAGTTTAAAACTTTTACCATTTTTTTACCAAGTAATTTTAAGTTTAATCCAGGTCCGGGCAACTTCTTCTCCCCTGCCGCTTCACGACTGCCGCTACTAGTGTACCGATACCCCCACTACTAGTGTACCGGTTCCCCCATTAACATTCCCCCTCCTCCTACACTCCACAGAAGTTTGGTGGGGAGGACTCAGAAGCGGGGAGGGGAATCGTCTCATCGTCTGTGGCTCGCGAGCCGCAAGTTGCTCGGGACTGATTTAACCCTTGATTGCTTTCACTTTGTTTTTAAATGTGGAGTGCGCATTCACTCTTTTTCAATCGTTCGTTCATAATATCTTCGATTTTGTGCATTTATTATAAAAATGTAAAAGTGGGAAACAAAACTGTAAGAATAGTAGAAATACATTTTTTTAAAAATACCACGTTTTTAAAACGACTAAAAAGTATAAAATAATTTTGCCTAGCCACGTACAGGTTCCTAACCCCATGCCCCATACCAGTGATGGGCAGCTATGACTGCGGCAGTCAAGAAGCTTCCCCCACCAACTACTCTTTCGTACGAGGGGGGAAACGAAGAGCGCGGGGCACCGCTCCGTGGCGAACGTGCGCGCTGCACGAAAGAGTAGTTGGTGGGGGAAGCCAGCACCTCAGGGGCCCCTACCGTGCCCATCGCTGCCCCATACAGATAGTCCTGAAAATTTGTGATTTGAATTTTTAATAGCTATGAAAATACTTGTAAGATTTAAAACGAAAAACGTGGGGCACAAGATAATAGTAAGGAGTGTAAAGAGTAGCTGCCGTTGAGAAAACACACACAACAGTTCATGTAATTTGTAATGCAATAAAATTGTTAGCGACTTATGTGAACAATTCATGTATCAATATATTTTTATTTAAATAATTATTTTCAGCTTTTTAGTCTTGTGTGTGTGAAATTTTTCTATCGATTAAAAGGGTAAACTTTCTCTTCGGAACCCAGAAATTTTCAATTATTATATGTCTTATCTTGTTCATTTCGGCGAGAAAACTCCTATATCGAAGTCCCAGACCACGGAAACCACTCGTTAAAAAGTTATGAGTATGTAAAGTTGAGTAATTTTATATGGGTGCCGCCATATTGGTGTATGCCAATATTATTCAATAAAGGTTCGACGGAGAATCTCGGTGTAACTGTTCTTTCGCTTGGTAAACAAATAATACGTAGTAACTTTGTAAACACCGCACAGAGGTCGAACGCACACTGACGCACACTGAGCTCCTTCGGTGCGAAACGGGTCAGTGGAGTGGGGATGAGTCAGAGTGGGAACACGTAGTAGAGTGGGGACGTACAGGTAGTGCGATGGGGTATAACGGTAAGATTTATTAATAATAATTTATATATCCTAAACGCATAGGCTTTTTAAAAAATTTTTTTTAAATATTGCATTGTCATCCAATTCTGGGCTATGTTTAAAATTTCAAGTCTCTAGTTGATCGGGAAGTTAGTTTAAAATCAATCGCAAAATTTGTACAGAACAGACAGACAGACAAGGAAGCGAGCTAATAAAAACGTGGTAAAATAGTAGAAGATAGTAGGCTCATTAAAATTATTGAAAGAAGAAATATATGTTTACGTGACTTCCATTTCTCACGACCGACTTGGATAATTTTTATTTTGCATAAAATCTGCAGTTATGGTAATAAACGATTCTCGCCGCAGACGGTGGAAAGCTTGTTATTTCACGCTTTCCCGTCGCGTCGGTTGAAATTGTGTTTCGGAGTTTCTTCGATTGTATCGCACCTCCGCAAAGAGGAATCGAAGTGCGCAAGTCCTCCGTCGTGAAATTTTTTCATACTTGCTGCAGCAACAGACAACAACGGACCGAAAAAGGAGCAGAAGCTCGAACTTTGCCATTTAACAAAGTTCGATCTATAAACTTCCGTCCCTCGAAACTAAACCGTATTCTCTCCGATGCCTTTTTTTGTCCTTATAATTGAAGCCCTGGAGAAAGCTTCGAATTTTTCGAGCAACTTCTTCGGGAAAGTTCATTTATGTTCGTCCACACGGAACACCAACTACATCCATAACGATTTCTCGTAGGAGTTATGTGAGAAAGAGAGCTTTCTTCCTGTGTTCTTCGGCTCTTCAAACTTCCGATTTATTTTTCTAACTGTAAAAGCAAGCTGACTGTGGGGAAACATTAATTGCAACTAGCGGTAATCGCATTTTGTAGATTTATCATAAAATGATCGTGGGAGCAACTTAATATTTGCTCATTATCATAAACTTTATTTTTACTTTATTTATTTGATAAATTGCAAACGTTCGGATGCTAGGTGTTCGACCACAGGCGGGAGAAAATTTAAGGGGTGGTTCTCCATAACAATATAAGACGAAAATGAAGAATAAAAAATTTGCGATTTCAGCTTCATTTTTTGGTTATTAACAATTAAAAATTCCCCTAAATTTCGGCAACCCGACCAACAAGGGTGTACGTTGCGTACGTCATAGAGGCGCGCAACAGTCTCGTATCAAGTGACAGAAACATGCTTACCTTGGTTCTCATTTGGGGCCCTAGCGATGTGAAAAGGTTTCATGGATTCACAAATTATTCGTTGAACGACATTGAACCTACTTACTCGTTAATATCCACAAGAGTATGTCTAATATCCGCTCTATGGAAGTATCGAGTAGACGGGGTCAATGCTCTTTCACGTTATAATCGGCTCACAGAAATAATTTACTCGTGTCCACTATAAAATGGTTTCCATATATCCATTGTGTTCATAAATGGTGAATGAAATCCTTCTCACGTGCAGGTATTCACAAAAATTATGCAATATACATACCGCGATCGTGCACAACTAATTCGCGTTCGCAACGTACATCTCTGTTGGCCGGGTTGTCGCATTCTAGGCGAATTTTTAATCGTGAATAACTGAAAAACGAAGCTGAAATCGATTTTATTAAAATTCTTTATTTTTCCCTTATATTGTCACGGAGAACAATCCCTTAAATTTTCTTCCAACTGTAGTCGAACAGTATTTTCAAAATTTTCTAATGTTTTTACAGATTTGAATTACACCTACTTATTTTTATCACAAATGTATAAAATCCGTTGCATACTAATTAATCCTTTTTGGTCATGTTTCCAGTGATATTATTGTTCCAATAATTCACCTAATTTTTGTCAGGATTTCGAGAACCTGGTATCGAAATAGCTCTCCGTGCGCACAGAAATTCGCGTTTAATTACTTTCGCTTTCCGCGGTCCCCCATAATCCGACCGCGTCGCTGCGAACGGTAAATTAGAATCGTCGAAGACACATCGAAATCTCTGGCGTATAAATAGAAACCGGAACGACGGAAATACCGCGGAGATAGGGACAGGATTTTGCATTAAGCCCCGACGATAGTTTCCAAGAGCACGCGACGACCTTTCCGTAACGACACGGGCATCGTGCCAGCAGCGATTTATCAAGGAACGATCCTTTCGTTTTTCAAATAAAAATCTGTTCTATTTTTCCCCGATCTACTGTCACCGAGATAAAATGGTCACCGGCGACGTCTCTGTCCAGATGAGTATTATGATAGCGATTGACCCGCTAATGCGCGGGTCACGCATTTTTTTCTGTTACAACATAAAGGCCGATGTTTCAGATGATAAATCGTCCAAACTATTTTATACTCTAGTCCGGAAAATAAATTACACATTGTGGTACTAGTTCGTTGTTTGTAAATGACTTTTGTTGTACTGGATATGTTTATACAGGTTATAATTATACATATTTTTACAGTGAATAGCTATAGTATTTCTAGCAAAAAATATTCGACCAAACAAATCAAACATTTATCGGGATAATTATTTATATATTTGACTTGGAAAATAGTTTGCATTATCGTTAAAATCAGATGCAATGATTAAATTTTTCATGTATAAATAAAATATTAATATAAACAGGAATATATTTGCTTTTTTAGGAGCTGCAAAGGATTCAAGAAGAATCTAAACGTTAAAAAAAATTGTAGTCTGTGGAATTTGTTTGATATCGTTATTGTTTGAATTATTAATAAATTTTTTTAAAAATACCACGTTTTTAAAACGGACTAAAAAGTACCAAATAATTTAAATAGAAATATGTTTAAAAAACGGACTAAAAAGTATAAAATAATTTTTCCTAGCCACGTACAGGTTCCTAACCCCATACAGATTCCTAACCCCATGCCCCATACAGATAGTCCTGAAAATTTGTGATTTGAATTTTTAATAGCTATGAAAATACTTGTAAGATTTAAAACGAAAAACGTGGGGCGCAAGATAATAGTAAGGAGTGTAGAGAGTAGCTGCCGTTGAAAAAACACACACAACAGTTTATGTCATTTGTAATGCAATAAAATTGTTAGCGACTTAGGTGAACAATTCATGTATCAATTATCTATGTATTGCATGCGCCCCACGTTTTTCGTTTTAAATCTTACAAGTATTTTCATAGCTATTAAAAATTCACAATCACAAATTTTCAGGACTATCTGTATGGGGCATGGGGTTAGGAATTTGTATGGGGTTAGGAACCTGTACGTGGCTAGGAAAAATTATTTTATACTTTTTAGTCCGTTTTTTAAACATATTTTTATTTAAATTATTTTATACTTTTTAGTCCGTCTTAAAAACGTGGTATTTTAAAAAAAAATTAATTTTTATTTAAATAATTATTTTCAGCTTTTTAGTCTTGTGTGTGTGAAATTTTTCTATCGATTAAAAGGGTAAACTTTCTCTTAGGAACCCAGAAATTTTCAATTATTATATGTCTTATCTTGTTCATTTCGGCGAGAAAACTCCTATATCGAAGTCCCAGACCACGGAAACCACTCGTTAAAAAGTTATGAGTACGTAAAGTTGAGTAATTTTATAGTAATTTTCATTGTTTCACTTCAGATAGTGACAGATATGGGTGCCGCCATATTGGTGTATACCAATATTATTCAATAAAGGTTCGACGGAGAATCTCGGTGTAACTGTTTTTTCGCTTGGTAAACAAATAATATGTAGTAACTTTGTAAACACCGCACAGAGCTCGAACGCACACTGAGCTCCTTCGGTGCGAAACGGGTCAGTGGAGTGGGGATGAGTCAGAGTGGGAACACGTAGTAGAATGGGGACGTACAGGTAGTGCGATAGGGTATAACGGTAAGATTTATTAATAATAATTTATATATCCTAAACGCATAGGCTTTTCAAAAAATTTTTTTTTAAATATTGCATTGTCATCCAGTTCTGGGCTATGTTTAAAATTTCAAGTCTCTAGGTGATCGGGAAGTTAGTTTAAAATCAATCGCAAAATTTGTACCGAACAGACAGACAGACAAGAAAGCGAGCTAATAAAAACGTGGTAAAATACTATTTAAATTTGTTAATAATTTTCATGTAGCGTTACATTATTTCATATTTAATGAAAGGACAAGAGTATGCGCCGTTTTATTAATATTTTTCTGAATTATCATTGATATTGTCGCACTATTTTTCATTTATTAAAGCTGTTAAACAAAGAAATACATGCGGTTACTTAACTCCTGCTTCCTACAATCGATGTAGAGCATTTTTCTTTTGCATAAAAATCCACAATCTATTAAGTATTTATTTAATATATACATATATATGCTTTTAATTTTTATATACATCGAAATAAATCTTTCATCAATCATATTTTTACAAGTTCAATCGAATATCTTTTGCCAAGAGTAACAGAACACACAATATTTAACACAAGTACTATCATTTTTTGGGTATAATGAAATGTCTGCATTTGCAAATGACTTTCCATGAATTCGGTTTCGCCAGAACAGCTATTTGTGTACCAATATTTTAATCGACTTGCCATCATCATCGAGCAGCACAAAGAGGACGACAGTCCTTTCACGGAACCGATAAAACAGAAAATAATTACTAAAATCGGTAAAATTCATGTCGAAAGTTATATGAAACAGCTGAGCGAGGAAAATTACAATGGAAGTAGCTGTCGCCGCGATCCCCTGACATATTAATTAAACATAAAGTATAATTCCAACGCAAAACCACGATCATCTATATAACAAAGAAGACCAACAAAAATACCGACCGCAAGATTGTTTGTTCCTGTTACCTCAAGCTTTTTTATCATTTCTCCCGTTTATCTTCTACTTTTTAAACGTTTCATTTCCATGGGAGCGAGTAATCCTCTTTTGGAAACATGGTGATCGAGTATAACTGGGGAAGTCTCTGCGGTTTCCGCTTGGAATTCGAACAACTATAATTTTCCCTAACTCTAATCTGTATAATCCTATAATCTATGTATAACGGATAAATTGGGGACACTTAGGAAAATCAATTCGCGAGGTATTTGCTTCGTAAAAATTGAATTACTGTACGAATGGTAATACTAAAAGCAAAATTTACCTAGAAGATCCTAGGATGATACTTCACCTATTTATGTCTTATATTTTAAATTAACCAGGTAAATTTTATTGATAACATCAGATAATATACAAAAAAAAGTAAAATATTTACAATATCCACCATCAATTCATCGATTTTTCAACGCGATTTCGAATTTTTCTTCAAACCTAAATGCTTGAGCATTTATTTAAGTCTATGGTAGTTACAAGAATTTCTGCAATTAACCATTCTAAAATTAATTCGTAGTAACATTTCAAAATACAACAACAGTATTATATTTCATAAATACTATTTCCATCGTCCAAGCACCAGGAATACAAATAAAGTATACGAACACTCTATCCTCACTAACAATCCGACATTCCCGAGCTATCGATAACGTAGAACTCAACACGTGAATGGTAATGGGGCTGCGGAGTAGTCCAGAGCTCGACGATCGTGTGACAGAAAAATGCGTCGGATGATTGGTCTACTCCTATAGGTCGTCTGCGCTTTCGCCAGTTGATCTGGTCAACGTTTGCAAATAAATTTTCCGTCGTCGGTATCGATTTCCAACAAGAATTGGGACAATCGACTGCGCGTAAATCGCCTCATCTGGACAAGCTCTAAAGCACGACGCGTGGATAGACACGCGGGGATAAACAACGCATGCAGTGCAGTCGGCTATGGAGGTGCACATGATGTGGGAACGAAGGCACGAGCACTCTGATCTTAATTGCATTGCAGACACAGACTTAAGATTAGCACAGACATTGCATCTTATGGGCTTTTCTGTCTAGGCTTCTCGGGGCTCTAATTGTAAGAGTCCCAATACCACTTCGATGTCGTGCTCAATGTTACCGATCCATTTAGGTGTATTGGCAAGTTCCGAATATTCTGTATACCATACTCAATTTTTACTTCGGAGTTCCTTCGAAGTTCATCGACGACCTTCATTTGCGACTTTCGAATATTATTATTAATATACGATATTTAACTAATTATTAATATACGAGTATCAGTGTACGCGTACACGTGTACACTGCAACAATTATCATGATGCGATTTTTTACATATATGTCTTAATATTTTCGTACCAGAAAATAATACCTTTCCTACCTTTCCTTAAAATTCAAATCAATTATGTTGACATATTAACATTCGTTAATAATAAGTACAAAACTAAAATTTTTAAGAGTGTACGTAGTAGTTCTTTAGTAGTAGATCTTTATTCACAAATATATGCTTTCGGCGTTACATTTTCTCACCTCTTCCTTCATTCCATCATTCCATATAATTTCATCTTCTTATCTCTGTCTTACGCTAGTATTTACATTAATATTTACATTACATGCCTATCCTTATTCCCCCCTATGTCCGTATCTCTCCATACCCTCTCTTGCCCTTCGCTACTTCTACTCTGTTTTGTTCCCCCGCTCTTCTCTTTCTTTTTTCTTTACCCTTTCTCTATTCTCTCTTAGTTTCCTACCCCATTTTGCGCTCTTCCCATTTTCATCTAATATTTCTTCTATTTTTCCTTTTGTTTCTTCCGTTTCCCTGCACTTCCCTACGAGGTGTTTTAACGTCTTCTCCTCTCCTCTACACATCCCGCATACTCTTCTCCCTTCTTTTTCCCTTTGTTTGCTCTTTCCTCGTTACCGCACCTCAGTCTTGCTACCGTCGTACCCCTATCTCCTTCTCGTCCTCTTTTTCCTATCAGGTATCTCGGTCTCCCCACCGTTCTTATTTCTTTGTACCTGGGTACACTTCTTGATTTCCACACCTTTTCTATCCTTTCCTGCTCCTGAACCTCCCTGTCTCTACTTATTGCTTTCCCCTGTATTGTTTCTTCCTCTTCTTCTTCTCCCGTGAAATTTCACTTAAAAATGAGAAAGTCCGGACCTGTGAAATTTCTCTTAAAAATGAGAAGGTCCGGACCTGTGGAATTTCTCTTAAAAATGAGAAGGTCCGGACCTGTGAAATTTCTTCCAGCACACATCAGATCTCATACGCTGAATTCATTGACAAATTAAAAAAAATCCTGTGATAAAAGACTGCGATTCACACGGAATCACACAAATTACACAAAGTATCTATTGTCCCAGACCCTCTAGTTCCCGAGATATTTGCAAACAGAGCGTTTTCACCACGAACTTTTAAATGATTTCAACCCACTTCAACTGAACCCTAGTAGCACAAAATGTTAATTACATATTGATCCAATATTAAGAAGAGATTCAATCTCTTTTTAATGTTTAAGTATACATGCAATATTTATTGTAGGATAAGAAATCAATATATTTTTTCTAATAAAGCTTCTCATATAAATATAGCTTCTTTTCTATTTATTACAGATCCAGATTAATGCAGAAATTCAAAAATGGCGGAAAAGCGGTACAAAAAAATACAAATTTATAAAAAAAACAGCAGACGGCATTTATTCTGATTATAGCATTCATACATAAAACAATATTGAGGTCCATTAAAAAAGTTTTTGCAAAAATTACGCAAAATATAAATTAATTTGACAGTGAAATGTAATCTAATTCTCAGGAACTTTTCTCCAACCATTTCCCAAACCATTTAATTTCTCTAGGTTCAAAATGATGTGGCATCTGATCCAGGCTAAGGTGGGTGTAGGTTCTTGTCCGGGGAAGAGTGGGTGTGGTTTTTGTCAGAGACAGAGTCGGTGTAGGAGCTGTTCCAGGCTAGAAATGGAGCAGGTGGCAGCACCGTATGGTGACTACCTTTGAACATGGGGTGATCACTCTCTTATTCCTCTCTGTTAATACCAGAGAGGAATAAGAGAGTGCTCACGCCCGGGGCACCGACGAGAATCTATTAAAGACCGCCAGCCCCTGTGCTATTCAGCGAGACCAGTAACCGGGCGCGACCGGGCGCGGGGATAACGTGGAACTTACAGTGATCTGAAATACCACGTCACTAAAAGTTCCACAACCGACGAGATACTCGTCGGAGATTCCGCGCTCTCTACCTAAATAGAACGGTTGCTCGTGAACTCAGGGACTTAATACCGGTAAAATTTGTATACCGGTATTACACAGGGACTTAATACCGGTAAAAATTTTTATACCGGTATTGCGAATACCGGTAAAATTTTCATACCGGTATTACGCTAGGGACTTAATACCGGTAAAATTTTCATACCGGTATTACGCTAGGGACTTAATACCGGTAAAATTTGTATACCGGTATTACGACAGGGACTTAATACCGGTATTGGGCCAACAGAACTATACCAGTAACCGTTTTGAAATACCGGTATTTTTCGGTTTTTCCAATGCTTAGTAAACTTAGTACTCAAAAAAGCGTGCTCTTGTACGAACGCGGCGTTTATAGTGTGTGCTAGATGCCGAAAAAACTATTGCTTTCCATGTTTGTACGATGAACATCACCCTGGCTCGTGTCATACTAGCATATAATTAATACAGAAAGTGTGCAGTAATAAAGTAAAAATGACATTCCGTATTATTTTTATGTTCCAATTTATTTCCCATTGTCCACAAATAAAAAACATGCATTTTCTAATTACAAAATAAAAATAACTTTTAAATAATAGATTTTAGGCTAAAAATTGAGGTAGGTATTAGGTATCAATTTCAAGAAAAAAAAAATATGGATAGCGGAACTCGAACCAACAACCTACCGGTTACGTAGTATTTCGCGCTCCGCTCTCGGTCACTCATCTGCTTGTTAAATACTTAACGCGAACTGTTTATAACCGAGTAAAATTTAAAAATACAATTTTGTCGGAAAATCTTGAAAAGCGCGCGCTACTGCTTTGCGAATTTACATATGGAGACGTCATCTTCAAATAGTGCAAGTTTCAGGAAAATCCGTTTCCCGTCATCCGCGCCTCAGTATGGAATACTTATATTCCAAAACAGTACTAAACCTGGACATCTAATATTTGAATCATTTTGAATTAATAATTATTATTTAAGTTAAGTTTGATTGCCAATTTATTTTAAAATATCAATATTATTATGCGTGATAATTATTTTTTGTCTAAGGGCTTAAGTTAAATACTTTTTTTAATAAAAGTTCAACCTATTTATGCACATTATTCGGATGTAAATGGACTATTTTGTATGGTGTTTTCAGATAAACATTGAATTTATGTGGAATAGCCCTCTTGCCCCGTTCATCATACCGATATTTATACCGGTAAATTTTACGTACCGGTATTTTACGTACCGATATAATTCGCTGAATGCAATTATACCGGTATGACATATATTGACGGTATATATTTCGGTATTTCTGCCTAACCGTAATAGGAACCGAAATATCGGAATACCGGTATCTCGTCATACCGGTATGACGAGATACCGGTATTCCGATATTTCGGTTCCTATTACGGTTAGGCAGAAATACCGAAATATACCGGTATCATACCGGTATTTTACGTACCGGTACAAGTCCCTGCCGTGAACTACGTAAGACTCCGTTAGCAGTGTAAGTATGTGGATTTAGTCCTACTAATATTCACTAAAACTAGACCGTGCTACTTTGTATAGGGGCACTTTGGGAAAGTGGCAGAACAATAATAGCTGGAAGTAATCTATTATTATTCACGTTAATATACATATAGAAAAATCAAATAAACCAGCTCGAAACGTTTTGTTTTGAGGGAAGGTGACATTGCAAAATGTTATGGAAGGGAATAGGTTTGAAATAATCATGGATATTGATTTACAAAATCTTTATTGAAAATCTATCAATACATTTGTTCTTACATCTAGCATGTCTTACATTCTAGTATACAATATAAACGAAAATTCTAAGTGTGCAGCTATTAGCTCGATATTATCCTCTATTTGTAAGATACCAGAAGTTCTGACAAATAGAGGATAATACCGATTGCCCAGGTCTCACCACGAGGAGGTTGCTGCACAAGAGACCCGGAATGGGAGTCAGAACGAATTCAATATTCCTTCTGGCTCCCTTTCCTAACAACGACGAACTTATATTAACGTCGAGTAATGTCGAGTAATTATTGCGGGGCAATAGGTGTGAATCGGAGAAGAAGTCTCCGATCCACGGGGGACAAAAGGCGAATCAGGCAGAAGGCTCTGATTCTTTCAAAGAGAGATACAAGAGCGAACCAGAGCAGAGGGCTCTGGTTCGAGGGTGACGCGACGCGTACAATGCTTGCAGCCCAACTCCGGCCAGCAACGATACCCGACGTGTCCTCACCAAGAGCGATGGCCAAGAGACATGTTCAAACGATATCCCATTTACTCCTAAAACAACCAGCCACCAGACAACGAAACGTTGCGGTGGCTCGGGTGGTATTACAAAAGAGAGGATTTTTCACTTAACAGTGTAACACGATGAACACTGCCTCTCAACTACCCACACTCAATGTATCCACGCCGAATACCGGTACCAACCGGTCTGGTACATACAAGCAAGGTCCGATACAGCAGAGGGCTGTGTCGGAGTCAAAAAAACGAGCCGAGCAAAGTGAAGTTACGGCAATAATTACTCGATAAATTTACAACGACGATATACAATCTTAATAATTAACGCACGCACGCAAATCGAGCAATTATTGTCGGCAAATAAACTAAGTCGTACAAGAGGGAAGAATCAAAGCAGAAGGCTTTGATTCGCAAAGAAGAAACATGAACCAGAGCAGAAGGCTCTGGTTCGGGGGGTGACGCTAAGACAATAATTGCTCAGCAAATATAATTAACTTAAAAATACGCCGCTGTCTTCGTTGGTGTGTCGTCTTCATTTGATGTATCCTCTTCGTTAAATGTATTCCCTTCGTTCGATGTATGTTCTTCGATCGATGTATCCTCTTCGTCGACGTTAGAAATAAAAATGACGATAGTGAAGATGCGACGGGATGAAACTATGAACCCCGTACACAAGTACAGCCTACATACCTCGCACACGAGTGCAAATCTAACCAGCTCTCGAGAGCCAAACTAACCCCGCATACCAAGAGGAACTTGTAAACGTTCAGAACCAAATTTCAATTAGAAATCGAGAAACAAAAATGACGATACTGAAGATTTGATGAGAAGCAATTATAAACCCCGTACATGAGTGCGGCCTACATACCTCGCACACGAGTGCGAATCTAACCAGCTCACGAGAGCCAAACTAACCCCGCACACGAGTGCGGCCTATAGGCGCTTCGGGACCCCGGGGACGCGACACCCCGTACTCACTCACGGTTTCACTATCCGCGAGTGAGCCCCTGAGGGATATCCATTCGAAGGAATACCAATTTTAAATCAGAAATATACATTTTTAGAAGATTGAAAGTTCCGGTGGAAATTTCGATTAGGTTATGAGAAATAATAATCGACGGTGTTCGTTGAATTGACAGTTGACGGAGAAAATTGTTGAAGGTGGGCCAAGGGTAATCAACAGAAGCATGTTAGAACCCTTGGCCCACCCTGTGCTGTAAAGCACATAACACTCACAAATAAAAATAAAATTGTTGAGACTTACCATTGTTGAAAGTGGTGCAGGTGGAGTAGACTAGTCAGCAAGGCGAATAAACACTTGGCAGCCTCTGGTTAGGCACTGGTCAGCCAGGTGGTCAGTCACTGGTAAATCACGGGTCAGCCAGGTGGTCAGTCACTCGCAAATCACTCGTAAATCACTCGTATATCCATCGTAAATCACTCGTAATTCACATGTAATTCACATGTAATTCACATGTAATTCACATGTAATTCACATGTAATTCACATGTAATTCACATGTAATTCACATGTAATTCACATGTAATTCACATGTAATTCACATGTAATTCACATGTAATTCACATGTAATTCACATGTAATTCACATGTAATTCACATGTAATTCACTTGTAATTCACTTGTAATTCACTTGTAATTCACTTGGCATTCACTTGGAATTCACTTGGAATTCACTTGGAATTCACTTGCAATTCACTTGGAATTCACTTGCAATTCACTTGGAATTCACTTGGAAATCAAGCACTGGTAAATCTCTGATCAGTCACTGGTCACTCCTAGGGCGGTCTCTGGTCAGGCTCTGGTCCTCCCCAGGTCCTCTCCTGGTCCCGGCGCCCGAGCGCTCCTGCCGGAATCCCTGGCCCGTCTGACTGGCTGAGCGCGCTCGCCGAGTTCAGGCGCGCGCACCTTTGTAGCGATGCGCAACTCCCCCCGCTCCATCTAATATCGATCGATTTCGATCGTCGTGATAGTAATTATTGATAAATTTATTATTTCTGTCTGTTTAATGTTTATAACAATTCCTTTTGCCAACGATGTCGACAAGCACTCCCTTGAACATCTTGCCATCTAATTTTTTAGTAAAAGTAGGTAATAGAATTCGATGTACAGAATAACTTTTAATCCATGAATATTCGCACGCATTAATTTATTGAACACAATACACTGATCAATTTATTATTTCTGGGTGTTTAATGTTTATAACAATTCCTTTTGCCAACGATGTCGACAAGCACCCTCTTGACCACCTTGCCATCTAATTTTTTAGTAAAAGTAGGTAATAGAACTCGAGGTACAGAATAAGTTTAAAACCATGAGCATTCGTACGCATTAATTTATTGAACACAATACACTGACAAATTTATTATTTCGAACTGGTTAATATTTACAATAATTCCTTTTACCAACGATGTCGACAAGCACTCCCTTGACATTTTTTCCATGTAATTTTTATAGTAAAGCCTTGATCTAACTCTTGATCTTACTCTGTTTTTCAACATATTTCCGTTCCCACAGATCGATTCTTGGAACAATTATGTATAAAAACAAGCGAAGGAAATAATGCTCGTTTGTGAAATATTTTTATATTAAAAATTGAGGTATCTCATATGAAATTTGAAGTATTACGTACAATATTTCTTGGAAATTTTTGTCCTTGATATTAGTTTTGATTTTAATATTTTAAAAATCAACGCCAAAATATTGTCTGAAATATTTGAATACGTTCGTCGGAGAATTGTAGCATTTCATGATAACCGATATGGTTCCGTGATGATTCACCTTTTTACCGACAAGAATCTCCTCAGTGGTCTTCTACACCGACGAGATGCCGTCGGTGGCTTTCTGTTTCTTACTCCGACGACAATATATCCTAGAGGGCGTAAGAGAACGGCAAAATTTGTTTGACCACGCGATGTCCCGTAAGGCTGGCAGTCTTTAACAGTATCTCGTCGGTGCCCGGGGTCGACAGTGCCACCACTTTTGTCATAACCAGTTTAGCATGGAACAGATCCCACACCCACGGTAGAGCACAGTTTAGCCTGGAACAGCTCCTACACCCACAGTAGAGCACCGTTTAGCCTGGATCAGCTCCTACACCCACGGTAGGGAGGATATTCCCCCACTCCCACGCTTTTTCGCGAATTTCGTGGGAATTTAGTTATTCAGTAAAATCGCAATAAATGGAAAACTACATCGTTTTTTTCAACGAAACTTTTTTTATTTTACACTCAAATATATGCCTTATGGTTATTGTTTAAAATATTTATACCTGCGTAGTACTATCTATGTAGAAGCGATACAAACATTTATAATGACCCGTATTTACACGACAGTCATATTTTGCGTGGTCTTAAAGACGTCTTTTTTACGGCTATTTTACGTCTGAACGTCTTACGACGTCTAATTTCAGACGTTTAAACTCCGTCCTTTTACCCAGCAAGAGGTAGAAATGTCAGGTACGCGTGGCGTTTTAGGGTTCCTATTGTCCTATACCTCTCTTAAGGAACTGTCTAAAAGAAGGTTAGACGACGTTTTCGAACAATGACCCATCGACTCTGCGTACCAATCTGCAGGAAAACCGAAACATGTGATTGCCATAAATTCTAGACTTACAGCGGTCCCTCTCGTATCGTTTTTTTTCGTCTGTCCACCCCGTCGTTGTCGTAAGCGCGCTACAGAGTGCATTTTCGACACGCAATAATGTCCTCCCTAATCTTTTCAGAAAAATCGTGGGTAAAATCAGTGTCGTTCGAGCCGCGGTAGAGAGAACATCTCCAAAGACTTGTCAATTCTAAGTTCATGGTTGCTAGAACGTGTGTTTTTAGTAGTCATATTTAAACTAATCACTAGACTGCGGATTTTTATGCAAAATGAAAGGTGGCTGCTGCTATTGCAAGGAACAGGAGCCAGACGGATATTTGATTTTTACTTTAATCATTTGATCAAGTTGAAAATAATACATTAATGTTTTTAAATTATTTTAATCTTTCTATTCTTTTAAAATGCACTTACTGTTCAAGATTGGCGCGTGCGAGCGCCATACTGAATTTACGTCACCGCGCGATCGCGCGAAATATCGCCGCGATCCCGCCAAGCGACCGACCAATTAGTGACGTGCGAAAAATGCGTGAACACGCTGACGCTCGCGTAATTAGTCAGGACATTCTCGCGATCCTTCTGGAATATTCGAGAATATTCGAGAAGGATCGAGCCAATAAAAATGACAGAACGGCAGCCATCTCTCTCTCTCTGTGAGTCTCTTTTGCACGATCAGCTGTCGCACGCGTTCTTCAACATTTTCATACACTGTTATTATTCATTTTATTGTTAATTAATGTACATTCAGTTAATATACAGTATTTATTGTTAAATCCGGATATTTCTTCCTACAGTTTCTTTTACTAATTCCACTTTAAATCCATTCGTTACAGCCATTCCATACATTCACTCTTTTCACTCATTCCAATTACAATTTCCATTTTCTGGTCGATCAAGACCGCTTCCGTTACACTTACTCATTTTTGCTACAAATGCATGACATCCGCAGTCTACTGATCGCATTACCTCATTACTGTGATTTGTGCTGCAATACAAGTAATATTGCAATTGTTATTAGTGCATAGTTATGTGTTGACAAATGTGAAGAGTGATCGTGAGTGTGGAAAAATTTCATGGCATTTGTATGAAACAAACATACGATTTATTTATCGTTTGGAAAGTGAAGGTGAAAGTCCGGATCGTTAACTTGACCGCACATCCCTTAGGTTGTCGTTTTACCACCAGCTGTGCAGTTCGTTGATCTGACCGTACGTCCGTTACCGTTCGGGACAATACGGTAAAATTATTTACGGCTGAATAAGTGAGTTTTTTTAATTCCATACGTTCAATTTCTAGTCCTTCTCTTGTTCGATGCCTCGTCGCGGCGCATCGCAACGCTCTTACAAGTAGATACTCCTGGCACGTCAAAGCAAGCCAGCCATCGCGGGTCTAGCTCGCGTTAGTGGTCGGATCGATACCGATACTATTGATGATATTCAATCAATTCGATACCAAAGTACTCGATGGGAAGTATCGATTCGTATTGAAGTGTAAGGTATTCGGTGGCTGAACTTTTCCTTCCGAACCCACAAATTTTCGATTATTTCATATCTAATCCTGTACTTTCGTCGAGAAAACACCAAATTCGATGTCCCAGACCGTGGAAACCACTCGTTTTTAAGTTATGAGCAAGTAAAGTTGATTAATTTAACACTAATTTTCATTGTTTCACCTCAGAAAGTGACAGGTATGGGCGCCGCCATATTGGTAAGTAGGGAGCTCCTTGCGTGTAGTGACTCAGTGGCGACGCTAGATGGCAGCACTAGCGCGTAACCTGTGGGAAGATCCGTTCAAAGGTTTTGACAACGGTTGTTATCAATGAATCTCGTACACGTATATTAACAGTAACAAGTGTAAACGAAACTTTATTTTAACTGAGTAAACAATGGTAACTAATGCGTTTGTTCCTTGGGGGAACAAACGAATCCCACAGAGATATAAAACGTACGGACGCTTGATAGACGTGTGCTCTCGAGCAGAGCATGTGGAAGACTTCCCGAGGCGTCTTCTTGTTCTTTATGGTTGGACACAGCGACAAGAGTGCCAACCTCGTTGTTAGTCCGCGTTAGGCACGGCCTAGGGACATGGCGTCGCGAACGCTAAGATCCCCACACACTCCCCCCCGAGTGGGTGCGCGCGAGTACATGCGCGTCACAAACGATTTCGGATCGTAACGGGAATATGCTATACTTAAAAAAACTCGTGTTCTTAAGGACTAACTTAAAATCTAACTTAATATTATTTATGCTCAATACATGATATAATATTTACGGCGCGTTGATACGTACACTTTTCTTACGTGCGTACGTTCGCAGTGTGGACGCATCGGGCGTGTCGCTGGAAAACGCCTCCGCGTCGTCTCGCACGTGAAACGCGGGCTTGACGTTCTCTATCGAGACGGAACGAGGCGTTCCGTTTACATCAATTTCGATTACGCGGTCGGTGTGGCGCTTTAGCACCTTGAACGGACCTGAGTACGGTCGTTCAAGGGCTTTCTTGATGGGACCCGCGCGCAAAAACACGTGAGAGCAAGTATCCATGTTTTTGAATAAGAATGCCCTTTTCCTGTGTCGCTGTCCTACGGGGACAGGTTTTACGCGGCGCATATGTTGACGGAACTCTTCAATGAAGATTTGAGGGTCCGTCTGTTCATCCTCCGGAAGAACGAATTCTCCGGGGATGCGTAATGTTGTACCGTATAAATACTCCGCGGGTGAGGACCCGGTATCCAGTACATTGGTGCGAAGTCCTAACATTACTGTTGACAGTATCCGAGTCCAGTGTGCGCCGGCGTGGCACATTATGGCGGCTTTCAAACTCCGGTGCCAGCGCTCGACCATGCCGTTCGCGGCAGGGTGGTACGCGGTCGTGCGGACCCTGTGGCATCCCGAAAGTTGCAAGAGCGCGGTGAAAAGGCGAGATTCGAACTGACTGCCCTGGTCGGTAGTCAATGTCTCGGGTGTGCCATATCGCGAGATCCACTGATCCACGAACGCTCGCGAAACGGTTACGGCCTCAATGTCGGGTAACGGGATGGCTTCCGGCCATCGGGAAAGTCGATCTATGAGCGTCAAAGAGTAACGCTGTCCGTCCGACGGAGGCAGTGGACCGATAATGTCCATGTGGACGTGTTTAAAACGAGCGTCGGGTGCTATAAATTCTGCGGGGACTACGCTGTTATGACGCGTTATTTTGGACTGCTGACAGTCCAGGCATTCCCTCGACCACTTCGCGATGTCGCGATGCATGTTCGGCCACACATAACGCTTCCGAATAACACGGTCCAGAACCTTGGCGCAGGGATGCGCGGGCTTGTGCAGCATATCGAAAATGCGTCTTCTCGCGGGCGCGGGAATGTATGGGCGCAGCGATTCGCCGGTGAGGTCGCACGCTATGGACGTGTGGAAGGGACCCCACAGAATTTTCCGAAACGACAACGAGTGGTCGGGTGATCGCAGCAGCCCTTCCAACTCGCTGTCGTTCTCCTGAAGCTTGGACAACTCGTCCAATGAAATATCCGCGGCGATACGGAGTGAGTCCTGCGAGGTGTCCTTCGAGGACAACGCCTCGATCCGCGATAGAGAGTCGGCCACGACATTGTCAGTACCTGGGAGGTGCTCGATACGCGTGGTGAACTGCGATACGAACGACAGCTGTCGCAGTTGGCGTGGTGACGCTTTCTCGGCTCTCTGTCGGAAGGCATAGATGAGCGGTTTGTGGTCCGTCACAATAGTGAATTCTCGGCCTTCCACGAAGTATCGAAAATATTTTACTGCTTCGTACGCGGCGGTCAATTCCCGATCGTACGCGCTGTAGTTACGCTGAGCAGGGGTGAATTTTTTTGAGTAAAACGCGAGCGGAATCCATGATCCATCGAGACTTTGTTCTAAGGACGCCCCCATTCCAAAGTCCGATGCGTCGGCCACGATGCGTGTGGCCGCGTCGGGCGCAGGGTGCGCCAACATGGTCGCGTCGGCGAGGTCATTTTTGACCTGGGAGAACGCCTCCTCGGACCTCTGGGTCCAAACAATCTCCCGTTTGTCGTTCTTTGTAGAACCCTCCAAATAATCATGCAAGGGAGCTTGCAAGGAGGCGGCATTACGGATGCTACGGCGGTAGAAGTTCACCATCCCTAGAAATCTACGGAGGTCAGAGACGGTTTTCGGTTTTGGGAAATCCCGAACTGCTTCAACTCTTCCGGGTGTCGGCAGCGACCCCCTACTATCGATCAAGTGACCGAGAAACTCCAGTTTCGGCTGTCCGAACTCGCACTTGGCAAGGTTTACACGGAGGGAATGCTCATGCAATCGTTGCAGAACGGTGCATAGATGCTTCTCATGTTCCTCGCGGCTCGAGGAAGCGATGAGAATGTCATCAATGTAAGCAAAAACGTACTCTAGATCGCCTAGAGCACGTTGTATATAGCGTTGAAAAGTCTGCCCGGCGTTTCTAAGACCGAAGGGCATTGACATGTATTCAAACAGACCAAAGGGTGTTATAACCGCGGTTTTCGGTATGTGCGACGGCGCGACCGGGATTTGTTGGTACGCTCGATGAAGGTCGAGTTTGGTAAATATTACCTTCCCGTGAAGGTTTACGGAGTAGTCCTGTAAGTGCGGGACTGGATACATATCCGGTATCGTGTTTAAATTTAGGCGGCGATAATCGCCGCACACCCTCCAACCCCCATCCTTCTTGGGTACAAGATGGATGGGGCTTGCCCAGGGGCTGGACGAGGGACGACAGACGCCCTCGGCCACGAGCCGCTGAAACTCCGCTTTCGCGACCTTGAGTTTCTCGGTGTTTAAACGTCGTGCGCGTTCTGTGACGGGTGGACCCTCGGTTATGATGTGGTGCAAAACATCACGAGGCACATCGCGGTGTGCTTGTGGCGGTCCAACTACGCTCGGGAATCGCGAGAGAATCTCTCTATACGGTGACGCCGGATCGATGGATCTGACGTCGATTACGGGAGAGAACTTGATTCGGCCGAGGACAGAAATCTGCGTGCTTGAATCGATCAGTTTGCGACGGCGCAGGTCGACCAGTAAACCAAAGTGGTTTATAAAATCCGCGCCCAAAATTGGATAAGGGACCGCGGCGACGCAAAAATTCCACGAGAAAACACGGCGGAGTCCCAGATTGAGGTCTAGACGTCTCTCACCGAACGTTTCGATGGTGGTTTCATTTGCTGCATAGAGTCTTAGGCCGGACGGTCGTCCGTCGGCAGCTTTATTTACCGGCAGCAAAGAAATGTCGGCACCGGTGTCGACTAAAAAATTAAATCGCGATTCGCGATCGGTAACATGGAGGCGGTGTGACTCCATGCACGGCGCGCTCGCCTCCGCGCGGCCGGCGTCTATTCGTTTCCCTGCCACGAACAGGGTTTAATGCAATATTTGGCGTCCTTCCCGTATTTATTATGAATTCGGCAGATCGCCTTATTCCGCGACGTGCTTCGTGCACGAGACTCCTCACGGGAGGAGTTCCTGCGATAACCGTCTCGTTTTCCGCGCTTAATTAAGGTCTTTAATTCGGCGATTTCCTTCGACAAGCGGTCGACCTGGTCTTCCAGCCTGTCGAGACGAGACGCGCGAGGAGGAATCGCGGTCGGAGAAGAAGTCTCCCGGTCTCGGTTTCTCGAATCGTGGGACTGTACCGCGGATACAGTGGTCGAGCAAGTGCTCGACGCCTCGACCACTTTGTCGGCTAATTCCGCGAATTGTTGCAGATCTGTAACTTGCGACATTGACAAAATCGCGCGAACCTGCATCGGAAGCTGTTCTAAAAATATTGCGCGGATTATTTCGTCGCCGCATGCACCGTCGTTGAGATTGCGTAAGCGCGTCAACACGTGGGACGGTTTCCCACTCGAGAGGACTTCTCCCTTGAGTAGACTACGCAGGCGAGTTTCCGCCGACGCGGAGAAAGTTGAAACAATTCGGGCTCTGACCCGATCGTAAATATCCGGTGGATAGGGTTTTGTGGACAGAATGTCCTTAATGGTTACAACCTGCTCGAAGGATAAGTGGGACACGACGACGTCCGACATCGTCTTCTGGTCGGTGATGCGCGCCGCCGACAAGGTCGATTCTACCTGGAGGAACCACAGCGCGGGATCCTCACGGAAAAATACTGGGATTTTCGGAATCCGATATGAATCAATGCGATGGTCGACAGAGGATCCGGGGAGATCCGCCTGCCCCGTAGACGTACCCGGTTCTGTCATTGTGAAATGATAAACAAGATTACGCGCGAATGGTACGAAAACGGAAACGCACAAACGGTGCGGAAATAGTCACGTGCGCACGGTGCGGAACGGAAACGCGCAAACGGTGCGGAATCGGATAATAGAGCCGTGTACAAAGAAAAACAACACGCAATTTGACGCACTTACTGGTATTTGAATTACTTAAAACGCATGCGCCGGAAGATACGCATTCAACCACGTGGAAGATGGCTTGGCAGCAATGGCGGCTTGGCGGCAAAGGCCGCTCTCCGCGTTCAAAATGGCTGCTTGGCGGCAAAGACCGCCCTCGGCGTCCACGAAGACTGCTTAGCGGCAAAGGCCGCTCTCGTCGTCCACGAAGACTGCTTAGCGGCAAAGGTCGCTCTCGGCGTCCACGAAGACTGCTTAGCAGCAAAGGCCGCTCTCAGCGTCCACGAAGACTGCTTAGCGGCAAAGGCCGCTCTCGGCGTCCACGAAGACTGCTTAGCGGCAAAGGCCGCTCTCGGCGTCTACGAAGGCTGCTTATGGGGTGACACAGGCCACGATGCGACGAATCACGTCGGGGTCACCAATTGTGGGAAGATCCGTTCAAAGGTTTTGACAACGGTTGTTATCAATGAATCTCGTACACGTATATTAACAGTAACAAGTGTAAACGAAACTTTATTTTAACTGAGTAAACAATGGTAACTAATGCGTTTGTTCCTTGGGGGGAACAAACGAATCCCACAGAGATATAAAACGTACGGACGCTTGATAGACGTGTGCTCTCGAGCAGAGCATGTGGAAGACTTCCCGAGGCGTCTTCTTGTTCTTTATGGTTGGACACAGCGACAAGAGTGCCAACCTCGTTGTTAGTCCGCGTTAGGCACGGCCTAGGGACATGACGTCGCGAACGCTAAGATCCCCACAAACCTGATAGCCTGGGCATGTGAAGGGGGAATTCTAATTTCTAGTTTTACAGTTTAGATATCTTGATTGTGTGTATATGTTTGATATCGGCATTGCCGAGTTGTGGCGCGAAGTGCGGTGCTACGTGCTATGCGCTACGCGATAATCTACTCGTACGAGCGTTGCGGTGTGCCGCGACGAGGCATCGAACAAGAGAAGGACTAGAAATTGAACGTATGGATTTGAAAAAACTCACTTATTCAGCCGTAAATCCACTTGCTGCTTCGAAATGTGTGTCACTGCGCCACTCGGTGACGAACTGCACAGCTGGCTTCAGGTACACGGTATTGTCCAGAACGGTAACGGACGTACGGTCAGATCAACGAACTGCACAGCTGGTGGTAAAACGACAACCTAAGGGATGTGCGGTCAAGTTAACGATCCGGACTTTCACCTTCACTTTCCAAACGATAAATAAATCGTATGTTTGTTTCATACAAATGCCATGAAATTTTTCCACACTCACGATCACTGTTCACATTTGTCAACACATAACTATGCACTAATAACAATTGCAATATCACTTGTATTGCAGCACAAATCACAGTAATGAGGTAATGCGATCAGTAGACTGCGGATGTCATGCATTTGTAGCAAAAATGAGTAAGTGCATTTTAAAACAGTAGAAAGATTAAAATAATTTAAAAACATCAATGTATTACTGTTCGTACGCCACAAGAAGTCTCCTGGCAGGAATTCGACAACAAATCGTCCGATTGGGTCATTCCACACGAACTTTTGGTTTTAGCCGAATTATTGGCTAAAGTGTGTGACGTCAAAAATAACCATTGGCTGCGAGCGAGGACCCCCTTTTCCCCTCAGCCGTCTCGAGGGACTTCTTGTGGCGTACGGACAGTATTTTCAACTTGATCAAATGATTAAAATAAAAATCAAATATCCGTCTGGCTCCTGTCCCTTGCAATAGCAGCTGTTACGACCCAGGGCCGTGAGCAGCGCGTGTGGCTGGCGAAGGATTATTACCCTTGGAATAAGGTTACAATTTGTTAGCTTGAGGAATAGAATCAAGCACAGACGAACCTGAACAGTAGTTACTACGTGAACAGGGAGCTGCTAGGATGGTGTAGGAAAGACACGCAGACGAACCTGATGCGTAATTGCGTAATCAGGGAGCTGCTAGGAGGTTGTAGAAGGGCGCGGATGAACCCAATACAAGATTAGGTAGCCCCTGGGAGGTTGGATGAAATGCAGACGAACCTGATGCGAAATCGCGTAAACAGAGAGCTGCTAGGATGCGGACGAACCTGATGCAAAACCAGGGAACCGCAAGGATACTATAGTTTTCGTGGACGAACCCAGTGCGAAAGTGGGGAGCCACTCGGTTGGATAAATCTTTGTTTGGACTATTGGTTTGGCGCGAACGAACCTGATGCGAAATCAGAGAGTCGCTAGGATTGTTAGTAGGCCTCGTAACTAGTATAATTTAATTGATACAATCAGAGCGGTAAGATTGTATCGAGCGGTGAGTTTAAACGCCTAAAATTAATCGTCTTAAAGACGTCTTTAAGACGTCTATTCAAGACATAAGACGTTCAGACGTAAAATAGCCGTAAAAAAGACGTCTTTAAGACGTCGCGTGCTGTTTGGGTAGCAAGAAACCACGCAAAATATGACTGTCGTATAAATACGGGTCATTATAAATGCGTATGTTTGTATCGCTTCTACATAGATAGTACTACGCAGGTATAAACATTTTAAACAATAACCATAAGGCATATATTTGAGTGTAAAATAAAAAAAGTTTCGTTGAAAAAAACGATGTAGTTTTCCATTTATTGCGATTTTACTGAATAACTAAATTCCCTCGAAATTCGCGAAAAAGCGTGGGAGTGGGGGAATATCCTCCCTACCGTGGGTGTAGGAGCTGATCCAGGCTAAACGGTGCTCTACTGTGGATGTAGGAGCTGTTCCAGGCTAAACTGTGCTCTACCGTGGGTGTGGGATCTGTTCCATGCTAAACTGGTTATGACAAAAGTGGTGGCACTGTTGACCCCGGGCGTGAGCACTCTCTTATTCCTCTCTGCTGAGCACTCTCATTTCCTCTTTGTTAATAGTATTTCGTCGGTGGTATTAGCAAGAACTGAATACTCTATATTGTCTAAGATATCTACTCTCTGATTCTAGTTTGTTTTATACTGTATGTGCTTCATGGTGAGATGAGAAGCGAGGCGTTCCCATAGCACTCTGATCCAATCGGCTGCATGTTCGCACCTACGTCACCGCATTCCTGTCAGGGACATTCTCATCTCACCACGATACACGTTCAATATCGTATTTTTTTTTGTTGTGAAAAATAAAAAATATTAGTTACAACAGTTAATGTGTTCTTAGACAAAAATTAAGTTTTGTACTAGAAGAATATCATGCTGAAAGAAGTGGCAGAAATATTTGGTGCCACCTCTTTCTCTATAATATTCTAGTAGAAACCCGAAAATCTCAAAAATTGAATTTTGTATTAGGAGAATATGAAAGCGAAGGCGGTGAAACGAAAATTCAGTAGTAAAGCTCAGCGACAAGCCAGGCGGCCGAAAAAAATGTCGAAAATTAAGTAGTACAGTATTTTATCGTTAACTGTCGCAACCACGGGTCCGGCCAGCGACGTTTATCCGTCAGGGAAACTATTCTTTGACTTGTGCCGAACGTAGAAATGGAATGGGAACCTCGAGGGGCCTCGGTCGCCGAGAAATGTAAACATGATACGGGTCGGGTTTATCGGTGTGAGACCATTACTACTCCAATGACAAAACCTCTTCATTTTTCATTATTTTTTTATGGGACTTTGACCAAATTATTCGGGGCATTTTTCTAATGAAAATGATACCAAATATGATATAATTCCGATTATATTTACTTGTGTAATGGGCGATCAAGGTGTTGGACGCAAGGATCGATGGCGTATGGGAAAGAGACGTGGAGAGTAGCGGTCGCCGGCACAGTTCAAAGGCCCGCCGCGTCCTCAGAATGTAATCTCTATAAAAAACTTTTTTATTATTACTTATTTTTGTATGGGACTTTCACCAATATATTTGTAGCATTTTTCTAATTAAAATGATACCAAACACGATATAATTTGGTCAGGTACATCGGTGAGGCAACTTGTCCCTGCAAGACACTCTCTTGACTAGGACATTTCGCGACTTTTAACTTATAAAACGAGTAGAAGCTCAGCTACAGTAGTCATCCACATTAATCGTCTTGTCTTCTCCGTAGTGGTCGCTCGTACATTGGTTTATCACCTAGAAGAAATTAATTGTTATTTTAGACATTAAATTTTTATGAAATAATTAATAGCTAACTACTTTTATTTAAATACTTTACCTAAATAATACAATTTGAGCGATTGCGCGTGCATCTGCAACGCATACGGTACACGGTCGTCATACTTTTCTATTACTTTCAACGCATTTTCCAATTCTTCGCGTTCTTCCGTTTTTAAAAGAATTCCGGGAACTCGGGATGTTGGAGCTCCACCTTCGTCTCCGTCTCTGTCCTGAACCCTGTTGTGGCCTGTGGATTGATCCTCGTTCGCGTTGCTTCCTTCAACCTCGTTCTCGTTCCTTCCTCTATCCTCGTTCTCGTTCCTTTCTTCATCCCCGCTTTCGTTTCTGTCTTCGTTGCTAATTTGTCCTTCCCCTGATCTTCTTTCTTTTTCGTTGCAAGAAGATAAAAAGTCGGTGACGTCTTCTGTGCTTGTAGATGAAATTCGGGACATCATTTCCTGCATTTCGTCGATGATTATGTTGGCTTCTTCTTCTTCATTTTCATCTTCGTCTTCAACTTCGTCTTCTTGTCTACCGACTCCTATATGTGGAAGAAGATTTTTCCACGAATTTTTGATGTTATTGCTTGTTACATTTTCCCAAGCATCCGCTACCATGTCTATGCAATCTTTTATGTTGTAGTTTTTATAGAATTCGTTAACTCCACCTGCATTGCTAACGACGCGTTGCATTAATTTATGCCTGAAACACCTTTTTGTTTTTTCAATTACGCCTTGATCCATAGGTTGGATCAAGGACGTCGTGTTTGGTGGAAAATATCTGATTTCAATATTTGCATTTTCCACATGATCAACAGGCAGTTTGTGTGCGCTGCAATTGTCCACTAGTAAAATTACTTTGCTAGAGATGCCTTTCTCCAATTGGAACAATTGAACACTTTTTTTGAATTCGTTGAACCATTGCATAAATAATGTTTGGTCCATCCAAGCATTTTTTTTGTGCGGCGTAATCAACTGGCAGCTCGTTCAAACAATTTTTTAATGCCCTTGGCTTTTTATACTTATGTATAAAAAATGGCTTTATTTTATGGGTTCCACTTGTGTTGGCGCATAAAGCTATAGAAACTCTTTCTTTTTTTTCTTTGTGACCGCTCACGCAGCCCTCTTTGTTGCTGACAAGTGTTTTCTGCGGCAGAGCCTTCCAGAGTAATCCACTCTCATCCATGTTGTAAATAAATTCCGTGTTGAAATCTTCTTCCTCAATTTCTTTCCTGAATTGGGTGACGAATCTGTGCGCTGCATCTTCATCGGCGCTAGCTTTCTCTCCATATAAACGTACCAAACGGATATTGTTCCGCCTTTTAAATTTTACCAGCCATCCCATGTTTATCTGGCTTGTCGAATTTGATGGCATATTCTCCAATAATTCGTTGGCTTTTTGTAGAAGCAGCGCATCGGTTAAATGATCTCCCAATGTCCTTCGCTCAACGAACCACGCATAGAGTTGTTGCTCCAACTCTGGATATAGGGGTTCTCTCATCCTTCGGCGTTTCCTCTGGTCCTTATCCTCTGCTAGGCGAGAAATGCTAGCAGCATTATTTTTGATGCGGTTAATTGTCCTCGCACTCACATTGTAGATTACAGACACTTGCTGAACAGACGCTGTCTTCAAATCCTTTAACACTTCCTTGCGTTGTTGTATCGTTAACGTAACACGCTTGACTCCCGACATTTCAAATAAATATAATACAATAAAACTAAATCAACGATAAAAAAAACTAACAAAATAACAATGATAAAACCACAACAACAATAACAACCACGATAACAATAACAAGAAGTATGGAAGAAAACTCGAGAACGAAATGTAAGTACAGCGAGAGGTCCTGCAAACTGACTGACGCGGAAAGCGAAAACGCAAGCCCTTAAATATGTATTGAAAATGAATAGGAAAAGGACAGAAAAGACAGAGATAGTAAGAATGCAGAGAAGGGGAAAGCTAAGAAAATACGGAAAAGCCAATGTCGAGGCTAGCAATTAGGGATGGTTTATGATACGGTCACATTTTAATATTTTAGATCTGTCGAACCAGTAGACACTTAGCACGCAGATGTCCGGTTTATCCTGCAGCAAGTTTTAAGGGTTTTTTCAGTTATTTTCGACGTGTAATAAACCGTAGCCTCGACGAGTGATTTCCAGAAAAAATGTCCCAGTCAAGAGTAAATTGTTCGGCTTGGTAGAAAGTTTGGAAGGAGTACGAAAGTGAGTGGAGTATAAGGGTAGCTAGAAAGTGACCAGGAAGAAAGGGGGTGGAAGGAAAGGTGAGAGTGAAAAGGTTTGAGAAAAGAATGACCTATGGGTAATGCGTACGGTGGTAACCAGATGTTTTATGGTTCTGGGCTTCTTGACGAATTTATGGTGGTGAACGTTTGAAGACAGTCAGGAACGTGATTTTTAGGAGTTTCTTCGTGATTTATTAGGAGGCATAATTCGGGTGCTAGAATTTAGGCACGTAGATGCAATTTGCGACGGACTGTTGTACGATAATTTATTTGACTGGACACATTTTATAAACATTATTCATATTATAAAATACATTTTCAACGAGACGATGCGACTTGTCAAAACCTCACACCCATCCCTAAGCTATGGAGGGGGTGCCCGAATCACGCGAATATTCAACAGGCAACCCCCTCGCTTACAATAGAACCCGGGGGGAGGGGTTAACCTCCCCAACTAGCCTACACTAATTGGACACCGGGCGGTATGGGAACCGCCAGGTGTCCCCTTCCCCAAGGGCCGTCGGAACGGGCTTCCCGAGCCCCAGCTCGACCACCCTAGGCCCCCCGGCGGCCTCCTGCCCCGCTCGGGGCGGGTAACCCCTCCAAAGAGGGGGCCCACTCCGGCCAGGGCAGGAGGACGCCGCACACGGTAAGGGAGGGTCGTCGGAGGCGTGTTCCGGCACGTGTTTCGGTTATCTGACGCCCTGGCCCCCATCATCCTCCGACCCCCTTCGTGGGGGCACTCGTCGACGGCGGAGGGGAAGACCGCCGCGCCCCTTCCCTCTTCACCCCCGCCTTGGGGTCACAGGTTGCCGCGGGGTGAAGAACCCCACGGTCCGAGCTACCTTGGCCTTTTTTTTTTTTCATTTTTTATTGTGAGGAAATGCGTTACGCATACCCCGTTCCCGGGGGGGGGCGAGGTTATGTGGGACTACTACCGGGGAGAGGAGCGCCGAAGGGGAGCGCTCCCCTCCTCGATGGCTACCCACTACAACCCCACACCCGCCTAAGCTATGTGGGAAGTGCCTGGATCACGCGAGTACTCAACAGGACACTTCCCAGCTATCATACAATCCGGGTGGGATTACCAACACCATAAGACACCGGATGGAGGGACCCGAACGGTGTCCCCATACCAGGGGCCGTCGGAATGGGCTTCCCGTGCCCCCGCTCGGACTACCCACGGCCCCCGGCGTGTTTGTGCCCCGCCCGGTTCGGGTGACACGAAGGTCCCCACTCCGGCCAGGGCAAGAAGGCGCCCGCGGGGGAGCCCCCGCGCCGTCCCACCCTCCGCCCCCCTCACGGGGGCACTCGACGACGCAGGGGGGAACACCCCCGCGCCACCTCCCTCTCCGCCCTCCCTCGTGGGGGCACTCGACAACGCCGGGTCCTTCTCCCGGGCTCTCTCGACGGCCTCCTTCTGCGACATGACATCCTCGCAGAAGGAGGTCACCGCCTTCCACGACCCCTCGTTCGCGGCCATGTAGCCGACCACGGCCGCGAGCGAGAGGTCCCACTCCTCCCCCACGGCTCTCAGGACACAGCGCAGCCCTGCCCATGCTGGACACTCTTCAAGTGTGTGCCGCTCCGTGTCCACATCCTCACCGCAGTGGTGACACTGCGCCGTCGGCTCCCACCCCACTCTGTGCAGGTACTCCCCGAAGCAACCGTGGCCGAAGAGCACCTACGTGAGACGGAAGGTGAACCTTCCCTGCCTACCGTACCATATATCGAATATGGGCAGGAGGGCCCGGACGATTGGACGTCCCGAGGAGGCGGCTCTCATCTGCCGCCTCCATCAGGCAAAAGTGTCCGTCCGGGCCTGGCGTTTCCGCACCTCGACCTCCAATGCGTCCCCGTCCGCGGGATCCACCCCTGGAGGGCGGCGAGCGGATCAGGCGACTTGATAAATGATCGCCCGCTCCGTCGCCACCAAATGAAGGGGCGGAATCACGCCGAGGAGGCCCCCCACCTCCGTGGAGGTGGTACGGTACCCCCGTATGGTCCGCAGGGCCAGCCGGCGCCGCACTCTTTCTAGATGTGCGACACTGCGCCGACTGGCCCCGAGTGAGCGGTGCCATACGGGGACCCTCTATAGGGCAGTAGACCGTACCAACTCCGTATAGAGGCGGCGGATCCTGAACTCCGGCCCCCCGATATTGGGAAACAGCCACCCGAGGGCGGTCGCTGTCCTCTCAAGCTGGGGGGCCATGAGGTCGAAGTGAATATCGAAACACCAGCGATCGTCGATAGTCAGGTCCAGATATTTCATCGAGGGCCCGACATCGACGAAGGTATCCGCGACGCGAATCCGGAGGCTCCCCGACATGGGCAGCCGTCGACCCCGAGACGATCCGTACAGCCAGATCGCCTCGGTCTTGTTGACAGCCCCAACCTCGGGATTCGCCCGACCCCGCAGTCTAGGGCGCTCTCAGCAAGATGCCCGGTCCTCCTCCAGTCCTCCCCCTCCGCAAAAACCAGAGTGTCCTCCGCATAGCAGATGACACCCGTATCGGGGGGGGGGGGGGGGGCACAACCCGCAGCACCGCGTCATACGCTAAGTTCCACAGGAGCGGTCCGAGGACCAGTGCTATCTTGGCCTTTTTTTGTGGGGAAATGCGTTACACATATCCCGGCTCCCGGGGGGGGGGGGCGAAGTTATGTGGGACTACCACCGGGGAGGGGAGCGCCGAAAGCGCGCCCGTCCCCGATGGTTACCCACTAAAACCCCACACCCGCCTAAGCTAAATGGGAAGTGCCTGGATCACGCGAGTACTCAACAGGACATTTCCCAGCTATCATGCATCCCGGGGGAGCGATCAGCCTCCCCCATTACTTAACCTAAAAGACCCCGGGCGGAGGGAACCGCCCGGTGTCCCCATCCCTGTGGCCGTCGAATTGGGCTTCCCGAGTCCCTGCTCGGTCCACCCACGGCCCCCGATGTCTCCGTGCCCCGTCCGGTCCAGGTGACCCGAATGTCCACGCCCCGGCCAGGGCAAGAAGACGCCACCACCGGTAAGGAAGGGTCGTCGAAGGCGTGATCCGGCACGCCCCGATCCTCCCCACCCCACCCCCCACGCGCCCCTGAAAGACCCGGTGGTCTTAAAGGGACGGACCGACTAACTCAAGTCGGCCCGTCCCGAAGGGAGCCATGCTCCTCTCTGGGAGTGCTATCTTGGCCTGCGCTGAACTCAACCTCAGCAAAGGTTACAAGAATAAACACATATACATATGCAGTGACAGCCGCGCAGCGATTAGATCATTGGGCAAAGTTACGACCAGATCTAAGCTTGTCCGTGACTGTGTTTCAGCCATATCAAAGCTAGCTGAATACAATCATGTTAGCCTTCTGTGGGTTTCAGGTCACTCTGGAATCAAACGAAATGAGGAGGCAAATAGATCAGCACGTGAAGGCACTCGATGCCAGAACGCAACTATCTACAGACCTCTAAAACGGGCACCGAGTGTAATTAAAAACTGGAACAAAAAATGGGCGAGAAACCAACTTGCCCATATATGGAATTCCGAACCAGGCCTGCGACACACGAAAGCCCTGGTGGAGGATCTGTTGAAGATTCTCAGAACGTGTTAAATAACCATATTTATTCTTATTGTTAATTGTTTGTACTTTGTATATTGACTCAAAATGTCCAATAAACTCGACTGCGAACGAGCGATCAGTTCGGAGCGCCGTCGTCCCCGCACCGCTCCCCGCTCCCCGCGAGCTCCTCGGGTGGATCGAGCAGCTCGAATCTCGCGGGCGCGGCGGGGGAACGGACGCGATGGATCGACGCGCCCAGCTGATCGTTCAGTTCGTCTATTGACACGCTTACACGACATTCGATTTCGCATTGTTCAGCCTTCCGTAACCTTACGTATTCGTCTCGTCGACTCATTACAGTCTTATTTCTATAAGTTCTTTTTACCTTAGAGTCTCGGTATCGTTCCCAGTTTGGTAACCACCGCGAATCTAAAACAGATCCTAACAGAGACCTCGCCAACAAGGAGTGTCGCTTGGACCGTTTAAAGGTGCGACGGCTCGTGGGAATTACCACGAGCCACTGGTACACCGGTAAGCACTTGGCTAAGCTAGGTATCCAGAAGGATTCTAACTGCCCAAGATGCGGGAGGAGGATGAAACTCCTCTCCACGTACTACGGCACTGCAAAGGTATTGAGGCCCTAAGAAGCAAACTCGACGGGCTCTCAAACCAAGGTGACCTTCGTCTTAAGGCAGACGGGGTCGATGCACTCCTGGATTTCGCCAGAGAGGCCGCCCTGCTTGAGCGCCTTATTTGAGTCGGTAGCCCAGCTTTCACCGGGCCCGGGTACAATGGTCCCATAGGACTGAATGCCCGGTATCACCTTCAAATTCAATTCAATCTGTATATTATGAAAAAATATTCTGTTTCTAATATTAAATAAAGATTCATTTTATAATGAGAAAAAAATATTTTTTCATAATACGAAATAAATATTCTTGGAATACATAATAATAATATCGGCGCTACGGTTCAATCAAATTCTACCCTATACAGGGTGGTCCGTTTAAATAAGAACACCTAAATATCTCTTCAGGTTATTGTGATGCAAAAATTATTTGTTACGTAATGTGCATGGTGTCAATGGACCAAATATTTGGCACGAATATTTTTTTCCAAGGGTCATTTTTTTCGGAGTTGTCAAGGTCATCGATGTTTTTTGGTACATAACTACATTTTTTTTTATTGCATCGTGTAACTGATGGAAAAATACATTCAGATATGTATAATAACATGACCCTGAAATGACCTTGATCCTAGAAGATTAAAGTTATACCTAGAACTGATGTCGAATATCTTCGGCCACGACTCCTGAACCTACGAATGCGAAGAAAATATTTTTTATCACACTAAGAATATCGATCAACAGATGTGTGTATGTGTTAACTGTTAAAACAACACTCACGTTCTCTTAAGTTATCATCAGAGATGTTCAAAATGGTGTCCTTCTACGTTGATACATTTTCTGAAACGTGCAATGACCGACTGTACAGATCTTTCAATTGTTTCGGAATCAATATCAGCACAAGCTCTAATTATTCGGTTCTTCATATCCTCTGGTGTAGTTGGTCGTTCATTATAAACTGTTTGTTTAAATTTTCCCCACAAAAAAAGTCCATTGGTGTGAGGTCTGGTGAACGCGGTGGCCATCCTAGAACTCCGGTACGACCAATCCATCGATTTGGAAATTTTAAATCCAAAATTTGTTTGACAAGGCGTGTAGAATTAGCCGGACAACCGTCATGCTGATACCACATTCTTAAACGAATATCTAGTGGTACGTCATGAAAAAGCATTTGTAGCTCATTTTGCAAGAATGTTGCATACTTTTCTCCATTTAAAGTACCGTTTATGAAATAAGGACCAATTATTTGATTATTTAATATGCCACACCAGACATTTACACTCCACGGTCTTTGTTTATCCACTAATCTTATCCAGTGTGGATTGTCAGTTGACCAATAATGCATGTTTCTTAGATTTAGCTGCCCATGGTTGGTGAAAGACGCTTCATCAGTAAATAGTACTCTTTTAAAAAATGATTCGCCATTTTCGTATTGCTGCAAACCCCACCGAGAGAAATTCATACGATTTACAAAATCTGTTCCGTGAAGGTCCTGATGTAACGATAGATGATAGGGATGAAATTTTTCTTCTTTCAATATCCGTATTATGCTTGTTTTAGAAATGCCAGTTTCACGCTCGAGTTGTCTTAAACTCACTTGTGGAGTTTTGTTAACTTTATCGACTATAATTATTTGCTATAGAATTGTTTTTCTATTAGAGGAAACGAAGCACCCAGGACGAAACACCACCTTTATTTTCCTCTATAATAGAAAAACAATTCTATAGCAAACGTGGTCTTATGACGCACAGATTCATATCCGAATCGAAACGTTCGAGTTTTACTACAAATTAGCTATATAGGGTAGAATTTGATCGAACCGTAGCGCCGATATTATTATTATCCCATGGTTATTCAAAACACTTTACGATCGACAAAAATTTCTCATCTATCTTCTATATAAATAAAAATGTAAATGTCCGTTTCTTTGTAGTCGAACATCTCCGTAACGGCTGAACGTAGAAAGCTCAGGTTTGAGCCATTAGACGCAGCGTTGTTTCGGGAAGGTTTTAGAGCAAACCGCATTCGAAAAAGTCCATTGGTTCAAAAGTTGTGACGCCATTAGTGATCAAAGATAACTTCTTCGCCCTGTTTTGGGCACGTTTCTGCTTATAACTTTTAACAAGAAGAACCTATATTCTATTTGTGAGAGCGAGGGAGTGAGAGGGAGAGAGGGACAGAGACGGGAAGAGAGAGAGAGAGAGAGAGAGAGAGAGAGAGAGAGAGAGAGAGAGAGAGAGAGAGAGAGAGAGAGAGAGTGCAGATCGCTGGCTCGGCGAAGCTGCTCTGAACGGGGGGAAGACTTACCTCTGGGGTGAGTAAAAAATACTGTAATGAACTCTTTAGGCTTTGGTATGGTATTTCTACTAGTCGAGGCGGCGTCGGCTCGGCGGGTAACCTCTGGTCCCGTTTGTTGGATCGGCCGGTCGATATATCCCCGCGCCCGGTTAGTTTCGATTGCGAGAATCGGTATTCGCGGCGTTGGCCATCTGGCGGCCGATTCCCGAAGGTGTGGCGTGCCCATTTTCCCTTGCGGGAATCGTAGCCATCTCGCGGTCGGTTCGCGGTACTGACGCGGCGCGTTAGTAACAGGCCTGCAGTAACAGGTCTGTTACACCCCCCTCCTTCTTCGGGAACAAAGCAGCGAAACTCGGTTGTTTATTGCAAATACTCTGTATATATATAAAAATAATAATAGTAACAATCATAAAATGAAAAACTATAACGTTGCTTATGTCCTATGGCGCGTTTACCGGGGCTGGTGGGCACTTTTGGCGAGTGTCCGGTCGATAAACCGCCGCGGCTTGCCGTCCCGGGAGAATAGGATGCGCCACCGCTTGCCGTTGGCGGTGACGCAGTATCCCCCCGTTCGGGCAAACCGCCGCGGAACCTCCACTAGTTGCCCGGTGGGCAACTTGTGCCATGCGGTCGTGCCGGGAGGGTAGCTCTCCTGGCATGGCACGGGGGCCAGATGGGTCCCGTCGCCGTTCCAGCGGTCCTCTGGTGTCGGTGGCGGTATGTGTTGCTGGCCTCTGGTGGGTGGCGGTCGGGTGGTGGGCAGGGGCCTGGGTCTTGTTGGCTTCCTCGTCGTTGCCTCGACTCCGACCAGCTCCATCAGTTCCCGTACGTAGTCATGTTCTCGCTCCATCCCTATTGCACTAATATTATCTGTTAGTTTTCGGGGTCGTCCTCGGCGCGGCGTCGAGGTACTGGATTATCGGCGGGAGGTGGTACTGGTATAGGCTCGTGAGCGGTGTCAGGATCCTCGGTAGGATCTGGATCTTGGTTTTGATCGTCGTTGTTTGCGGGTTTTAAATCTTGCACATGTATGTGCCGACACCATTTTCTCCCGTCGTGGAGGTCCACTATTACGGGAGACACGATTCGTTTCACCGTGTAAGGCCCTGTATATTTAGGTGCCAATTTGGCGGCGATGCCGGCTCCTTTGTCGGACAGGGTGTGTTCCCGTTTCCATACCGACTCTCCTATGGCTGGTCTCCAGTCTCGGTGACGCAGGTTGTAGTACCGCTCCTGTCGTCCAAACGCCTGCGCTAGGTGCAGCCTGGCCAGTTCCTGGGCTTCTTTTAGGCTTTTCCATCTCTGGCTTGTCGGCGTAGTGGCTTCTTCGATGCGTGCTTGTCCTGGTACTCAGAGTTCCCGGCCTTGATTCAGGTACGCCGGACTATATCCAGTTGCCTCATGCCATGCGGTATTGATGGCGAACCTGGCTTCGTCGACTTTTTCGTCCCATCGGTCGTGATGCTTCCCTGTGTACTGTGCCAACATTGTCTTTACGACTTTGTTTGCCCGTTCCACGGGGTTGCAGTGCGGCGAGTATGGGGGTGTTCGGCGGTGGACTATGCCTGCGTTTCGTAGCAAACTCGTAAAGGGTTCCCCTATGAATTGTTTGCCGTTGTCGGAGATGCTGATTTCGGGTGCTCCGTGGCGGAGGATGATATCCTTTTGTACGGCGGCGGCGACTGCGACGCTGGTGGCCTTTCGTAGGGGTGTGAGCTCGACCCATTTCGTGAAGCGGTCTAGTGCGACTAGTAACCATATGTGGCCTCGGCGTGAGCGTGGTAGTGGTCCTACTAGGTCCACCGAGACGGTGTGCCATGGTTGTGTTCCGGGATTGGCATGCAATAGTCCGGGCGGCTGATGTGGCGACGTCTTATACTGTTGGCAGCTCTTGCAGCTGCGTACGTGTCGTGCCACTTGTCGGAACATGCCTGGCCAGTAAAATTTCTGGGCGATGCGAATTTTTGTTTTGGCAATTCCCAGATGTCCGGCCAGCGGGTCGTCGTGATATTGCCGGAGAATCTCGGTTCTATCGGCGGCGGGTACGCATGTTTTCCATGCGGTATCGGGCCCGGGTTCATTGTAGTCGAGCTGGTGTAGAATACGTCTTTGTAGCTGGCCATCTTGTATGCGGAAGTCGGGAACGGAAGCTGGGTCCTGTTGTACTGCTTGCATTTTCTGCTCGTACAACGTGTCAGGGCGTTCTTTAGTCCGTAGCATGCTCACTTCTGGTGTTGGCGGTGTTCGGGAGAGTGCGTCCGCCACGAGGTTATTTTTCCCGGGCCGGTACTTGATTTCGAAGCTGTACTGTTGCAGCTCTAGTGCCCATCTTGCCAGCATTCCGGTCGGGTCGTCGATCTGTTGCAACCATCGCAGTGCCTGGTGATCGGTTATGACCGTGAAGTGGTATCCCTCTAGATACGGTTTCATTTTCCGTATGCCCCACACCACGGCCAGACATTCCTTCTCGGTGGCGCTATAATTGCGCTCGGTAGCGTTGAGCGTATGGCTCGCATAGGCGATGACTTTCTCGTCTCCGTCGAGTCCTTGCGTGAGCACTATCCCGAGGCCGTGGTCGCTAGCGTCTGTCTGGAGCGTGAACGGTTTGCTGAAGTCTGGGCAGGCCAGTATTGGAGCGGTAACCAATTTTTCCTTCATTGTTTGGAAGGCTCGCTCTTCCTCCTCGGTCCAGGTCCATTTGGCATTTTTCCTGGTCAGCCTGGTGAGCGGCTCCATGATTTCCGCGAAGTTTGGCACGAATCGGCGATACCAGGAGGCCATTCCATGGAATCGGCGGACTTCCCGTATTGTTTTTGGCGCGGTGAGCAAGGCGATTGCGCTGGTTTTCTCGGGATCGGTCCTTATCCCCTGCTGATCGACGATGTGGCCGAGATATTTCAGGCTATCCACGCAGAACCGGCATTTCTCGGGGTTTAGTCGGAGTCCTGCCGTGCGTAGTCGGCGGAATACTTCCTTGAGGTGTTTCTGATGTTCCTCAAACGTTCGGCTTACGATTATGATATCGTCGAGGTAGGCGAACGCGTACGGTTCTAGTTCGGGACCGATAATTTGGTCGAGCAGGCGCTGGAAGGTAGCCGGGGCGGAGTGTAGACCGAACGGCATAACCGTAAATTGAAATAGGCCCTTCCCTGGCACCGTGAAAGCGGTAAGTGGTCGGCTGGTTCGTTCTAGGGGGATCTGCCAATATCCGTTTTTGAGGTCCAGGGTGGTTAGGAATCTTGCTCCTCTTAATTTGTCGAGGGTGGCCTGTATGTGAGGCAGGGGATAGGCGTCCTTTTCCGTTCTGTTGTTTAGCTTGCGGAAATCGACGCAAAAGCGTGGCTTGCCGTCTTTTTTTTACGATCACGATGGGCGAACTCCATGGGCTGTTTGAGGGCTCGATGACCCCTTCCTGGAGCATCTTATCGACCTCCTGGTCTATGATCGTTTGCATTGCTGGATTACGGGGCCGATAACGCTGTTTGATGGGTGTATCATCCCTCAGTTTAATGCGATGCTGTGTCAGCGTTGTTCGTCCCGTGACGGCCTCGAATAGTCGTAATTCGGTTTTGAGGAAGTCGTCCAGTTTCCTCTGGTCGGTATCTTGGGGTGTTCGGAGGCCTATCTGGAGGCAGGGTTCGGCGAGGCAAGTGGCGGGCCAGTTGACAATGCTTAGCGGTGGCTTGAGGCTGATTTCTAGTGCGGCGATTGTCTGAATTCCTAAGAGGACTGGTGGACCCATCTGCGGCAGGATCGTAAACTCTTGGCTCCATGTATATCCTCCGGTACTGAAAGGGATCTTTATTTTCCCTGCGGTTTGGGTTATGGACCCGTCGGCGAGGCTTATATTCGAGGCTGGGGCGGTCGGCTGGATTCCGTGGGCGAGGGCCCACTCGAGTACCTTGTTGTTGATGCATGATAGTTGGGCCCCTGTGTCGAGGAGCGCCTTGATCTCTCGGCCCAGTATCTTTATTTCCAGTAAGGGACGTGGGTTGTACTCGATGCTAGGATTACGCGTGATTTTTATTGCCGGGGCCGCCGGTCGCTGTACTGTGGCGGTCCCCGTGGTCCATTTCCCGATGGATGACAGTCGCGAGTTAGAATCCCGTCACGGCCGCATCGAGAGCAGAACCGCCGGAACTCGTTCCTGCACTCAAACCGTGTATGCCCGCGTTGCTTACACCTCCAGCAATGCGTGTCGGGATTGTACGCCGCCGGGCGTATCTCGCTTAATTCTGCCCGTGGTATGGCGGATACGCCGGGTGTTTCTTGGGCCTCGTTGACGGTGGCGGCGGCGGGACGGTCGTGTGCATGTGCGGTCCGTTGTTGTTTTTTCTTTTCCTGCGCCCGCTCGAGGCGTTGGACCTGCCTGAGCAGATCGTCTTGGTCGCGTATGCTTTCCAGGCTGATAAACATGGCGTGCTCCGGGGCCATGTTCTCGTGAAGGAGCTCGAGGTAATCCTCCTGGGGTATTGCAGCGCGTCGCATGAGTGTGAGAAGCGCGTTCATGAAGAGGTTAAACGGCTCTCCGGGTCGTTGTGTTCGGTCGCGCGCCTCGCGTTCTCGCTGTACCCGCGTTCGATTTGGTGAGAAGAATCCTAGGAACTTCTCGTTGAATTCGGCTTTCGACGTGATCTGGTGTCGGTTATTCCGGAACCAGAGCTGTGCCTCGCCTCGTAGCAATTCTGGAATGCCTCGTAGTATTTCGGCGTCTGCTAGCTGGTAGGCTTCTTGTAGTTCGTCGATTCTTTCGAGGAACGAGAACGGGTCTTTTCCGTCGCTAGTACAGCCCCATTTACGCATTCGGTCGAGGTTCTTGCGTGGGTCCGAGGTGGTGACAGGAGCGGTTACGACGACGGTTGGTGGTGCAGGAACGTCGCTGCTGGTGGATGTGCCTGCGGTGTGCATGGCTGTACTAACAAATGTAGGGGTTTTCGGCTCCTCCATTTCTGGTGATGTGGTGGACGGGTTCAGGATGCTCTCGGCCCAACGCTGCCGCAGTTCCTCGGTTGACCCGGTGACTGAGAGATTTAGTTTTCTTAGTTCGTTGGTGAGGCGTTCTTTGGTGACTGGCAGGGAGGAGGTCCTCTTCATTCCTTGCTGTCCGGTCTCGAATATTTACGCAGTCGGGACGGTGTTTTATTTAACGCGTATCAGGTCCCTGTTCGGGCGCCATGTAACAGTTTTGTTACCCGGTCGATAGCTCGTCGTGCCGGAGTTCGTACGGAGGAGGAAATGGTTTAATCGACAGGGTTAAATAAAACTCTCTTTGTTATCTGAGACGGTGAGTCTCGCTGCAATGGATTCCCTTGGTGTTCGCGACGACTGGATCCCGGTGGAGCGCGGTACGCGATCGCGGGAGATACGGAGCGCGGTCGGGGCAGACGTTACTAGGGTGGAGGATGGTCTGTACGGTACCCGGTCGCTGGCTCGGCGCTCGGTCGGTGGAGGGCAATCGATCGTTGGTTCGACGATCGATCGGCGGAGAGCAGTTCGATCGTTGGCTCGACGGTCGATTGCGATGGAAAGAAAGGACAGTGAGAGAGAGAGAGAGAGAGAGAGAGAGAGAGAGAGAGAGAGAGAGAGAGAGAGAGAGAGAGAGAGAGAGAGAGAGAGAGAGAGAGAGAGAGAGAGAGAGAGAGAGAGAGAGAGAGAGAGAGAGAGAGAGAGAGAGAGAGTGCAGATCGCTGGCTCGGCGAAGCTGCTCTGAACGGGGGGAAGACTTACCTCTGGGGTGAGTAAAAAATACTGTAATGAACTCTTTAGGCTTTGGTATGGTATTTCTACTAGTCGAGACGGCGTCGGCTCGGCGGGTAACCTCTGGTCCCGTTTGTTGGATCGGCCGGTCGATATATCCCCGCGCCCGGTTAGTTTCGATTGCGAGAATCGGTATTCGCGGCGTTGGCCATCTGGCGGCCGATTCCCGAAGATGTGGCGTGCCCATTTTCCCTTGCGGGAATCGTAGCCATCTCGCGGCCGGTTCGCGGTACTGACGCGGCGCGTTAGTAACAGGCCTGCAGTAACAGGTCTGTTACACTAAAAATACGTCTTTACGATGTCTCTGAGACGCCTGAACTGAGACGTGTTTAAAACGGCTCGAAACATACGTCTTTAAGCCGTCTAGTGTAAGAGGTCTTTGAGACGCCTCGCAACATACGTCTTTAAGTCGTCTTACTTCAAACGCTCATACGACGTCTCCAAGACGTCTTAAAGACATCTATTCAGGACGTAAAGACGTAAAAGAGACGTAAAAAAGGAACGTCAGGAACAACAAATAAAAAAAAATCATTAAAAAATCATAGAAAAAGTTTAATTTCAAAAATAATGAACGATCAAAATTTGCGACCCAAAGAAGGAGAGCGTATGGGAAAGAAAGAGACATAGTTCATAGCATTTCCCATACGCTCTCCTTCTTTACGTCGCAAATTTTGATCGTTCATTATTTTTGAAATGAAACTTTTTCTATGATTTTTTTATGATATTTTTTTTGTATTAGTTGTTCCTGATCTTGTTGTCGCTTCATTATTATTTTTTTTGTATTAGTTGTTCCCGATCTTGTTGTCGTTTCATTAGTATTATTTACCATTTCCAATTTTAATTTACTTGTAAACATTACTAGACTGCACGAAATTTCACTTCTGCCACGCGTGGTTTTCCACGCGTATGTTTTTTCCAACTGGAATCATTTTTTTTATTAGATACCCTTATCCCTTCACTGTAAGCTCCGCAAATATCGTCTTCAATGATTTGTTAGCACAGCCGTTAGAATTTAATCCCAACAAAAACATCCTGTAAACAGGAGCCAAGTTCTCTATGGCTGTAAAAAGTTGTGAGATCAAACAAAATACGGCCAAGTTCGTTAGATTAGAAATACCTGTTTGCAATACTGAAAAAAGCGTTTGTAAAAATTAGTATAAAAGAACGCTTTTTAATTTTTAAAGAGTTACATGGAAGGCTAAATTATTCAAACTTGGCCGTTACTTTTTAAACCAATGGCCATAAAAGGTGTTAGGTAGCGGCTAAGTTTGAATAATTTAGCCTTCCATGTAACTCTTTAAAAAGCAAATAGCGTTCTTTTATACTAATTTTTACAAACGCTTTTTCAGTATTGCAACAGGTATTTCTAAGCTAACGAACTTGACCAAATTTTGTTTGATCTCACAACTTTTTACGGCCATAGAGAACTTGGCTCCTGTTTACAAGATGTTTTTGTTAGGATTTCATCTATTTCTGTTTAAATTTCATCAATTATCAAGTAGGTATTACTCTTATCCCTGATTCATTAATTCCTAAACATTTTTTATCTTTAAGGTGGACATTAAGTAAATAAATAAATGCATGTTCGTTTTACTACCAATTTATACCTACTTGAAACTTTGTCCCGTTTGAGGTTTATGTTGTTTTTATTTTCTTTGTTAGTTGATTATTTTTTCTAATTGCAGGATGTTGTAAAATTTCAAAGTTCATTATTTCAAACTTTGTTTTTACAATATTGTTACAGTTATCGATCGTAAATTGTTTAAATCAGAGGAAAATCTTCATGCTATCGGCGCAAAGGTTCGATCAATTAAACATATTAAAGCAATTTTGCAAGTTAATTTAGACTTTCAACGTTTCGACCCTCATGTGGGTCATTTTCAAGAAAGAAGAAAACTGCGTCTGAAAATATTAATTGTGTTGTAATGATAACAGAATGTTCCAAAATGTGTTGAGAAAGTTTTGAAACTGGGACCCAAGTTCGCTATTGATGTTGGAAGGAATTACACCTCATCTCCCAGATTCATTGCCTCAATTGAATCTGGTTTATTAAAAATAACAGATGATAACAACTTACAAAACGAAACCAGAATCAAAATTGTTAATAAGATCCTAAACCATTTCACACACACAAGAAATTCTAACAATTCATTGTTATCTGAAAAGGAAATCAAAGAAACTAAACAGTTTTTGAAAAATAATAGAAATTTACTATTGCTTAAATCTGACAAAGGAAACACTACGGTATTGGTTGACAGAGATAGCTATAATACTGAAGTGATAAATATGTTGAATGATAATAACACTTATAAAATTAGTAAATATCAGTACACTAGTACTTTTGAAAGAGAAGCCAATTCCATCGTAAACAATTTGATTAAAAAGAAACAAATAGATGAGACGTTAGGGAAACATTTAAAAACCTACAATGCCGTTGTGGCGGCCTAATTTCCTACACACGCCACAAGAGGGACGCGTAGTTAAAAGAAAGACCTTTCTCGCTAGTATTGACATCCTCAATGATTTGTATATATACCGTCCTTAAACGCCTTCCAACCGTCTAAGGCAGGGCCCGCTAGATAGCCTTACTGATGAGTCCTCTAGCGGGTCTAGGACGAAACGCTCCTTCCTTTTTCCTCCTCTCTTTCATTTATTTTCATGCTCCCACATTGGTGACCCGCGACTTAGAACAATAACGCAATACGGAGGACAAGGAGCCTAGGAGGATATTTACTACACGCATCAATCGAGTGGGCACATTTATTCGCCGAGAATACGTAATCCCTCTCCTAGTGTGGCCACCACTTCTTCTTCGGACGGCCATGCTAGGACAGCAGCATCTACGGCTCGATAGGCTTGAGAGCGACTTACTGCCTCGCCACCACGATGCATATACAATACGTAACACGATTTCACAATTCCCCCCCCCCCCCCCCCCCACGATCTTATTATCGTTAATCACTGGCAAGGGGGTAATGTGGCGGCCTAATTTCCTACACACGCCACAAGAGGGACGCGTAGTTAAAAGAAAGACCTTTCTCGCTAGTATTGACATCCTCAATGATTTGTATATATACCGTCCTTAAACGCCTTCCAACCGTCTAAGGCAGGGCCCGCTAGATAGCCTTACTGATGAGTCCTCTAGCGGGTCTAGGACGAAACGCTCCTTCCTTTTTCCTCCTCTCTTTCATTTATTTTCATGCTCCCACACCGTTATACCTAGGGCATATGCATTACCCAAAACACATAAAGCTGTTTTGAGCTGGAGGATCATTGTGTCATCTATTGGTGGTCCCACATACAAATTATCAAAGTTCTTAGCTAGAATTTTGTCTAATGTTGTTGGGAAGTCTCCCTACCATACTGTTGATAGTTGGCAATTTGTCAAAGAAATCAGGACAATTGTAATCCCTGACGATTCCATGCAACTGGTATCACTAGATGTGACAGCCTTATTTACCAACGTACCAATAAATTTGGCATTGGAAGTATTAAAAAGCCGTTGGGACGAAATTAAAGCCTACACCACTATACAACGTGATGAATTTCTCCATGCTGTCAAATTTATCTTGGAGGCAAATGTTTTCTCGTTTAATGATGTATACTATAAACAGGTTTTTGGTACTGCAATGGGTTCCCCAATTTCTCCAGTAATTGCAAATTTAGTTATGGAAAAACTTGAACAGGTTTCTATTTCAAAATTACCATTTGAATTATGTTTTTATAAAAGATATGTTGATGACATTATCACTTGCATAAAACCGGGTCAATTGCAGACTGTGTTAGACACGTTCAACAGTTTTCACAATAGAATACAATTCACACATGAGATTGAGGATGATTCATGTTTGAACTTCCTTGATGTCAGTGTGTTAAGAAAAGATAACAGATTAATAACAAATTGGTTCCACAAAACTAGTTGGTCTGGTAGATATGTCAACTTCCAGTCGCACCATCCTTTACAACATAAAGTTGGTCTTATTAAAGGTTTAATTGATCGAGCTATTTTGTTAGCTAATCCTGAGTTCAGATCTTATAATTTACAACTAATAAAAAATGTTCTAGAGAGGAATGGCTATCCTGTGGGTTATGTTTCTAGCATAATAAAGGAACGTGTTTCTGAAATCTATCATCCTCTTCTCGCTATTGAACGAAAAGAGGAGAGATTTAGAAACACGGGACCTATTAACAGGCTGAACACTGTCGTCCTCCCTTACATTGAAAATATTTCTAATGATATAAAACGGATATTTAGAAAAACAGGATTACACACCATTTTCAAAATACCTTTTTATTTAAAAAATTGGTTTCCACCAATAAAAGATAAGTTACCACTTTGTAAGAATTGTAACATTGTTTACTCAATACCGTGTAAAGGATGCAACCAAGTTTATATTGGACAGACTTCGAGATTGTTAGAAACAAGAATCAAAGAACATAAACGTAATATTTTTTCAAATCCGTCACAACATACAGCCTTGACTAAACATTCTATGGAATTTGACCATAATTTTGATTTTGACAACGTTAAAGTTATTGACAAAGAAGTTAATTTGAGGAATAGGATAATAATGGAAACAATTCATATGATTAAACATCCTAGTGTAAATCTTAGGTATGAAAAACCTACGATTCAAGATTATTACACAACACTACTGAACCGGTAGTGTTTTATGATGAATTCTCTTTCCTATAAACATCTTATATCCTAATATCTGTCAATTGAATTAACGGCTTCATCTTATCGGTCTCCATTAATGTTGTTTTAATTTCACATTGTACGCTTTTCGGTGTATATAATTTTCAATGGCTGTATAGTGAAATGATTTACGGGTTTTTGAATTTGCCGCCAAATATCGATTAGTTCGGCTTCGATCTATTGACTTCTATTGGTTTCGATTCTCGCTGGTTCTTGTTGCCGTCAATCTCACGTCTGTGCCAGTGTAGCTCTTTCTACCGGCATAGACACAACATGTGTCGTGCACGTTTAAAATCTAAGTGCTAAATTTTCATGAAGCAAGTGAGTAAACCAATTTTTTATGTTTTAAACATATATTCAATTCTGTTATCATTACAACACAATTAATATTTTCAGACGCAGTTTTCTTCTTTCTTGAAAATGACCCACATGAGGGTCGAAACGTTGAAAGTCTAAATTAACTTGCAAAATTGCTTTAATATGTTTAATTGATCGAACCTTTGCGCCGATAGCATGAAGATTTTCCTCTGATTTGTTTTTACAAGTTCTAATTCGTACAAGAGTCCATGGTTGATGTAGCGGACTTTGCACGTGGGAAAGAAAGTTCTTCCGGACGCGGAAATTCTTTCTTTCCTAAGAACGCAGCGTTGTTGGCCGGGTTGAAGGATTGGCCATAAAAACAACGATGGCCAGAACCTTCGCCAGGTCACGTAAAAGTCCTTGGCAGTGACGGTTACAGATGCGTGAATTCGAGGAAAGAACTTTCCCTGTGTCCTTGAGGGACAAGGGATTTTCCCCTGTTTTAACCGTTTTCTGGGACCTCACTGGCTTGGCCACCAAGAACAGTCCCCACGATCGGCAGAAAGCTCTTGGCTGTCTTTGAATGCACATCATTCTCAAGCCATCATTCTTATAACGTATCTCGCTACTTTGTTTGAGTAGACATAGTTTGTTGTAGTTATTGTTAAGCTTTCTCGTTATTGTTGATTTCTGTTTATCTTGTTTTGTTTCATTTAGTTTTGTTTGTTATTGTTATTAAATATATATTATCGTTACTTGTTACACAACATGTGGTTACACCAACCTTTTTATTAACCCGCCATCCTAAATTGAATTCAATTTAAAAAGAAAAAAATTTTTTAAAAAGTAAAATTTCAAACTTTGATAATTATTCCTTTGGGTGTTTGTTATGGTGGACCTATGTACCAAATTTCAAGCTTGTAGGTCAATGGGAAGTACCCAAAAGGTTTTGATGATCTGTCAGTGAGTGAGTGAGTGAGTACATGACAAATTTAGCGATTTTTGTGGTCCTATATCTCGGAACCTACTAATGTTGGAAGATTAATGTTTTGCCAATATTGAGACATGATAGCACTTAACAACTGTACGAAATTACATCTCTCCATCTGCCTCCAGTTCCGAGTTACAAGCCTCTAAGAAACGGCCAAGTTGTTTCGAGTGAAAGGAGGTAGTGCGAGAACTTGGCTGATGCACTACCGTGCACCTAGATGAAAATAGGTTGGCACTTCACTTTGCAGGCTGTAGAAACGTACATTTATGACAAGGACGACACTGAATGTGCTCTTTTGAAACTAATTTTTACGGTAGCTTTAATTTTAGAGTTGACCAGCATCTAGCTTTCCCTGTCATAAAATTCTTAATTTGGGGAGCTTCTTTCAAGCTACGGTCAGGTAAGACCGGCAAAGGACGCGGCGTCCGGCGATTCAGCTAATTGTAAGCGCACCGAATGATCGACCGCTATTACTGTCCGAATGCCATGGCTTCCAAGTCAATAGCAAGAACCTGTCATAAACCTCTCCAATCCCCACCTCAGCTGTGCCCATGAACCCAAGTGTGACCGCTACAGCCAATATTTCGACTACAACCGAAAATACGTGTGAAACGTAGCCTGATTCTTCCACTCTGATCCAATCGGCCGCGCATTCGTACCTACATTGTATGTCATCGTAGTCCTGCCAGGGAACCTTTTTCTCCTTACTCCCTACAATCGCGTAATAGTGGGCGATAACGGTTGAATACCTCAGCCCACCGCAGTTCAGCTGTCGCTCGTACGGGCAGTGTATTGGGGACTAAGGTGAAGTGCCCTAAGTCTGGACAGTCCAAAAGTGATACCTAAATCTGGACAATTGAATTTTCATAGTAAAATCCGTAATTAAGAGATTAAATAATTATATTATATATTCTGAGGCCTTAGCTACAAGTAGATGTGAATATTATTTCATTATGACATCAATTGAAATTTAAAAATAAATTCAAAGTTCATCTGAAAACAGTATACAAAATAGTCTATTTACATGCGAATCATGTGCATTTATAGTTCGAACTTTTGTTAGAAAAAAAGATATAATTTAAGCCCTCAGTCAAAAAATAATTATCACGCATAATAATACTGATATTTTAAAATAAGTTGGCAATCAAACTTAACGTAAATAATAATTATTAATCCAAATATTAGATGTCCAAGATTAGGACTGTTTCCAAATATAAGTACTCCATACTGGGACGCCATGACAGTAGCTGTCCCACTCTAAGCTTACATATACGCAATATGCTTACGCCTGAAGCCGGACACGTGTTTGTGAATAAAATCAACGTATTGTTTGCAAATTATTTAACTACATATACGTATAATTAATCTTCTATTAGCTTGAATAACGTATGTTATTATTAATATACATTAATAATAAATAATTTAAAATAGTAATTATTCTTTAAAATTACATTGATTACCTTTAAATTTAATATTTTTAAATTTAATATTTTTAAATTTAAATAGTTTAATATAAAATATTATTATAAAAACATCTTTGTAATCACAACTCAATATTTTATATTAAACTATTTAAATAAAAAAAATATTAAATTTAAAGGTAATCAATGTAAAATCAATACAATATAATTAATTATTTTTCTATTAGTAATGTAAGAAAATATTATAATATTATATATTATATAATAATTATATCAATAATTATTAATTAATTAATTTTAAAGAATCATTACTATTTTAAATTACACTCAATTAGATTTATTATAAGAATTTTTATTAAAATTAATCCCTTAATTAATTTTAAAGAATAATTACTATTTTAAATTACACTCAATTAAATTTATTATAAGAATTTTTATTAAAATTAATCCCTTAATTAATTAATTTAATTATATTCTAAAAATATTATAATATTATTAATATTATGTTATTAAGAAAAAAAAGCTATAGAAGAAGAACATTTCACAAACAAACAGGAAAAAGAGAGAAACAAGATTAGAAAAGAAAAAGAACAAGAAATCAATAAAAAATTACATGAAAGAAAAAAGCTAATTACACAACAAATTAAAGATATTAAGTTACAAATCAACGATAAATCTAAAAAAATAAGGTCTAAAGCAACTAATGATACAAAAAAAGATGAAATTAAAGAAGAAAAAGCAAAATTATGCACTCAATTAGACAATATGGGAAAAGAAGTATTGTCTCTGGAAGTGATTGTATTACAACAAAAAATAAAAATGATAGGGAATAGAATTTAATGGAATAATATTTTTGTATGTAATTTGTTAAAAATTAAATGAAGTTCGATGTTATAGACATAACCCAGATAGCACAGGGATATCCTATGTACGTCCATAGAATGTCCGTTTCGGACATTCGGTACATTCTGAGAACGTCCATAGAATGTCCACATGTCCCAGTTATGTCCTACTTAGGTTCTCTAAATGTCCTAGGAAGGTACCAGTTACATTGTTGGACGTCCATAGAATGTACTCTGCGGACATTTTCAGAACGTCCATAGAATGTTCGAAAGTAACGTTCTCTGGACATTCTCAGAACGTCCATAGAATGTTCGAAAGTAACGTTCTCTGGACATTTTCTGAACGTTTTTAGGATGTTTGAAAGTAACGTTCTCTGGACATTTTCTGAACGTTTAAAGGAGTTACAACATTTATTTAAAACTTCATTTATTTTATAAATTTTACTTAAACAACTAAGTACATATTTAATAAATTTTGTTCTTATTATATATAAGGTTAGGTCTGGGATTTTTGGGATGTTTCTATTTAAAAATATAATAACATAATTAATCTATAAATCTTTTACAGTGACTTTGCTTCGTTCGAAGGCTCTCCACGATTTTTAAATTTTTTATCTGTGCCTGTAGTGAAAATTTATAAGGTGCATTTCACTGTTAAGTCGAATTTTGAAAAGTTATTCGTTTTTAAAAGGTGTACGAATACTTTTCACACCGACTGTATATCTGGTCGATTGTCCTACTGCATGTACCTGAAAACAATAATCATGGTTTATACATGTATATAATAATTATTTATTGAAAGAAATTAAGCAATTATCATAAAAAAGCATAAAATCTTTTATTTACGTACCTAGCTCGTAGCGTCGTTTGAGCGCCGGAGGCGAAGGCAACACCGATTCCAAGTTGTAAAATTTTGCGTTTCCCTAGTAGACTGTCCTCAGCCACTTTCGCCTTGGTCCTTGCCCTTACATAATCATCTGAAAACATTTTTAAATTATACATATGTAATTATTATAGTTTCACCATAGTATAAAACCTTTAACTCACCAAAAGTGCTATTTTTTAAATATTTAATTGCGTGTTTTGGCCAACATTTGTTCACTTCCTTGTACGCTTTCATGCGGTAACGAGGGCCAATGGCAATAATTCCCTATCAGCCACGAAGAGGGTACTGCCTCCACCGTGCCGTCTTTTACGAACTCCACGATTTCACGTTGTCGCAGGATCTGCAAAATTTATAATTGATTAATATACAAGAAATATTTTTACAGTGTATGCCGCGGGGTTCATCACACACACTTTAAATCGGAATAACTTTTTTGTGAATTGACCAAACGACTTCAATTTCTCTGTAAGGCTAGAATTAGTTTAGTAAATGACGTGTAATAAATAAGTTGAAAAAATGCATTTGGTCGGAATTGTGACAAACCATAGTAAAAATTGAATTGTACAACTTTTTCAGCTAGGCCAATAACGAAAATTTAAAACATGTGTTTTGTAAACTCGTATAAATTATATAAATTCTGAAAATTTCATTGGAATTGGTTAATTGGTTCACGAATTATAAACGATCAAAAGTAGTAAAGATTGCAATTTATCATGATTTTCGGCCTATAAGTGCCATTTTTATTACTTTTGTCCGTTTATAATACGTAAACCAATTAACCAATTTCAATGAAATTTTCAGAATGCATATACAGAATGCCTTACAGAGAAATTGAAGTCGTTTGGTCCATTCATAAAAAAGTTATTCTAAGTTAAAGTGAGTATAATCAATGATGTGCGTAACTGTATAAAATAATTTAACGGAATGGCGTAAGCGAAAACACTAACGGTAACAAATAATAACAATGAAAATACTTACTTGTCTAAATATGAAGTAAATCCGATAATATGTATTACACGATGATATGGTAACGATGAATTTATCACAGGAGATTTCTGAAGCACGTTCTTGAAGCACTCGCACAAGACCACACAAGACTGATTTGTCACGTCACGCAGCAACGCAACGGTGCGTTCTTCTCCGGCATTCGATCGTCGCTTTTCTTACCATTTCTTACCGATCATCGCTTGCTTCGATGGTACCGTACAGCTGTACGACACAGCTGAACACAGCGAAGCAAGGACCGTATACATATACAGGGTGTCCCAAAAGTAATTCAACTCCGGGAAATGGGAGATTCCTGAGGTCATTTCAAGCGCCATTTTCCTTTTGCAAAATGTTGTCCGCGGCTTTGTTTAGGAGTTATTAACGAAAAACACGGACCAATCAGAGTGCGAGCTCGACGCTGCCAGCGAGCGTCGAGCTCGCACTCTGATTGGTCCGTGTTTTTCGTTAATAACTCCTAAACAAAGCCGCGGACAACATTTTGCAAAAGGAAAATGGCGCTTGAAATGACCTCAGGAACCTCCCATTTCCCGGAGTTGAAGTACTTTTGGGACACCCTGTATGTAAATAAATAAATATATGTATATAAGTAAATATATGTATATAAGTAAATATATGTATATAAGTGAATATATGTATATAAGTAAATATATTGTTATAAATAGTTATAACAATATATATACATATAAGTGTATGTATATAAATAAAAAAAAAGACATTGCTATAAATACATATATGTATATTGTTGTATATAAATATGTCTCATACATGAGAAGTGAGCATCATTGTCCGTACGAAAGCCCTGAGCACTTTACTGTGGACAACCAAAATTCAAGTCCAACAGAAGTCCCGGCGACGAAAAAAATGGACGTCCCTGGGAAATCCGAAATTTTGGTCCCACGGATGTCCTTAGGAAGTAAAAAACGGATGTCCTTGGGACGTCCGAAATTCATGTCCAACGGAAGTCCCTGGGACGAAAAAAATGGACGTCCCTGGGACATCCGAAACTTTGGTCCCACGGATGTCCTTAGGAAGTAAAAAACGGATGTCCATAGGATGTCCGAAATTCATGTCCAACGGAAGTCCCTGGGACGAAAAAAATGGACGTCCCTGGGACATCCGAAATTTAGGTCCCACGGATGTCCTTAGGAAGTAAAAAACGGATGTCCATAGGATGTCCGAAATTCATGTCCAACGGAAGTCCCTGGGACGAAAAAAATGGACGTCCCTGGGACATCCGAAATTTAGGTCCCACGAACGTCCTTAGGACGTAAAAAACGGACGTCCCTGGGACATCCGAAATTTAGGTCCCACGGACGTCCTTAGGACGTAAAAAACGGACGTCCGTTGGACGTCCGAAATTTAGGTGCCAGGGACGTCCGTGGGACATACAAAACGGACATAGGACGTATGGACGTAAACCGTACATAAAACGGACGTCCCGGGGACGTACGGTGCTATTTGGGAATTATGTTGTGGGTTCGTAAATAACGAGAAGCACCTTCGATGGTTAACGATATAAATATATATTTGGTTAAATAATACAATACTATAATCTATGATAAGAATACTACATATTACGCAAAGCATCTTCTATTCGTCATGCGCAACCAACCACCGTTTTAGGTTATGTTCGCTCGATCAACTCGTAAATTGAATTTGTCCAGGTATAGACTTTACTTCTGTCCAGGTACTAGCTTAGATTGGATTTAATATGTCCAACTATAGGTTTGAAGTATTCTTGTTAATACAATTAAGATATTAACCTAAACAATGATTTTTTAATTTTAAATTACTTTACAAACTCTGAACTGTATGTTAAAACTCTTAAAAAATTATTTTTGTTTATTTAAAGTGATAAAATTTAAAATAGAAAAACATGCTGTCCAGGTATAGGGCACTTCACCTTACATACTCCAAACATAAACAAATCCGCGGGAACACACCACGCCTTTTCGGGCAACGTTGCATGTATCCATCCCACGTACTGTCGTTATTGGCTGAAGGACTGCGACAGCGATCGACAGCAGATCATATCGAGATTAGGCTAAATGCACTTAGGTTCATAGGTTAAATCACGCGTCGTGGAAAATGTACAATCAAGAAATACTACACTATATTCTTCTCGATATTCCTCTCGATAATTATTACAGGGAAAGAGATAAATTCCAGAAACTACTTTCAGGGAAATTGCTAAGATTCGGTGACGTTATTTAAATATAATTCCCTGAATATTGAACATTCAAAATCAAACCTCCTATTAGATGCTCAAAATTTTAAAAGTTTTAATTTTAGGACAGTTCAGAATGTCGAAACAATATTCAAGAATTTCATGAACCCCAAATAGTAAATAGTTCAAATCCGACAGTCGTTTGTAATTGTGAGGTGTGTCACACCCCATGTGTATCGTATGAAATTTGTACACGGTCTGTACAGTAAAAGTTAAATATTAATTTGCAGAGTATTGTAGTCGGCGAGATGACACTATAATTGGTTTCCTTAAAATGTACATTTAATGATTTTCCTGCGTATCTTAAATTATTTCGATATAATTTATATTTTTATAACAGTTCTAAGTGCCCAATATATGCCATTTTTGAGGCTACGCGAATTAAAAAATTATTTTAAAAATTGTTTTTTCAAATTTTTTCACTTTTGGACCAGTAGTAAAATTTGTAGAACAAAGATATTTCTAATATATTTTCATTAAGACATTATATGTGTGTGATGCTATTTCACCAAGTGGCAGGAACTAGGCCTGCAAACAAGCTCGCATATGCGAGCCGAGTTCGAGTCGAGTCGAGTCGGGACTCGCATTTCGAGTCGAGTCGAGTACTCGCACAGAAGCGAAAGGCTCGCGCTGAAGTGAACAAAACCAAATTGATAACGACTTGTGTCTGTTATGACTACGGACGAGGTACAATGACGGTGCTATGACACAGACGATTATGACTCTATGCAGAGAGTATATAAATATATATATAAATCTTGAACGTAGATACATAAGTTTACTCCATACGTATGATTATTATTTGTATTCTTAAAAATTTCTAATTGCATATGTGGAGTCCGCAATAATTGCGAATTCGAAAAGCAGTTATAGTTATAGCGGCATGATATTATCAAACATTTCAGTACACACCTAATTCTGTTTTTACACGATAGATACGATCCCGAAGAATACGTGTAAAACAATATATTGCATCTATGGAAAAATAGAAGATTGGTTCCAGTCCTAAGAAATCAGCAAAAATAAGCTGAAATCAGCAGAAAGCTGTCAATATCTATTGTTTAAATCACCTAAGTTAAAATTTACAGAATATGCTCACCAAATTAAATTGTTAGAAACGGAATTCGATCGAAGATTTTCCGATTTTAAAAGCTGTGAATTACAATTTCGTCTTTTTACTTCACCTCTGTCTATCGATATTGAAATTGTTCAATTTTTGATCAAATCCAGATTTTTATACATATTTATCAGCAGATCGGTTTCCTAAAATGTTATCGTTTATTACGCGTATACTGGCTATGTTCGGAAGCACTTATTTATGCGAGCAACTATTTTCTTTAATGAAAAATAACAAAAATTCAGAAAGGTCAAGATTAATCGATCACCATTTATCATCAATTTTAAAAATTGCATCAGCTCAGTATATTCAACCAAATTTTGATGACTTGCTTTGTGAAAAACGATGTCAAATATCTTCTAAAAAGTAATATTAAACTGTGATTTTGTTTATTTCTTATTATAACTTTTATTTTTTATAAAAAATATAAAATATTTATAGTATAAGTTTAAAAAATAACATGAAATATGAAATGTCTATGTATATATTGTATATTGTATAATATACAATAAAATGTAAAATATTTTTAGTTTAAAAAATGACATGAAAAATAAAACGACTATGTACAATTTAATTTGGTGAGCATATTCTGAAAATTTTAATTTAGGTGATTTAAGCAATAGATATTGACAGCTTTCTGCTGATTTCAGCTTATTTTTGCTGATTTCTTAGGACTGGAACCAATCTTCTATTTTTCCATAGATGCAATATATTGTTTTACACGTATTTTTCGGGAACGTATCTATCGTGTAAAAACAGAATTAGGTGTATACTGAAATGTTTGATAATATCATGCCGCTATAACTATAACTGCTTTTCGAATTCGCAATTATTGCGGACTCCACATATGCAATTAGAAATTTTTAAGAATACAAATAATAATTATACGTATGGAGTAAATTTATGTATCTACGTTCAAGATTTATATACATATATATATATATATATATATAGAGAGTATATATATATACTCTCTGCATAGAGTCGTAATCGTCTGTGTCATAGTACAGTCATTGTACCTCGTCCGTAGTCATAATAGACACAAGTCGTTATCAATTTGGTTTTGTTCACTTCAGCGCGAGCCTTTCGCTTCTGTGCGAGCGGGTACTCGACCCGACTCGCACACTCGAGTCGAGCTAAGCTCGACTCGCACTATGCGAGTACTCGCACAGCCCTAGCAGGAACGTTTCCTATTTCGATCATGTTGAAGAGGAGAGATACCGATAGTTTACCTAAGGAGCTGTAGACTGTAGAGTCCCCTAAAACCTTTTTTTGAACCATGCACAGCAGGGAACTGTCAACGCGCTCTCGAAAGGCCATCTGGAAATGGTAAAATGGCGCGTTCAAGCACAGCTGTGGTTCAAGCTAAATAGCTCGGCCGGGCCATTAGGAAATATTGCCAGTGATACTGTTTCTCGTCGGTGGTATAGTGGTATTGCCACGACCCGTTCTTCGCTCAGCCGGACGGTTCTTGTAAGAATGCTAGAGACAAAACCAGGGTAGCCAAATTTTGCCCGGATCCGCGTTTTCTTCGGTATAACCCAAGCTTTAGAGTGCTCGCCGAGTTCAGGCTTAACTGCGCAGTGATGTGAAACTCTCCCCACTCCAACTAATTATGGTTGATTTCGATTGCTGTGATAGTAATTATTGATAAATTTATTATTTCTGGCTGTTTAATGTTTATAAAAATTCCATTTGCCAACGATGTCGACAAGCACTCCCTTGACCATCTTGCCATGTAACTTTTTACAGTAAAATTTTGATCTAACTCTTGAGCTTACTCTGTTTTTCAACATATCTCTGTTCCCATAAGTCGATTCTTGGAATAATTATGTATAAAATCAAGTGTAAGGAAATAATGCTCGTTACTTACAATCTATTTAAACTACTATCGGTAACATGGGGCGCGACACCGAAATGGTACGAAGCCTAGACAGAAAAGCCGTCGGTATACTAGATACCTTTAATTTCATCTATGGGAAATAAAGTATACTATCATTTTCATCGTCGATATACTTGTAATAACTGTTTTGTTTTATTATATTATTACTAGATGGCTGTAGTATTTGTTAGTCCTTTCACAAGTCAAATCTTTCGTACAGAAACATTAAAAATACACTAGTACAATATTATATTGTTGTAAATTATAATAGAAAAATAATAGCAATGTATACAACGAATAATAGTAATGTGAACAATTAATTGTGCTATGCTTTACTACTCGACTTTGTCATTTATCTATTTTATTCATTACAAATCGCCAATATCATAAAAGTTCGAAGAAATTCAAATTATCATTAGAATTATGTATACACTTTTTGTTAATTTGCTTGATTCAAAACAGCTAACTGTATAGTAATTTAAGAAGCACGTTTTAAATGTCTCCACTGCGGTGTTAATGGAATTCAAAGATATAATTTTCTAATCTGACTTATCTCAATAAATTTTCTAAATTTCATCAACTACAAAAAACAGTACGCTAATTTTACATTGATTGTGCCATTTCTTTTATGAGATTTCTATTCCAAAAATTACCGTACCAATTCTCGAGTTGTGATAGCTTCAACGAAACCGTCTAAAATCCTGCAGCTCACAAAATATTGCGGAACTGTTGATCGGAGATCGTCTCGCCAGGGAAAACAATTATTTTGAAATTTTGAAAAATACTTAAAATTCTTGCATACGCGTATCTCACGCGACTCGCAGAACATTAGCAAGTTGGTAGCCATCCAGGCACGTTCTTCTGAATGAGTCCTGGCTCCTTTCCAGCGAACAGCCTATCCTTTTACGGGATATCACGGCGCGGCGCGGCGCGGCGGCCGGCTGCTGAAACTTGTCGAAGCGTCCAAGTAGGACCGTCGCGTCGCGTCGCCGGAGCTTCTTGTCCGGGATTATCGGCGGCAATTGCGGAAAGTGCATTGAATTTGTGAACAATCGTCCCCGAAATTACGGTAGGTCGCTAACGCCGCTTAAACAACGAGCCCGAAGGTTGTTCTCGCGGTGGCTCTCCTGTTAGGTAACCCAACTGATACCCAATTTGTTCCAGCAATTTATCCATAACACATTCAGTCTACCGATCGAAAGGACACTCGCGAAGTGTAATATTAAGTTAACTAAAATAAGACTTAGCTCAATTGACTACAAACAGCAATACAGAATCATCGACGTTACGTTCGAAGAGAGTCAATAAATTCTTGATAAAATCGGGATGTACAATTAAATCCCAGTGATCAGCAGAGTCGACGATTTTCGACTAGGGTAGAGAATCGATTTCGAATCTTCTATCCGGTCGCCGCGGAGACTGTTCGTAAAAGCGAGCGCAACCGAGCTCGAATAAAAACTGTCGTTTCCGCGATGGAGTACCGTGACTCGAAACAAGTCGAGATCGAAAGGACTCGATGGAGCATGCCGGCGCGGCTGAGAGATCGGAAATCCGCGGTTTTACGTCGTGGCGACGCGACAGTCCGGGCCGGGCCGAAATCAGGCCACAAGATCCCGCGAGTTCGTTTCGGACAATGAATTAGCGACGTCACGATGGAGACAAGTAAGACGTATCCCGTAACGTAACGAGAGGCAGACTGTGTCGGGAACACGAGATTGTACGAGTGTCGGCAGTCTACGTTCGTATCGGCGTGTCGTCAGCTTTTTGGCAGTCGCGCCATGCCTTGCATTCGCCGTGGCGCGCCTTTGTCACCCAAAAGTCGTAAGCGGAATGCACTTGACAATAAAGCAGCCTGCGCGTACGTACGTGCACGCGGTTAGACGCTATAGCACCGCGTATCGCACAATAGGCCCATGAGCTTTTACATTATCCCCTCGTCTCTCTCGCACAGCCTCTTTCTCTTTCTGTTACTCCGCCGTCTCTGTCTGTCCTCCAATCTCCACTGTCTTCTCTCGGTCTCGCCTTTGTCTTGACTCCTCTACGCTTTCCTCCCTTTTGCAACGTTTCTCTCTCCCTTGCTCCGCTCCCGTATCGAACTCCCTTTGTTGCAAACCTCTCTTGAGCTGTCTTGCTTCTGCGGCACTCGCTTCTCTTGATTTCTGCGCGACCAAGTGTCCCTCTTTGTTCTGATATTCGATCACTCGATCATTAGCGGGAGTCTTGCTTCGTTTTACATCTGGCCAGACCTCTCTTCTTTGTGTCTCTCTTTCTTCGTCCTACTCCCGGATCGAACCCTCATCCTCTTTCCGAAATTTTAATGCTTTGTGCTCGGACAATCCTCTCCCTCTCTCTCTCTCGCGGTTCTTTATTGGATACCTGCGGTATCTCAGTGTTCTTTAGACGAAGAAGTGTCTCGACTCTCTCAGATCTTACGAATCTTCAGAGGGACAGTGGGAATGCCGTTCACAATGCTACTGATTGGAATTAAGATACTTCATTTATCTAAATATACAAACGGGTAGGTAAGTTAAACAGATTCTCTAACACTGAACATTCTTCCTCTTCGGGTTAGGAATTACAGAAATTTTAAAATCCTCTAGGAATAGAAGCACCTCCGAATTTACATAGTTCGAAACTCCGAACAGAGCTTATAGATAAGATAAGGAGTCGTAGATAATAGGGTTGAGCGACTATTAGACACGGTGATATTCAGGTATAAAAGGAACAATATTTGGACGTTTTGGTTGAGGTTATAACACTATGTATGTAAAAATCAGCAGCCCATTCACAGTCCGATTTCTTTTCTTCGTCAGTCCGAGCACGTTACCATGAAACGCTGGTCCCGTCGTAAGTCATCTGACGCATGGTCGTGAATTCGCGCGAAAGAAATTATACCGCATCGAGTTTATAGCCGACCAAGGGCGACTGTTTCGCGAATGGGATGCAATTTCCGCAGTTAGAGCAGCCAGCCTTCACAGATCCAATAATCGGCGCACGTCGACGTCGAAGTAAGAGGAACTGAGCCGTTCTACCGGAATTGGTTACATTCAATTCAGGGATTGAAAAATAACTAGGAAGCCCTGTTTGTCGATGAATATTGTCTCTCGGCTATGGTTGTCCGCCGCGAATTACTTTTTGACGGATGAAAGTAACCAGCTCTACTCTGTCAACGCTGCGAACGAGATTAATCGGTTATCTTGTTACGATCTGCGGAAGTTATTTTTGCCTTGTGTTTGAATAAATAATAGAAATAGATCTTAACTGAGGACAATATATTCTATGCCAATCAGTTGTCCTCGATTGTGTTAAACTATATTATATATTTTATTTGAATTTCTGTAGAATCAAGAATATTTCATGAGAATAGTAGTGTTAGAAAGAAGGACCTAGATGTAGGTATGATTCAAGCTGCATTACTAGTCTGCGTTAGGTTCGTCATGGCTAAATCCACCTAACCCAGACCCACTACACAATATTAGGCATATTAGGTCCACCAGGTTAGCATAGTTAGGTCATACGATTAGGTCAGCATAGTTAGGCCACATGATTGGACTCACTACCACAAGGATAGCTCCAGTATTTAATATCACGTATATTAGATCCACCATGGTTAGGCGAGTATAATTGGGCGGCATGGTTAGAGTCACTATGCGTCTAAGGTCCGAATGGTCACACCTAGTTAGGCCCATATTGTTACGTCACCATGTTTAGGTCCATCGTGAGACCCGCTATGTGTTAGATCCATTGAGGCCCACCGGACACATAGACCCACTATGTGTTAAGTTTATCATCACGATGTCGCCACAGTTAGGTAGACATGATTAAATCCGTACGATTGGACCTGCTATGTGTTAGATACATTATGGATCAGGTCGGTACTTAACCCAAAGTCACTGTGCAGTTACAATCCTCAAACATCCCTTATCCGTGTCATCTGTTCCACTTGACCCAGACGAAAGTAACTTCTAAACGGTATCACCCTAACAGTAGATCACTTCTGGATCGAGCGAATGTAACACAGGCGATAGTGTTACCCGGTTCTCGAATGGGACTCGGGCCAGCATCTCTAAGTTCCCATGGTTAGATCCGCGTCCGGCTAGCCGTTTCAGTGCTCAGAGCTACGTGGCACAATCCCGCAAGTGCAACGCACACGTATTTTCCCGGCGACCTCGTCGCATCGTTTAGACTTTCCACGGCCGAGCAACACTTCACAGGCTGTGAAAACGGCGCGGCGTCGGCGTCGGCGTCGGCGTCGCCGACGGGGCTGTGTGATAGGAGGAGGGCGTCGGGGCAGGAGGAGGCTGCCGGAGATTCCGCGGGATGTCTGTGTTTGTCCATGGAAATCGGTAAAGGAGGTCAGCGTATGCAAATAACAGGGTCGCGAGGGTTGCCAGAGCCAGGAGGGTCCCGTAGGTCAACGGACAGGAAGGCGTAAGCCTGTCTTTGTCGGTGTCTACGTCGCTCTCCGTCGTCGCCTGTCCCCTCCTCATCCTCCTCGTTGTCTCTCCCTCGGCCCATGCACGAGCTCTCGCACCAGCGACCGTTACGGCACCATATATTTCTAAAGGCAGCGGTGGCGGCGCGGCGGCACTGGAGTCACGTCTACAGATATAAAGGTGGTTCTAGTGCGCCTCGCGTGTGCCGGCGCTCGCCTACGCTCGTGGAAATATTCGATTTTTACGATACGAGACGGGAACGCGGCGCGCCGCTCCGTACCCGCTCCTCACCCGCTCAGCAACCCGCTCCGCAACCCGCTCCGCAACCCGCTCCGCACCGCTTCTAGCCAGAGAGAGCGTACGTCCCTTGTACCTGCCACCGTTTTTACGTCCTACTCCGTTCCTGATTCCGCTGGAATCGCTCTTTTTGCTTTTTCCACCGTACCTCACAACCTCCCCCGCAACTCTGCCCGCACCATCGCGCTGCCGCGCCGCGCCGCACCGCGCCGCCTTCGTTTCCTCGACTTGATCGAGGAATTAAATTACGGGGATGGGAAGCTAGAAAAATGGCGATACCGGAACACCGCGTCTGTGCCACGGGACAGCACCGTGTGTGCGTGGGTGTCGCGTACACCGAGCGGGAAACGGAGCTACCGGGTTCTACCCGCCCGTGTTTGCTCCCGGCCGCGAGAAAATCGTCCTGCTTTGCATTTCCTAGCTACCGACCCTTGTGCGCCCTTTGTCAACCTTCCCGAGGGAATTAGATGGGAAGGGGTTCGGGTGATCCAGACCTATGTATACCACTCTCTCTCCTTTTTTTAATTCCGTCACTTTGGTATTACCTTCGGGATTTTAGCGCGAAATTTTTCTTGACCGAAACTTCCGGATCAGCTAGTGTCGTTTGAGATTTTGTATTTTGTGGTTGTTCATTTTGTGAAGTTGTTACAGTAGTCGGCCAGACTTAATCCTGCGACGCGGAGGCTGGGTCTACTTTGATTCAGAGAATCAAAATCGTCATTCAATTAACCTGATTGTTGGAAAATAAATTAAATGAACAGAAATGTCTACAAGAAGTTGTACCTTCAAGAATATGTTTTGAAAAATTGATAAATACAGCAGTGAATAGAGTTGAGCGTTGTTTTATTAATATGCTATTTTCTAGCTGTTTTATGTGCTCATTCAAATGGATAATGATTTGTTAGTAGATATTTATTTTCAAGTAATTAGTTTTGAGAAAATTAACTATAAATGCCTCTACAATTTTCTATTTCACCTATTCCTTTTTTTATAAATGCATACAATCTGCACTTTAATAATTACAAATAATATTTACATTTGATCTTCATTATTGAATATCGTAAAAATTTGTGGATATATATTGCTATAAGTGTCAATAAAACGTTCTAAGATATAATAAGTACCTCCTGAGCGTCTGTCAATTTTTGTGAATATACATGTAACTAAATTTTACTGGATGATAAGATTTGCTTGGATAACAAAAACTAACAGGTGAACAATATGTATTTATTACTTTGTCAGATATTTTATAAAACGACAAATCTGTCAAGATAGTTCACGTAGATAATTCGCCTGCAAGTATTTTTAATTATTATATAAACCAAAGTTTAACAAGGTATACTAAGGGACTGAAGTTAGGAATTCTTTTTACGGGCAATCTAAAATTTAAGATGTTCTCGAATTAATTTGTTTAATTTTTTATGTTTAGTTACTCTTTAATAAAAAGCTTCAATTTAGTGTACAGTAATGAACTTTGCATTAATTTTTTTAGATGTGTTTTCGTTTGTAAAATGGAGTAGCTCTGTTAACCTTTTAATAAGAAACTTAAATTTAGTGTACATCATATTAATTTTTAGACTTATTATCGTTTCGATTAATAAAAATTGTGTTGATTGTATGGTATATCAGCTATCCATTTTTCACAGCACTGCACAAAATCCGCAGTCTAATTATGACCGATCACGAAAATTGAAAATTCTTCAAAGTTAAATATTAAAGCAAAAATGATTGAATAAAATTCTAGCAAACTTCTTCAATTTTTATTCAAATTTTCGACTAAAATTAGATTTGAAATTTAACTAAAACCTCCAGAACTACTAACAACCCAAAGACATAAGTGAAAAGCAATGTAGAGAGACCACAGGTGCAACAAAAACGACCTATGCAAATATACATATATTTCAGCCGCTTCTTGTTGCTCGACCCTGTTCGAATACTTGATTGTTCCGTTAATCGATACTTTAATAATAAATCATTCCTCAGCTCGCGTTCTTATAATCGAGCTCGTACCGTCTACCAGGTTTCACTTTCTCTCGTCTGACCCAATTTTATTAATTAAAAAGATGCGAAGTGTAAGCAGAATTATGGAAAAACCGGGACTCAAGGTCCATTATACAATTCGATTTATCGCAATTCTCTTCGATGCCACGGAATCAATCGAACAAAGAAACTGATTACAGTTCAACCTCGTTTATCCGAACATGTAGGGGTAGAATAACAGAGGCTTGCTAACTACCAGGGTCACCAGGTGAGGGGAATTCACTCGAAATGAGGGGAAAAAGTGACATTGTGACACGTGACCGGACCGTGGCAGAAGCGTGGGGGAATAGCGTCGCAGAAGGAGAAGGGAGAGTAGGGACACAAGTCTTAATCTGGCGACTCTGCTACTACTTCGGCTCTTATTTTGTGCCGATAACAGAGTTCGGATAATAGAAGTTTGTTATTTTCGTACGTAAAGATCTGGGTTGACCGCAACAGTCCACGTTTCTGTAGATGAAGGTCATATTGTTTACTTTAGAATACGCGTTTCTAATAACGAATAATACGCTGGGCTGTAGTCCGTATAATAATGGAGGCCCGGTTAAGAGTTCATATATGTGAGGTGATGCATTAATTGGTTTATATAAACGAGATTCGACTATATACAGTGTATACAGACGTGTCTTGAGCATCTAATTACTTTTGTATTCTTCAAACTGAAACTGATTTTTTCGCCTTTGAGGCCACTTCAAGGTCGTGGTGTATAAGTTGTCAAGATTGACGCCGACTACCACATAAAAAATACATGTTGATATGCAAAAAAAAAAAATGCAACGACCATTAAAATGACCCTCACAGGATTTTTTCGACCATCACCAGATGCACGCCTTAAAACTATGTACGTATGATATTCTGTCATTTTTTCCGACTGTCAGTAGTAGCGGAAATAATTTCGGTGCTGCAGTTAAAATGAACGCCCTGTATACGACTCGCAACACGTTGTTTTAGGCGCAACTTACATTATCAATTCCGTACGTGCGCGGAACAAGCGTCAGCGAGCATTTCCGCGGAGCGCATGCTGCGCCGGGTAACACCCTCGATTCGATTCCCGATCGAGCGCGGAGCTCTAACCGTTTCAACGTTTCCCGAGCTTTTTTGTTTTTAATTCATACCGTACGGATCGTTAATTTAATCGACGGCGCGGGGTACACCGCGGCTATACATATTTTCCCAGAACTTTTTCGAACGGTCTCGGGGACGCGAAACCATTTTCGGTCGGAGCGCAGCTCGGTGCCTGGCTCCCGGTCAGAAAATCTCACCGGAAACAGCCGGGAGAGAACCGGCCGGGCCGGGAAGAGATGAGAGGAGAGAGAGAGAAAGAGAGCGAGAGCGAGAGCGAGAGAGAGAGAGAGAGAGAGAGAGAGAGAGAGAGAGAGAGAGAGAGAGAGAGAGAGAGAGAGAGAGAGAGAGAGAGAGAGAGAGCAACGTACGCCGGCTTTTAGCTTTTGTCAGTCCTTTTTTCACCGTGGCCTGAAGTCGTGCCGAGGCAGAAAGAGCCGGTACCGTTTCCTTTCGCGTACGCACCGAGGAACATTCGAATAAACGTGTCTACGCATTCCTCCTTCCCTGCGCCCACTCTCCACGCTCTCTCCCTGTTTCCCCACTTTTTCCTCTTCCCTCCGTCCCCCCCCCCCCCCACTGTGCTCCCACCACGTGGTGCACCGATGTCCTGGCGCGCAGCGTGAATTTTAATTAAAGCAATTAAGCATGCGTCCATAGGTAGTCGCATTAACCAGCACATCGCATTCACGGCTCTGCCCGGTTCAAAAACGCGACAGCGATGTGTCACGCGACCGGGTACGGACGAACCTGGACATCTGGTTGGCCCCGCGACCATCCCCCTAACTGCCCCTTTTGAGCAAAGAATGTCTGCCAGGAGTAATGGCATTTGAATAATATTAATACGTCAATCAACCACGACGCTCGAACATTTTTACATTGAATTTTTGTAGATTTTTCTAACCCTTTGCGAACGAGAACACTTTCGTATTTTCAGACGGGTCCGATACATCCAATTTCACTATGAAAGAAGATTACGCACAGTACAGCTTATAGAGCTTAAATTAAGTAAAAGGGGCTATGTTTAGTGAATATGTGGATCATTTTATATATGTGAGGATAACATTATTTTTAATTTATTTTTTTTTTAATTGTTGCTAATACATTTGTGGCATTTTTCTGAGTAAAACGAAACCAAACATGACACAATTCGGAGTACATTTGTTCGTTCAATTGACGATTTAATAAAACTTCGATTATCCGAACCGATTAAACAGTCCAATCTAAAGGGACCCATATACAACATGATTCACTGTACAAGTTGATAAAGATTTAGTTTAATACTGTAGCTAGGTAACTGTGCTATTATCTGATATATCCAACCCGATTAGTTTGGATAATGGAGGTTCTATTCTATTGTAAATTAAACGAGTAAATATGATCTAAATCGTGTCGTGTTTGGTGTCTTTTTAATCAGAAAAGCATTACGAATATAATGTATTGGTAGAAGTTTCATAAGAAAATTATTAGAAACAAAAAAGTTATAATCACTGTCAAGATTCTTTAGAAGTCCTCAATAAGATATTGAAAAATTATTGAAATCGGTGAAATGGATCCTCATCTGTACAATTACCACTTGTTTCATTTATGATGAAAAATGTTTTTGAATTTTTGAAAATATGCAATTCCTGATCTTAATAAATTACTTCAGTTTAACTTACAATTTCGAACTTTTTCTTTGATCTGAAAAGATTTAATTAAATATTTATCCATTCAATAATTATTATCAATTACTGGAATATTCGATGGCATTATATTTGCGAAATTCATATAATTATTTTGATATGTTGATTTTCTGCTAAATTTGTATTCTTCGCAATACAATTTTCAGAGACTATTACTAAATTATTTATTTAAAATCTTAGTGTTACACTATTTTTATTATTTTTTAATTCACAACTATTGCACTAAACTAAGTTTGTTTAATGAACGCATATTTATATTTTTTATGTTCTTTAAAATTGTTAATTACTGTTAAGCAATTGTACTTTTTAAAGTATCATAATGATAACAATAAACAGTATTAGGAATATACTGAGTAGAATTAGAATTGTAAGATGAATTAACAATTCGCAATTAGTAGTACATTTTTCTTTTATAACTATTTGTTTTACAAGACGACATTCTTGAGATTCAGTTAAAGCGATACAAATTTCAATACGCGTTCTTGACTTTCTTGAAACTTTGCACACCGAAGTCTTGCCATTAGCAGACATTAATTTCTAACATGCGGTCAAGTCTTCCTTTTAATTAACACTCGGTAGATTAGCGTGCTTGTCGGAAATCGCTCTTCCTCTCTTCGTACTGGCTTTTTCGCCGACCCTTCACGCCGGTGGTTGACGTCGTCGAACGAACCAATTCCTCCGCGGGGGATTAATTTGTGATACGGGTTCGAGAGGATTTCCGGGGTGTTTCTTTAACAACGTGGTCCCTTAATCAAGTTAAATTATTTTCTTAACGAGTAACTTCGCAACTATGACGGATAATATCGTCTGAAAACGAGAAAGAGTACAGAAATATCTCGATACAACCTTTACCGATAAAACCTTTTTTAATTATATTTTTATGAAACTTTTACCAACACATCTGTAACATTTTTCTGATTAAAATGAGACCAAACACGACACAATTTGGAGTATATTTGCTCGTTCAATTGACGATCCACTAAAACCTCGATTATCCGAACCAATAAAACAGTCCAATCTAAAGGGACTCATAGACAATATGATTATCATATTTCACATATATAACATGATACACAGTGAGATATATATCAGTAAGACAATACTAATTCAATGACAAAAATATTTTGTTTTTAATTATTATTTAATGAAATTTTCACCAACAAATTCGTGATATTTTTCTGATTAAAAGGAGACCAAACATGAAACAATTTGAATCATACTTACTTTATTAATTCGTGATTTAGTGGAACCTCTGTTATCCTAACCGATGTTGCCTAAATTCTTTATTTTCACATTTACACTGTTTAAAGCGATTCATATATGTAGATGTAGAACGTAAATTAAATCTGTTATTGTATCACGAATTAAACAGATAAATGCGATCCAAATTGGGTCGTGTTTGGTGTCGTTTGAATCAGAAAAGTGTCACAAATGTGTTAGTAAAAGCAAAAAATTATTAGAAACAGAAAAGTTTTGTCACTGGGTTTAGTATTGTTCACTCGCACACTTCTCTACGTTCGACGGTAGCAGCAAGAAATTAAAGAATAGTGTCTGTACACAATATAAGTGACGTACCATATTACTGCATGAATATTTACAACGTTGAATTCGCAAAGATATTCATCGTTAAGGATTCTCCATCCATATATTGATAATGGATTTAATTAATACCGCACAATAATAATTGATTTCGTAATATTTTATACGTTCTGCAGCTACAAATCAGATGTATAATTATGTTTCCACCTTTCCACGCACAACAGGCGCAACACATACAGAACACCGTCGCTACTCCAAAAAATAGTGTCACAACCACCAATTAACGAAGCTTTCGGTATGGTGAACGTATTTTCATGAAAAAAGCGCGAACTAATGAAATAACAACACTTGAAACCGAATTTTCAGGTCCATAACCACTCCTCTACATATTCGCAGATATAAAAAATATTTGGCCTTTAATTTTTTAAATTTGCTGCGGTTCGCTGTCCGCCTAAAAGCATTCAACAGTTACTCCTTTTTTTATTTTATATCATGCACGCCGCCGCGCCGCGCCGATTCGAAAATCTGATTGTGTAGGAAACGAATTTTAACTTTTCCAGTTTTAACCATGCATGATTCAGGCGTTATATCGCTGGAACGTATGCAACATCATTTTCCAACGGCATTATTAAGCTTGTTCCACTTATAATGTACATGTTGTTTGAGTACAAAGGCGTTGTGATTTTTTACGTTTTCAACGGTCCTCTTAAATGTTGATATGACGAACCCCTATGGTTGAAACGTATTTGAAAATGTCGAGATTGAAACTGAATACAGCTGAAGGGCATTTAGAAATAGCCATGTGTTTGCTAAACAAATTCAACAGTCTGCTAAATAACCTATAATGACTCTCACTCAATAAAATTCTACCAAAGCTATCAAATTTCTAGTAAATTTGAATTACAGAAATATTAAAGAAATATACTAACAATTGTACTGCGGTGAGGTGACAAGGTCCCCCGGGGGCAGTGTCGTCAGATCAAGACTTGTGTCCCCTCGCTACGACGCTATTCCCCACGCTTTCCCCGCGGACCGGTCACGTGACTCGTTTCGTCTCTGTAGTAACTGTAGTGCATGTGTCCGACACTGGCAGAGAGAGGGTAACTTTTCCCCTCAATCCGTGCTTATTCCCCTCATCTGGTGACAATGCTGCCAGGGACGTCCTTGTCGTCTCACCACAAAACAGCGTTGCTAATGACCTCTGACGTCGAAGCAACTAAAGAAAAAAAAAAAGTTTACCATGCCGTTAAAAGACGACTATTACTAACACATTGAACGCCACGTGAGTTATATTTAACTCGCGCTGTGTTTGGTCAAGAGGTTGCGAGAGTTAAATACACCACCAACCGTGGACTTCACAAGAAAATAAATACGTGGTCCTGGGAACCACCCTTGTTTTTATACCTTGGCGTTCGATGTGTTTTTGTCTGTATCGTCTCACTTTTTAGAAGTTTAAAAATTGTACGCGTATAATTTTCGCCAGCGCAAAAAACAATTCGTTTCCACAATTAGATCTTCCCCCGCAATAATGACGGGAGATTAAGAGAAAAAAAGAGAGGGGAAGGGCATAGAATCTAGTAAGGCGACCGCGACCAGCATCAATTTTTCCGCAACTGGAAGTTCCACTAATTCTCCTCGGGCCATAATTTACATCGGCTCTCCGTGACCCGCGGGCAACCCTTGCCGGTCGGGCTCTAACTTCGTCCAAAAATTCAATACACCCTCGTCTCCGTCGCGTCGGTGCCCGCAAAAAGGAAGGAAAAAACGGGGCCAAAAATCCAATACATCCGGCGGCGGGTTCGGTGTGTGTTCGGGCGAGCGAACGGAGAGTTTCCTTGTCGCGCTCGCTTGCTCGCACTCTCTCCTTCTCTCTCTTTCTGTCCCGGGCACGCGATCGAAAAGCGGCAGGCGTGGTGCGTTAAGTTCGAGGGTTTTCTGTGGATCGTTGCTCGGTTTGATGGCTGGGGTTGGGCGGTAGCCACAAGTGTCTGCCGGAGCGCCCTCTCTCATTAATTCTCCACCCTTGTTGCTTGTTAAGGTAGGGGTGGCCTGCCCCTGCCCTCTAGCACTCGCGCCACGACCCACCCCCGTCTTTGTTTCTCCGGGCCAACTCACTTTACTCTCGCCGGCATGGGCGCGGGATGGCGGGGGCGGCTCGGAGCGTGGGCGGGGGTAGGAGTGGGGCGGGGAGGGGAGGAGGAACAGGAGGGGCGGCGGGGGAGGGTTCTCACGGGGAAGGGGGTGGATTGGGGCGGAAATGCTTTCTCGAGTGTGGGTGGTAGCCGTTCCAGGGGAAGGGGGAAGCAGCGAGTCGCAGACAGAGAGGATGGAAACGTGCCGAAGAGGGACGCAGACGCTTTCTCGGGAGAAACGTAGGCAGGGGGATGAAAGGGGGATGGAAAACCGACCGGTTAGAGAAGAGGGGATGGATAGGGATGAACGGACCAGGGAGTGGGACGACGCGGAACTCGTCCCACTCGCGTGGGCGAGAAAAATAGAGGGTGAGCGAGAAAGACACGGAGAGAGCGAGGATCGACGAGGGTCCAAGCGGTGAGACATCGAAATTGCGGTCTCCGTAGCCGCGATACATATATTATGTACACCCGTTAAATGGCCGATGCAAATCGAACGTCACAGGCGAACGGTGGGCGTGCACGTGACTGTAAACGAGCCGATTAGCACGTCGTTTCTCTTATTCGACGCCTTTTCCACTGCGCCGACGATAGCGGAACCAGGCCGCCGGCAGATTGCAATTTATGGGGACTTTTCCTTTTTGCGGGGCGGTGCGGTGCTGGTCGGGACGGGACGGGACCGCGCGGGACGTGTTCCGGGGTGCTGCTATTCTAGCGGCCCCGCGGAAACCGCTCTGAAAATTCGGAGTCCCGATACAACGCGTAGGCGGACTCCCAATCCCCTAGCCACGGCACCGTTTAGTTTTCTTAATTTTGTAGCTGATACACGACTTTTGGTCTCGACTATTTTGAACAAATCTGAACGTTGATGGACATATTATTTAACTCAAGCAAATTCTCATTTCTTCATCATTTTTCGTTGAATTTCTAGCTTCGTTGCAAACATGTTCCACGCGTTCACTGGTCTGTGATCGCATGTAATTCACAGTTAAAATCACTATTAACCCTTTGAGCACGAATGCCCACGTATCGACGACATCGGGACTATACTCCCATTCCTGAAGCTGCAAATGTGTAATTTAATTATTTACGCAATATCATTTTTTCTATTTGTTAGTACTTCAATATACACTCTAGTTCCCTAAAGAAAATATTCTGAATATTTTGAAAATATTTTTACGCAAAGAGTTAAGTAATGTTTATTTAAAATATGCGCGAAATACAACTAATGTAGTAGATAAAAACTTATTAGTCAATGAAAATATGTGAAATGGAAAGGTGACGACGAATAATACAATCAATAATTAAGTATATTGGTCAATAATAATTATAATTTAAATTGAACATCTCAGTGTTCCGTGAGACGCCAAGGCCTAAACAACGAACATGTTAAACGTTTGGTTGGCACACCATTTGGACATTAAATTAGGGACTACAATAAGTGTCTTTGAAACTTTAGCAGCTTTTTCAAACGTCCAAAAAGTTGGTAACGTTAATGAAAAACCACACAGCCGACGGAGAATTAAAAAGAAAATTGACTATTTTCTTATGATAATAATTTTTTGATATTTCCACAATTTCAGATTGTGTGCTTCCGAAATGAACACATTGAACTCCACGTGAGTTATATTTAACTCAGGATGTATTTCTTCAAGAGGTTGCGTGAGTTGAATACAAGTGGAGTGCACCTGGCCCAGATTATCAGAAGCAACAAAGAATAAAAATATGTAGCCCCGGAGCTCTTGTTTTTTCACATTGACGATCAATGAGTTAATCCTAAGTGTTAGTTTTTCTCGTGACCGTTTGTCTCGTGAACGTTCCCTTGGCAAATATAATAAAGACATTTTACCGCGGTTTCGAAGCCGTTTGTGACGCGATACGCCGCATTTTCCACATCATTTATTTATCTCTAAACACGGTAGTGGAAGCAATTTTCAGTGGCGAGACGCGTTTCCTCTTTGGGAGCCGGGAAAAACACGTGTTCGCAGATAAGGGGGCCCCGATCCAGGCCCCTCACCGGAGCCGTCGTCGGTCCACTTGATGGCCGCCCCTTTCCCTGACCCCCTCCGACGTACGGTATTTCGCCACCAGTGTTCCCCCCTTACCGTCTCCCTCTCTATCTCATCCCATTTTTTTTTGTATCATTCCGCGAGCTGCCAGGATCCCCGGGCGTCCGTCATCCCGCTCTCTCTTTTTCCCCGAAGCCCTTCGTGCGGCGAGGGCAAATTTACGAGCGAAGAGGGTGGCTTCTATGTGTCTGTGTCCCTGTCTCTGTGTACGAACGTACGTGTGCGTGAGAGCGCGCGTGTACTACGTGTGTGAGTGCGTGCACGACAGAGAGAGGGATGAGCGGACGATAGAGAGGGCAGAGAGAGAACCGGAGGAAGAGAGAGCTGTGCGTTGAATTAATTCGCGCTTGGCTGAAGGTCTCTCGTTCGAAATTCTCTCTACCCGTTCCTCCCGTCTCCGCCACCCCCATCTCACCCTTCCTCATTTCCCTATCCTCCGTATGCTCGGTTCCTGCGAGAATATCGCGGCTGAAATTGCTACTCGTTCGGCTAAATACCACGAAAAGGCTCCGCGACGTAAACGAACCGTTCGGGAATCGGGCTCGAATCGTTCGACTACGAATTAAAGATACTCCAACCTCGGCGGCACACCCTTCCCTCGGCTCCCGCCCCTCGCTACCGTAGCGATTTTTTACGTTCCAGACTTCTGCCATTTACCTAACACTCCTTTTTGTATGAACAGTTTGGAGTCGTATCAACATCTTAGGTTAGGTGACTGCGGATCATTATGCGAAATAAAAATTGTCCAAATCGATCGTAAGGAGATGAAGTTGAATAAAAATGTATTTTTACTTTATTATTATTTGAGTTGAAAATCTATACATATAATAATTTCCTTGAATTCTAATATCTATATTATTTCCTATTTAGCCTATTCATTTCTGTCATAAATGCATAAAATCCGCAGTTATTATCGACTACTCGGTAATGTCTTCTGTCATTGAGAGCTTCTTTTAAATCGGTTAGTACTATAATGTACAGTAGAGCGTCAATTATCCGAACCACTGTTACACTGTCGCTATCCCCACCACTTCTTGGAACCAGTTTAGTGGTACCGAATCGATTGATGCAGCAATCCCGTAGTTTCCCTAACCCAGACCTAACCCACATGGGATGGGATCCATATGTTAGGGTCTTCCTGTCAACTTTCCTCGCCCAAGATAATCTTCAATCAATCATTTATGGCTGAACTATAAATGTGCAAAATTTCATCGAAATCGGTGATTGGCAGTTAAGTAATGTTCCTTCCTTCTCAGTCTAGATCCGCTAGCTCAGTCTATACATATACATACATATGTGTACCTCTGACGTCAACCTTTTCTATACGTATAAGACTGTGATCTATTTTCCCAATAAATCCTCAAATGCACTGAAAGTGATGAACTTGGAATGATTAGAGTACGCTGTGCAGAAATGTTGATCATTTTTCTATCTCACTGTAAAATTAGTACATATTGGGTTCATGCTATCTCTAGTATCAGTATTTTTTATACATGGCACTATGATCTATTTTCCAAAGAAGATGTTCACCCCATTCCTATAATTAATCTATTACGAGCTTATATGGACTCTATAAGAGCCCAGATGGAACCGGAGTGGGTAGCTATCACGACGAATTCTTTATTTCTCAATCTCACTGTAAAATCAATAAACATTGTGCACTATTCTATCTCTAGTGTTAACTTTGTTTTACTACAGAGACACTAGAGATAGAATAGTGTTAACTTTGTTTTACTACAGAGACACATCTATTTTCTAAAGATGTTCACCCCGGTCCTCAATAATAAGTCTAGAGCGATTGGATAAAAGTGGGCAGCTATCATCGGTCCAGCCCAGGTCCATCTTCCGCAAAACAGGCGGCAATTTTAATTGCACATAGCCCGGGCGAAAGGCGAGTGGAAGTTCTATATGCACATATTTCTCCGCCAATCAGCATTTCTCCAGCAAGCAGTGGACTCCGCTCCAATCTAGCCTTTTTGTTGCGTTCTTAAGTCCTTAGGATTTTTTATATCTTTTTTTAACCCGGTCTAGTTTCAACCACTCTGTCCTGTCTCTGCTCTCCTCCCGGTTTCTATCCCGGGCCCTACTTAATCCGTCCTCCCTTGCCGCCTCTTCAACTTTCCCGGATTCCTCTCCCGTTCTTCCTTCGGCTTTACTTGTGTCCTCCTGGCTCGACTTCTCGTCCCGTCTCGCTCGCTCGCCGGTCTCATTGTTATTTGAACCTTTTTCTCGTTTCTTCTTCAGTTCCTGGTTCGTCCCTCTCCCCATCTCGCTCCCCCCCCCCCCCCCCTCTCTCTCTCTCTCTCTCTCTCTCTCTCTCTCTCTCGCGCGCGGCAGCTACAGCCCTTCTTTTTAATCCCCCCGTGCGTCCTCTCGGTCGCTCTCGAACCGCGTCGTTCCTGCTCAATCCCTCGCGGACCTGTTCTCCCTTTCGTTCCTTCCACCGACACCCTTTTTTCTCTTGCTTCCTCGACTCCACTCGATCCCTCTACTTCTCTCTCTCTCTCTCTCTCTCTCTCCCTCTTCGGCTTCGATTCCCTCGATCCTCCTTGTCGCTCGTTTGCCCTCGCCCTGTCTCCGCCAGTTCCTTGAACGATCTCCGTTTCTTTTCTCTCGCTCCGCGCAACGATCGCGCTCTTTCTTTCTTCGACCTGTTTCCCGGCCATATAGCTGTCGCTCCCCTCGAAGAATCACCTCGGGGATAGACGTCCGGTCGGGCAGGTTCCAGGAGAGGACTGGTCCCGTCCCAGGCGGTTCCTCCGTCTTCCTCGTGGCCCTCTCGGAATCCTGTTATCGTCACGGCTATCTACCCCGGGACGAGTGACTCGACCCGTCCCGCGGAATGCCTAGGATTAAGCCTTTTTCGGGACACGCGATGCGTGTTCTCAGGGCCGGGGGATTCGGTAGCGTTACCGGACCCCCCCCCCCGCCCCCCGCCCACCCCGAACAAAAAGGAGAAATCGACCGATCCGATGGGCGGACCCGGCGAACGTTAATCGCGGGACCGATCGCCGGTATCGAAAGCCTGGCGACGCCTGGTTACGATCCTCACGCCGTTTACAAGCCCTCCTAGCTTCTTTACTCGTTTTTCGACCACGCTCACGGAATCTGGCCTTTTTCACCATTTTGGATAACTGTTTCTTTCTTTTTTTCTTGTTCACCCCAACCTAACCCGGCTCTTCGGTTTTCTTTCGAAGTTCCGGGAGAATCGTTCTTTGCTTTTCTTGACCATCTCCCAACTGGAGATGCGGCCAGCGCTTTCAGAAAGTGTCACTGGATAGAGGTGTGTCTTTATTAGGCTAAAAATTTCGGGCTCTATATGTTTCTATTTGTTGCTACCGATTTTTAGTTTAGACGCCATTGTTCGTTACTTTATTTAGTTACTTGTTATTATTAATACTGTTATACATAGAACTACTGAGTCAAAGTAACTCGGTACTAACTTTTTCTGCTGAAATTATTGAAATTATGAAAACGTTCTAAAACGAAATTATGAAAATGATTTCAAGGTATGATTCCATAACGGAAGTTAAATTAATATTTTTAGCAATGCGAGACGTACAGTTGTAACAAGTTTAATAACATTTGTTGGACACCTATTTCGAATCTGCATGTTCTGTTAAAAAAGTTATATTGTATAAAAAATGTAAATTGATGTAACACGTCTGCAATGCATTGGACTTTTTTTTCGTGGCTTCAACATATAATATGATTAATTTCATAAATATTATTAGCAATACTTGGCACAACGAGTCAACATCATTTAATTCTCATACGGAAAAAACTGAGTCTTTCTTGTCCCACATTTTCAAAGGCTTCATCTAACTTCTCAGCTTCTGAGGGATAAGTTAAACCGTCAGTTATCTACAGCTAATCTAACAGGAAGATGGACGCAACTCAAGGAAGTTTGTTCGAAAATATATTTCTAAAATTCAGAAAAAATATTTTTTTAAATTCTTAAACAAAATCCGTTTTTTAATTACTACTTTTATGATAGTGATTGATTGACTTCCATCTGAGTAACCACTTATTTCCAACTTAAAATTTACATTAAAAAATCGCAAAATCAGTTTTGGTGTACTTCATTTTAATTTGCAACATGAGGGAATACAGACTGAGAGCTTCATTAGATACATGTATAATATCGTAAAAAATTGTGGTTATTGATGTAAGGATTAAATGGTACGACTTGCATCAAAGGATAATTACCGACTCTTGAAGATTGTAGTACAGTTAACATGTGGATGAGGCCGTTTCATGTTAAACGAATATTAATTTTTCGCATAAAACAGATAAGCGGGGACAGTCGACAGTCTTCGGAGTTGCGTTTTGCGCGTGTTTAAAACGTCCAATATGGATCATCGTGTGCCTGACCACCCGCATGCAAGACCTCTTAACGGTCCCGACGAAATTCAGAGAATGACAAAAATTCCATTAACGCTTTATCTGAGTCATTTAAAAGCTGATATGCCATCCTGTTCAGCTGACTTCCGAATACCTGCGTGCGACTTGCGTATCTTGGCGAGCCGAATAATACAGTTATTTGCAATGCTTCTTATGCATCTTGTGCACATCTGCCGAGATTAAAACATGGAGATCCGAGTTTGTTTAATGAAACAACCGTAAGGTTGTGAACTGTTACATTCAAATTATTTTATCAAAAGTTAAACATTTAGGGATTGTAGAGATTATTCTCGTATAAATATTGCTAAATTATGTTTTTATTGTAGCTAGTATTATACATAGTGTAGCTTCGAAACAAATAAAAAGAGTAGTTGAATTTATTTTATGTCATTTTTATGTTATTTAGATGAATGTGTTTAACTAATACGTATAGAAAATGTTTATTTGTCACATTTTTTATACTTTTAATATAGTATAATAGATTTGATTTATGCATACATTAATATTGCTCAATTATTATTTTTTTTAGTAAATAATATCTCTAATTTACAGTTTATTTATGTCATTTGTCTCGTGTAAAATATTTATTATCGCTACAACTTTATCATTACTCTAGTACATTTTTTCATATTTTCTGCAACCTATAAAATGTGTATATTAGAAGATTACTGATTGTGATTATATATTATTATCTAAAAATGTGAAAGGAAATTCTTACACTTGAAGCACAATTTCTAAAGCCAAACCTAATAACAAAGTCAGAAATAATTAACTCTTTAAAAACGGTTATTGGGTCCACTTTGACCCAGAGATACAAACCTGCCATCTAGAGCAAATTTTGAGTGATCAATGAACCAGTGAACCAAAAAATCAACTTTTTTATCGCGATGAAGAAAGTTCACAAATATATAAACAAATATGTAAACATATGTAAAGATAAAAATCTGTAAAACGTACCTGAATTTAATAATTCTAGTGTAACAAGTTCAGAAAATCCATTTTTAGCATACATCGAAAGTACATTTTAAAAATGTACCCCTAAAGTTTGATAATCGTATTCGAGAAAATAACGAAATTATAGATCCTTTAGCTTGGAACATCAAAGGCTGGTGATAGAGAGTGTAAATATTAAACGCGTTTTTCTCGAAACCATGTTTTTCGAAATGATTGTATGTACCAATCTAACGCAAATTTCACAAATGTCTTCAGTACATCTACAATTATCATTGTTACCCTAATAATTCCAAAATATTCTTTTTTATAATTTCTACAATCTCTTAAAACCCAGAAGATATTGAGAAAATCGAAACTTTATATTCGAAGTGCCGCCATTTTGTAATTTTCGATATTTTTCTTTCATTTTGACACTGATTATAACCAGATGGATATGCAACACAATTTACTGTGTACAAATCACCAAATATTTAATCTAACACTATAGCGTTCTTATTCGAATACTCGTGTCCCACTGATTAGTTCGGATAACCAGGGTTCTACTGTATCGTAAATTAAACGAGTAAATGTGATCCAGATTATGTCGAGTTTGGTGTCATTTAAATCAGAAAAATGTCACTAATATCTTGGTTATGGTTTCACTAAAAAATCATTAGCCACTAAACAGTTTTTAGAAGCCACAGGTCACTTCAAGGTCATGTCATGAAAATCTCAGAACGCGTTTCAATATCGACTAGACTATTGGCAAGGGAAAAAATATACATTCATAAGAAAAAAATGTCGATGACATTGACAACTCCGAAGAAAATGACCTTGAGAAAAAATCCTTGTTTAAAACACCGTTTACATTGCATTCAAAATATTTGTTACCCGTATATCGAAACATTATTGTACCCAAGATCGGTAAGAAATTAATTAAATTGGCACGAGTCAATGACGAGGGTAAAAGATATCATCATCCACCGAATTGTCAAAGATATATGTAACAAGTCTGAAATCGGTTTCTGTAAAATGGGATATTGTCGCTTAGCCATCGGGGGTTTTTCAAAGGTGGAATTTAATTCGCGGTAGCTCGGACGATCGCGTACCTGTTTCAATACATCAGCGCTTGGGGCCTACGCGCGGAGTAATGGTATCCCCAGCGTATCTTCCGGGTCCATTATTGTCTAGCATGCCGATTCGAAATCACGTAACTTCAGCAGGTAGTCTTGATAGGATGGTGCAACGCGTCGGCTACACGGAAATCGGTGGAAATTACGGGTACGGAGGAGGGGCTGGAAGCGTAAACACGCGGACCACTCCGCGACGCGGATGAATGGATGGCGTTAAGCCTGTATTATTAGCAGATGGTAGATTACATCGATCTTTTTTTTATCCTGTCGTTCGGCCCCTTTATTCCCGCTCCCCCTGCACTTGGACACCCTCTCCTACTTCTCCCCCCACCCGCCACTCGATTCCCACTCCTCTAGGGCATCCCTTCCGCAGTTTATGCGCCCTACGAGAGGGCGTCGTCGCGCTGCCAATTACTCCGCGACGCGGCCCGTGCTTCGCTGCTAATTAATTTCTAGCGCGCCGAGCGGAAGCTGGTGCGGGTCGGGCGCCGTTTCAAGATACAAGTGCCGCTGTTAAGCGATATCGGCCCTTCGATTTTCTGTCCCGGCGATTTTTAAGTTTAACAATTAATTGCCAGATGTCACTGACTTCGAGGCTGTCTTGGCCTTCAACTTCGCTCGGTACATGTTTTTTTGGAAAATAAATCAATCATGAATGAAAATGCGGTGCTCCAAAATGATTTTGGAAATTGAGAAAATGAAACACAAGCGGTTACATTTCGAAGTAAAAGCTTTATTTTAACCCTTTGTACTATGATTTATTTTTAAGGAAATTAATAACTAGCGGATTTTTATGGGAAATTAAATTTTTCTAAGTTGTTCGTAATTTTCTTTTAATAATCTTAACAAGTCGAAAATAATGTAACAACATTGTGAAATTCATCTAATGTATTTACACTTTTGCCGTCACTTATCCATTTTTGCTATAAATGCGTTAAATCCATAATAATAAATCATTAATAACATAAATATTTAGTAGATGCTGTTCGAAATCTCCATCACGACTTTTACTCCATGTTATATTGCAAGGGCTTGAACAATTATATACTTGGCATCACTAGACAACGGATTTTATGCATTTATAACAAAAATGAGTAGGTGTAATTTAAAACATTTAAAACATTAGACGAATTTTAAAAAACTGTTATATGTATTATGTTCAACCTATTTAATATATTAACAAAGATAATAAATTTTTATCTCAGTCCAGTTTATTGCAATTCAGGTAGAAAATTTTTAATTCGCATAAAGATCCGCTACCTAGTAATTAGTGATACTGACTGCAAAGGAGCAGTAATTTTAATATTTGATTTCAGATAGTATAGCATTAAAGATCGACAGATATTGAAACAGGATATTACAAATGGGAACAACAAGAAAAACTTCATAAAAGTATGAATAAAAAGTAACATGTATGGATACATACCGTTCTATATGGATAATTGTGCACGTTTTACTTTTGTGCTATTGATCGTGAAGTCATCTTTTTAATTTTGTTACATACGTTTGATCTACGTTTCATCATACCTGGCTAGATACCAGAAGTGAAAAACGATAACGATGATTTAACTACGCGTCACTGTCCAGCAATAAAAATCGCAATTTTTATATTTTCCACCATACAAAACCCGTAGTTTTATTTCTTTCGCATCCGTCGTTTTTAGTCCCTTTCACACGAGCAACTTCGAAAAGTGCATTCAGTTTACAAAATTACTCTACACTCCTGGATTTAGCGTTCACAAATGATCCCACTCAAGAACATATCAATTTTCAAATTCCAAAAATCAAAAACACCTAAAATTAACATTCCAACTCTGTACTATTATACTGACCATTAAACATTTTTTAAATTATTCATCATCATTTGGTATTTAGGTTAAAATTGTTGCGTAAACTTAAACATATTCGTAATTTATAAACATTTGAAAACATTAATTTAAAAAAAATTGCACGATCGATAAAATATTTGCAAATTTTTGCAACGCACTTTAAAAATTGAGCTACATAGCTTAAAAGATTCTTATAAGAAAATTCTTTAATTTATATGACTGTTGTAGTCCTTTTATATTTTGTTAACAATTGTGACAAAGAATTTTGTAATAAATTGGTATTGTTACTATGTTTGATCCTTAGATAATGACCTCTATTATAGCGTGATTACTTTCCCTTTCCTTTGATACTACTTTCGAGAGGATATCTGTTATTAAACATTTGATTCTATTTAAATTTCGAGAAAATATTCAGTACAATCATTTAATCATTTAATTTTTTATAAACATTTGAAGTTTATTTCTCTGGGTGAAATTCTCTGAGTAAGATGTAATTTATACATAATTGATAGTAATTTCTAAATTTTAAACAATACATTTCAGTTGGTAAATCACTCGGAATTTTCACTTCAGACATTCCAGTCCTTTGCAACAATGGCGGCCAGCAATCGATGTTCCAGAAAGCAAGGTTTCGTAACAAACGAATAGCTCAGCCATTTTGTAACATTTCCACTTAAAAAGATTGAATCATCAAACTCCAAGTTACATTATTATACCTAAAAAAAAATTTGGATTTTTCAGTCGGTAATCATGTCTGATAAAAATTAAAAGGTAACTTATTTTTAAACCCCTTTAGAAGGTCCACACCCTTAACAGGCTGATCTGGTCGAGGCCATTTTGCACGAATTATTAGAAACTTTTTCAAAAGAACTACTGAACCTTCTGAACTGAGATTTTACACACATATTTATTGGCATGTTAAGAACATGTGTGATTTTTTAAAAACGAATCAAAAGAAATTAAAAATCTTGATTTTTTATAAAATGGCGGTATTTTTAAGTCAAATTACCGATTTATAAAATATTTCTCGACCTATAACATGATACAAAATTTTTAAAAAATTGCGAAATTTAAATTTTTTTGGTTCGTACATCAGGGTATGCGCAGAAGATCCCCTAAAAGTTTCAAGTCAATCGGTCAACTAGAATTTGAGATATCGTGGCAACCATTTCGAAGAAAGTGGTTACGAGAAAATCGCGTTTAAAAATTCAACTATCAGTATTTCATATTCCTGTAACTACGTCAATTTTACGAATTCAAAGAATTCCTTTCGCACACATATTCCACACCACTTATACGTAAGAAATTGCGAAAAAACAATCGATTTTCTGGAAATGAAAAACTAGATCACTTTAAGGGCTTTTCACAATTTAGCGATTACTCAGACACGTTTGATAAATTCCACGGGACGATCGGTATGGCGACTCTCGCAAAAAACGCAGCCGCAGGAATAGTTTCGAATCGCGCTAACAATGGGCCGAAAAACCGTATCGAGTGGTCGGCGAACGACAGAAATACGGTTTTACAATTCGAATTATCGGGCGTGATCGGTGGACGAAAACGTCACGGCTGCTCGACCCGGTTAGACGCGATAATCGATAATCATACCTGCCTGAACGCGCGCCAAACTGGCACCTCGGGCGACCGTCGAAAATCAATGAACGATGTGTCGGTCGGCTCTGTCTTTTACGATTGCTAATCACCGTGTGCCAGCGAGTGCCGGCGCATTTAATAATTAATCGCGATCGTTCTGTCGCCAGAAAATTCCGTTCCCTGGAAATTATCGGCGGGGGCAGGGCTGGGGATCTATGAGCCGGCTGGAACGCGGCGCAATTAGCCACGCTGCGAATTAACGGGAACAAAGCAGTCCCAGTTGCTTCGGTATTCCTTACCTGGCTCACTCTTTTCGGAAATCTCTCGCTTTCACCCTGCCGACTGTCATTCGATCCTTGAACGAGCTCCTATTTTTATCAAACTTTCGTTCATTATTTCTATACAGGATGTCCCAGAAAAGCGTGATTCCTAAGGTCATTAGAAACAACTTTTTCCTTTACGAAAATGTTCACCGCCGCTTCGTTGAGGAGTTATTAACGAAAAACACGGACCAATCAGAGCGTGGCTACAGCAGGCGGATTTCGGCTAGGCCAATGCCAACGCCACGATCAGCGGCACCTGTCATGTCGCCCAGCCGGAATCAGTCCGCAGTAGCCGCGCTCTGATTGGTCCGCGTTTTTCATTAATAACTCGTTAACAAGGCCGCGGAGAACATTTACGCTAAGGAAAAAGTTACTTCAAATAACCTCAGGAATCGCCCCCTTCAAGGAAATATAACATTTCTGGGACACCCTGTATAGGCAGAATTCAATGTGCTTCAGTTTTTTGCGAACATGTTGGTAAGTAGTAATTTCTGTCAAAAATGAAAGTCATATTCGTATTCAGAACATAAACACGATCAGAATATAACAGATGTCAAAGGTGGGGGGAGGGGCAAATCGAAAGTCATTTATATCTTACCTGTTCAAATATGGTACCGGTGGGTTGTTGAGATTATTCTGATTAAAATGAGTCCAAACACGATGTAAATCGGTCCACTTTTACAGACGTTGTACATAGCAATTATACATATGTACTTAATTTTGTTATTGATATTGTGCACAAAATTAGTCCAATGTCCGTCGTGTTTGGACTCATTTTAATCGGAAGAATCTCAACAATCAATCAATGCTACATTTGAACAATTGCGATAGCTTCATTCTCCTAAACCTTCTCCGTGCTGCGTGCCAGATAAGATGTATTAAAGTTTAAAATTTTTTAATGGGACTGCGAATCCGTGGGACCTAGCTAATTTCCCAGCAATAATTCGATGATTAATTTAGTCGGAATGAGGGGTGCGTCACGGAAAATAATCGTTTTACGTCGCGAGGGGTGGCGGGCGGCGTTGCAGCGACGCGTCGCAATTAGGTAAATAAATAATAGTTGACGCGGAAAAGCATAAGGCGCTTGGGAATTTCCTCGGGAACGCCGACAGGCGGGAAATAGAAGAGAAGAGAACGAAGTGGCGATGGTTGATTGTGCGAATACATCTCGAAAACGGGGGTTAGTAACTGTGACTTGTGGGTATCGATAGTAATTACAATTACATTAATCATGATAATAGATATATACTTAAATCACGTCTGCGTAATGCATGAAACAAACCGTTTTTTTGTTCAAAATCAACTTGTATTAATGTTGCTCTCATCGTTTTAGATTAGATTTTTAAAGTAAACATCATATTATAATTACATTTCTAATCTGTTGCAAAACATCTTTTTAAAATTACAATACTATGTTACTATCAATTGAAAACATTAATATATTTGGCAGTTGTATCCTTGAAATAGAAGCTGTCTCCCTTATTGTATAACATGTATACAATAAATATGTAGTTCCTAAAATTTCGTTAATTTCACATTTTTTACTATTGAATTTTCGCAAAAAGGTTCGTGTTTCAATTTTTTAATGATTTCAATTAATATAACTGATTCATGTCACGAATTTCATTCATTTTATTCATTTCCAATCTTATTGGAATGGTTATATTCACGTTGTGCTAAAAGATCATTTTATTAAGTTAAACAATTCGGTAAAAATTAATTAGTTAAATAAATAGAAAACGGCGAACATCATAAACTACATTTTTACATTAAAAATCTAAATACTGTTATATCACATTAATTCATTAATACTTTCATTAATACTTATACAGTGTTTTATTGAAATTTTTTAGTAATTTCCTCATTACATACTTATTCGACTCTTCACTCGTGTATATAAATATTAAATTTCAGTTTGACAGTTTGCATTATAAAAAACATTATTAAGATAAATTCACTGGTAAAACACAAATACATTTAATTATCGACACCATGAATTTGAAATCGAACAGGTGGGTAGATGAGGCAGTAATAATAATTATAAGTAGACGTGTATAGCAGTCTGCAGAGTGTGGATGGGTGGAGAATTCTAATACATTCACTATAACTAGTTTCATTTTCCTAATAATTGAAACCATTATTCAAAATAGTTCTTAGACTTCTCTTGAGGATTGAAATGTTTCCCCAATCATTTTTTATCAATAATAATTTTGATGAATATCGGAATTTTAACTTTGATTTGAAGAATATAGTTTCTAAATGTATTTTAAATTTTACGAAATAATTGAGATTGATTAAAGATAAATACTCATATAACAAAGTAATCCCATCCTCTTGACTTTTAAATTCTACTCTGATGATTTTATGACTAAATTGTGGATGATTATATAAAATAAAAATTCTTTGCTTTAATTGCAGGACTCGGGAGCAAAACAAAAATTTATTTCTCTCTTTACTAGTGTTACTAATTGTAAGTTGTAAAAAATGTTTTGATATTCTTACATTCATTTAATCTCTCTACTGTTCCAAATTATTCATCACAAATGCATCATCAAATCCATAGTCGACATATAACATTGCGCTTTCGGAACCTTTGTTCTGTTAGAAAGAAGAACGAAATGAAAAATAAATAAATATTCTATAGATTATAAGAAGAAAAAAAGAATTACAAACAGGTCGGGTGTATACATTTCCGTCGCGCGAATGCGGAGAAGAAAGATGACCGACGCGACGCGACGTCCCGGGAGCTTAACGATCAAAGGAGTGATCTAGAAAAAGCGAGAAAGACCCAGGCGCTCGATTTCCGGTCCGGTAACCCAATCGACTGGTTCTGTTTCTCTTGTACAAAAAGCATCGCCGCGATTGCAGGGCTCTTCTGCAGCGGAACGTTGTAATTCAACTTCCTGGTTAGCTGGCGAAGTGCTAATAGGAGCCTGCACCAGCTAGCTGCAGCGTTTCAGAGCCCGTTCGCAGCAGCAGCGCAAGGTGGTCAGCTCCAGACCGTTGAAAAGAACTTCCGTTGACGAACTCTTGACCTTGGCTGCAAGATCGGGATTCGGTGACGAGTGTCTCTGGCTGGACCACGCAGCATCCCCGAACTGGATGGGGTAGTTCCCATCACCGGGCCCTCTGCTCTCGAACCCACCCCTTCGACCCGTTGGCGACGAGGGATGAAATCTCCGGAGAGTAATGGGAGCTGTTTTCTATTAAAAGTTGAGCAGTTCGGCCGCCCGGAGCTACGTTTGCTGGGCGCGAAAATCTTCTTGACGTCAACTTTTTAACGGCAGCTGCGATTCGAGCATCGGTGACGTCATTCCTACCATCGACGTACCCTGATCACATGCTCATTCTTCTGCCACGTTAAACTTTCTGTTTGTTCACGTGGACAACATTTTGGGAAAGTGTATTCGTAAAATGATTTCTTTATCTACCGAAAGTCCATTATAGGGGTCTTCAATCCTCTATGGATGATTTGTACATAATTTTGAAATAAAACCTTTATTATTCATATTTTTGGATTTTGTTTTCTTCGATAGAATTTGGTGATTTTAGACAAGATTCTAATTCTAATTAAAGAATTTTTTTCTCACTCAAATTTGTTTCAACTCCATTACATTACATCTTTCCAAACCTCTTTCAATATTGTGCACTTTGTGTTTAACCTTGAAAAAAGTGAGTTTTAGAGGGTTAATAATTATGTTATATGATAAAAAAAGTTCTTGGTGGTCTTGCACTTCTAATTGCAAATATTTAAATCTTACTGTTAAAGCGATTATGAATTGAATTCAACTTTTCTCCTTACGTGTGAATTTTCTTTTACATATTTTGGAACCTACTGCATCGAGACCAAATTTATCTTTTTATCGGAGTTAGCACAAGTAGCTAATGATTTGAATTGGACACTATTTTGAAAATCACAATTTTGAAGGAACTTTAGCAACTCCGGGTCAAAATAGACCCAAATCCCGCCAACCCAGGGTTAATTATTTTATCTTAATATATGTAATTAATTTACACAACAGTCTAAATAAACTTAGAAATATGTAGCACAAAAATAGTAAGTTTTTAATAATGTAAACAGTCTTGAACACTATGTATAAATTACAATAATTTACGTTCAGTGTTCAAGGCTATTTGAAAGGGTATTTAAAAATAGTTGATTTTGTAATGTAAATGAAGTCACATAATTTATTTTGAATTTCTGTGCATCTTTCAAGTCCTATCTCATTCGTTAAAAGAACAGAGTAAAATTCGGCGAAAAAGTTGGAACAATAATTTTATTAGAGTCGAGAGCGACGAATAAAATGGATGAAGAAAATTGTGGAATACTAATTTCCGGGGTTGTATTACCCCCGGCAGGTGGTGAGTGCATCATTAGAGTTCTCGAAGAGACCCATCGTGGAAGTATTTTCAGAGAGTGAATGATGCTTATGCAGGGGTCTGCGCAACGCTGGAGAGCTTATAGTCTCTGACCCTCTTGCAACTTATACATCGTCACCGACCAAAAAAAAATCTGACACACATATATGATTAATAACTAGTAATATAAAATTTTACCAAACAAACGTAGAGTATGGTTTACATGGACATATATGAGACACAACGTTGCAATGAAATTGAATTTATAAACGTGCATGTAAAAGCATATTGAAAATTCTGCGTCGTAAAACTGTCGTGTTAAACAAATTTTATAATACTCGATGCAGGTTTTAATCTCACTGAACATAGATCTGTGAAAAGTTTCTATTGCACTTTATCCTTTATGATGTTGTAGGATAAATCGTTAGACCGAAATTTTGTGAACTAATTTTAATGTTATAAATGTCAGGATCCTTCCAATCACGTGGAAAGTCCACCTATGACGCTATAGCCGTTTGTTAGCGAAATGCCGATGAGCCACCATTTCACTTTCTCTTTACTTTCATATTTTTCTTCTCACTTTACTCTTATACGTACGATAGGTGTTCGTTTTAATAGTAGATATTTTTTTAGATTTTTAATTTTATATTTATATGTTTTAAAGATATTTTTCTATTCACGTTTGAAAAACTTAATGAATTCGGATACCTTAATTTCTTTAAAAACTGGAAAGATTGATTTGGGCGAAGAGTCACTGAACAATTTTAGGGAATATGCATTATTCATATATTACAAAATTAATTTTCATCAATTATTTATAAAGTATGCAGAAAATGGATTGCTGGTTGCTAAAAAATTAGAATTTAGGTGGAACGTTTGCAGATCTGGGTCATAATGGACCCGAGCGCTGCTGCCCGAGGGTTCCACAAAAATGAGTGCTCTCTTTCCATAATTTCAATAAGTCGAAAATAGCGTATCAATATCCCTCAGTTCTTCTAATGTCTTCACAGTTTTATGTTCATTAAAATCCACAGTTTAGTAGCAATCCACAAAGAGTTAATACAGTCAAATTAATCCACCAATCTTAATCTTGATGACATAACTAAATAATTTTTATGTAACGTTCTATGATTGCAAAAATTCGTGCTGGATTTACAGAAACGTCAAGATCTTTGAAGGAAAACTACATAAAAGCGAATAAGGAATACACCAGTTTGTAAAACGTAGGGAGGAAATTGTAGAAAATGGTGGTGACTAATATACAATTCATTAACAAATCTGTAATTTTAAAATGTACCCATTTGTGTTTTATTTTCAAATCGGATACGAACTTCTGCAATCGACTGATATTTATTGTCTAAGAGGCACAACATATTTGGAATATTTTGTAATGACTATGCTCGAGAAGTCACCCCCTAGGGTTAAATTACCATCAGCAGGTAACGTGTTAAAATACAAAGAAAGGGATCCCTCAAAAATTACCAAAATGGCCAAGATATAATCCACATGGTATACACACGGTCCAGAGATCAGGGTAAATAATGGTTGAAATGAAAAAGTTGAAATCCGAATATTGGAGACGCATCAAAGTTCGAGGTCCGGCGTTTCACTTTCTAATAGTTTAACACGCCAGGTAACTCACGTATGCTCTCGATAGCCCAATGACCAGGAGGAAACCCTTATATTAATTAGAGCAGTTAAGGGCAACTATCCCCTTCACGGTGGTTAATGTGCTTTGCCTGATTCGTCCCCCTAACGGGATTACAGGACGTGCGCGCGAGGTTTTGGCGTTGCTATGCAATCCCGTCGGTACACAGTGTGCGGATATGTGCCGGTGGCCGTGTTCGCGTGCAACCCCTATCCGTGGCCCGCCCCTATCCACTATCCTGTATCCTCTATATCCGTGTGAGCGCACACGAGCGCCCCCGGGGCCGGCATTCGATTGGCTTTCGGCCTCCGGCGGCGGTAGAGAGGCCGGCCAGCCGCCTTGGGGACCTAAGATCTGATTTCAAATTACACCCCGGGAATGGGCCGGTCGATTTATCTTGGAAGAGTCGCCGCAATTATGCACGGCTTGGCAGTTTCGGTCGCGGGCAAATTAACCCCCTCAGCGCGCGTTGCGGCCAAAGGTATTTCTTGCTGTCGCCCGACCCTCTCGATCGTCGTTTTTCGATCGGCCCGACCCGGCCTGATTCGGCCCGACCCGGCTCGGCCCGTGCCAACCAAGCCAAGCTGCTAAATTATGGCGGAAAATAGCGGGAAATTGTGGATCATCTGAAAATGGAAATCGTTGCGGAATATTTATGTAAATGAGACTGCGGAACTGATACCGGACGTTGCCCGCGAATTTTGCATTTTCTTATTCTTCTTGTTTCCCGCTCGCCCAAACTCCAGGAAATTAGGCGCGCTGGAATAACCACACTGTCGCGTCGTACTCAGAAGTATGTGGACGGTCAGTCAAACATTAACCGGATTTTGTATTGTACAACAATATAATTGTGTTACCTGGATATCACCAAGTGTATCACCAAGTGTATCACCAAGTGTATCACCAAGTGTATCACCAAGTGGACATGTCTTGCACTCAATCTGCACCATGGGTTGTTCTACTTCAGTGTTTTCTCGATAGCTGAAACCATGAATGAGCGATTAATTCTGATTAGTTTATTAAAATTATTTGAAGAATAAATACATTTTTATTTAATTTCTGTCTCTTACACTTAGAAAATTTTTATTTTCCTTAATACTTTGCCGTCTATTCCTGAAATTGTACACATTGAATGTCCATTATTATCACATAGGAGCACTGTTTTGAATTGACATTTGTTTTGAATTGACATGAAAATGTATTGTTAAATGACATAAAACATGTATTTCACATTTACTTAAAAAAAGTTGTAAAATTTCTTATTTTGAAAATTGTTGTGTACATCAATAAACTAATCCTCATCAGATTTTTAAAAAGTTATTCTGTTTCAAAGAGTGTACGGAGACTTTCCGATTGACTGTATATTAAAGTCAATGCAAAATACATAGCTTCCTTTCCTGGGAACTTAATTCAGACTGGATTTTGCCATGAAATATGATTATCGAGCTCCGCAGACATTTGATCCGTTCTCGATCGAATATTGTTTTTCAAGAAATTTTTCTGCACCACGGTAAAAATAGAAAATATTTGAAAAATCCGCGCGGGTAAATTGCGATCGAAGTCTGGTCGAGCACGAACCTTCGCGTCGCGTCGCGTCGCGTCGCGTCGATCGATGGGGTTGGTGAACGATGGAGATCTTTGAAGAACTAATTATTTTGGCTTCGACGATCGCTCTTCCTTCACGGTTTTCTACGCCGAAATCCCGACGTCTATCGGAATGTATAATCGAGTGACAGGCGACGTGTGCGTGGCAGCGCTTAATAAAGCAGCCAATAATGCGACTGATATGTCGCACCCGGAGGTGCGATGCTGGTCCCGATACCGAAATCCGTAATTACATCTTCGTCCCGATGATGACAAATGTCTGCCGCGGCGTATATATCGACGGGCTGGCTTCCACTTTTATGGGAACGGAAATATTGGGGACATTCATCACGGTTCTCAGATGGAAAAACATGCGGTGTACTTCCTGGTTGACGTGCGGTCTGGAAAATCAAGATTTTCGAGTCCTGTGTTCCTAGAACTTCATTTGGCGTCACTGTTTTGTTCGTACTTTTTAACGTACGTTCAGATTTATGGAGATATTTTGTTAATGAAACGTGTTAAACGAAGGATAATACCTAAAAACTGATTTTTGCAAATTTTTGTTACCTAGCAACGGAGTAGTTATTTACTAACTCGTGGGGTTATTGGTCAATCACCTTAATTTCAGTACTCCTCATATTTAGCTGATATATATCATTGATAGTTTTAGCTGAGATATATCATTTTAGCTCATATTATCTAATATAAAATTGTTTGACTACACTATAATTTAGCTAGCTATGGGTGCTGTGTTCCTCAAGTACTTTCCTTAAAAAACAAGTCATAGTTAATTTATATTATAAATTAAAATCGAAAATCTGAAATATGAAAATCGAAAAAATATTTAAATAAAAATGTATTTCTTGCCTTAATAATTTTGGTAAATTGAAAATTACATAACAGTATTGGTGACTTATTCTGGCATTGTGTCTGTTTTGTGTATTATTTATTCGTTCCTATCATAAATAAAAAACATTCGAAGCCTCATCAGCACTTTCCACATAGTTTACTAAATCAATAAAAGTCATTATTCAAACCTGCTTTTCAGGATTCATCGGTAACCAACATACATCTTTCCGACTATTTACACAACCGTGTACGTGTGTACCCTTTTTCAAATTTGTTTAAAATTTCTTTAACACTAAACGTACTACGCATTAAAAGTATTTGGCAAATATTGCCATATAAAAATGGTAACACTAAAATTGAGATTGTCTGTAATTTTCAATATAATAGATTAATAGATAAATCCATTATTTTCCATAAATGGATTTTTACAATTCCAATAATTGGAAAATATAAAACCGGTCATTTGATCGTGGTAGGTTTAGTGTTTAAATGGTCGTCGATAAATAGCAAAATTATTCCAGATGTTCATGTAGATAAATTTACATTTGCCGCATAAAAACATGTACACGTTGGAACAATAAAGTTCATTGAATATCATAAAACGTGTTGCTTATTGACACAAGGGTTAAAAAATGGCACTGTTTATAGAATTTTATTTTTCCGAGTTTCGTATAAATTTCCTCCCCACCCTCTAAACCCGTGTTAAATTGCATCGCATTTACTTCGAAATTTGCGCCGCAAAACCGAGTCCCGAAATTCCCCCTGTATTCCCAGGCGGGACATTTTTCAGAGTCCGGCAGTTCCGGCTCTCCTTTCTTCGCTGCCCTCCTAAAACGCAACTAATTATCGCGCGGATGCGCCCCTCGATCCGGCTTCTACCCCAGCGCGTCCTCTGGCCGCGCCCTTCGAAAATTCATCTTTCTCGAGGCCAGGTCTGCTCGAACATTCCGGCCGTCTCAAATTTCATCAAATCTGCTTCCCCAGTCTTCGCCGCATAACCGAATCTAAACTTTTCCCAATTTTCCCCGGCGAGCAAGCGAACGAGCGAACGAACGAACGAACGAACGAACCTCTCTTCGGGAGACCGGCCGCTTCACTCAATTTCCTGCAGCACGGTTCTCCTCGAGCCACCCCACCCACTCTACCTGTACACCGACCGTGGTTCCACGGCGTGTATCCCCCTTTGCCGCGTGGGGCTCCTGACGCGCACCTGGCGAGGTAGAGAGCAGGTAGCGTGTGCAGGGAGCCGGTTAATAAGGCAGCCAATAATGCGAGTCGATGTGTCGCCGCGGCGAGAGGCGGTGTTGCTGATTCCGACGCCGAAACGGCCGTAATTACATCTTCATTAAAATGATGGCGAGCCGTGTTGCAGCGGCGCCAGGTACACAGCCGGTCCGTGGGGGTGGATTCGGCCGGGTGTACGGGGGGTGAGCAGGGGCTGCGGGAACGAACGGTGGCGTCCGGGTGGGTTGTCAGAGGGGTAGACAGCGGCCGGGGGCGGGCGCGGGGGCGACGGGAGCGTGTGTAACACGCGGGTAACGTGGGCCGCGTGTAAACGCGCACCCACGCCCCACGTCCCACGCGTTCGTTCGTTCGTTCATTCCTGCACGATGGTAGAAGTGGATTTCTGGTATCTGTATCATGGTTAGCCGTCGTACGTAACGCGGCGACGAGGGGGCCACCGGGGGGGGGGCACCGGGGCCACACGGGGGGCCATAGAGCGGGGGCGGCAGTGTGGCGGTGGCGTGTGGGCCGGGGGCGAGTGCGGGCGGTGGGCGGCGGAGTGGTATAAATGGTGGCTGTGAGCGCGAGGTCGGTATACGGTGGAAAACCGGGCACGAGAGAGGGCTGTTAGAGAGGTGCAGGGCGAGAGAGGGCTGTTAGAGAGGTGGAAGTGGCGGCGGAGGTGGAGGAGAGCCACCGGAGAGGATATGACGCTCGGGGAGGGTGAGAGATGGAAAGTGGGATCGATGCGTCGCGCCGCGGGCCGATGCCTGCTCGCACTTTCAAACTGACACCGTCCTGCACGCGCGAGAGACTATGCGCTCTCTGTGCGACCGGGTGCGACCGGGTGCGACCGGATGCGACCGCGTGCGACAGAGAGATCGAGTTCGCTCGTGCTCGCCCGTACTCGCTCTCGCGCGACTCTGTGCGCGGCGATGCTTTCACGTGCGCTGTACTGACGTTTCGTGTCCAATACCTTATGCTTTGGACCGGGACGTTCGTGGACGTCCGGCGAACGCGTACAGCGGTTGTTTATCGCGCCGTCGGATGCTGGCTACGGAAGTTCGACCGCGGCTGCCGCGTTTGCATCTTGGTGCCGCGGCCGGAACTCAATTTTCAGGTGCCCCGAGACGACTCGAACGCTCAACTGACTTTTTGATATATCGCCCCTCTGAATTCGGATATTTTCTTCGCCTTTAGACTAATCATTTTCCAATGTTTTTCGAGATGTTTCACGACCATTGACTCGAATTCAATGGCTTGAATGACTCGAATTTTGCTGGAATTTTAATGCATTGTTAACTGCTTCAAATTTTTTCAACGCTAGGTGAATTGTTTAGTTGCACGAATAAAGATAGGACGAATTATTTCATATTGTACCATTTGTGTAAGCTTAATATTTTTATATTCCAATATTACAATATATTAGAATAAAAGAAGATTCTAATATTATTGAATACCTATATGTAAAGGGTCGTTTTTTTCAGACCGATAGAACTTTAAAGTTAAACAAATAACACAAACAGTTAACTTTTGATGAAAAACCTTCTTCGTTTGAAAGATCAATTCATGGTATTAATATTTAAAAATGACTTCGGACATATGGCCACCGTGACTGATCTTGAAGAAGCGCATTCTGTCAATTCAATTTTGGGTCACTTTTTCGAGCATTGTCGGCCGTATGTTGGCCTCCAAGTTATCAATTGTTGCTGATTTATCAGCATAAACCTGTGACTTCACGTAGCTCCTTACGCGTGTAAACTAAGATTTTCGCGCAAAATTTTCACGTGGTGGACGGACAGAGGCCCAATTGCTGCGACCGACGACGAATCGATATATTTGGATCCTCTTGGACACTTTCGTTTACAGCGGCAATATTTGCTTCAGAACGCACAGTGTGATCACGTGTTGGCGTTGTTGCATCATGCTGAGAGTATGTGGTACGAAATCTATCCACAGTTCGACGGATGGCTTGCCCCGATGGAAGATTATGTGCACCATAATAATCACGAAGTCGTCTATAAGTCTCGCGAATCAACGACCGATTTTCATTGTAAATTTGGATAATTCTCGACCGTTCCTCAAGCGTGAGTCTATTCATGATAATTTGCCAGAATTAATTTGCCTTTGTATTAAAATAAAACAATCACTTTTCACAAGTGCTGCCAACAACATATATCGTTGTTGAACACTAAAAGGGTTCAGTATTTGCAAAAGATTTGCATTCTAAATAAATATTGAAGAATTATATATCACACCTTCGGGTGCTCAGTACAGTTAAGATTCTATTGAAACTGATTAAATAATTTTGCACTCCCACTGTACATACAAAATGTTTATTCTACGGTACGTTCAATTAAAAAGAAAAGTATGGGACCGTAAATAATTAATTATGTTTAGCATCTTGCAAAACTGTTACCAAAATTATGTGTAATGGAAATTGCATTGTTGAAAGAAAACTTTAAAAGATAAATGTACTCAGGAATATTATACAATCACTAAAAAGTCACTATTCATAAAAGAATAAATTTTAATTTAACAAAATAAAGGGATTACTCCATTTTAAAATATTCTAGTGACTTTTGGACTTTCCTGTATGAGTATTGTGGAAACTATTTAATATTTTCGACCGAGAAATGCACATTATATGTGACACTAAAATAAACTATGTATTATAAATGACTCCAATCATTTTTAATGAAGAGAGTATATAAAAATAAGAAAATAATCAAAGAATTATTTTAGTCACAGTTCTAATATATGAATAAACAGAAATATTTTGTTGCACTGACTGGTGTAACACTTATCCTTTAACTTGGGTTTGATTTATTCTGCAGAACTGTCTATACACGGCCGCCCTTAAATATTTAGTGCAGCGTATTTCCGCCGAGGAAGAAAGCACCGCCAGCAATCTCGGCGTTCCTCAGCGAGGAGCGCCATGAAGAACTCAAAGCAACACCTCCTCCTGCCTTCGCGAGCAGCCACGTGAATGCGATTTTCGCTGCTTAATCCGTGACAGCTACTCCGCGGCCCTTTTTAATCTTGCGACCTCGATTTACGAGCTATCGAACCGGCTGAAAGTCGAAGCTTCTTTGAACTCCGCGACTCTCTGGTCGACTGAAAAGCCCCGTGAAGTTGGAGTTGACCCGGTCAAAGGGAAATGATCAATTCAAACGGCGATTCCAAGCTTGTGAAACTGCGTAGACCATGTAAACGCGTTGGCTAGCCGGTGCCAAATGACGATGCTTGCCCCATTCCTTCTTCTTTGATCGCTGGCTATAGAAAATTATACGTTGATACATTTGTGAGAAATGTGTGCTATTGGAATATCTAAAAATAACGGAGATCATGCAATTTAGTATTTAACATTTTCCGTATTTTTAAGATCTTTCGAGGCATCTAGAAATGTAACACTTACAGTGGGTGTACAAAGTATTCGTACACCTTTTAAAAACGAATAACTTTTTCAAAATTCGACTCAACAGCTTGAGTTTTTTTAGACGTTAAAAGGATTAGTTTACTAGCTAATGTGTAAATAATTTTTTTTTTTTTGTTACTGGTCGCAATTGCGAAGGAAAAATTAAAGATCACGATTTTTAAATTTTTTATCTGTGCCTGTAATGAAAATTTCAAACATGTATTTTGTAAATCTAAGGAAGTTATATACATGTACAAAGTTTCATCGAAATCGATCAAGGTTGTTATGAAATATAAATAATTGAAAATAGCAAAAATTGTAAGAATCCGCGATTTAAATGATTCGCAAACCCTAAATTCAAAGATTTTTACATGTTACAATTTACAATGCCCATAGCTTTTTTATGCGTCAACCGATTTGAATGAAACTTTGTACATGTATATAACTTACTTTACAAAATACATGTTTGAAATTTTCATTACAGGCACAGATAAAAAAATTAAAAATCATGACCTTTACTTTTTCCTTCGCAATTGCGACCAATAACAATTAAAAAAAAAATTATTTACACATTAGCTAGTAAACTAATCCTTTTAACGTCTCAAAAAAACTCAAGCTGATGAGTCGAATTTTGAAAAAATTATTCGTTTTCAAAAGGTATACGAATACTTTGTACACTCACTGTATGTATATTTTTGCATAGAATTTTAATGTATCGAAAGTTTAAAAAATTCATACTTATTAGTTCTCAATGTTGGCTTAGTATGTTATATTGTATAAACCAAAATGATAAAGTCCACTGACACGTTAAGTGCCGAATATCAATCTAAAAAATTCCCAAAAAATGTAACTTAATTAATGAAACCGAAGTCCAGAAAGTTCAACTTTATCATAGTGGATGCTATTTTAATCCTTCTGCATTCCTAAAATCTTAATCTTCGACTTATTTAAGTATTACACGATACATGATTGGATATATCAGTGAGACAGTAATAATCCAAGGACAGGACTTTTTTGTTGTTAATTATTTTTTTACGAAACTTCTGCCAACATATTGGCAACATTTTTCTGATTAAAACGAGACTTGGTGGAACCACCATTATCCGAACCGAATCCTTCATTATTCGAATACGTCTTTCCGTATACAACACCATCCATTCTACAAATCAATAGAGATTTAGTCTGACACTCTAACTAAGTAACGCATTCGTTCCACTAATACTAATTGGTACGGATAATGGAGGTTCTGCTTCATCATGGATTAAACGAGTAAATACGATCGCAACTGCATCGTGTTTGGTGTCGTTTTAATCAGAAAAATGTCACGGATATGTTGGTCAAAGTTTCATATAAAAATTTTCAATTGCACACAATTAGTACCGATATTTATTCGGTAATCTTCCCTATGTTCAACGCTATCGATAAAATACCAAAGAGTAGCGCCTGTACACGATATAAATGACACTTCGGACCGAAACTTGTCGCATAACTATTATTCCTAAATTGCTCAAGATTAAAATTTCAGATCTCCACCGCAAGCGGGTCGTTCGACAAGGCGGGAGCTATCGAATTAGCGAGCACATCGAAGGAGTCTGTGGGCGTTCCGATACGGCGCGGAAAATCCTCACGGCGATCGTCGACACACCGTCGGAAGACCTTCAAACACTTCGAGCGGAAAACCGTCTCTTGAAATCGATCGTCGCTTCCGACTGCGTTTTTCCCCGACACGATTTCCTGCGGGCCGGGGCCGCAGAGAGAACCGGAGTCACCTGCCCCCTCCGCGCGGGTCCCGTGGACACCATCAGCCCACGGAGTTATTCATGACCGGCCGAAAGTGGCTCTCGATTGATAATCCAGCAAGTACAGCTCGATTCCAGCGCTCGCTGCCACGGTTAAGCGGGGGACGAGAAGGTGGGGAGGTGGGGAGGTGGGGAGGTTGGGGGATGGCAGGGTGTCGGGGGGTTGAGGCTCGAGGGTTCGTGGGGGTTGGGGTTGAACGTGGAAGCGGGGCGGATCGAAGCGGGTAGGGTCGAAGGTTCGGTGCAGACGGGCGACACGGGGACATCGAAATAGGGCTAGGGTGGGTACCCTCGGTAATGTGATTGCTCACCCGTTTCACCTCGTCCCGGACTACTTGCCGAGTCGTCGTTCAACTCATTCCGGATCCAACGAACCCCTTCCCTTGTCAGCATCCGGAAAGATTTCCCCTGAAAACGAGCGACGGAGAGAGAGGGATGGGGCGGGGGGTTTCTGTTGCCGGACGGAATATAATTCCTGGCTGCGGAGAAGGAAGTGGTCGACATGCAACCGGCCGGCCTCGGTTCCACCCTCTGGGAAATACGCGGCTCGAGGAAGTCGGGGGTGGACAACAAGTGGCCAGCGGGCTTTCGAGGACTGCCGTCCTGCTACGGGTTGTTGACTTTCCTGTCTCTCTTTTTTCGGGAGGCAGGCGAGCCCGGGCCGATCGATCCTTTGATTAATTTCGCTCATCGACTCGGGATTCCGAGACGATCGTCTTTTAATCGCTGGGAAAAAGATGTCCTTCTGTTCTGCTGATTTTGGACCTTCCAACCGTTCGCAGGGCAGGTTCATCTGACAAATGCATATTAAATAATAAATATTTTTAAACTGAAGCGTTGTAGCAGTTGCTCGCAGAGTTGTTTGATACATTCAGCCTCTACACATTCGTCGATCGTGAGCATTATCCTATTTCATTTGCAGTGCAGCACATCTGTGCTAAAATCTTTTACTTCACCGTATCTCCCCGATACACCGCAATGTGTCTCGTGTAGACGAGTAAAAAAATCGATTTTTTTTTAGTACACAGGGTGCTTCCAAGGTGATTCCACGTGCTGCAATGAGTGGAAGAAAAAGAACAACATTTATCTGTTTGACTCTTTGGTTGCGAGAAAAATGAGTTTCGAGATCCGTTGGGTTCGCGTAGCCTATTGTTTGCAGTAAGTTGAATCGGCAGGTCATGAACAGACAGTTCAACCGATTCGTATCTTCTAATATACCACGCGTACGCAATTTTCAAACTCGGTTTTTTAATAGATTGTTCAGTAGAGGCAACACTTGCCAATGAAGATGTTAAAAATGAGACTCGAAATTAATGTTGCCTAGGAGCTGCAAAATTATTTAGACTATCTAGATGAAGTTGAATAGTTTCTGAAGTTGATATCAAATATACATACGTATATGTATAAGTAGATCAAATGAAAAACAGTGATTTATAGAATTTGAAAATACTGTTAGATTAATTCCAACTCATTATCATAATTAACCAAAAAGAAATGAATATCTATGTAGCTCCTGTACCTTAAAATGAATGCAGATAATTTCAATTTTCATAAAAAAACTACAATCTAGTTATCACATTTTATTATATGTTGAATATATTCGTAACTCAACAACGATTTACTTTACACGTGCTCAAATATTCCAGAGTTATTTCATAACCATTCCAACTAGATAGTGTCAATAGTATTAACAATAATCACTGATTCGTCTTATGTACACTAACTATAGGTAAATTATGTACAACAAAAAAATATTACCAAGCACTTTCGTAGTGGATGTCTAATCAATTCTTTTTAGAGAGCATACCGGATGGCGGAGTTAACCGTTCTAAAACCCTGCAAAACAAGAAGAAGATATCGGATCGTAAATTGCTAAAAGTAAAAGAGGAGCCGAGATTTCGCCGTCGGAAGACGGAGCGGCAATCACCGGGAGACGATCAATCTCGTAGCGGCGATTTTCAGCCACTTGTGGTCACCCACAAACTGTAGCCGCAGCGGAGACAGAGGGGTAAGGGTGGCTGCGAAGGTTGAAGGTCAATCGTTGGACGCTGGAAGGGGCGAAGAAGGCGATAAGGGTTGCTCTGTCTATCTAACTTTGATCTGACAACTTGCCAGTTCGAATTCTTTTTTATTCTACAGCCCCTGGGGGAAGGTACTCCGCCGAATCGATTAACGCAATCACTGCAAAAATTATGCCATTAACCCATTTAAACGTAGACATTCATTAACCCTCTTATATTAGGGTTAAGATTATGGTTTCTTATACATGATACAGTTCATTAGGAAAAACTAACGTACAAGTTTCATTTTATCCATTTGGCTTGGCGTTAAATGTAGAAGGTAAAGTATAAACAATAATAATAACAATTAGAACGTATGAACGATGTGTTAAAATTATTGTATCGATATAGAATATAATGGAAAAGACCACATTTTGTGCGTGTGTAATGACTTAATTCCGTCAGTCTATGATTTAAATATTCTTAACTATTTTGGTAAAAGTAGAATAATGTTGCGTGGTACATTTTATAGTTAAATACAAATGTTTAGCTGACACTCCTATTTCTCTTAAATGAAAATCATTTCCAATAGACAAATCGTCTCATCATTTTATTTTTCACAGTATTTTTCACACTCGGAGTAATAATCACAAAAACAATGGACCTAAATTTGGAACAAACACTAATAATTTAACTTATGAATACTATACATTACTTTTTTATACCATATCCACTGTTGACAAACGCTTAAATAAATACTTCATTAGTTATTACAAAATAAAAATCCCCTTGTCTTTATGTTTATCTTATATTGTTAGTAACTTATATGTATATGTTTCCACTTATTACAGTTTCAAACTTTTATTCCTTTCTTTCTTAATTTTTCTTTTTCTTTATCATTATTGATTGTTTGAGTGTTGTAAGTCGTAGTTATTATATTATGTAAAAATTGTATGATCAAGAATTTTTGTAAATATACTAAGCTGATTAGTAAAATGATGTTTAAATGATACGAAATATATCATACATGTATAATTAGCCTTCAGTATCCGTGCCACAAAGGACATTTAAAATATGAATTGTATCCTCGACAATTAACGACAATCCACAATAATTAATGGCAGTTTTTCGTATTAAAAGAGTTGTCATCAGTTATTAAGCAGTTAATTAGGGTTCTTCAAGTGCTCGTATCCGGAAGATGACATTACATAATTAATTCACCGGTTACGCAAAGCGTGTCGTTGTTCGTAATTAAGCCTGGTACCTTTTACGGTCGTTTAAAATGTCGATTACAGAAATTCGCACTGGGCGCGTGGATGTTCGCGAATTTTCGCGAGTTGAAATGATACAGTTATCGCTGCTACATACAAAAGCTAGCGAAATTCAAGGCAATGTCCTCGTATTGCGACTACCGTCCAAAATTCGACGATTCGACGATTCGTCGAAATCGATAATTGCAATGACTGAAAATTACTGATGCATGTTTCTTTTTATTTTTTTGAAATGCGCAATTTTTTAATGCATGAGAAACAACCTTCTCTTGGTAAATCTGTTTACGCAAACGTTTAGCAACATTTTTTTATTCATGCCAACGTTAATTGATTGGTACATATATGTACACATAACTATGGTTGTAAGTAGCAATAAATGTTCTAGTTTGCATACTTAACTAAGCTTTAAAATGTTGATAGTAAATCAAGATCAATAAATTATATTTTTGTCCATAATTGTTAAACACGAAAGTATGTAGACGCCCGTTGAGATGATAGTAATGAAAATATACCACAACGCATTTGTTGGATATGCGATTTTCTAACAATTGGTAACATGGAAAATTTGCGAAATTTTTACGAGCTTTTCTATTTTTGTTTTTGACGTTTAATAAAATTCTCAAACCTCGTTTCTTGCTTAAATGTATACAAATTTTGATCATCTTCCTCCAATGCAAGTGTGTAGAATTAAATATATAAAAAATAAAGAAATAAATATATAAAAATTGTTAAAGGAAAATGTAAATATCTACTTTGGATCAAATTCGTCTAAACAGTATTAATATACGAAGGGTAATATACTATACAAACTTCTAATTAATTCCAGCGTCTGTAAATTAGCGTTGTTCCTCCGTATTTGCATAAACAAGTGCAGTTTACCCAGGGTATCGCCCAGGGTATTAAGAACACCAAAATGCAAAATGAACGCGTTCATTTTATTGTAATTCTTGACTGAACTTTTAAAAAAATATTGAATTATGATGAATTATTTGGAGTATTATAATATATGGAGTATATAATAATTATTTGAAGTAAGTAGAATCGGTAGGTCATGACCAGGTAGGTCAACCTCGATTTTTCTCTGAAACAAGACGTTAATCAAAAACATGCTATTCCTTCTATTCTACCATGATTTATGAAACACCCTGTATATCCTTAACAAGAAAAATACTTATTTTTGAAAGTATTACCAGTGACGCTAATTATCTATGATTTATAAATTAGGTCCAACACAGACCCGGTCCAAATTTGACTACTCTCTACGTTGCATTTAGTAATATATTTATGCAAGAGAGGTAAGCAGCGAAACAAATACAGACAGCAAACCCGTCAACCCTTAAGTTGTACAGTGTTTACTACGATTACGAAACATCACATTAGGGCCTTTCTAAAATTCTGTGTAAATTTTCCCAGATACTTTTAAGTGTATAATTTAAGACTTGTAGACTAAATTAAATTAAATTAAAATTAAAATAAATTAAAATTTAAGACTGTAATTACAAACTTGATAGTTGGAACTATTAGGGGTGGACGGGTACCCGATCCTCTGGTCGGTTCGGGTTGGGTCGGGCCGGGACTCGAAAAATAGTGATACTCGGGTACCCGAAAATCTACGCCCTTCGGGAACCCAAACAATATAAATTTTCGGGTTCCCGACTCGAATTCGAATTTCCGGATACCTGCCCACCCCTAGAAATGATCCATTTCACTAAATCCAGAAAACTAGATTTAGTTGGATCACGAGAGACCGCAGCATACGCATCAATTAAAGGATATATAATAGAAAGTGTGATTGGATGGACAGGGACCGTACTGCATCGGTGTTAACACGGCAGCATCTTCGAAAATCTTCAATCGTAATCGGCCCCCTTAGCAGATTCGAGCTGGCAAGCCCTCGGTAAGCTGCAGCCGATTAAGCCGTGCGTTCGTTTCACGCTTGAGCCAGCCCTCTCTATCAATTACCTCCTAATGCTCATGCAAATTGGCTGCGAAGCCCGACGTACGACTCGGGCTGCAGTCAATCAAGCGAGCGTTCGGTCCCAAGTTGCCGACAAACTCGACAAGATAAATATCGGTGAAGCTCGACGGATTACCCCGTCGTCGATAACGCGACGCGAGCGGGGTGGTCTATGATTTCAATCTAGCCCGTGGGCTGTGGGACTGCGCCCGATTCCCTCCACGGAGGCCATCCAATTTCCGATCGTTCCCTCGGCGTTGCTTGATGGCGACGGGACGCCGGTCGAGGTTTACAATTAAGCTGTCGGTCGGTCCTCGTCGAGTCCCGCACCTCTCGCCTCGCCGCCGCGCCGCGCCGCGCCAACAGCGACCCGAGCCGCGCCGCACCTCGTCGCTCCTCGGCGGCGGGGCGGACTGTCAACACTCCTCGTAAAAACTTCATCGTCCAATTTGCGCCTCCGCGCCGGGGGTGGCACGGGAACGAGGTCGGACGACGGCGGAAAATCGCGCGGTGATCTTAGCCGCTTCGCAAACGAATCTTGTAATGGAGACTGGAGGTGGGGGCGGGCCGAGGGTGCCACCACCGGAGGTGTCGACGACGCTCGAGGAGAGGGTTGAGAAAATAGTCGGGAGCTGGAGCCGTAGACGGCGCCCGTTCCGGGAGGAACAACCGCGAGAACGGCGAGACGAACGCTGCGAGGAAAGAGGAACGGTTAAACAGTCTGGCTGGCGAAGATCGAAGATTAAAAAGAGGGAGAAGAGGAGAAAATTATGTAGGCAGACCGATGAAGCTTGGAGGAAGGTAAAAGAACTAGGGGACGCTGGGTGCGAAGAGAGAGAGGGAGAGAAAACGTGGAAGAAAATCTCCATGTGGATATCAAGCTGCGAGTGATGGCAGATATTATAGGATATTTATTTTTGGTTGGAAGTGCGTATGGGAGTTGTTGTTCACTTCGTAAATTGTTGCACAACGGTTGGGCCTCAACGGAGTCTCCTCGTTGAAAGGTGTTGGTTGGGTCTGGGTTAGAATGCAGAGCGCACCTGGTCTGTCAGGTACAACCTAACGACGACGAGACGAAGCTGCGAGGAAAGAGGAACGGCTAAAGAGCCTGGCTGGCTAGGAAGATTGGAGATTAAAAAGAGTGAGTAGAGGGGAAAATTATGTAGGCAGACCGATGAAGTTTGGAGGAAGGAAAAAGATCTAGGCGACGCTGGGTGCGAAGAGAGAGGGAGAAAAATCGTGGAAGAAAATCTCCATGTCGATATCAAGCTACGGGTGATAGCAGATATTGTAGGATATTTATTTTTGGCTAGATGGTGCGTCTGGGTGTTGTTGCTCACTTCGTAAATTGTTGCAGAACGGTTTGGCCTCAACAGAGTCTCCTCGTTGAAAGGTGTTGGTTGGGTCTGGGTTAGAATGCAGAGCGCACCTGGTCTGTGAGGTACAACATAACGGCGACGAGACGAAGCTGCGAGGAAAGAGGAACGGCTAAAGAGCCTGGCTGGCTAGGAAGATTGGAGATTAAAAAGAGGGAGAAGAGGGAAAAATTATGACGTTTGGAGGAAGGAAAATGACTAGGGGACGCTGGGTGCGAAGAGAGGAACGATAGGAGCTGGGAAGTTAGCGAAGGAGCAAGATTTTCTTGTCCTATGACCGGGTCTCGAACGATCCAGTCACCGGACACGACAGTTAACGAGTAGGGGAGTCCGCATTCGGTGGGCTAACAGTTTTTGAACCGCAGAATCTCTGTCTTTTGTTCACCAAACGTTAACGGCCGAAGACTTTTTACCATGCAAAGATAGCAATTTTCCGACTACGGACAGTAGTAATGTAAACTGTATTATTACAAACAATGTAGTAGATTAGGCTCCCTAGTCGGGGTTAGGTAGATCTAGCAGGTTAGTCTCCTCGTTTCCGTGCTGTTCAGTTTGTAGATCCTCGGAAACTTATGTTCCCTACAGTACGATCTATCGGAATCGTTCGATCCCCAAAGGGTCAACACGTTGATTGCCAAACAACCAATCCTTAAAAGTCCCCCAGGGTCAAAGATCGAAGTTATTGTAATAAAAACTGAAAAGTCGAAATTCTAAATAGGTGTTGTATACCCGATAACCCTAGGCCCTAGTTAAACGCCAACGCATCACGATAATCATGCCATAAACACTTGAATCATCAGAACCAAACAGACCCTTAGACTTTGTCTTTTCCACGTCATCCTTTCCACAACAAACCTTTTCTACTCCCTTCCACAGTTTCTTAAAAAATTACAGATATATAGCAGCCCGTCGAAACAGATTCAGAGCTTCTTCTTGCATACTCCAGTGGAGAAGGTTACGTCGCTGTACCTTAACTCTCGCCACCGTGTACATACTTAAATAAAACTCTTCTCGATTTTATTATAAACAGTTCTACTCGATTTCCAAACCCGGAATCCAACATAGGAATGACATCTTCAACCCCTTCAGATCGCGCGAATCCGAATGAAGTTTGGTTCAAGCAACTTCTGAGTAAAATCGATTGTTAAAGATAAACGTAAAATTATGTCACCCACATATGACTGACGCGACGTGGTAGTCAACGCGTTAAACTGCGGGTGGTAGCAAATATTACTGGATATTTAGTTTCGACCGGATTTCGGTAGTTATTTTTCAGTTACTGAATTTGTTCGGAACGGCGAGTACTAGAACTTGAACGGGGTCTGTTCGTTGAATCCACGGTGAAGTGGAAAAATTAATCGAAAAAGTGAAGAAGCGGTGGGTAGGTACGGAGAAAAAGAGGAGCGAGTAGAGAACGTACGATGACGTCGGATGAGGATGAAGGAGAAGGAAAGAAATGAGAGGGGTGAAAGAAAAGGGGATATGACAGGGAAAAAGCGAAGTGAGAACTGGTAAGGGAAGAAAAGGGAAACGGGAAGGAGAAAACTCGGCGGGCGAGAGAAATATTGGGGGTGGAACGAAAAGACGAGGGTGTGAGCGCGGCAGAAGGAGAGATTGCAGTTGACTAGCAAGGCTCCTGTAATGAAATCAAGGGTGTAATGGCCCCGTCAGAGCGCAAACCCTCTACGAGCAACCTCGATTCTCTGTAGTCACCCCCATTTTCACCCTCCCCCCCCCCAACCACCCCTATTTTCACCCCGCCTCCCGCCTCGGACAGTTCCCGTACTCTTCTAGCTTTGACGTACCGTAAAACCATTACACTTTAAGGTCGCTGGAGCATCGAACGTTTGAATGTCATGCCATTGCGCGCGTATCGCTTTTCGCCTGTTTAAATGTACATCATTCCACGGACAACGCAGGTGTCTCGCCCTTTTGTTCCACCCGGACCGAAATCCCTGTAACCCTTTTCCCAGAAAGTCACCGGGAAGTTAACTAACTCTGGATCTTCCGGATTCAATTTTTCTGAACACGAAAGTATATTGGATTATTAGCATATCTTGCACTATCACCGTTGCAAATAATATAGATGCAAATGTAAAAAGAATATCGCGGAAGGCTGTATCTAAACTGTTCGAGATGGATTGATGATTGTAGGAGTACCTTCTGGATTGATATTTAATAGGACAGTACTGTGGATGTCATTCTATTCATACTTTTTTTTGTTAGCCGTAATCAGTGTACTGTTATAGAATATACTTGAAAATTGTTAGTTCATGCCTGACTGTAATAGTTCTGATTGAACAAAATTAACCTCTCAACTAAATGATTTTGTAATTTTGATCACATAGACTGAATGTCAATTTTAAACGAACATAGAACCATCTCAAAATACAAATTGCGGATCTCACGATAACATTCGATTGCTTTCAATGTGTGTGATGTCATTCGAACAAATGCTGAATAAATTAAAAAGGAAGATTCCTTTAGCGTGACGTATGTGAACTTACAATAGAATTACTGCATAAATTTCAACATGAAGAAGGCATCATAAATGTTTTGTTTTTGTGCGTGAGTTTTACGTCGCATCGCCCTTCCGGAGGTCATTATCAACACCTTGGTCTATTGTATGTCATCGTAGATTTTGGTTTCTTTCAGAAATTTCAAGATGGCTTTAATGCGACCTTGGGACGTTACGAGAATCTCTAATTTTTATTTTCGTCTTGAAATCAAAAATCTATTGTATTCGAATAGTACGTAGTTTGTTGTTATTGGATATGGGTGGTAAGAGTATAGACACTGGTACTTTAAAAATAAAACTGTTCTTTATTACTCGGCGGGGGAGGAAGCTCTTTACTCAACAAATTCTTAGCTGCGACTGGCTCCGAATGGAAAACCTCTGAAACCCCAAATGGAAACTAGGGTACCCTGGCATCTTCAGATTATTTAGGTTAGGCTCCACAGTCCGGCTCTTGGAAACAAAGTATCAAAATGGGATACCTCGTAATCTCTCTTTAGAATACGATTCTGAGATCGTTGATTAATTTTTGACAACGAACAGTAAGTCCACTGTGCGTGTAACTTATTGATAATTCAACAGTTGTTTAAATTTAATTCCATAGATGTGTTGCAGGAAGGAGGGTCGATTTTATTAATGAGAGATGAATCTGGAGTATCCCCTTTTGAATCACGTTAAGACAGGCCAGTGGATGTTAAAAATCTTGAACTACATCAGTAAAATAAAATAATAAATAATAAAAGTGAAAATAAATAAAAAATAATAGTAAGTGTCATATTTTTGTTCAATTTAAAATTGCATGTAGAACAGCGGACGAGTTTATTTTGAGCCACCCATGAAGGTATTTAGCAGCAAGTTTTCTCGCAGTTTGTAGCAGGCCTGAATTTAACTGAAAATGTAAACTTTCGCCGGTGCGCGAGCAGGTTTGTCGCACGGAGGTTCCATTGTCGCGAAGTCGCCAGCTGACAGAGCGTTGGCAAGAAACTGCCGGTGGCCCCTGTCTCGGCTTTGCGCGCGTGTTCGAAAACGACCGCGTAAAAACGGGCTAACAGTCGCCGGTGTCCCGACGGCTTCCATCCCGCTCCCAGAAAAGTGATTCCGTTCGCAATCAAGCGTGCCTTTTTCTGCGGCTGAGAAGCTGGGGTCAAAGTACGAGGCGCCGCCGCCGCCGCTGGTGGATTCCCGGCGAAACCGCCGCCTCGTGTCGGTTTAATTTATCAAGACAATCCCAATCTTTCCTCGCTCGTCGGTGAAATATAAACGCGCCTGGCGGACTAGATAAAAACAAAACGAGGCCGAATAGGTAGCCACCGAAAAGGAAAACAAGAATAATACGGAGAAAACAAAAACACACGGCCGTGGAGAGAGAGCGTGAGAGAGAGAGAGAGAGAGAGAGAGAGAGAGAGAGAGAGAGAGAGAGAGAGAGAGAGAGAGAGGGAGGGAGGGAGAGAGAGAGAGGGAGAGAGAGAGAGGGTGAGGAGAAGGGGGAGAGAACGAGGGCTTAACGCGATCCCGGCTGCAGATTCCTTGCTCATTATCGGGCCCGATAAATGAAGCCCACCGTCCGGATCGTTTGCATGCGCCATTATCATGCAGATAATATCCTGCAATCGGACGGTAATGACCGGCGAAATCATTCCAAATAAATCAATAAATAAATAAACAAAATAAATCCCGTGTGTGTCGCCGCGCGCGGCTACCCAATAACGGGACGTCCTGCACGGCAACGAGAGCCGGCCGACACGGACAAAGAGAGGAGGAACGGGACGGATCAATGGGGGGATTCCAAAGACGGACAGAGACACGCGGGTATATCGTGGGTCACGGGCTGCTCTGTCGCCGCTGCCTGCCAGCCTGCCAGCCTGCCTGCCTGCTTGCCGAAATCCTCGTAACCCATTGATTACGATACACCGGCAAACAACCGACTCTCCTCGTCACACCTGTCCCCGTTCTTTTCTAACTTGTGTGTGTGTGTGTGTGTGTGTGTGTGTGTGTGTGTGTGTCTGCGTGGGGGCTATCGCGGCTGGCGCGGCTGTCTTTTCCGTTCATTCTCTCACGGGGAGTTTCGCACACCATGGGTTTCATGCTGACTCTCATCCAGAGCCGGGTTACGATTTCATTCTCCGTCTCCGTTCGCCGCCTTCGTCCTTTCTCGCTCTTTCGCTCACTCTCTGCCTGGTACTCGACACCCTCTCTCTCCGCCCCTCTCGCCCTCCGGTGCCCAACCCCCTGGTTCCATCTCTCTCGCTCGTTGCCTGCCGTGCTCTCGGTGCATTGCAAGGAAGTTTTGCACACCACAGAGAGAGCGGTACTGGCTCTTTCGCATCCAGAGTCAGAATTCCTGGCCCCTTTCCCCTGGCCTCGTTCAGCGTCCCTCGTACCCTCGATATATATCCCTGTGCATTTCGTTTCCTCTCGTTTCGTCGGTACCTCCACCTCTTCCTCCGCCTCTACCACCTCGCCCTCCTCGCCCTCCTCGTCCTCCTCTTTTTCCTCTCCCCTCCCACAGAGTGAGAGCCTGGCTCCCTCGAGCGTGTTCCAGCTATACGACCACCCCCTCTCGGTGTTTCGTCCCTGCCGTCTTGCCCCCCCTGCGCCAGCCAGCCAGCTCGTTCTCGGCGTTCTTTTTGCCCCGTTCTGTTTCACCACCGGTGGCGCAGCCCTCTCCATCCCCCGCCATCCCCCTCTTTCCACGGTCTCCCACCCTCTCTCTCTTTCTCCTATACTATCGCCTGGCCCCTATGCCAATGCTATCCTCTTCGCTAGGCCACGGCCGATCCCTCGTACACTCGGTCTCCCTCGATTTTCCCCGTCTCTGTTGGCCAGACCGCACCAATGCGGTCCTCTCGCTCGCTTTTACAAGTGGTTCCAGCCTCGGACCGGCGCCGGTGTCGTGTTTCGCGTAATAGGTCGCCGTCTATGATACGCCGCCCAGGGGTGGCTCTCTTATTATTATTATAATCATTAATCCCTTCCTCGTTGGGCAAGGGGGCCACCGACCACCGGGGGGACCCACTGATTTTCTGCTCCGATCGACGGGGCCACGTTCCTAGCTTTTTCTCTACATCCCGCCCCCGCGCCACCCCCCTCCTCACCAGCCACTCTCGGGTTATCGGCTCGGCTGTCTTTGCTCGTTTTGGGGGATGCGATCCGCGGCAGGACTGATTAGTCGTGACCACCCCGCACCACGCCGACCCACGCCACGTCGAACGAAGCCGAGCCGAACCGCCCGCGCGCGATGCGGATCGCTGCGGAGACGTTAATAAGCCAAGCTCCGAGTTGAATTTAAATCGCGTGGAAGCGTGTGGGGAAATGATTTCGTTTCGCGGGAAAGAAACAGTAGCCTCTACCGGCCCGTGCCCGTCCCCCACCCCCGTTTGTTTTAATTCGAAGTTTTATTATACCGACAACTATGCGTAACTGTTACCAGACTGTGCTAACCCTCGCGTGATGCTCGGGAATGACCACTCGGACGAGATTGTCGACCAGTCTCGCTCGTAGCTTTAATTACTTAATTGGGATTTATTTTGAATATTTACTGAATTGTGGAGCAATGATGCAGCTTGTGGTATATGTGGGAAAAGAAGATAAACAATTTTGCTTCCAAACAATTTCTAAGGGTGGATGTATTTTATGGCGATTTAATTAGGTGTATTGCAATTATAAAACTGACCTGTTTGTGACTCGAATTTTATTTTGATTTTTGGACAGATTTGGGATCAACAGAATTGGTGCAACATAAAACAATAGAAACGTTAAATGAATTTAAGGATGTCAATAAATTTGTCTTCAACTTTTAGTTTATGAAAGTTATTAAAGCAGAAAAGAATGTTATACATGGTGACTGTTTCTTGCAATTGATACTAACAATTTTTATTTTGCATAAACTTCTACAGCCTAAGGATGATGTTAATCAAATGGTCCAAGGAGGTGTCCCCGTTACCTGATAAATATTTCCAACCCCTTCTCCTATCGTTTTCTTTGCTGCTGCAATGGTTAGCACTTCTAATAATAATTAATGCAAAGAATGATTTAAAAAAGAAAGAAGTCTTTGCAGCGAACATACCCGTGACAATTCAATGTATCCCCTTTCTAATTTTGAAATGAATGAAGTTTTTATATTTTAATAAGATCTAAAGGTACAATGGAGCTTTTACTAAGCTCTACTGATTCTTGAGCTCAGAGGGTTGCAGGTATCGAGCGAGATTCGGACTAATTTAAGCTGCGACCGCAATCAGTTCTGACCCTTGTGATCTGCTGCTCGGCTATCGATCGCAACTCTGACACTGACTTCGCTTCGATTGCAGTTTGGAGAAAGTGTCCTTAGACTGTATCGGTTCCTGGTATCGATAACATGTGGCTAAAATTCTGTGCTCAATCTATTTTATAATTAAAGCTGCAGAATTTGTTGTACACTGCAGACGTAGCAAGAGGAAGCTTAGATTAGATATAAAGTTAGTTATAATTTAGCAAGATGGAATACATGTGTGTGAATCCTTGTGTGATTAGGTGCAAGATTAATACGCGGACAGGTGTGCCAGGTGCGTCTAATCGCAATAATCGATCTGCGGATGAATTTGTTTTTTTGCGGAGTACTTTGTACCAATGAAACTCCATTTCTTTATGTATTAACATTTTTATCATGATATATTAAATGATTAAATGATGAAATTTGTACAAATGTTGAGCATCTGGATGTCATTGTACTTGCGAATGTATATTTAGAATTTTAGATGAACATTCAACAGTAGAATTAAATTTAAATATTTTCTGTAATTAGCATATTTTTAAACATTGAAACTACATTAAGAAATTGTCTTTCTACAGAAATGCTATTTTCGCCAAATTTGTGTGCGTAAAAATCAGATTTAAAGAAACTGCGGTTTTATAACAAGTCTTAGAGAATTAAAAAACAATATACAGTATTTTCAGTTTCTCTAATATTTGTCTTTTGATAAACATTAGTTTAAATTTTGTGATAAAGTAAAATATCCGTTAAAATAATTGAAAAGTAGGCTGCATACATATAATATTCCAACATGGAATACCTACGTACAAAATTAATTAACTTTCTATCCACAATGCGTAATAATGCTGATACTTTCATAAAATTCCTTTTAATTACTCGGAAAAGCTCTATTGAAACTTCTTTCAATCTCTTTATAAGATAATTTACAAATTACTGCACTAAAAAATCAAATTGAACTATAATTAGGATTTATTTATTGTTGTCTACTTAGAAACCATTTGTGAACACAATTATTAGCAGTAAAAATAATTTGTATAAATCAATGATAAGATACGTGTCTAAAATGAATATTTCAAATTAATTACGAAATTGTTATAATTTTTAGTATTACTTTTTCAAATAAAAATGTCCATCCTACAACAAAAATTACGCCATATGTGTCGATCAGTTTAACATTAAATTGTCTCGCATAAAATGTTCCACTTTTTAATGCAATTTAATATTTTATAAATTTTTAATTTTACGCACGATTTTTTCATTTAATTGAAGGTGTTCTGCGTCAAATTCAGAATTTTGTACAGTGCCGCTCATAATTATTGAAAAGACAGAAGTTTTACACTTCTGTCTTTTTTTATTGACGTCTCTTTTATTTACCTAGTTGTACCTAGTTGTATTCTACATATATCTCAGTCGTCAGTGGAACAATTAAATAGTATACGATTAAAATTATGTTTACTACAGAAATATTATAATATTTGCAGAATGCAACAATAAAATACTAAGAGAAAATGTTAGTAAAATGGGTTTAACGAATATAAACAATATTTTAAGATAATAACATCCGCAGTCTGCTTATAATCCATAATTTCCTTTATTTTCAACAATGTACAATTTGACATACGTGACCTACTAAACGCGGAAATGTTGAGTTTTCGACAAGAATCAGAAAAGAAAATTTCCAGAAGTATCAATTTGAAGAATGTTCTGAAATTAACGTCATCGTAATAAATTCGACATTTTTGTTATAATATTGTTATTAATAGTCAAGAAATGTTCACAAACATTAATTTAAAAATAACGTCCACAACGGTGACATTAGACCTTTAATTTCGAAATTTTTATCAAACATTCGAATTCAACCCCGAAAACTTAAGAATACCAATTTTTCGAGAAATGGGCCCACTGCGGGACAAGTCGGCCCGCGTGCAACAGCCTAATAAAGCTCGCATCGCAATTTCTCTGGTAGTCTTCGATCGGTGCCCGTTTTCCGGGCAATTTCCCTGGATCGCGCCGCGTCGAACGATCCCGGGATCATGCGTGCGTGTTTGGTTGCGTCGCGTGCCGATTTCAGCGACGAGGCGAGGAGAGGCGAGGCGGCCAGCCCAGGCCGGGCCGGGCCGGGCCGGGCCGGGCCGAAGCGGGCCGAGGCGGGCCGGTCCGCTTTTCGTTCCGCTCCGGTCGCTTTCTCTTTTTCCGGTTTCCTGAGGTCGGCCGCCACACCCAGCAGCAGCGGTAGCCTGTGCAGCGTGCACGCCGGGTGAATCGATGGAGGACACGTAGGGTCGATGTTAATGGCCTTGCAACAGGTTGAACGAATCGGTCGGCGTCTTCCGACGTCGGCGTCGCGCGCCTTCCTATCTGGTGTCGCGGTGATAAGCGGATTGCGGGGAAGAAACGCGTTTCCGCCGCGTTCGATCGATAACCGTGAATTATATCGATGCACCGGGGCGAGCTGCCTCCTCGCTGCCCGTGCCCGTGCCTGTGCCCGTGCCTGTGCCCGTGCACTGCATAAATATGTATTTATGGACCGCGTGTTTTTTCCTCTCTTTCTCTCTGCAACTCTCTTTCTTCCTCTTCGATTCCACTTTTTTTCGCAGAGCGCCGCTCTTGCCATGGGCAGCTCGAGACCCATTTAGAGAACGACGTCGATGAAGGCGACGCACGGACCCGCTTTTAGTTGCGTATTTTTTACGCTTGTTGCTTGCTGCTAGTTTCTTACCCCTTTACGGTCGTTATTGTAGCAACATTATTATTATTAGTTTGCTTAGTGCTGGTCTTAGAGTGTTACCGGAAACGGATCTTTGATAACGATCGGATTTCGGGTTTGCGTTGTATTGGTTCTTTTTAGGATCATGATGGATGCTATGTTTTTGTATTCGAGGTGGACACTACTGGTACGCGATGACTTTTATCATGTTTTTATATATTTCAGAAATTGTGATATATTTATAATGGAAGTTGCGGCATGCTCGATGCAGACTGTGCAAACATTTTTCATTAACACGTTGACTGCCCTGTCACCCATATGTGCGTGACGGAATTATTTGTTCAGACTAAAAAATGCATATTTTTTTTTCTGATTTTATGGAATTTTTTAGGTCGCTGGTTTGGTAGTCAAAGTGTTAATTTTCCAGACTCGTTACAAACTAGTTCTAGACAATTTTTAGAATGAATTACTTATTTTAATGGTTTTTGGAATATTTAATACCGTCCCAACAATTTAAGCAAAAAACGAGAAGTAGATTAATCTTTAGGGGATGCTTCTACCCCTAGGATAGAAAAAGTTGACAAATAATTTCCTAATTTCTAATTTCCTGGATCGACTACTTTAAGGTTTCCAAAAAGCATTTATTCCTTAAATTAAAAATGTTCCGGTTAGAATAATAACTCGAGGCTAATACTTATTCTAATTTAATTACATTGAAGCTTTATTAGAAAGAACTTATAGGGACGGTTGACATTAAATATATATATATATATATCATTATGTTATTTTGCTTTTATATAAATTGTAAAATAAACTTTTTGCAGGTTACACAAAATAATGTGTTTACGTTTCTTCATGGAGTAACATGACATTTGAAAATACACAAATTGTACTGTATGAACAAATTACACAATTATTAATCTTTAGACGATCCTTTGATGTGTGTATTAAACAGTTGAACTTAAAATTTAAACAAGAATATTTATCTACCAACATTTTAGCAGAATCATATAATTTATTATATATTGGCACATTCGTGATCTAATTGTTCATATAATATACCAAACACAGTGTGCACTACATGATTTTTCGGATTATGTAATTGGATTATGTACCTAGAATTGAGGACAAACCCTCGATATAAAATTATCTCTTCAATGCGTGGTAACATTATGCGGTATCATAACAACAACTAACGAGGGAACATATTCAGATGAGAATGGCCGATTTTGATGAAACTGATGTTAGCTATAGTTCTTCGAAAAATATTTGACACGTATTTTTTTTTATCGGCAACCATACACTTTGAAGGGGTGAAAACAGCCCTCAAAGTTGGGAGTCAAAACCATATTTTTTTAGATATCTCGGAAACCAGTGGTCGAAAAAATTTGAACTTTTTTTTAAATTGTGCGTTTTTCAATGGGAAATGTAGTCGCGCAAGAATTTTTTAACAAACTTTTTGTTTCTCAAAAAATGTGGTTTTGAACCCTGACTTCGGGGGCTGTTTTCACCCCCTCAGAGTGGATGGTTGCCGATAAAAAAAATACGTGTCAAATATTTTTCGAAGAACTATATCTCACATAAGTTTCATGAAAATCGGCCATTCTCATCTGAATATGTTCCCTTGTAAGCAACGACGTGTAATTCTAACTATTGAAACTAGTAGATAATACTATTTTACAAAAATTATGTTTTTATCTGGTGTGACGTCATCAATGTGACTTCACTCATACAGCCACAAGTCAATGGATCATTGAATGTTTCAAACGACTTGAAGGTTGTTCGACGTGGTGACAAATGCATGGTTCAGCGTTAAACATTAAAAAGAGCACGGAGAACACTTTTATCGAATGAAAATAAAGAAATTGGCGAACAATAGAAGAGGATATTGACGAAGCTGTCATGACTGTCATCACGTTGCGTAGGATACCAGAATGTGATGATTGGACTGCTGATCTCATGCATTTATGACAAAAGTGAGCAGATGTAATTTAGAGCAGTAGACAGATTATAAAAATGTAAGAACGCAAATGTATTAGGTCCGGTTTATTAAAACTATAGAAGGAAGAATGAAGCATCTATTTGGCTTCTATTTGTTGCAGTTGAGGCAAATCAAGTGTCAATTTTTCCGATTCCCGTGTGAATAAATAAAATATAATATAAGAGAAATGAATGTTCTATTATTCTACGCATATAGAAGGCTCTCAATGCTTCTTAAGAATATATGTACAGGGTGTATAGAAATTATATGTAATTATTATGAATTTTAAGGTCAAAAGGTCAATTTTTTTTTCAAACTGATTTTATATGTATACATATATTATATTGTCATTTCCCATGCTTGGGAAATTAATTTTGCGGCAGTTTTCGTACATCAGTCTCCACCAAACCGACGCGAGGATGTAGGTAGAATCTCACTATGACAGTCGCGACATATAATTTCTTTACACTCTGTACATCCTATCATTATATTTAATCCGTCGCCATATAACATCACTCAAATCCTTAATGAAGAGTCCAAATAAAATCTGTTAAGACTATTATTTCTTTCTTTCAAATCAAAATCAATTCTGTTCATCAATTATCAATATTTAAGCATTACACTAAACATAGCTATATAATTTAATAAATATTTTTTCTCTTCTAAGACAAAGAAGCCTGTGAACCATCAACAAAACTGTACAAGGGTTGCCAACGGTTGCGAATGATTGCGAAGGATTCCAACGCACATTGTGTTGCCAAGGGGTTAATATTGTTGAATATTATCGCGCAATCATATGCTCCATATTTTTCAAAACAGATACCGAATTCCGTAAAAATCCACTGAACTGTGCATCGGTACATAAAAATTAAACGTTTCGACAAAAAGCTCGTAGTTAATATTTTCAGCGAAAAAATGAAAAAACGCGAAGATATGCCGTGATCACCCTAAATTTTATATTCATGAATGTATATTAAATTCCGTAGAAAATCATAGTGGGACGAATTAAACGCAAAATTCTGCATTGAACGCGGGGCTCGAGCGCATTTGAGACCGGACGATTAGCTTCTCGCTATAGCGCCCCCCCCCCCCCCCTCACCCCGATATATCGATCTGGAGCTGGAACCACCGAGTCCATGCGCTTCCCTGATCTCTATGGAGGCTCGGAATCGGCACAGAAGCCGCTTAGAAAGCGATAACTAAAACCCTCGCTTCCCGAGTCTACGTTTCTCGTTCCGATTTTCGCGGAACGCCCAGTCTTCCCGATAATTTCGGTCGAACCTTTTATGCTCTGGATTGGATTGGTCGAACGTGGGAGCGACCCGAAAGAATGTTGGGTGGGTGGTTGGTTGGGTTCGTTTGCGCGCATGTATGTGTGTCGAATATTCAAGCGTGCTCCCTCGTGTGGAGTAGGTGAACGCTTTTGGTGAACTTGTTCGATGGAAAATGCGACGATATATGTATTTCGATATACCGTGTGCTCCCTCGACTTGTTTTTCGTTGATGTCGGTATTAGTCATACGAAATATGTGGCAAGCTGTTTGCTAAAACGAGGGCGATACTTCGGCAATGAATTACACGCCGAGGCATAGTGTGAAATGTTTAACAGATCACGTTTGTTATGGACATTTCATCTTGTTCCAGAGTTATAAAAGTTCCTATTTTTTTAAACAAAAATAGCGTGATGATCCGTTCAAATATTTTTGGATGGCTACCTCTAACGATTTTCAGTAGTATTATTGTTTGTCGAAATATATTTATGGTTTTCAACGCTTTGCAAACGAGGTTCCCAAAAATACTAAGCATATTTTCCTGAAAGAACTAAATTATGTATAAATGTTTATGCAAATTGCAATTTATGTAGACGAATTATAAGAAAGTGGAATCAAATCAAATCTTATTTTCAGTGGAGCTTTGCAGGTCTGAAATAAATAAAAATCATATTAGATTCTGTCATACTTCAGCATTTTTTGAAAATTTTCAGAAGCCATAAATGCATAAAAATTCGCTGTCTAAGCATGTATTAAAGACCCAAATATTAAGAAAAATGACAAGTATTTGCTTGCTTCTGCTATGTCTATGTACATAATTGAATTATTTATTTGCAATTTGAAAAATTAGGTGCATAGATAGCAGCACTATGTCGACATTCGTCCTCAAAACTATTAATAAAAATCCTTATCTGCTTTACTTTGTTTTAAAAAGTTTAAACAAGTTTCAGTTTTATTTCTTCCTACACTCGTAGTTGCTATCGCGTTAAATATTTTTTATTTAGGAATTAGATAATTAATGTTAAAGTGAATTTTGGCATGAAATTGTTAAGTCTAATATACAATTTAGAGTCATTCTATTAATGGTTATAGTAACATTTTTAACACCAAATTGGAGAATAATATCATCCAAATTGTTATATCATGTGACAGTAACTAGGATAGTTCTAAAAATGTACTTTATAATTCAGTTGTAGAACTTCTTCAGAACGAATTAAATAACTCATACACATTATTATAAATCCGGAAGTACCACTCTGCCTTTGTTAATTTCATCAAAAGTTTGCTTCGAATTAAAGGATGTTCAGATCAGATTATGAAAGACTACTTTAAAATATTTAATACAATATCGATTAAAAGAGATTCAACAAAGTCTTGCAACTCTTAGCCCTCTCAATTATCAGGATAACAATCAAAAACCTTTCATTGCAGTAACCGATAGCGTCTAAACGGCGAACCTACAATTTGACACATTCATAATCAAAAGCAAGAACGCAAGCTAGAAGAGAACATTTACCTTCTTGTGTTCCTTTTTGTGAATTAACATTTGTTGATTCTGAATTTGCAAATTATTCTTTATTGTTTAAATATGTAAGCTCGATATTTACTTTTATTGTATCGAAAATTAGTCACTACAAACAATCCAATTCCATTCATAAATACCCATGTCTTTTTCAATTTACGACAGCAACAAAATGATTTTAAAATGAAAAACAGGACACGTAATTATAGAGAAAAATTTATTATCACCACACTTTGAAGATCTCTTTAATCGATCATAACTAGAATGTTTTACCAATTATTTAGCTACCTTTATCCTTTCTACCCTGTCCCAAACCAAAAGAAAAATTTCCTAACAAAACGAAATTTGTCTCGATATACCACATTCTACAAAATGGTACCTGGAAATGAAATTACACCGTGGATTCCAAGCTCACGCAAAACGAATTACCGAAATCTCACTAACCACATGGTCGACGGCCAACGCCTTGAGACGGTACGAGGGATCGGATGCACTGGGGTCGACGTCGAACAATTATTTACAATTTACACCTTGTCCTTATGCAAATAAGGTTCACCGCGTAAGCGCGTAATACGTCAGCATAATAACACCTTGACGCACCGCGCCGGTCGTCCAGCACGACTGTCCGGTAGCCGCGAAAACCCATTGCAATCGCACTAATATCCAGCTATCACAAAATAAACTGCATTTAATTACACAGGCTCGACCGTGTCCCCGGCAGCCCGTCCCCATCCTCCCTCGCACCCTCTCACACCCTCGCAATTACTCTCCCCCCCCCCTCTCTCTCTCTCTGTCTCTCACTCTATCTCTCTCGCTCTCTCATCCCCCATACCAATCACGTAGCCAGCGCGGCGGACGGGTAGCATTGGGAGACCGGGTATTTATTTCCACGCGGAAGAAAGAGAAACAGTAGGCCGCAGGGAGGCATCGACCCTTCTGCTTACCAGACATGCATCCTGGATATTCATCCATTAATCCCGCGAGCAAAACGATGCACCGTCCCATCTAGCACCGCGTCGACGATGAGAGAACCCCGCGGAAAACCCCCTTCTTGGATCCTCTGGATGCCAGCCCAGTTATTAATGGGTTAACAGGATTCCCTAGCCTCGGAAAATATGCGGGGAAAAGCCTCCGAAGGATTTCGGCCGCGGAGCCATCCGCACGCGGTGCCAGTCACCCTCGCTCCGAAGACCCACCATTTTGCCTGGCTGATTACCTTGGGATAGCGATCTATGAAAAATTAAAGTCTTCCCGGCTGATTGGCTGCTAAGTGGGGTGCCTCGGCGGTGATCAATGGATCCGAAATTGGCCCATTATTTTATTTCTAATGTTATTGTTAGGGTCTAGTACCCGAAATCGAAATCGGGTCTACTAGTGGTAATGGAACCCTAAAATTTGTAATGTTTGGATACCCAAATGTCATAGATTTTCGGGTTCCCGACTCGACCAAATTTCGACCAGATTTCGACTTCGGTTACCAGAGTATCGCAAATTTTCGGTTCCCGACCCACCCCTAGTTATTGTTTACGTCATGTAGTGACAACTTTTATACGTTCCTTAACCTTCACTCTGCGTATAAGGGTGGAACCACACCCGTGACTAATACAAACATACATGAAAAGTTGCCAAATGAAAAATTCCAAAAATTCTCTTAGGAATGCTATCTGTGACATATTTCACAAAATATTGAAATTATTAAATTTATTATTTTTATTTATACAGAATTTTTATACTATATTCAATTAAATTTTTTAATCTTTCCATATCTACCGTCATGAAAATCAATAAAATTTCAGAAATACTCACGCAGTCAAATTGTTTTCTTTACATTTTGCACTGAAAATATGCAGAGAGTGTGACGGCACCCCAGTACAGGGTTAGTTAGAATATATGTACGCAGAGTGGAGGTTGAAGCTGCGGTTCAAAGAACTTCAATAATAAGTGAAAATACACTCTTGCAGCTGCGACAAAAATATAAGACATGCGTCACTTTTTGGAAAGAATCAAGTCATTTTTAGTTTACCTTATACAGTTTGTTCCGATATAAGACGATGTTTATTTCGAAATAAGAAAATCTCTATCCCCTCTTCTTCGTTTGTAGTTGTTTGTATATTCTATCCTTTTCCTATGAAAGATATCGCTGCTCGGCTAACTGCTTTATAAATTTAGAGGAATTCTAATAATAAATTATTTTTAAACTTAATTTTAGAGGGATTTTCAAGTTTAAATTAATTGCAGATTGTCGCACATTCTCCGTTTTTACTCTCGGTCCATTCGAGAACATGGTCGAGTCTATCGGATCAAAACTGTATTAATAATATGCTGTGCCGCCTTTACTTTGTATGACCTCCAGCATTGTTTTCGGGAGTGATATATATATATATATATATAAATATAAAGTTTTTATTGTTGTTTACTTTATAAAATTCCATTCTTCTACCACGCATATTTCCAAATGCGTATTGTTAAAATAATTTTACTGTTGCTTATTCAAAATTGGAATATATTGAAGATTCGTGTTTAACCAAGACTGGGTCAAAATGGACCCAACTCTCGCTGTCCGAGGGTTAATATACTGTTCTCTAAACGTTTTATATGCAAACATGAAGCGACACATTCAGAATCAGGAATTGCCTCACCATTGTACGTATTCAAATGTATAAGAATTTGTTACTATGTATTTATTAAGGTTTTAAACCAAGTGGAATTTGTTACTCGATATTTCTTGTTTTTAAGCAATTTATTATCAAGCAGGTCGGCTATTGTTTAGAGGCCGAAATAAGGGACATTTACCCTAACTTAATATATTTGTTTAAAATATCAGATTGCAGATAAGCTACAATTAGTATAAAACAAAGTGCCGTGTTGCTAATGACCCTTGCTGTTGAAGCAACATTAAATAATTAAATTTAAAAAAAAAGTAAGTGAACTGAGAATTTGATTTTCTAGACCTTGTATATTGTACACCTGTTAGAAAGTATTGCATCAAACGAATCAAACATATTTGAATGCTATCACGAAAGAATTGACGACCCTACAAATGAATTCCTAAAAGTCGTTTCTTACACTATACTGCTTCCAAACTATAGTAGACGATTGTCCTTTAATTTTGAGATAGTGTCGTATCCAAATCTCGCTTCCTTAAAATTGAAACGATGCTCGAACAATAAAGAGTTGAATCAAAGCATTACTTATTGTACACTAAAGGATATACATATAACCTGTAGGCACAATTGCTTCTGGTTTGCTAAAGATATAGTATATGTCAAGAAACAAGTACACACGTATCGTGTTAATACTGCCAACCTTTAATGAGTTATAAAATCGAAGGTATTACTTTCATTCACCCCTATAATTGTCGGGATAATAAAACGTCTTTATTGCGCCTTGCACTCATTAACTAAAGCTGCTTTATCATTCAGAATGAGTCTCAATGGCTTTCGTGTAACCAGCCGGTCTTCAGATTCCAGCCTTCGTGCACATTTTCGCATGATCTCTTAATTCCCTAATTTGCAGTTCACTTGCCCTTCAATTTGATCTTGTCAATGTTGCTAATGCCACTATTGGTAAGTTTGCTATGAACATTTTCAGTCGTTGAATACTGTAATTCTTTAATAGCTTCTCTTATCTGTGATATTATACTAATATATTTTCTTAGTTGTTTAACAGTAAACAGAAAATTCAACGGATATAGAATACGACTTGAATTTTTTTTAGAAGTTAGAACAATTGGTTTACTATACATATAACGTGATAAAATGAAATTGGAAAAATTGCAGAGAAAACACTGAAAAGAAAATTAGAAAATTTTAAAAATACGTTTGTAGATCTGTATCAATTATTCTGAAAATTTTATCAAAATCGGTTAATATTGCAATGAACTACAAATGTTTAAAGATTTTCTAACTATAATAACTGTAACTATAATAAATTTTAGGGTTCTTACATTTCTCAATGCATTCTGTTTGTTTTCACATTTCTCGCAAATGTTCAGAATGCATATAATTGACACAGATCTACAGAATGTATTTTTAAAATTTTCAATACACAGGCCCACATAAAAAAAGTTGTAAAATACAACTTTTAGAATGTTCTCTGCAATTTTTTCAAAATTCTTTTTTCCCATGTAGTAAACATGTTATTCGAACGCCTGAAAAAGTTCCAAGACATATATTGTCAAATATTTAAAAAGTGATCGTCTTTTTAATTGTGTCGAAAATATTAATGAGAGTCACTGAATATAATTAATAAATTCCCTTAAATTAATAAATGGAAAGAGTGAAATTAAATGATAGTAGCATTGACAACGATAACGAATTTTGTTCACCTATCTATCGAAGGCAGCGTCTAAGCGTACGACGTCGGAGGACAAGCGAAATAGCGGGCACACTTTTGTCAGGAACGAAATATTTTTCCGTTTCATGACCGTTTCAAAAATTATCCAAAGCGAAATGAATTTTTGGGAAAAACATTTGTGCTTTAGGGGATTCAACTAGAAGTTCAACAGAGAGTAATCAGAGTGCCGGCGAGCGTAGCGCGGGAATAAACTCGGTTATCACGTTTTCGACGAAGCAACGGCGTGGCGGCGCGGGGAACGTTAATCTATAAAAATGTGCGCCGTTAATATCGGCCGTCGGGTTGTGTCGAATAGAAAAAAAGAAAAAAAATAGAAAGAAACGCCGGGAGAAAAAGTGTCATTAATTCGGTCGCGATCAGCGTACGCGTCGAGAAATTTACAGCGTAACCGAGCGCGAGCGCGGCGGGTTCGCAAACTGAGCGATTACCCTCGCAAATAAATCCAGGTAAGTGCGGCCCGGGAGGTTGGCCAGGCTCGATTGCGAAAACGCTGTTTAATTTCCGACCGGGCTTGCATCGGGTTTCACTTTAATTAAGCGAAATAATTAGCCGTACCCACCAAGGGGAAGAAGTCACTCCCTACCCTCACGACGCAGATAAGATTTCTCGAAATCGAAATTTGCTATAGCTGTCACGGAAACCTTACAACCGCGTTTTTTCCCTCAAGTCATTATATCGTTAACCCATTAAGAATTTAAAATGTATTAGCTTCGATAATATACACTAGCATCACGCATGTGTAATGCATAAAATAAAACGAATTTTGGTTAAATAATCATGTTGTACAGATGCTGCTTTCGTCGTTTGAGATCAGATTTCTAAATTGTCAAATATCAATTTTATGCATTTCTAATAAAATGAGTGCGAGAAACACAAAACATTGAAAATATTCGATGACATTTCCGACATTTTTATATTATTTGTAACCTATTCGACGTATTAAGAAGGGTAATCAATTTGTATTTTACTCCAGTTTGTTGCAATAGAGGCTGAAAGTTTTTATTTTTCATAAAAAATCCGCAGTCTAGTTATTACATACGTACAGGGTGTATAAAAAGTAATGGTCGTCCGTCCTCGGGGTTAATCTACACCTCTGGGTCGGTGGACATTTGTAAAAGAAACTTGGCCCAAAATTTTTTACAAAAAAGAAAATTGTTGTTACAGTTTGGTTTTACATCAACAGCTTCTGCTCATCGAGAAGAGAAAAAGTTTAAAAGGAAAATTTGATTGTATGGAGAAGCCTACAACTACAGTCCCCTTGGCTGTGTCGGTGAGACAGAACATAATCGTGTGCGTGCCTCGAGCCAGACGAAATTTAAGGGGACATTCGTCGCTAGGCCCGTACCAAGTGATCGTCTCCCTGCCCATTCAGATCATAAATTTGTAGTTGCAAAATTTGAAGGAATACCTTATATCCATTGTTATACATAAGAACATTAATCCTACATTATGAAATACTAATGTAAAGAAAAGTATAGGTACTTACAAATTTTTCAAAATCTTCTGTTCCTGCGCCGGATCCACAGGACACTACCATTTACGCGAATACGTCTTAAGAATTGTGCCAGTCATAAAATGGAAGCACAAAACACCACGCTCCTACACAGTCGCTAAACACTACGCGACACACTTTCCGAAATCTTGACAGCGAACGAGACGAAGTTACTCCGACCACGATCAAAATAGTTCTCCGATTTTCACCTCGGTTTTTCGTGGATGGTTAAAGGTGGAATTAGGAGGGGAAATGTAGCGTTTGTTAATTGGACGTGGGTGTGTCGGAAAGACTATAGGTTGAGCAGTGGGAAAGTGTCAAGGAAATTCCTTTTCTTATTGTCTTCGGTCTTCAATGGCGTGATTTATAAGTGTATGTCCGCTCGTTGCTTCGATCGATCAGTCATAAGTGTTTTGTCCATCTGCCGGGGTTCAAGTCATCGGAGGGCGGTGGTTGTAAAATAATCGGCCAGTTCGGAGCCGATTCGCAAGCATTTTTTACCCGCTATAACGTCCTTTTCAGGTATATTCGCCTATCCGCTGGAGGAACGGTTAGTGGTGACGTCGCAACAGCGATCTTAATGCAATTTCCGCACGAAAATTCTACTCTCCCAGCATACAATATATTCGATCAAGGCTGATTGATTGAAACAAAAGAAATCGTTTCTGAGGAGACATTGATTTTTTCATAGGAAATCTCATGAGATTTATTACTTTATAATATACATTTTAGAGTATAGTGAATAACGAGAACGTTAGTGACATTATGAGAAAATAATAGTGAGTTGAGACATTCGATTCCTTCAAGTTTACATTCTTAAATAGACGATGTAAAGTTGAGGTTAAACTTCACCTGAGGAAACCAACATTTTTTAACTTTTTTGTATATAATCCTGTACATTTTGACAAGGAAATGCCGAAAATCCAAGTTTTAATCTTCGAAATCCACTGATTCAAAAGTTATTACATCATCGCGAGAATGTGCTGCCATCTAGCGGCTGCGCTCGTTAGACGATGCGCGACGATCACTACATACCAACATGGCGGCGCCCTTATTAGTCAAAAACGGTGAACATCGCTGAACTTTAAACACGCATAACTTTTGAACCAGTGGATTTCTAAGATAGAAACTTGGATTTTCGGAATTTTCTCGTCAAAATGAACAGGATTATATACAAAAGAGTAAAAACTTTCTGGTTTCCTCTGGTGAAGTTCTGTTAAAGTTGAGATATTTGAAAAACTGTGTCCAGCAATTGAACATTAAGCTCAACAATTTTTTTTGTTATAAACAATTTTGGGCCAAGTTTCTTTCACAAATGTCCACCGATCCAGAGGTATAGATTCACCCCCAGGACGGATGACCATTACTTTTTATACACCCTGTACAAAGGCATGAACTGTTTATAGTGGAACCCAATGTTAAAGTTTGCATGTATATCCATTCGTTTTTTGAAGACTGCAAGTTATCTATTTAATTCGTGTTGTGCTGATGGTCCTAATCTCTAATAATTTTCTTTCCATGTTGTATTGTAACTGCTTCCTTGTAAAGCGAAATTAACTAAAACAAAAAAAAGGAGTGTTCGAAGTGGTGGTCCATCAACAATGTTTACAAGCCGCGGTTAGAAATGCAGAGAAAATAAAAACTAAAGACATTGTAAACTGAACTACATGGCCGGCGTAACCGTCGCGAGTGTAATCGGGCAGGAACGGCCGCGTACACCGCGGCGTTAAAACCGTCGAAACCAAAAATTCCCCGCTTCCATCGGTTACGAGGTCCAGTGTGGTCCTTTGATCCGGCTCGCTCGGCTAATAAAAATAATCGAATCGATTTTTCCCCGGTCCCCGGCGATAAATCAACGAACTCCGCGTTCGCGGCGTAGAGCTCAAAGAGATGTATGTATGTACACTATTGTATACCCTTTCCGCGCGCGCGCTCGCGCGGCAAACCGTGTTTAATTCCCCGCCACTTTCCGACGCGTCTCATCAAGCGAGGACACTCACGCTTCACCTCCCCGCCGGATTCTTGCCGCCATTATCTTCCAATTACGCCTCTCAAAGGAGGCATTTCGAAAGTTCTCTCCACGCATCCCCGGCGCATCGCGTCGTATTTCACCGAGCGTTTTTCCTCTCATTGCCGCACCGCGCTGCCGCGCCGCCGCGCCGCGCGCGGAACCACGTATAAATATCTAAGCCCGGAGCGCGCGATGAGCAAAAAAAAATAGAGGGAGAAGAAAAAAGAGAGGAAAAAAGGGAAAAGAGTGGCGAAGGAAAAAGAGAGGAATGTTGCGCGGGAGGATATGTTTGTGCGTGTGTGTGTATGTATGTATGTATGTTGAGAGAGAGACAGAGAGAGAGAGAGAGAGAGAGAGAGAGAGAGCGAGAGAGAGAGAGAGAGAGAGAGAGAGCGAGAGAGAGAGAGAGAGAGAGAGAGAGAGAGAGAGCGAGAGAGCGAGAGAGCGAGAGAGAGAGAGAGAGAGAGAGAGAGAGAGAGAGAGAGAGAGAGAGAGAGAGAGAGAGAGAGAGAGGAGCAGAAAACGAGAGAGCGGGCGGATGCGAGGCAGCGAACGGGCGACGACGCGGTGTGGTACCGGCGAAAACGAACGTCCCTGACGAAGTCGCGTTATTTTAGCTCTCCCCGGAGAGGACCTTCGAGGCATCGAAAATCTCATGGAAGCATCGTCGTGGGGCAAAAAGGGAGAAAACTGGGGGGAGGGGGAAGAAGGGGGGCGATATAGCTAGGCGGGGCGAGGGGCGGGTATGCAAGCGGCCCGATAAGCCCGAGGAATCGATATTCGAGCCGGAGCGGAGCGCGATCCTCGTGGCCCGTTCCCGACAGGACGCTGATAATCGGCCTGGAAATTCCGACGTGGTGTGTGCGCGCGCGAGAACCTGCCCGCCGCCGACGAGTCACGGTATATAGTGCCACTAATTATTACACCGGTGCCGCTCGTTAACGCACGCCCGTGTAAATCTGCGCCGGGGAAAAAGTTTCGTACCAAGAGGCGTACTCTCTTTCTTCCACCTTCCTCTCACTCTCTCCGTTTCTCCCTCCCCCCTGCCCCCTCCTCTCGCTTCCCTCTTACGCGTTCAATTAATATACCGGGTGAGATTAATCACTTAAGCTTATTGATCAGCTCAGGCTGTCGGGAACAATTTTGTTCTGGCGCGTTCGACGTTTCGGGCACACCGCTGCGCCGCGCCGCGCCGCTGCCGGGTCGAGCACCACGAATTTTATTCGGTTTTCCAGAACGTGGTCGTGGGTTTTTCGTATTTGGTACACTTTGGTACTGTTGTCGATATAATAGCATGATTGGATATTTGTGATTAGAAATTGGTCTGGTACGGATTTCAGTGATTTGGTGAAAACGTCGTTTGAGTTTCTTTCGGGCGCATATTAATTTCCAGGAACGTCATTGTCAACTTTTTTCTTATTTGTAATATATCATTTCCCTTTTTGTAGTAGTATTTTGTACAGGGAACATTGTTTTTAGTTGATAAACAAATTAAATGAAACTCAATATATGTGACCAAAGTACGATTTATTATGCACATAGTCAGTTCTGTGTGATTGACAATGATTTTTTGTACAAATTCAAAAATGTTGCAAGATGATAGTAAACGTATTAAATAATATTTTACCCCTATGTGTATAATATCGTTAGAAACACATGACGTATTTTTAAGTCAAGATAATTTCGAGGAGTATGTTTGTAACTTCTTATTCGGAATATATGATTTAAGATTGATCATCAATATGTGTATAGTAATTATCTTTTTTAGAATGTGTAATTTTTAAAAGATTATTAATGGTGTACAGAAAATATTCCTTCTTGATGCATTGTTATTTTCAGAATGTCTTAGTAGAAAATGTTTTTAAAATTTAGTGTATTAAAAAATAGTGACTTTAGGGATTACTAATTAGCCAAAATAAATTATTGGATCATTCTAATCATTGCTTGTATTTGACTACGTATTTACGAAAGTGACGACCCAATTCAAATTTATTAACATTTATTTAATAGTTATGTATAATGGTTACTAGGATTAATAGGATTATTTACAACTATGTTTAGAAAGGTGTTTAAAAATCTTGTTTTAAGTAATAGCTTCAAATTGATATCATTAGATACATAATAATCTACATAAATAATTTTAATAGATCAAGCAGAAAACGAAGCATGTTAAAATTGTACAATATATGTATAGTCGTTAGAGTGTCGAAAATATATTTACTTTTAAATGTTCACTACATTTACTCGCACAATGCAGCTCGCTTTATACAAAACAAATTTCAACAGAATGTGCAGATACAGTTCGAACAAATTATTTTTATTAAATGTATATGCTGTAGTACAACATAGATTAATATAAGGCTTTTATTTGTTAAAAACGAATCACGTTTACAATTCATTTAATGCATTTGTGTTTGAATTTCATTAACCAATAACAGTCATTCAACATATAAGATTAATGCACCTATATTTTCTACAAAATTTCATTGCAAATAAAAAAGTACCTGTTTTTTCAAGTAGAGGAGTGTACTTGTACAAACAATTGAAAGATTTAGAATTCTCGCTAACAGATGGCCACATAAATTACAATATCAGATGTACTCATTTAGGTACAGTAAGTGCTAACGGTCTGACGCTTACAATAAGTAGAATCAGTGCGTAAAGAACAGCCACACACAGTCCAGCCAAGTTGGATATCAAGAGACCCAAAAATTTCAGTCTTTCCTATACATAAAAACTACATAAGAACTTCATTCTACAGCTGTCATTTTCTCGTTAAGTGCCCAATATTAACCCCAAAATTCCCATCAGATTACAATAATTTTATTAACGAAACCGAAAGTAGAACGTTTTTATCACTAAACTGCATTTATTATTAGATTTCTATGCAAACTAAAAATTGTATGCAGTAATGGCATGGTGCAGGAGTTCAATAAATATTTATTTTATATCTTAGTGAATTTAACTGCGAATTTAATTTTCACTGTTTTGCGTTTAATCTATTCATTTTTCTCATAAATGCATAACATCCGCAGTCTAGCACGGTGGGTACTACTTTAACCTTTTCGTATTATAAAAATCTTACTAAAGTTCGGTTCGTTTAAATATACTATCACAAAAATGAATTTATAAACCTGCTCAAAGATTAGAGTCACCCATATACGACTGGTAGTTAACGTGTTAACCGTTTGCACACCCAATCTTGACATCTTTAAGTTGCCAGATTAAATATGCATTATACTTTATGAGAGGCCTCGGAATTATGTGCTCGCGACCTGGCCGCGCGTCTCGCTCCCCGTGGCGGCTCTAGTGCTCGGAGCTCCTCAGACGCGTACCATAGGAGCTATTCGTGGCGGATCAGGGCGGCACTCGTATCAATAGATGTGCTCTGAAAAAGAAGTGTTCCCGGACCTTATTAAAATCATTATAATGTCCCGGCGTTTGAGGCATATTTGTACTGTACAACAAAATTCACTAAAAACACTGCACGAAAGTCCATCCTCCAAATTTAGTATACGCAAGAAACACAAACGCACTTACCAACATTTGTCTTCCTACAGTACAGAAACTGGCGATCCTCATAATTCAATAACTGATTTGCGACTATTCATACGACGTTCCCACTCGACGGATACGAGGAAAAAAAAGTTGAAGATGCACGACTGAAGATGCTCATTTTCTAAAATGCGCTACAATGTAGCGGCTACATTAAAACGGAACAGCGCACATCCCTAACTGATTCTTTGCTACGAACAGCTACGTGGAAACTTCCCGTGGATCTTACCAATTTGCCAAGCACGTCTAAATTAAAAACTATTTTCAAAATTTATTCGAATTTATATTTTTCGAATTTATTTTGTACCGCTGTTGTCCAAAATTATCGTGCGATATAGTGGAATAGGTCTACACGGGATACCACAGAAAAAAAACCGGATTAACAATAGCATCTCATGAGTGATGTGGAAATCTATTCATACGGGTGTCGCCCTAATGCGCTACGAATAACTCCTATGGTACGCGCATGAGGAGTTCCGAGCACTAGGGCCGCCACGGGGAGGAAAACGCGCGGCCGGGTCAAGGGGGCGTAGCCTTCGATAACCGGTCGTCGCGAGCACATAATTCCGAGGGCAGCTTTATAACATCAATTTTTTGCAAAAAATCAGTTCAGATTGGTAACAATCATGAAACTGTCTTTTGAAATGTACTTTAAACAAAACACTTTCATCTTCAAGTTCCCAGATCAACTATGCATTATACTTTATAACGTCAACTTTTTGCTAAAAATCGTTTAAGATTGGGAACAATCTGTCTTTCGAAATATACTTTAAATAAACCTCTTAAAATATTGGGTTATTATTGGGAATCAAATGGAAAAGAAATTCGGAGTGAAAGGGTTAATACCAAAAAAAGTAGCCACGCCCTACACGATCCAGCTAAGTTGATTAAAAAAAGCATTGCGAACCGCAAACCAACAGCACTGATAATTGTCCACAACAACCCCTCCACCACGGAATGTTCTCCAGAAAAGCAATCCACGATTTCAGGCGGTCCCGGTAAAAAAGATTAATGCAGAAGGGTTAACGTGTCTGAGTTTTTACATCTGGCTCTCAGCCGTAGCAGCTCCTCCCCGCGTCCCCGGTTCCTCCGCCAGCCATCGTTCATCGAAGACTCGAAACGGTCGATGATGAAGTTTCAACCGTCTGCCACGCGGTTTTTCCTTTCCTTTTCTGGATGCCGGTGATCCTTCGCGTTTCTCCGTCGACCCCAGACCTAACCCACCACCGCGCCGCAGCCTTGTCCTTCCTCTTCCTACTTGCCCTCTCCTTACCCCCTAACCGTCCCGAAGCAACCTGCCCCTCCGGCACCGGCCGAGGTGTGTTCCGGAAACCGGTTTCCGTCTCTCTCAATCCCGCGGAACGCCGCGCCGCTGCCGGCTCATTAGCAGGTGATCAATTAAAAATTCGTTTGTTTTCGCGGTCTCGGGCAAGGGCGCCGCCCACCTAGCTCCGGCTCGTGACGGGTTCGCTTTGGCATAGGGCCGGAGGGTTCGGAGGGTTGGAGGGTCGGAACGAGCAACCCCCGATGACGCTTGATGCGCCCCACCGGAAGCCCAGGGGGTGGGCAATAGTTGGGGACTGGCAGTTTAGTGGCGACTGGAATACGGGAACGCGATATGGGTAATTTATATCGCGGGCTTTGCACGGTTTTCAAGCGATCCGGCCCGGCTCAGTTTTCGAATCAGGCGTCCCCGCGTGCTCCGTGTCGCGTGGGTCACGCTATTTACATCGAGCAAGATCTCCTTTGCTTTTTTCCAAAGGCGACAAGCGGTTGATCACCGTCCGGCGCTGGTAAGAACGAAAATCTTGGTCAAGAAAATATAGGAGGTCAAATATGCTTCTGAAATTGATCTTTTTTCTTGACATTCGATCGGACCCCCAAAGGAAATCCATCCGTGGCAAGTTTCAAGTTACTACCGCTATCACAAGGGTAGTTATAGGGCAAGCATGGTTTATTATGCTTTATTTCTTCTGTTCTACTTAACAATAAATCACGATAAAATTCATGAATATTCCATCCGATAGCCTACACGGTTGTAAATTTTTTCCGAATGTTTGACCGCGAAATCGATTTTTGAAAAATTCCAGAATTTTTATATTCCTGATTTTATTGTGAAGCTATCAGATGCCGCGTTTATATTAGTTATATTATATAACTTGTATATATTAGTTGTGATAGTTTTCTCTTATTATTAGATAGCGGATGTTTGTGTAAAATAACAATTTTCTACCCAAATTGCAACCAACTGGAGTGGAATAGAAATTTATTATTTTTTTAAATGTATTTGACAGGTTGAAAATAATATGACAGTATTAGTAAATTGCTCTAAAGATTTTACTATTTTAAGTTGCACCTACTTATTTTTGTGTATTTTTTGAATCATGGAATATTTTGGTATTACGATATGTTAAATAAAGATATCGGCCATCTCATGTGTCACTATTTGAAATATAACACAATTATGATGGCAGCTTCGCATAATGATAAAAATGAACGGTACTGGACATTATTACGGTTAATAATCAGGTATAAACGGCGGTATTTCGGGTTACACGATGACGCCGTGAATATTTTTAGTAAGAACGGCGCGTGCACCCGATCAATCACGACCCAGAAAAACTTTCGACGAAAATTTTAAGTCCGCCGCGCGGTGGTGCGTGTTGCGATCACGAGGGGAATTAGCGGCGTTCGTGATAAACTCGGCGAAGCGACAGATGGTGAAATTTCAGGTAGCGTGACTCGCCGTTGAACGAGCTTAGCGAGAAAGTGAACTTCTGACAAATGCAAACAGGTCTAATGTTGCTGCACCTACGGGTCACACTGTGTTTTCTGTATGTGTGTCGCGGTCTACGTCTGAAATGCACAATACTTCGATCATTATGCAATCCCTACGACATTGTCGACTCCAGCAACCACAAAAATGAGGTTACAGGCATTTGTTCCTTTCAGCTCTGTCAATATCATAATTTCTAATGTTGAGTTCGTTGACAATCTATTATCCAATGGTGTTTAACTACATAATATTAATTCAATGGTTGTAACTATATTAATACGCAAACACTGCTTTATTTGTCAATCGTTTAAAACATATTTTTTAAGGTGCCTCTTTTAGGCACATTAATCTTTCTATTATCCCTAATGCAGCAACTGCTTATTTAATTGATTCGCCAGGCCCTGAGTAATTGAAGGACGATTTTGATATGCTAATACATATTTTGAAAAGGATTTTTGAACTGTTGAATTATACAGAGCGTTTCAGTTATAGGCTTTAACAAAGATGGAAAAATAAATAAAACATTTTTAATCGTATTGAAGTTACCTGCTTATTGTTTAATATAATATGAAAAATGTTAATGTTACCATTTTGCAAGACATAAAACAATTTATCGTGCAGGTATCCTAACCAAACAAATGTAACAAAATATATCTCAATATCAATTAAATATAACATGCTACGTTACTAGAGAGCAAGATAGAATGAAGGAGAAACAGAGTGTAAATATCAGACAGCACACAAATGCTAAAAAATCTTGAAACTAATTATTTTCTGAATGAAAACTGTGTTTACTTTAATTGAAGAGTAGGTTACAATACTTCCAGCTTCTTTACGTTACTTTACGTTACTTTACAAGGCAGAAGAACAAATTGAACTTTCTGTGTCAAAATATCATACTTGGACCACAGCAAGGTAAATATACGAACATCCAACTCATAATTTTAAAAATGAGAAACAAGTATTTAAATTTGCAGAATAATCAATGAATTTGAAAATGAAATACATATATGTATATAAGGCTCAGATTATTGTAAAGTTTGCAACATTCAAAAAAGAATCGTAGAATAATATATACATATAATTAGAATGAATAAAAAGAATAAATATATAATAATATACAAAACATATAAATATGTAAAAAGAATAAATGAGTAAAATTTAAAAAACGGTTTTGAAATTTGGAAATCTCTTTTCAAATACTAGAATTAACGTGTAAAAATTAATTAAGTATTTAATTAAATACATTCACGTTTTCTCGGATACAAGCACATTATAGTGAATTTAGTCTTTATGAATCAGGTTAATGTTTGGCATCCAACCACACAAACGCATTCTATCATCTATATGGTTGAACGCAAACTGACCCATATGAAAATCAATTATGCTTCTCGAAATCATATTGCCTGAAGAAAAATACGAAATTAAATAAAAATTTATGATTTCAGATTTTTTTGTATATGTATAGGTATAGAGTACAGTACTAGAGTATTGTGTTATATTCTTACAATTTCATAAAAAGTGGATAAACTGAAAAATTTTAGTAATACTCTGCAAATATTCTTAGAAATACTCGTTTTGTTTATTTGATCGTGTATAGAATATATTGTATATAAAAAATTAAGAACCAATCAATTTATCAGTCTTGTTTTTTAGTAAAAGTTCGACAATCGGTCTAACAAACAATTTAGAAATTTTGGAACGCAGAGATCGATTTTTGCAGGAATATGCTAACGCAAAATCTCTGAACAATTGACGGTTGTTCCAGCGCGTGGGAATAAGTAACCCTACCACGGGTATAAAACTGTAAAATTCGTGGATCGAAATAGGAGCAGCAATCTAATCTGGCGATCCTCTGTCATAAACAAGCAAGCGAACCGCTATGGAAACCTCTCCCGGGCTCCAGTAATTATTCCGGATAATTCTGTTGCGCAGAGCTAGGTTGTTTTCCTGTAGGAGACGGTCCCGATCCCACGGCACTGATACGATCGATCGGCGTGCGGAGAGCGCGCTGGCAGAGCCGACGAAAGAGCGGCGAAATTTTCGCGGTAAACGTCGATGCAGCGCAGTTTTAGGTAATAAACTCTCGGGCCGCGTCACGCAATAAACTCCGCACTACGTCTTCAGAACAATAGGACATTCTGGAAGCGTTACACGCAACGGTTGGCATCGCCGCGGCCATGGATGAAGCGTTTGGCAGTAACGCTTGCACGCCGGCTTCAAAGAACGCGATCAATCTTCCCTTTTATTCCGCCAGCGCGGTCCGCAAGACGTTGTTCAAGAACGGCCAGCGCGGCGCGGCGCGGCGTCGCGACGACGAAGTGGTGAGACTGGGGGAGTGTTTGCCAACGGATATTTAGAGCGGTGGACGCTCCGGGAACAACTCGCTTGCGAGCTACCTCGCGTTTTCCGGCCATCGATATCGTCACTAGGGATGGGATCAAGTTCAATATGTACCTACCTACCCACGAATCCCCAATTTCGATGCCCGGCGAATCGTTTCACCGGTTTCGATCGCTGCTCGCAAGAAATACTCTTTCTTTGCTAAGCCTTGGTTAAGACAAGTGCAATTTAACAGAATACATCAGGGTAACTGTACCGATTACTGCGGTATCATGCTTCGATCATACTTTATTTTAATATTATTCCTAATTTATCATGAAATAATAATATGTGCAAGCATTTTTTGGAAGAATGTGTTCTGAATACAAAAAAAATTGGTGGCCCTCAAAACCAAATACAACATAAGAAAATATTAAAAAATAAAATCGATAACATTTTGTACGTATTACTGCGGCCGAAAAAGAGCCATGCACCAATTACTGCGTACCCATTACTGCAGATTAGAATTCGAAATATACGAGCGTACTTTTTTTATTTATTCCATTTTAAATGAATAAACCTTTTACTAATTTTAACACCGTAGTTGTAGTATAATATCACATAAATAACTAAATACATTCTTTTAACAAATATTTGAGTAATATTTATTATCTTTAGTTTGAAGCTGTTTTAAATTAAGAGCATTGTGAAGTGTAATGAAATGAAGTGTCTCCTTTGTCTTTTTCAATTCTTCTTCCTTTTTAACTTCCCGATTCATAGGGAAGTTACTGTAATGACCCCGAAAATCGAAAATCGATTTTTTAGCAGATCTTCACGTTTCATGGTCATTGGAGTCATTTTCGACTATTTTTATCAAAATGTCCGTATGTGTGTGTGTGTGTGTGTGTGTGTGTGTGTGCGTATGTCCGTTTGTATGTAATCAAATTTTTCGTTAACGTTTTCAGAAAAAGTAACTACGCGATCGGAATGATGAATGATGCAATCGATGTGCCCCGCTGTAACTTAGAGCTGATTAGATTTTGGTCCATATTGGTCAAGTAGTTTTTTAGTTTTTTTAGTTTTTTTCGAAAGAAGTTCATTCAACAATGCAAATTATACGAGAGGACGGAAATTTTCCACCAAAGAAACAAACGCAATTACATAAAAAATTTTTTTCTTAATTTTTTTTTTTAGATTTAAAAAAAAATTTTTTTTTTTTTTAGATTTAAAAAAAATTTTTTTTTTTAAACTTTTTTTTAAACTGATGCTACTGTTATAAATCACCAAAAGCAACTAATTCTATTTTTGGTAGCGTTGTACAGCGAATAATGAATAAAATTACAATTGAAAGTGAAAAGATTTTGATAGGTGATTTCAATTACAATATATTAAATTGCAAGGATAATGGTAATAATTATTTGATTAACCTTTTGAACAAGTACAATTTAAAAACTAAATTACCATCCAAAAGTATAACGACCAATTTGAATACGCAAATAGATGTCATTTTCTCAAATGTTGATGATATAGATTGCGGTGTTTATGAAACATATTTCAGCTATCATAAGCCAATTTATGCAATCCTCGATAAGAAGGTTGTCAAATATAAAAAAGAAGAGAATGTAGAGAAAACAGATGTAACAATCACAAATCAACAAATGAATCCTGAAAATTTTACAATTTTTGATGAATGTTTAATGATCTCGGACCAGCATATCGAGCAACATAATCATGAATATGCAGTGCCTGCAGACTGTTTCCTCAATGATGGTTATAACTATGCTTTAGAAACAGCCGAATGTAAAGAAGTCATAAAACTGATTGTTATTTACAAGATACACATATTAATTTATTTCACGAAATTATGAACAGAAATCTAAACGAGCGTGGAATATACAACTTTGCTCAAGATACTGGTTACGTTCGAGCTTTTTTGAGTAATTTACAAGAGATCCCAGAACATGAGACGAATATTCAGATAATATACACTGGTGAAATTGGAAAAAAGGTAGTAGGACATTGGGTTTGCACAAGATCTGATGGTAACGGAAATGTACACATTTATGATAGTTTTAATGCTAATCATTTGAACCATGATGTAATAGATTATTTGAATGCCCTTTATAAATATAAGAAGAAGTATATATTTCACAGAGTACAATATCAAAACAATGCGTTTGATTGTGGAGCATTTGCAATTTATTTTGCAACATTACTATGCTATAACAGGGAACCAAGCGAGCAACGAGCATACGATGTTGGTTTAATGCGACGCCATATAGCAAACATTTTGATAAGTAGAAAACTATTGAATTTCCCTGAAAACATGTAATCATCTCAATGTAATCACAAACAAAACATGTAATCACACGTACACTAAATAAATTAATAATGATAATAATATACTGCAACTAACGAATCGGGAAGTTCTTTGTGTGGCTCGTGGAGAGTCAGATACCAAATAACATCCGTACCACTAACCCTCTCGCGAACTCGCAAAGCGAGTTACAACACCCCCACCCGCGAAGCTCGCGAAGCGAGCGAGCAACAACGCCCCTCTAGTTATTTCTTAAAATCTCCACTCTTTCTTGTTGTTTCACAAGTTTTCAAATCCATAAGTAGATCTTTTCGTGTACTTCCCTTTACTTTGTTTTTTATTTTTGTTACTGTTTTTTTCATTATTTTTCGATTTAATTTTTGCCATATTTTCTTATTTTATCTATAATACTCTTTATCTAGAATAGTGCTGCTTACGTGTATCGAATAGGTACCTAACCTAAAACGTTAGGCTGAAGTGAACCTTGTTTCTTATCGTAGTTGCAATTCACACCGTAGTATTAAAGACATTCCTAGTGAATTTTGTGCCGCAATAATGAGCTCCTCCTTCAGTTTAATGTACGCAATGCCGAGGGTTTATTTGTTTATTAAATAGGAAAGAGAAATTTCTTTTTATATTTTTATTGTATCGAAGTAGGAATCTAAATAATAATAAATCTTTTTACTATGCAATTTAAAGCAATATAAAGAATGTACAATCATGTGAACAACAGTCCTTTGGTGATCGAGATAGAAGAAAAATGGTCTTATTTTTACGTTTTATGAAGAATGTTTTTTCAAATCCAGAGATTATAAAAATCTGAAAATGATTGACAATTTTGTTTGCCTTGCCAACGAGAATACATTGTCAGTGAATTGTACAAATTTATTCAGGGCAAAATATTTAATCTTACGTATTTTAATCTCATTGGGAAAAAATATCGCAGTAAAACATACACCCACAGGAATAGGTACATTCACTCTAGTAGAGAAAAGAATATATTAATACGTATGTTGCCGGAGTACCTGATCGCAAAGGCTGAGAAAAATAGTCAGAAATTAATTCCTAGGACAAGATGCGAAAATTTGTAGATGCGAAAAACGTAATAATGGCAGGGGTACGTTGAAGCATCTATTAGTGGACTGTTATGGCAGAGTCGCAAGGTTGAGACTCGTCTCCCATTCTACCCTTCCTCTTCTATGACGCTATTCCCTCATGATTGCTTCACAGCCCGGTCACGTGACACGTTTCATCTCTGTCGTGCGTGTGTCACAATATCACGTGACTAATCCGGTACTGGCAAAGAGAGGACAACGTTTGGGCTGGAAAAAAGGGAATAGTACTTTAGAGGAGGTATTATGCGCAAGCAAAGAAAAGAAAATAGAGGATTGGTTGGTGAAAGTATAAGTTAAAAAAAGTAAGGTAAAAGCAGGGAGGATAAAAGAGGAGAGGCAGAATAAGTTGTATCTGTGTGAAGAATGGATGGGTGAGTGTGGGTTGAGCATTTGGAAATTGTAAACCATGTACATTCCTTGGCCTTGAGGCTGGAATTAACAATAAATATATATTAAGCCTTGGTGGTCGTTATGCTACTGTTTTACTTTGGGAAGAGATATCCTCATTACGTAGCTCATAATGCCACTATGTCCACATGGCACGTGCCCGCCAAGGGGCCAGAAGCTAGATCAATGACTAAACTCTATTGTTTTTAATTATTCGTTTACTCTCACCAACGTAATGGTGACATTTTTCTGATTAAACGGAAACTAAACGCGACACAATTCGAAGCACATTTGTTTGTTCAATTGGCGATTTAGTAGAATCTCGATTATCCGAACCGATATCTGGATTCTCTATTTTCACGTTTCGGATAATGGAGGTTTCGTTTTATCGTGAATTAAACAAGTACTGATGGTCCAAATTGTGTCGTGTTGGATATCGTTTCAAGCAGAAAAATGTAGCAAGTATGATGCTTTTCAGTAACAAATCATTGGAATGTGATGTGCATAAGAAGTGGAGGTAAGTATAGTAGTCGAATCCTGACAATGAAAGATAACATGGTACAGGTACTACATACAACTTGCACTGCGATTTTGCTTTCTTCTGACCGTTGATTGTGGAACGTTGAGGAGCAAAATGCTTCCCGCTTCCTGCACAGAAGTGGCCATAATTGTTACGCGCGGCGACGAACGCCTCTGAGCGTCGATGGTACACGCTGATGGTCTTCGTCACATCCTCTGACCCTCTGTCACAGGGTTAGAACACTTATAAAACATTCAAATCTACCTGGCGAGGGTTCGATTACACTTGGAGGTATCATATGGGTCGAGAATCATAATAATATTTTTAAATAAATTTGTATTATTTATTTTTGTAATGTAATATGTATTTTTAAATAAAGTATTGCTCTTCTTCTGCAAAGTACTCGCAAGTAAACAGTGGATCTAAACAATTTTCAAAAGCATTAAACCATAAATTATATAGTAAGTTTCGCCTAGTTTTAGGTTAATCTAATGATTGAGTTTGATCTCATTCCTCAAGGTCGATTGCCATAAGAAATATAATTGTCTTTACCTTCACTTTTTATAAACGTATTTAGAAATCTGCAGTCTACTCATAACTGCTCAAACTTACCATAACAAACATGAATTTATTTGCAGTATCCTTCACTCTATCTCTAATCATCGGATCTCCGTTGATTAGATGATCCAAAATCCAAATCAAAGACACACTAACACTCGCGTACTTACGGCTCGCTAATTGAAGAATCGATCTGACAATTAGAGCGATTAAGCTGACACAGAGCAGACGATTCATGCGGACGGAACAGCGAAGATCGTTTTAACAACCAACCTCTGGTAAACGTCTCTGTGTTCTACTGCGCTTTGAGGATTATATAATTAAATTAGCTTAATTCCGAGCGTTTATGGTTTTATTGTCTATGTATTGTCGATTTACGACAAGATGACAGACTACTATGCAACATCTTTGTTCTCAATATCAAATAATTTATTTAAAATACTTGACGAAAATTATAAGGGGTGGTCGATAACAATAAAAACGTTCGTACTTTAAGCACGCGAACGGATTTTCAAAGTCGAACAAATTTTGTTCCACATTTCCGACTTACTTTTACTTTATATAGCATCACCCTTTTTCGGGTTGTACCACTAGTTACCGATCACCCTATATGTATATCTAAAGCACACTGTATAAGAGTTGTACAGTAAAGCCTTGATCTAAGAAAAACTCTCGGGTCTGTGCTGTTTCTTATATCCTGTAGTTCCACTATTTCTTTGTGATCTCACCGGCCGTGCCGAATCTTCTTCGCCCCTCGCGGGATATGCCCCGCAGTGGAGGGGATATTCGTTTTTCTTAGATGCGACGGTTTCCGTTTTCTTAGATCAAGACTTTACTGTATAATTATCTTAATAAAATCAAATGGTAGAATGTCAATCTAGACTGTATGTATTATTCTTTACTAAATAAATGCATCGAATCTTATATATTTATGCAAGAACAATGAACATATGTATATTTAATTTTAATTTGCATGCTCACTATTTTGCTCTGCGCTACTTATATAAAAATATTGACCAAAAATATTAAACTTATGCTGAGAGATTTGACAAGTAAATTATAGGAGTTCTTTAAGTACCACATATACAGGGTGTCCCACGTAACTGTCGCCACGATTTTTCGGACACTTCTGGTAGCCAGATAAAAACATGTATGGAACAAAATTAATTAGTTTTTAATCGGCTAATTTTTCAAAATTCAATTTTTTTAAATGGCCTTTCATATTTTTTAGTACATAATATTATTGTTTATTTTAAGACAAGTTTAAGGGGCTAGTATACTATGCTCTTGACATGACCTTAACAGTAACGTCTTAACAGTAAGGCAGACTTGAATTGTTGATATTTCTTTCGAGAGATTAATGTCCTGACCAATATCAACTACTCAAGCCTGTCTTACTGTTAAGACCTTACTGTTAAGGTCATTTCAACTTTTTTTAAAGTATATATATCGTAATAATCAGAAGAATCATATTTTATTTAACATAAATCTTTTTCGCAGAAACTAGCTACAAGCAATAACATTTAATAGAATGCTTTAGTTTAAAGATTGTACTCGTTTTATTGTTTTCATTTTTTTAGAAGAAGGGCCTTTTAGTAGAAGGATGGCTCATGCTTTTCACGGAATTTTTTCATAATGTTTCAATTATGTAATAAATTATTAGTGTCCGGCATTGACTACCTCCTATAAAATTCAATCTCGATAGAAAACATAATTAGAAGTAAGATATTAGTACATATATTTAATGAAGCACTTTAAGATTTGTGTTACAAGAATCAAGGGCGTCGTAGACTCAGTAAAATCAGTAAAAATATGTTACAACACTTTTGTGTGCATGGTACAACTGCTAAGTACCGAGTTCCACCGATTCAGAAATGGACCTGAACTAATCCTTCTTGCGCCCTAACGATCGAACTTTGGTAAAACCGGCGCGGGTAGAAGATGTTATCGAGGTCTGCCCCTGTTCTCAAGGAAACCGAGTCGCTAAGTGTGACGCCGTTTACTGTGATCTGCATCGAACGCGAGAATCCGAGTTCTCAGTCTTTTATTACTGTCCTTGTTCTTTGTTAGTCATCGTGAGTGGCGAGAGCATAATTGCGAGCTGCCCTACTCGTGGCCGTCCTGGTTGTAGGCAGCGAACGACTTTTCTCCTGTGGAAAACGCAGTTTACCTCGAACCACGCTTCGTACCATTAATATTACTTGTATGTTCTACAAAAAAATACAATTGCTACTTTTACAGATTTAAGCAACTAACGTCTTATGAGCATACCCTTCGAATATTATTTTATGTGACAGTGAATTTTACGACTTTAATTTGAGGTAAAAATATAAAAGTTCTTTACTATAAACTATTACTATACAATACTATAGACTAATACTATACTATACTATACTATACTATACTATAGAATATTACTATACTATAGATTATTACTATTACTATACAATAGACTATTACTACACTATGTATAGATTATTACTATACTATAGATTATTACTATTACTATACAATAGACTATTACTACACTATGTATAGATTATTACTATTACTATACAATAGACTATTACTATACTATAGATTATTACTATTACTATACAATAGACTATTACTATACTATGTATGTATAGATTATTACTATTACTATACAATAGACTATTACTATACTATAGATTATTACTATTATTACTATACAATAGACTATTACTATACTATGTATAGATTATTACTATTACTATACAATAGACTATTACTATACTATAGATTATTACTATTACTATACAATAGACTATTACTATACTATAGATTATTACTATTACTATACTTTAGACTATTACTATACTACAGCGTAGATTATTACTATTACTATACATTATAGACTATTACTATACTATACAATATTACTGTATTATAGACTATTACTATATAAGTCCATTCTTATCACTTAATCTACCGGAAGCGGACTTAATAGGCTTCTCAATAATTGTGAATACAAAATGGGAGCTTAAAAATCTTCTTTTACACAATACTCGAAAACGAAATTATTAGATATTACGTTATTGAGGGTGGTCGTTGGTTTATGATTAAAGTTTCTGTTGCTTTTGAAGGGTTTGTTAAAAAATCCTCAGTCATGGGCCATAGATTTCCAAAAATTATGGAATATTCTGTATATAATATACATATTAACTGGCAAGAAAATATTAGCTTAGAAAGAGAACTGTCTGATATATTCCTTCAAGAGACTCGAACTGGGCTATTATTTATTTAACAAATGAAATCAGATATAAGTCTGTGTCCTTTTCAGTCTACCTTATTAGCTTATGAATAGCCCTAGTTGTAACCTAGTTCATAGCATGCAAATTTTGTAATTAATTCCATCCATTTTATAGAAACGGTCCACCGTGATTTTCGCGAGTGATCGCGCGCAAAGTCTGACAATTAATCTTTCAATTTGTCCATTTTCGGCGAACGGGAACACGCGCAAACGGTTTTTTTTCGCATCGCATCGGTTCGAAACCGACCGCCGCGCCGCGCCGCGCCGCGCCGAACGACTTTTGTTTATGCGGAATAACCGTGCAGCATAAATATTCGTGCGGGCCAGGCTCCGCCTGTTCGCTGTACAAATATGCCGAATTTCTCCGTGATTATTCGCCGTAGTCGGGATACGGGCTCGTACGTCTGTTCGATAATCGATATTCTGTCGCAGCTTTGTGCCGGTGCCGTCCCGATTGCGCCACTTTCATTCCCGTGGGCCTCACGGGAAATTTCTGGGTCAGCGAATATGGAAACCGAGCGATTAATAACTGCTCATTAGCGGCGGAGCGACGTTTTATCAAGCACGACCTGGCCGCCCGCGGTCGACGCTTTTGCTCCATTCGGGGAAAGTGAACGATGATTGGGCTCCAGGAAACTACCGATGGATATTTAGGCCCGACAATTCCTCCAAGTACCATATTTAAGGGGGCAGTCTTCCGTGAAAGTTGCAACATTTAACAATTCTCTTGAATATTTTTTTAACGCGTCAACTACCGTGACACCCGTATTTGGGCGAAGGAATTATATCTGCAGATTTAAAAATTCATTAAAAATTTTACTTTAACTTTTCAGTTTGCATCTTAGTAAATAGATTGTTTTGATTTTGACTAATTTTTGTGGTTGCTGGAACAGTGGCCAATTTGTTAACGTTATAATTAGACTGCGGATCTTTTATGCTGTCATGACTTCTAATAATTAAAAAAAAAATGCTTGAATATAAAATTCGACAGAATTTAGTGCGATTTTAATTTTTTCTGATCCAAAAATACCACTACCACGGAAAATAAGATTTTATTTGATTTTCTTAAAACTCGTCTATAAATATTGCATAAACATCCGCCAGTGTAGTAATAATACCTGTAGTAAGGTAAGAATTTGTTTTTTTTTTAACTTCTTTAGTTACTTTGTCGTTATACACAACAATTTTTCATACATTTTTAAGGAATTGTTTCTTGTTTTATCCCTCTGTCAGTACCGGATTAATCACGTGACATTGTGTCACATGCACGACAGAAACGCAACGCGTCATGTGACCGGGCCGTGGCGGCAGCGTGGGGGATTAGCATCGTAGAAGGGGAAGGGTTGAGTGGGGGACAAGTACTAATCTGGCAACTCTGGTTTTAAGGTGGATTAAAGCAAAACCATCAAGACGATTGTTAATGAGAATGTTTATTCTTATCGTCTGTACCAAAATAAATAAATTATATTGCTTATTGGCAGAATGGCAAATGCTTCAATTGAAAATTTCGCAATTCTATTCTTTTTGCAATAAAAAAGATTTGATAAGAGCTAGTAGTGTGTGGAATACAACCCATAAAATTTCAGTTTCCATAACCTATATGTATAAATACTTCTTTATTGTGGGCAAGGTGAAACCGAAAAACAATTAATTAAAACCGTATAGAAAATTGTTATATACGAAAAAAAATCAGCTAAATCAATTACAAAAAGATTTACGATGTTAGTTGTACCATAACTTTAAAAAAAATAATGAATATTGTTAAATTTTGCTCAACGTTTACAAACGAATGATCCATTAATCTAGGTCGTAGCTGACCTTGCAAATACACACAAAGCTTATAAATATTTAGAAATATTTGGAAAAAACACATCATAGAACTTACTGACAGACAGTAGTTGATGTACAGCATGCCATAAAAGTCTATATACACAAGACAAAGTGCAAATATTTCAAAAATACAGTCTTTTTACATTCTGTAGACGTTGATTAATTTCAACATTCAAATTAGACATTCTGAAATGTGACGGAAGTTTTATTACATTTAATTAACTGAAAATGTAAATAAATCAGGAATACAAGATTGTAAAATTTGCTGTCATAGTAGATAGGGGCATGTAAAAGCATTTACAAAATTTGTTACGACTGTTGCTATTATTTGAATAATTTTTGTTCGTTTTTATTAAAAATCTCATTAGCTCGAATTAACTGTTTATAGATTTTCGTATGTTCCTCTTTTTAGTTTATTTCTATTTCCTTGTAAATATGTATAAAAACATTATAGCTTTCTTACCAGAGCTCCGTATAGCTTTCTTACCAGAATTCACACTGAACTACATAAATGTTATAATAATTTTTACATACATTGCAACTTGCAACTCAAAAATATTTAAAAATTGCAATCTCCACAAGGTTAATCAGTCGATGAAATGTCAGTTAATTAGTTAAATTAAACGCTGTTAATATACTCGAGTGGAAATTGGTTGAATAGTTATCCAATAGCATTTACGGTGTGAATGTGTCAGTAGTTTAACCACTCGATTTGTAAGCTTGTAAGTTAAGGAGTCATTCAATAAATTAACCAATCCGTTAACCAGTCGATTAATCAATCAATCCGGCTGTTAATGAATCAATCGCGCGGCCAATGATTGATTAGTTAATGACTCTACAAATTAATCACGTTATTAATCCATTGGTCAATAATTAAATCACTCTAGTGGCCACTTAGTTGGTTAACTGGTCGGCTAGTTTGTCAGGCAAGTTGTGAATCGATACAGAAATTTGAGAATCTATTAATCGGTCAATGTATTATTAATCAGCTGGTCTGTCATTCGACTTGTGCTAAATTCGAACATGGCATTCGAAGTGCTATTGTAAAAAACAATCCAGTAGGATGATAACGAGCTAAAAATATTAATTTCTTTATTATTAAATTAACAATTCTCTTAATACAACAATTCACTCTCTGTAACTTCTATATACACAATTTATTACTGCATTAAATGAAATTTTACTCAACTTGATTTTCTTAAAAGTTGCTTCTCAGCGTAAGAATTTATACAGACGTTCATAGACTACCAATTATGTTCAATAAATGTACGATTTTTAGATATACAGTTTGGTAGACACAGTAATACAATGCAACTTTCGTTTAAACTTTTCTTAAATATCATTTGTTGCTCTTGAGAAATTTCGTGAAAAAGAAAATTTTGAAATGTTTCAAGGGCTGATTTTACCACCTTTATGCGAGAAGTGGCACGAAAAAATATGGTTGTATTAGGCATAACTAATACAACAACAAAATACAACTAATTATTTACAATATGAGAAAAGAAGTTGCAAGGTAAGTCCAAGGAAAATGCACCAAGTTATAAAGAATTGATCTTACTCTTAACTGGTCACTGGTGCACTCACCCACTCTAGTAGAATCCCATTCGCGTAACAAGTGAACTGTCCCTGTGCTTGGATCGTCCCGAACCGAAGACCCAGGCGCTGAAATGAGTACCCTTCGCGAGCCCGGCCCGCATTTCGTGCCCCCTATTGTCCACTCGGAAACGAGCTGAAAAATACCGAAACCCGACGGATGTTTGATGGCAGGGCGACGAGACGAGGCGGTGGCAAAGAGGAGAGAGTAGGAGGAGGAAAAACGAGACTCGCGGGCTGCTTACGAGCTTATAAAGAGGCGATAAACATAACCAGAGGCTCCTTTATATCGGCTTCCACGAGCGACAGGCCAGAAGGTCGGCGGCTGTGGGGTGCGGCGCGGTACGGTGCGGAGAGTTGCGGTGGGGCGTGGAGCGGGGAGCGGGGGGTGTGGAGAAGCGGAGGGTAGTTGTCGGTGGGACGACCCACGTGTGCTGGTTTCCCTCGTGCTGGTAAGCGGAGAACGACCGGGTCGGCGGGGTACGGGGCTGTTAGCGGGTAGAGCGGGTTGATGGTTGCTGGTGGCGGTAGGAGGCCGCCTGGGTTATCGATTATAATCATCGGCGTACGGGCGCCGCGACGGATCTGCAATCATTAGGGACGCCTGGGCGTCGTTCCACCTTATTCTGACTGCCGGAAGCGAGCGGAGCACAACCGTTTGAATATCTACGCAGCGAGGCGCGTACCGTGCTGTGCTCTCCTCTCCGCTTCGCTCCGCTCCGCTTTGCTCCGCTTCGCTATGACTGCTGTGTTCCGCGCCGTACCGTGCCGTGCCGTGCCGTGCCGCGCCGCGCTGCGCCGCGCTGCGCCGCGCCGCACCGGGAGCTTACTCGAAGATATTTCTCTCTAAATTCGTTAGACCGGCTGTTAATCCGCCGTGGAAAATTTTAATGCGTTCCCGATAATCGATGGGGAACGAATCCGCGTTCTCTGCTGATGAGTAATGGGCTGAAGGGACACTGTCTAGGAGAATATTGTCGCGTTCAATTGATAGAACTCTTTCCACCGAGAGCTCGAGATACGGATGTTCCAGTCCGATTCGATTCTTTCGAGGATCGATCCTTTAAATCGATTATCTGCTATTCGAGCTTTCCTAGAATCGATTATTTGGTGGGAGTATCGAGGGTAGATCTTTCTCTCTTCTTTAATTCTTATTCCGCTACCTAACCCATTCATGACATATTTAAATACCTCGATAACTTACAGCAGGACCCTAATAACAGACGTAGGGTGGATGCACCAATTAATGAACAGTTAAGGAATTTGTTAACTTCGGTTACATTTGGTTACATTTTAAACTTAATAATATCAATGTGCTTTCGGATGATTAAAATTAGATTATTTAATGTCTAAACTAAGTTATAGAAAAAGGCTAATTTCATTAGTGATTGAACGATATTCGATATTTTCGATTTCTCTATCATAAGTGGTTGAAAAACGTAAGAAATCTAATAAACTTTATGTCAAACCAATAGTTATATTGTTCATACACATATTTGTAATGAATTGCGATCAATTTTAAAAAGATATTTATGACTGACCTTATAGCAAGTATTGCACAAAACACACTCGACACGTTCACTGCAACTATAGATAATATTTAGGTTATTTTAGTTAAATGATCGATCACAGGTGGCATGAAAATTGTTTGAATCTGAAATAAGGAATCAGAAAAAATCGATATTTAATCATTAAGTTCTTTAATTAATTTATTTCGCTTGTTTTTATATAGAATGTGCATTCATTGGTTCGTGTTTATTCACTGGTACATCTACCCTATACACGGTTTTGGACCGGAGCAAGTAAAAGTTGTTCTTAAGGTAATTTAGGGCGCTGAATCAGAATCTTCAATCCGTTTTTTTAAATTGGTTCTAGTTTTCGAGATATTCAATAATCAATCAAAGGCCATATTTTATTCAATTAAAAGTGATAAATCAGAAATGAAGAGCGGTTGAACTGAGTCGTTTGTATTGTTCGGGATCCGTTTCACGCATTAAATTCCAACAGTAGTCGCTCATCGTGCCCTCATCCCAAAATCCTCGGTATCGTCTTTCGAATCTCACCATATCTCGGAAAAAATCGAGATGAGAATCGACTATGCAACGCTGTCTCGACATTTTCACAGGTTCCTAAACAAAACCAAAACGTTTTGCATACAATTGAAATGAGAAATGTGTTAATGCTGTCGGCGCACGGGTTCGATCAATTTTTACTAATTAATTTTTACAATTGAAATGATTTTTCTAGCGACGCCACCGTCTGACTGCCGTACTGACAACGCAATGCTGCCAACATGCGGGAACTCGGAAACCAGAACCAGTCTTGAGAAACGGATTGAAGATTCGGATTCAGCGCATCAAATTACGTTAGGAATCGTTCTCATCTGCTCGGGTCCAAAAATTTGTAAACTTGTGTAATTAGACTGCGGATTTTTATGCAACATAAACATTTTCTACATGGATTGTAAGGAACACAAGCTAAATGACAATGTAATTCATCGTTTAATAATTTTAATAAGTCGAGTATAGCAACATTCTTGAAATCTTGTAATGTCTGCAGAGTTTTGTATCGAATACAGCCATTTTTGCCATAAATGCGTAACATCCGTAGTCTACTAATAATATACAGGGTGTTTCGTTTAAAACAGGCCACCTAAATATCTCCTCTATCTCTGAAAATACAAAAAATGTTTTTGACGTAATCTAAGTGGTTTCAAAAGACGAATCAGATGTAAGAATCGTTTTCTATACATTGTAATTTTTTAATCGTGTTTTCAAGGTCACTCGTGTTTTTTACGCATATACACAAATTTGTTGTTGTTGTATGTTATAGCAAACATTATTGTGCATTCATCCATGTTTAATAGCATGACCTTGACATTACCCTGAACTATAAAATTTGCTAATTAATACAGAACTTACTTTCACCGACATATCAGATTTCAACGGTAACAGAAATTCGACCATGAACTTGAACTTGTAAATAATCACATTTATTACTGCAATAAATATGTTCGAAATACAGAGGAATGGTACAAAGTGTTTATTTACAAGTTCAAGTTCATGATCGAATTTCTGTTACCGTTGAAATCTGATATGTCGCTGAAAATAAGATCGGCATTAATTAGCAAATTTTAGAGTTCACGGTCATTTCAAGGTGGTGCTATTAAACATGGATGAATGCACAATAATGTTTGCTATAACATACAACAACAAAAAATGTGTGTAGGGAAAACTGTACAATAATTGGCACCCTAAGCCAAAATCCTAGTAAAAATCTTTTTATCATTTTTTGAAATGTTTAAACGAGCTTAACTTGCTATTCTTATAAGCTAATAGAGATTTTTCAGCAAAATCAAACAGTTTTACGAGTCATAAATCGTTTATTATAAAATAAATGTAATGAATAACAATTGTAAGACAAATAGTACAGTCATTGGCACATTATGTACAGTTATTGATACAACATGTATCAGTTATTGGCACTGAAGAACTGAATAGGAATTATTAACTTAATAAAGAAAAATCATGAAAATAGTTTGTACTGCATGTAGGCGTAAATTCTGTATAATGTATAATTTACGTCTGAACTAATATCATCAGCTTAATATGTAGAAATAACTTAAGAGACGAAGATAATGCTAAAAGAAAAGAAAGTAAAATATTTTAAGGTACACACGAGTCATTCGATTCAACTCTTCCTTTTTGGTGAATGTTTCTTTTGTGTAAATTTCGAATAATTTTTTTTGTTTATTTAAGAGAACCTTGTTTACATGGTGGAACAATCATTTCGACTGATACGATCTCTGGCTTCTTTTTTTCTACTGCAGCCTTTTCTGAATTTTCTTCTTTCTTCTCCGTCTTGAGATTAACAACGGTATTTTCAGTACATATTGTTGTTGGCATCCATCCTTTTTATATTTTCATATTTCTAATTTCTTTTAAAGATCCAACGCATTAATCTTTTGAATATTAACAAAAAATCCAAAACTGTATATCTATATAGTAATTGGCATAGGTGCCAATTAATTAAACTTCCATAGAAAAAAATGAACCATTCGTTGGCACCTGAAAATCTGAGGTTATGTCTGATAAACAGTAAGAAGTAAACGTTAAACAGGCTATTTGATTTATAATTAAACATACATATACGCGCTTATTACATCTGTAGTACATTCCGAAATTAAGTTATAAAGCGATAAAGTATACTTACTCGTAACGAAAATTTTAACAAAACACTATTTGCTAACAGTCATATGTGGAACTCTGTTATGAAAACTTTCAAGGTTGCTTTGAAATATAAATAAGAAGCAATAAAAAATGATTTTCTATACCAGGAATTCTTAATATTTGCCGTTTAAATCAAAAGTGCCAATAGCTACTGCAGTTCCAGCAATAGTACAGTTTACTCTATAGTATACGTAAAAAACACGAGTGATCTTGAAAAAACGATTAAAAAATTACAATTTATAAAAAACGATTCTTCCATCTGATTCGACTTTTGAAACCATATAGATTACAGCAGAAACATTTTTTGTATTTTCAGAGATAGAGAAGATATTTAGGTGGCCTGTTTTAAACGAAACAGCCTGTATAAACAAATCATATAAAATCGACCAATAAATTCTTTGTGAATAATCGTGTTGTCGGCGCTACAGGTTCGATCTTCTACTTTTAAGCAATTTTGCAACTAATTACTTCTCAACGTTTCGATCCCATTGTGGATCATTATCAAGAGAATTTTGCGTCTGTAAAGTGTTGTATAATTTAATGTATGTTTGATAATCAAAATTCTCTTGATAATGATCCACAATGGGATCGAAACCTTGAGAAGTAATTAATTGCAAAATTGCTTAAATTTAGTAGGAGATCGAACCTGTAGCGCCGACAACACGAATTATTCATTTAACATCATTACGATCGATATAACGGAATATTTAATAAATTCTTTCTTCTAAAATTTTTCAGGAGAAATTTTACTTATATCGAGCAATGCACTGTTGTGAGATGAACTCGTCATTTAAACGCCATATTGTGTCATGTGACACAAATGGGTTAAGCCTGCCATGCATCGTGGGGTATTTCATGACCAGAGTAGCCAGATAAGGGGAGGGAGCACGAATTGAGGGGGAAAGTTACCCTCTCTCTGCACGTACCGGATTAGTCACGTGACATTGTAACACATGTACGACACAGATGAAACGTGTCAGGTGACCAGATCGTGGCGGAAGAGTGGGGGAATAGCGTCATAGAAGGGGAAGCTAGAGTGGGGACACAAATCTTAAGTCCATAAGAATCAATTCTATGATTCCAATTTTTTTAGAGAATCGATTCTCACATTTCGATTCTGAATCGATTCGATGGGCTGAATCGAGCATCCCTGGTTCGACAGTTCAACTCTCTACCGACGCGACGTTTTCGCCGCGCCTCTCGACATTTGTTTATAGCTTCGCGACGATACGATGGAATAAAGTTTTGATGCACGACGGAAAAATTTTCGACCCATTTATTCGGCTGTCCCCGGAAATATTGAGCAGTTTTTCGCCACCCTGTTTCTTGCTGTTCTGTCCGCGTGTAGCCGAGGGACGGGATTACGCGACAGAAGGAAAAACAGATGGCGGAATGCAGTTTGCCAGTCGAATTTAATTTTCGTTGGAGGTACCCACCGGTTAATAAAGTAATGCTTCGGCGTGGATAGGTCTTGAGGAAGTATCTAATATTTTTTTTTATGAAAGGATGACATCTTTGTGATCCTTTTTATTCTTCTGAACAATGGTTTTGTATAAAGTTTAGCAAGGATTTTTTAATAGCTTTAGGATAACGAGTGGAAGAAAGAATATGAAATAAATGCTTTTTAAAATCCACACTGGACTTCACGTGAGATTTTACATGCAATAGAACAAAATTTTCTGATCTTATTTAGAAATTTCCTAAAAATTGTAGTTTTTATACTTTCTATAAAAGCTATGTTTTTTACCGTTTTTAATCCTCTACACAATGACTTATTACAAAGTTTAGCATGAAACTGTCTTGTTTTGTTTAGAAATTTAATGAAACTTGCACTTTTTATATTTTTAAAGTTACCATCTTTTTGACCCTTTTTAATCCTCTACACAATGATTCATTATAAAGTTTAGCATGAATTTTTTAACAGCGTTAGAATATCAAAAAGCAGAAGAAAGAACGTAGAATATTATTTAAATTTACATCAGGCTTCCCGTGAGATTTTTTATCATTTTGTGAGTGATAAATAAAAGCTCTGTCTTAGAAATCTAATAAATTAAATCTAATAAAAATTAGAAAAACCTTAAAGTGTGATCTTTGAGATTTAAAACATAAATAAATTATATGCAAGGACATCACAGTACTATCTTTGATATTGCTCATAGTATAAATGAAGATTGGCAAAATAGAAGAATATTAAATACTTCATTAGTTTAAATAGAATACATAATGAATGAGACTAAAATGTATAAAATTAATTATTATTGCTATCACTGACAAAGTTGAATATCCAGCAATATTGTTTTTAACTAAAATCACCATTACAATCAATATGCAATTATTGAAAGTTGCCACAAGACTGCGGATGTTTATCCATTTATGAAGAAATTAACTGGGTGAAATATAAAACGGAGAAAAATATTGAAAAATCTAAGAATATTGTTATATTGTTTTCAACGTAAAAAGTCTATTAAAGAATGAAATGAATTTTTATTTAACTACTGTTTCTCACAATCGATGCAGAATATTTTTATTTTGCATAAAGATTTACACTTACGAATCTAATTCTTAATATTTGACTTCAGAATTACATTTTCGACCAGGATACAGACTTGATGATTAGGGTCGGACATTCAATCGGAACAAGCTCGTCCCGCGATCGATTTTTTCGACTTTTTTCCCCCGAAAAGTCGTATATAATTAAGTTAATTACTAAAAATGCCATAACGAACGGAATTACGCAAAAAAATCATTCACGTTCGCTTCGCACTTAAAGGAGTGATCGCAAAAACTGGTTATGGAAAGTCATTGTGAAAGCTATCATACCGCGAGTGTAGCAAGGAAGGCATCATAATACTAACATAATGCTACCTTGGCAGTGAGGGCAGCGGGTAGAGCAAAAAGATAGCTGAAATAACTCAATTAGGAAGGGTACATTGTGGGTAAGTCCTTCGGTCCGAGGAACTGTCAATTATCTAGGCTTACGGGACAATTTTTGGACGGTAGAGGACGTTCCAATTTTAGAATGACCTTATCATGATAAATCTTGTAACTTCTAAACTTTAAGACTAGACGTGTGCATTTGTCCACGACTTCAGCTAGATTTACAAATACAATAAGCAAACGGTCACAATAGGAGTGAAACAAGTGTATTATTAGTAGACTGCGGATATTTATAGAAAATGAAAATTGTTCGTGTCGATGGTAAAAGCAGAATGTGTATTTCCTCTTCTAATAACTTTAAGAAGTAGACAATAATTTGCCAACACCATTCAATTCTTCTTACAGTTTTGTATTTGACAAATCCATTTTTGTCATAAATACATAAAATCTGCAGTCTAATTATTAGATAGATTTGTTGTAAAAGAACAACTTACAATTTTCTCTCAATCTTTATAATAAAAAAAAATTCAACTTTTCATTATTGTATGTTTTTCATAAGGTTTACTATAGCGTCTACATATATAATATCACAATATTATTTGCAGAATATGGATTCTTTAAATTTATAGAATGACAGGCATGTGCAAAACGCTATAAATTAACAATTTCTATGAAGTTTAATAATATTCTTATGTCAGTTTCGTTTTAATAAAAGTTTTAATAAAGAAAGTTAATTAACATACACAATGTCCCAAAAATATTCAAGTTCCTTGAATGGGGGTGATTCCTGAGGTCATTTGAAGCAACATTTTCGTTTGCAAAAATCAAGTTCTGCTCCTTTTCTTGTTCACTGCTTCATCGCGGTGCTACACCATCGCTACGCTCAGTCAGTGAAACATGCCGCCGCCCCGAGCCGACTCTCCCTACCATCGCGCGCTGAGGCCGCTCTCTGATTGGTTCGTGTTTATCGTTAATAACTCCTTATCAAAGTCAGGGCTGACATTTTCGTAAAGGAAATAGTTATTTCAAATAACCATGGGAATCGCCCTTTTCAAGGAAATACATTTTTGGGACACCCTGTATAATATCATAGTATTATTTGCAGAATATGGATTCTTTAAATTTATAGAATCAAAGCAATATCACTATAAATTAACAATTTCTATGAAGTTTAATAATATCCTTATGTCCCGTTGGTTCTAATAAAAGTTTCAGTAAAGAAAATAAATTAACATATATATATATATATATATATATATATATATATATATATATATATATATATATATAGTAAATATATATACATATATATATATATATATATATTTAGTAAATTTATCAAGAAACTGTTATAAATTATCAGTCAAGAATTATATTTCCAATTTAAAAATAGTAGTATAACTTCAAAATATTTTAGTCAACCAGCTAAAAGTGAAAATCCTTATTAAACGATATCACAAAAATCAACTTGTAAAAAGTGTATTTGTATAGCAGTTATAAATCGACAGTATAGAATTATGTTTCTAAATTTGAAGATACTTTAGTTTATTAGCAAAGCTTGAAAACTGCTCATTGGATGGGTTCGCATAAATATACTTTCATAATTGAATAGACTTTCTAATCCATTACTGCTTATCAAAAGTAATAACAAGACGGTTTACTGCATCGTTGACCCTGATAATGATTCCAGCACCATTAAGTATAAACTATCCGTGCAGAAAAGCGTAGATTATGCTTTGACAGGACAATTAAAAAATGAAAACCTTTTAATTGTTTCCTAAAAGAACGGATTTACAAAGATGTTCGTTATGCACCTGTTACCGCCATGCGTTGTGTGTCTTCAAGATAATACCTTTGTAATTATTAACGATCTTATTAACGACCGGTGCATGTTGAAGTTAATTAAGTTTAACGGTTCGCTTTGGTACAACTTTACGGAACAAAAGTAGTTACCTGCACTTTACGAACGGTGTTATCTTCACCTTTGAATGCGTGTGCAATTTTAAGTGATCCATTCAACAACCAAATTCGCCTAATTTACAGTCAGCCGTTTTAATACTTTACCGGTTGATGCTTCCTGTATTCGAAATTTGCCTTTGCCTTGAAACTGAAACCTTTACTGGATTTAACTATGATTAATACATATAGTGTTTACATTATAGTGGATTTTACGTAACGTATGAAGTCTGTACTATAATTACAGCTTCCGGTTACTATAACGCTATAGGATGTTTGATTTGCAAACAAACAAAATACAATCCACATGAATTTCTTATTCATTCGCTGATGTGCAGGTTTGTAAGCTTCACTATTGTCTTCAATAGCTAAGGTGTCACGTGAGAAAAATATAATATTGTTCGTCAAAAAGTTATATCTCGATGGCAACGGTTTCAGATCGCGTATAAATAAAAATTCGTAAAGTTGTAACTGGAAGAATGTATTGAAATTTTTTCCTTGTCCTTTGTAGAAATCTGTAGAAGTGATAAACACATATAAAGATATACAGTATAGTTATAACACACATAAATATGGAACATGAAAGACATGGCGATGCTCTTACCTCTAGGTCAATTCAAGCAAGACGATATTTTATGATGATATTAGGTATATTCGCAGTAATTGTGCACGGTTCAATGCGATCGCAGATCGCACTTTCTAGTTCGAGGCTAATCTTACATTTCTAAATTTTCACTCGCAAGAATTTCAAAGGAAAAAATTAATCACACATATTCTCGAATAAGTTGAATTTAATGCGACAAAATCGAACAAAATCGTCAGAAATTTTACATAAAATTAATATTTAAAAATGAATTTTTAGTGAATTACTAACCTGACTTTTCAATGAATTTTAGTTGCATTCAGTTTAATTTATTATATATCACTGTTTTGAGATATCAGGATGACCTTGAGTTTTTTTATAAGCCAGTATACCTTTTTTTTTAAATACCTCGTTCTTGCCGATGGAAGGACGAATTGAGCGAGCTATAATACGATGTCCTTGAGATGACCTTGGAAAAACCTGTTCTAAATTATACCTGTAATAAAAGCAGACAACTGTTAGAAATGCAAATGTAACTGTAACATTGACTACACATTTTGTATTTTTATCTGAAAAATTCGTATTCCTGTATTTGCATTCTTGACATTGCCACGATTTTTTGTCCCGTTGAATCTAATGGAGGAAGACAAAAATGATCGCAGTGATTCACAATTTACGAGGCCCCAAAGCCAGCCGCGAGAATCGCAATCGGCTCGAACGACGTGCAAATTCACCGAGCGTGCAATTTTGCGGGATCCTTGCTCTGTCCCGCCGTTAGCGGCATTATTGATCGATGACAGCGTCATTTTATCTTGCGGCTAGGTAATGGTTATGTACGCTCAGTCGCGGCCGCGTCATTACATCGGCGGCGGGGGCAATAGCCTGCCAAAAATTGAGCTTAGCAGTATCGTTTCATACCCGACGTCTGCTGACGGTGTCATTACCTCCATTGTCGGGCTGCTCCTCTTTCTTTTTTCCGGAACGCAAAATCATTCGAGATATGCACGCGTGGACGCTCGACGCTCGTCGGGGGTTGATTAATTTTATTACCACCAGTTTAATAGGGTTTCGTTCGCCGCCGTGTGAATGCCAGACGATTTCGATGAAATTTGATATTTAGATCGGGTACACGAGCAATTGTGTACCGGCATATGTAATCGTTCAGTGAAAATATAAAACAACGATTTTAAAGCCGAACCGAATCCACAGAGAAAATCAATAAGTTTTTAATCAGTTTACGGTAGTGTTTCGTGATATTCGAGGCAGAAGAGTTTTGTTTTTAATGATTTTTTTTAGAAACTTTTACCAGCATATTCGTGACATTTTTCTGATTAAAATGAGACCAAACACGACAAAATTTTGATCATATTTACTTGATTGATTCATGATTCAGTGGAACCTCGATTATCCGAACAGACGATGTCTAAATTCTTTATTTTCACATTTAAACTGTTTACAGCGATTCATATATGTGGAACGTGATTTATTGTACAAATCAGTAAATATTTAATCCAATACTGTAATGTAGATTAGTTCGGATAATCGAGGTTTTACTATATCGTCAATTAAACGGGTAAATACGATCTAAATTGTGTCGTGTTTGGTGTCATTTTAATGAGAAAAATGTTGCAAACGTGATGGTATAGGTTCCATAGAAAATCATTAGAAACTTTAAAAAAAATTTTATCAACATTAGATTAGTATTTTTAATTCTTTTAAATTTTACAGCATTTTGTACTTCGAATGCTTGCACTATCTTCAAATTTGAAAATGGAAAATAATCTACTCAGGTGAATGTCTATTGTGCAAATAATAAAAATCAGTATGCAATTTTTATAGAATTTTTTGCATCATATACGATAATTTGTTTCTTTGTTGAAATCATTAATCTCGATGAAAGGAACAAGCCAGTCTAATACACTTTTTCTTTGATTCATACTATCGATGTACCCAGCAAATTAATTCCTATTAATTAACTTGCCTATCATGAGAGTAGATATAAGTAGAATAAGTTCCATGTAAAATTTTGACATCAAGAAAATTCCGAAGCAGTTTTCCGTTTTTCGAAAATACCATTAGATACAGAAGAGCTTTGAACGAGGACAACATGATCATTATGCACTTTCTTTTCATAACGCTTCCCTGTGTTTTAAAGCCTGCGCATATTATCTGAAAATTGCATACTTGTTCGCTATCACCTGCACAGAAAACTCGGAGAACGCTCAAAGCTGAAAGTGTAATCCAGGATATGTTACAAAATATTTAACAAGATACTTCCCTCGAAATAATGAAAAATCTAATTGACAAAAAACTATGTTGACAAAAGTAAATAAACCTGAATTCTCATCTTTTGACAGGAGCATTACGTAACATTCCGTTATTATCATGTGATAAACGTGACCGAATAAGTTTTTAGATTTTAATACTTTGAAATTAGACATTGATGCATGTATTATGCTGTGCTCGAATGTTAAAAAGTGTGCTAATTTTTGTCGCTTCGGTCACATTAATTTACAAATTGGTAAGAATTTTTATATGGTTGAAAATTATCTTTAAGCAATGTACATTTTGATGGAAATAGTTTGTTCATTTTTTCACGTCTTTTGTTTATGAGCTAGTTTTACTGTAGTAGACATTTTACACAATGTGTGTTTGTTTACTATGGTTTATTTATTATTTATTATGTATATTAATTAACATAACTAATGTTGTTTGTTGATATTTAATAAACACACTCCGAACTAAATGTTATTAAATTTGATGAATATGTAGTCCACGAATAAGAGGTGACAATGTGTAATCAATTTATAAAAACGACATTAGTCATGGGTACCCCAAATATAATTTTTAGCTATTCACTTATTTTATTTATTTTTGTCATTCCTTATTATCTGATAAACAAATCGTAATGAACCAAGACCTTGATTAATCAAGTCTAGGTGATTCTGGGGCTTCGTTATCCAAAGTTTGGGACGAATTTCGAATTGTATCTCGGTGTCTGTACGATCTTTCGGCGATTTTTTTGTCTTTAAAAAAACACGTCTACCCAAAATGTGTCGGGTGATGGACAAACTGGTGAGAATGAAAACATTTGCGAAGGAGATACGTCAGATTTGAATCGCACCCTTCAGCACGTAAAGCAATATGACGGTACATCAAAAGATGCTTCGCTCGAGTAGCATGATAAAGCAATTTTAAGTTCAAACTTAAAAAAATAAGAGAACGAGAGAAAGTATGCATATACGATACACCGATGACTTTTATTTAACAATTCTGTACTCACTGTTCTTCATTTTTCTTCAGCTGTAACCTATTTACGTGGTATTTAAAATTTACTGTTAATTGTAACAATTACGTAGTAGGTACTTACTATACTTACTATACTTACTATACTTACTATACTTACTATACTTACTATACTTACTATACTTACTATACTTAATATACTTAATATACTTAATATACTTAATATACTTAATATACTTAATATACTTAACATACTTAATATACTTAATATACTTAATATACTTAATATACTTAATATATTTAATATACTTAATATACTTAATATACTTAATATACTTAATATATGTATTTTATATACTTAATATACTTGATAAACTTGATAAACTTGATATACTTAATACATATACTTAATATGCTTCATACAGAATATCCATTGGTGGTTTTACTCTAAATTAAAAGTTTGATAATAATTTCATGTCAATATAATGTTCTGAGTTTTTGAAAATCTCACCAGACTTCGAATGTGTCAACTTTTTAATTTGTAAGCCGAAATAGTTTTCAGCTACAGGATTTAATTTCTAAACCTTGAGAAATATTTACAGGTATGCTTATTAAATGAAACTTAATTTATTTTATCACGTAAACGTTATATTCAACAATTCCATTTGATCTGTTCCTAAATGAAATGTATATTTTATTGAACGCATCCATTCTAGGTCAGTCTGTAGAATAATTTTAACGTATCCTAAAATCCTAATTGAATACAAGGTTTGCGATTTGGAAATGTTCCGTTATTCGCGCGCACATGTCGGTATATTAATTATTAGCCTGAATCGGGGCTCGCACGGGAGGGCTGAATGAAGAATAGAATCCTCGTCATTAAAAATAGAAATGACATCGTGAGTGGCAGGTATCTGAGCGAGCGTCGAACTCGAAACTGATTCCGCATCGATTACATCTGCCACCTCTGATCGGCGTCTCGACAGCCTTAATAAAATATGCCGTCGCTAACCACGCTGGAAAAACCTACGGCGGGAAAATCTGCAAAAAACGATTACTGCTACCTGCTAATTTAATTAGGTAATTCTCATTAATAGTTCCCTTATGAGATGGCACCTAACAGTCCCAACATCGAAGCAGCAGAATACAAACCCCATTATAATCTAACCCCTTAGATTCGAAAAGGTACCGCCAATAACGCTTTTTCATTCCTTCGTATTCCAAAAATTTAAATTTCTTTTATTATTGGTATCTGCCAGCTTAACTAGGCTAGTCCCATTATTAAAGTTTATTTGTCAGACGACATTTAACACTGCCAACATCGAAGCCATAGTATACGAACAGCATTATTTAAGGGGTGGCACCATTAAATTTTGTTCGTACCTCGCTTCGTTTTCTAAAAACTTCTTTTTAAAAAGGGATATATACAGGCAAGAAAATTATAAAACATTGCTAACTAAAATAACTATCCTAAAGATAAGACATGATAGACTGTATTCATTTTATTTAAAAATGATGAGATCTTTCGTACAAAAAGCTTTCATACTTCATACATATTTTAGCCGATAATGTATATCAGAATTCTATTACATTGCACTCAAAGATGAGTCTATAAGAATCAGCACTGCTACATTTCCAAGTTCGAAGGTCATTTGAAGGTCAGGGTTAGTATACATACTAAGGTACACATCTGCACGTATTTTTGCATAAGCTACACGATGCAATTGGTACAAATGAGTGGTTATTTAAAACAAATAAACCATAACCTTGAACACTTCAACAGAAAAATAAAAATCGAAAAAAAGAACTCCTTGCGGATACTGACCACTCAGTACTACTCGAATTACGTATGAAATATTTTTTGCGTTCTCAAAATTAAAAAATATATTCAGTGAGACACCCTTTATATTACCGATTTATAAAATTATATCGGAAATGTCAATATTAAGCACTGTTTTGGTCATTGTTACCGTGAAGCTTCAAAAGCGCAAAAATGTGCGAATATTTCCATTTCAATAGCTGCATAGGCTGTACGAAGTTAATCAGAAAGAACTCGTTTCTATGCTTAACCCATTTCGACCTATCGTGCTCTACGGTATACGGTACAGTTCGTTGAAAAAAATTTACTGACGCACTCGCTTAACTGTTGAACAATTCAGGAGCATACTGTACCATATAGCAGCAACCCTAACATGAATTTATTTTTCATCTTTTTCCAGACGACCTTCAAACGTCCTTGACATATTGACTGTTAAATTACAACTCCCAGAATAATCTAGTTAATAAAATCAAAACTGGAAAGATAAAATGTAGGTAAATATTATTATAAATATCATATAAAAAATTATTAATTAAAAATATAATTTTTTCTAATATGTATATTGTATCGTATATGACCAACGTGACAGTTAACCTATTAATTAAATTTATGACAACGAATCTATCAAATTTTGACTGAATCATTTTCAGATATAAACGGATTAACAATTTCAATATTTTGTAACTCGAGAATTCTGCCCCACCGCTTACACAATCCGCGACAATACTATAAGAGGCTATACAAAACAGTACAAATCTATGTTATAGGAAAGAATTTCTTATTCTTGTGTATTATACTATATAGTTTTCTTAAGAATATTGTCTTTTTACTAACCACGACAACACTATAAGGCAATTTTTATTGACCCTTGGGTAGCACTATGTTTTTCAATGAAGTATGGGTTCTTTCTAAAATTCCGTAAAAATTTACTAAGATATTTTTAAGTATGTAATTTAAGAGTGAGAACCCTAAGTGTTCCAAAAAAGTTGAAAAAATTTTAACTAGTCCGGATAATCGAGGTTCTGCTGTACATATTTATTTCAAGTACCCTAATAATTTGTGCACCTGCTGTACTATCGTATAGGACTACAGCAGAACCTCGGTATTTGCACTCTCGATGCATATGAATCTCGTCAGTTGCATTTCGTCAACACATGGTGGGGATAGTTGCCTAATTACGGGAACCACGTGACACGCGATAGTCAGAGAAGGGAGGATTCGACACAGTAGAAGTGGAAGATTTGATACGGTTGATTGGTTACCTCGATACTTGCAGGCGTTTTCACTCCCGTTACGTGCAACTACCGAGGTTGTATGGTGATCGGATCGAGTAACACGTTCGCAAGTGTTGGCGTGGTGTCAGTTAGAGAACCGATATTAATTTCTAGATCAAAGAAGAATCACTTGTCTCAAAAGGGTATTTAATGTATCTACATTGTTTTCTAAATGTTTAGCAATGACGAAAATGTCGATATTAATGAAAAAATTACTAATTTTCTTTTGCGAACCCTGCCGAACCTTTTTGATATTTCTAAAAAAAATTTCTTTTAAACGAAGAGCATTCTTTTACCTTGAAAATGCATTCCTCAAATTTAGAATTACAGTCTGTCATTTATTAAATAAGTAATTCTTAATGGACTCATGAGTCAATCTTTTGAGTTTCAAATAGTTTCGCATTCTTTCAAATTGAAATATTTTCAATATACTTATTGTATGATGCCGCGAGAATTATTTCCACCTTCGTCCTTCTTCAGGAATTATTATTGTTTAAAGTGTCACAGATACATTAGTGGATATTGATGTTTATCGAATGTATATTACTTTCTAAATGTCCATCACCGTCACAAACGATTAAATTAATAAGATTTATGAAAAATTGTGCAATCACTTAAAAATCAACATTTTATCAATACCATTATGGATTATTGTTTATTTCAAAACTGAACATAATGTTTCAGACGGTTCTGATAATGAGACAAAAAAATATTGTGAACAAAAGTTAATCAACATTTAGCGGTCTACAAAGAAAAACTTTTTTTAAAAATGTTTATCGTATAAAAAAATCAAGGTCACCTTTAATTTTTGTAGATCAATAATATATATTTTTGACTTCATAATATTGTAGCTGATGTCAAAACGAATCGAACGACCTACATTGTTAGAACCTTAAACTTCGAAATAGTGCTAAAATCTTAATGAACCACTGTGGATAGATTTAAATGAAAACCTCAAATGTCTTGTTGGCAATTATATCTGAATCCGTTTCCTTGCGCGGTGAATAGGAGCGTCGAGGTTCATGAAACGGTGAACGGTGGGGTCGATCCGCGGCGGGCCGTGTCGGTCCGAGTCGGACCGGTAACCGTATCGTTTTCTCATTCGGCAATTATAGCGGCGATCACGCGGCCGTGAGTGTGTAATCGACGGGCCTGTTTCAAAGATCCGATGGAGGGTCGCGCGCTGGCAGGGCGGCGGCCGCGACGAAATTAAATTTAATAGGGTGAATCGGAGTGAGCGAGACTTGCCGGGGCTGAACCGGCATGGCATGCAGCGTCACGTGAAACGAGCGCGGGACAAACGGGCCACGCGAACGTGGATCTGCCGTGGACGTGCACGTTCTCTCCTCTGAATAACGTAATCGTCAGTCATCCGGGGCTCTGGTACCGTTGGCTTACGTCGCGTCGCGTCGCGTCGCGTCGCGTCGGGGCGGTTCCGAACCGTTCCCTCGCGTCCCCTACGCTGTCCCGTGTAGCCCGCGGGGTAGTAACGCCACTTGGACACCGAGCGAATGTAAGGGATGAAACTGAACTGCGCCGGGACAGGGATAGACGGTGGCGGAGGGACATGGACGGAGAGAAGGGCGGCTTCGGAGAGGAACAGGGAGGAAAGGGGGAAAGAGGAAAATAGGAACAGCGAAAAAAGGAATATAGGGAGAGGCCGATGACGAAAATGGAAATAAGCATCGAAATTGGGAAGAGGTGATTTGTGGGAAATGAAGGGGAGGCTGGACGAGACGGGGGTCGACGCAAAAATTAATATTAGAGAAAAACAAAAAGAACGAATGAGTGTTTAGAAATTGAAGGAATGTGAGGAGATATAACGCAAACACGGGTCAAGGAGTATAGTAATACACGAAATAATAAAAGAGGAAACGTGGGATTATGATAACAAGAATGGCAATCGATAGAGAAAGGTGTGAGAGGGAGTACAAACAAGAAAATGAAAATAGGTGTGTAGAAATTGGGAAAGCGTGAGTGAAAAAAATGATGAGGATTGGGAGGTGTATAATGAAAACAGGAGAAAAGAAGCATGGGATTAAGAAGAAAGAAGGAGCACATATAAAATAAAATAGAAAATGCGAGGGTATGATAGCAAGAAAGGCAATGAAAAGGTTTGGCGTCGATGGTGAATATTTGAAAAAGAAGAAAGGATGCAGTTTATAGGAATAGAGAAAAGCATGGTTGAAAGAGTAGAAAGAAAGAGGACGAAAAGTCAATAAAAAGGAGAAGGGTTGAGTAGAATAATAGAAGTACACTGGAATAGAGAAGCGAAATAGGGAAGAAGTGAAGCAGAAAATGTGTGCGAGCCTGTGAAAACAGAAGCAAATATTTAAAAATAAAAGGGTTTACCGAAATGAAGAAAAGAGAGGGTAGAGAGAGGCTTGAGAAAAAGATGAAAAATGGGAGTACGGAGAAAAAGAGAATACCTGTGAATAAAGAGGAAAATGAGGAGATGCGATGACGAAAATGGAAACAATCCTCGGAAAGGGGGAAGGATTTGTACAAAATGAAGGAGAAAAATTAGCGACTGACTGGGGGAAATCAGAAAGAAATGGCTGAATGCATAGAAATAGAGGAAGGGTGAGTGATCGAAAATTAAGAAGAGGCCAGAAATAGGGATATGAAAAAAGCACAGGGATGAAAAATGGGGAACGGAAAGGAATACATAGGAAAAAGGAGGAGATAAATGTGAAAGGGTAAGAAATGAAAAAAAGATATGCGAATACGTATAAGGAGGCGAATATTGTGAGAAAGAAGAAAGGAATGATGGATTTTATAGAAAATAATAAAGGGAATATGAAAGAAAGGAAGTGGCTATTACGGGTAAGATAAGTGAATGTGAATATTACAGGAGTATTGTGTGAAATGAAGAAGGGAAGTAGAGCAGAGTATGAAGGTGAAAATACGAATTGAACGGTGAAGGACAGACAGTATATGTATGTTGAAGTTCATAGGAAATGATATGGGGAACATAGAGGAAACAGAAGTGGATATTAAAAGTGGAAGTCAGTGGAAAATCAGGAAGAGCAGCAATAAATAATACCGAAGAAGACTGGAGAATAGGATATAAATGAAAATAGAGGAAAAATACACCATATTAAAAAAGGCGGCAATCTGAAAAGAAGACCTAGAGAAGGAAGAAAAATTAAAAATATAGAAATATAATAATCTGTGAAAGTACACGTGGCCTAGTGTGTTCTACGATATTCACAATTAGAGTAAAGAAACATCTTTTCCGAAAAGTGGAGGCATTAAAATTCAACTGACGGTCGAGGAAAACTGACGAAAAGGAAGGACAATTAAAAACTGAACATAATTTCGAGAGGAACAGGTAATTAAACTCTCTAAATAATACACATAGACCACCGAAACGAGAGCCACCGGAACGACGTGTATGAAAAGGAAACGCGCATCGAAGCTCAGCAAATGGAAAGGAACGGATGACCGAAGAGGCAAGAAGGGGAACATCGAGATAGGCGGAAGGGGGTGGCGGGACGGGGGATCCATAGAAAAGAAAAACAAGGGAGAGAACGCACGGTGCACGGAGGTGGAGTGCAAAAATCATCAGAAGAGGAAGCCGTGAAAAAGGAAAAGAGCGGGAGCGATGCGGAGGAAGAAGGAACTTTCGAAAAGAGGCAGAAAAAAATGAAGAAAAAGCGAAACCTGGAAAGAAAGGAAGCGGACCCGGAGAGCCAGCCAGAGGAACAGCGATACAAAGGCGAATAAAAAAGAATTCGCCGCGGAGAGAGAGAGAGACGGACGCGGAACAGACGAAGCAAAGAAAGAAAAGGCAGAGACGTGGGCGCGACGGGCGGCAACGAGGGTGAACGAAAAGAGAGAGGGTGAATCGAGGGTTGCAGGGGCAAGCGTGGGGGGTAGAAGTCGAGAACTTGTATACCCCGGGGGCTTACAGCTGTCGCGTACCCAACACCTTTTTTTCTGCACAGCAGCAACATGCACGTAGGTTGGCAGTGCGTGCATAGAAATTGCCTGCATAGAGGTAAATCGCGCGTTTCCTGCGTAACGCGTGGAACTAAAACGCGGCGGAACGTTTCCCTGACCGGCGCGCCTCGCCTTCTGAAATATTATCGTTTTCTGGGTTACACACTGCACCCGCCTCTCCTCTACCCTTCCTCCAGCCCACTTCCCCTCCGCGCCCATTCTCTTTCTATTTCCACGTGTTCTATTTTCGCCAGAAGAAAATTACGAGTCGACGAATTTCATCGCAGCGCCGCGCCGGGAAAATCAAGCGTGCTCCGCGCCGCGCCGCGCCGTTCCATTCCCAGACTGCCTCCTGTCTCCGTCGTGGAATATAAATCCACGGATTTTGCGAATTCTAACGTAATTATCGCGCCGGTCGCGGTAACGTGTCGACGCGACTTCTGTCGTCTTCCAGGAAATTTAATTAGACGGGATTCCGAATTTTTAGACCCAGACGGGCGTCTAAACGGCTTTTCGGTCGCTGACTTACAGATGAAGACGTTAAACAAGTTCTCGATAGTGTACATAATAGTGTCGTGATGATACAACTAAGAAAATATACACTTTTGAGTCTACCAAAGTGGAATTGTTTTATCCAATTTTGTTCACTTGGAAGCGATCGTCTAACATTGAAACTCCTTAAAAATTGTTTCTAATCTACAGACAGTATTCTATAACTTATTTTTTCCTCTATTTTAACTATCTGCTCTTTGACAGAAATTTATAATTTATTTTTTACGGTAGAGGCATCCAGCGGAGTTATATGGATATTTTTATATAAGTTGTCTGTTGTTTCAGAAAGGTTTAAAATTGAATTTTTATTGCAGAAACAATTTCTCCACCATTTTTATAATAAGTAACATTTTTGAAAATCTACGCACATGCTATATTTTAATTATTAAATTAATTATCGAAACTACATATCCAATAAATATTTATAACATTTAAAAAAGAAAGTTATATTTACGTCGATTGAAAAAATTAGAACTTTTCATTTCGTAATTACCAGTGATAAGATTTGCAAAGTTTATTCATTTTTAAACACCGTAGTATATCCATTTAACGAGAAACTATTATTGTATTACGTTCCATCATAAACTAACACATCTAACAGCAGCCTAACCAATTTCCATTGATTTTAAAACAATACAGATTATTTTATTTTCCATCGATACGTATTTAAAGTGTCAGACAAAACGAAATAGTACGTTTCAACCCTTATGTAGTGTTACAGATGGTTATAAGGTTCAAGGTTACAAGGTTCCATCATATGATGATTAGTTAAACTTTTTCATATTTTGCATAGTCATTTTTAAGTTCTGAAAGATGAGCAATATCTGGCTTCATGGAATAAATTTTGAAACAATTGTTAGAGTTACTATGAATACTAGATGTGGTCCCTGAAGGGTTAGTCTAAAACGTTGGAATGAAATTGTAAGGCAAAAGGTTGAATAAATATTTAGAATAACAGATGTCTGATATGCATTTATCATCTGCTTTCCCAGTTATTCGAATATCCTGCATCCTAGTCAACAACAACCCTTATAAAATTGGAGGTTTCAACCTCGCATTCCCTTCACAATCAAAAGTAAAAATCCGAAACTTCTAAACAAAAAATCCTGTTGACACAAACTGCTCACGTTTATCCGGCTAGAACCTCCGTTTCCCACACCAGCGTACACCTCGCTAACCGCCAGTGGCGCAGCAATCGAATTAACAAGACTACCAATTCCAAGAGTCGATTCCGCTCTCCCTGGAGTAAATTTCTGTAGAGTATTATTCCTTGTAGGATGCGCGACATGATCCACGATTCTACAGACTTTCAATAAAATGAAATCTTTCGGGCGCGGGCGGCGAGGCCTGAGCTTGTCGATACTGGCACCCGGAACGAACGGCCAAAGGCGTCGAGGTGTTGGACAACTGGTCTCGCGACAAATCGTGGCATTAATTCGTCCAGGCTGACGCGTCCCATTCGTTTCCAGGCTGGGTTTCTCCTTCGTCTATTCCGTGGGGAGTGTGAGAGACGGGAAAGGGGGATTAGGGGTTAAGGGGTGGCAGGGGGGCTGAACAAGTGCCGGGGAGATATATACGGGGGCGCAATCACGTTGTCTCCGTTCCCGGGATCATAAACCTTGCGGTGGCAAGCGGGTCCCGGGACTTTTCAGCCGGCCGGAGCCACCCTCCCGCACTCAATAATCCTATAACGCTATAGCAAGCCTCTATTACGGAACCTCCTACCCGCTCCCTTTAACGCGGCGACCCCCATCGAGCGGGAGAGAGAGAGAGAGAGAGAGAGAGAGAGAGAGAGAGAGAGAGAGAGAGAGAGAGAGAGAGAGAGAGAGAGAGAGACCCCATAGACCCATGGGGAAGCATCCAGGGCAGGCTGGAAGCCCGATTCCACGGCGCGCCACGCTACCGTGAAACCGCCCTTGTCTTCGCCGACCCACCCTTACCGCCCTCGGTGGAATCGATGGGGAAGGCCTGAACGTGTCCGAACGACGGACGAGAGTATCTCTGACCTGCGATGGTCCGCTCGAAGAATCGGACGTGCAGTCAATGGACGACTTAATGGACCGGCGAGTTGTGAATGAGGACGCACGGGGTTGGGAAGTTTAAATAGCGTGGAGAAGACGCCGAGAGATCTTTGTGCGTGCCAGAGCGATTGTCTCTCGAGTTCTACCGCGGAATTTCCAGATATCTCCCTCTCTCTCTCTCGAATCTTCTTGAAAGTTTATTATTATACCGATGCACAGGGGGCAGGTTCTACAAAAATAAGAAGAATAAATTTAAAAATTTTCGTGTAATGAAACAGGTTAAAACTTCGTCTTTGCGTAAACAAATACAGTATTGTCCGTTTAAGGGTCGCATTTTTTCCCTACCACCGAAAAATGTAGCATAACACGAGGTCAGCTGTCAGACAATACTATAATTACAACTTTTTTGTTTTTCGTGATTTAAGAAGCTGTAACAGATAAATATCGCAACGCGGACCCGAACTTGCGACACAGACTTTTATCTAATCTGTCAAATAAATAATAGTAGAGTTCAAGTCGCAGTATCTTGCTTAAGCTTAGAATGTTTATTGTTTGTTAATTTTGGAGACAATACATTTTCTTTTTTTTAATATTCTACGTGATGGAAATAATGTGTCCTAACTATTTCGTGACTAGTGGGCTCCCGAAATTCCTTGCATGAAGTTTCTAGAATTAATATTGGAATACATTTATTTTCAATTTTTAATTTTGTATAACTAATTATGAATGTCTAAAAGTGACCTGTTTGTGAAGGTCTTGTTATTTACTCAATTTTATTAAAATCCGAAGTATTCTTCTGAGTTTATTAAATACATAATATTACACAGTTCTAAAAACCTACAAAATAGGTATGTATTAATTTTCTAAATTTTAGGAATGATAATAAGTGCAATTAGGAAGTTTTTTTGTGCACACGATCGAATCGGTTACTGTTTTAGTTAATATTGTGTTCATGTAAACAATTATTAAGCACATAAATAATGTTTGCTGTGGACGTTTAATTTCACCAAACAAATCTGTTATAATTTTGCTATGGTTTAACAAAATAATGTTCATACAAAACTACTTAAGTATTTTTCGACCGTCGGGTCTGTGGATGTGGTTTTATGATAATGAGTATAATGAGTGTAATGAGAATGCGGTATGAGGATAAATGCGATGTACTGTCTATGTTGTGTGATTGTCGATGACCGAGTGTGAGGTGAGAGAATGACCGGGGAAGAAGTCTGTCTGCAGAGTGAGAGAACTGTATTCGCGAGAGCACGTGTTAAACATTATCATTTCCGTAGTTATACATAGTAATTCCGTTTAAAGTTATATTCCAATAAACCATTTCTTCACCAATCCACAGGGTCTTGTTCGAGTCAACAAGCCCTGCAACTATACTCCGCTGTAATTGTCACATCTGCATAAAAACACCCCTTAACCTGAAAAATATAACAAATTATCATGCGTATTCTTTGTTCTGTGTTCATTTATAACTGAACTACGGGCATCGTTGGAGTTAACAATACAAATTAAACAATTTTACAAGGTCTAATTTAGTCTTAGAAATGCACAATAAGGAAGTATACGCGTGCAAAGAGTATTTTTTTCGAATTTTCGAGTGAAATATTGTTTGAGAACCGGCAATTCTAGGTGCGAACGGGTTTCCGGGCGAATTCGAGCGGCGTTTTCTTAAAAGTTTCGCAAGAAACGGGGCCAAGGAGCGGCGATGGCGACTTTTATGTTTTATCATAACCACGGAGAATGACTAATTGCCCCGCTTAGAGCCGCGAGGAGTCGAGCGAGGGTGGCGGGGAAAATTTACGATAAAGCGACTTTAATTTTGATTCATGGCGCAGTTCCTCCGGAGCCTTGGCTACCAAGGAAGAAGAAATTTTTCCGGGCATCGTTTGCAACTGGAACTGGCTGTTCTCGAGTTCGTGTTATTCGAGACGCGGGGGGTTGCAACGGAGGCAGTCTTTATCGCGTCGTTGCTATCCCCTTCCGGGTCGATATTAATTGACGCGAGATTGGAGTCCCTTCCCGACGATTATCTACATGAAGCTACGGCTACTTAATGAGAAAATTTATTTAACGCTTTACCACTGACAGGGGAACCTCGATGACTGATACACGCCGATTTTGACGAAAGCTTGGGCAAGTGTTCATTAGACCTACTTAAGAATATAGTCGTATTTCGTCCGTGCCCGTTTTCTATTTTAAAGAAGAAATCAACCGTTTTATCCGAACCGATCCTTCTACGTACGTACTTACAAATCGCAAACGACAAAAGGTATCAAAAAGTGGTTGAAAAAAAGTTATATCGTATCTTGGGGCGCATAAATCTGTGCAAAAATGTTTTTGGAAAACGCATTTTCAAAATTTTTATTTTCAAAACACTTATCGCACAGATTTATGGGCCCCAAGATACGATATAACTTTTGCTTCAACCATTTTTTGAGGTTTTTTGTGGTTCGCGATTTATAGGCACTTACATAAATGGATGGAAGGGTTGATTTCTCCTTAAAGTAAACAACGGGCACAAACGAAATACAGCTGAATTGTTAGGTGGATCGAATGAACGCTCGTGCACAGTTTCGTAAAAATCGGCGTGCATCAGTCACCGGGGTCTCCTTGTGAAAATTTTCGTTTTTGGTATGAAGTGCATGATACCGGCACTAAAAATTTAAGATGCTTCTATGGAGAAAACATTTATCGATGACTTTTTCAATAAGTAATATAAGCATCGTCTCTTTTGCAGTTCCTATTTGCCTCCCATTTTTGTAGTCAGTTAAAAATGTTTGAGAATTGTTAGGGTATAATGCATCCCCTTTTCCACAAACAATATTTTCATATACGTGTACGGATTTATTCGAAATATTTCGTGCAGAATTGTTTTAATAAATAACGTTAATGGGTACTACTTAAACTCGCCTACTTGCTGCTTCTTGTGCTGCACGGGCTTACAATTAAAAGCGTCATTTAGATTACAAATGTGGCCGAGTGACCAATTTGTAGCGACTGGAATCAACTAGAAATTTAATTACTGCATGCAAAGTTCTGTCAAGTCCCGAGCAAAATAATAACCTCATTAAATTGTGTTCGTCTCTTTCTCTGTAGTCAATTTTAGGCAATCGTGTACGCTGCAAATGCTAAACTTCAGAATCTGTATGAACTCACTATGCTTTATATCTAACACAAATCTCTTGAATGTTCCTGCAGTAAGTAAATAGAATGTCATGAGTTATTTTTTTAAATACAAAGACTTTTTTTAATTCATTTTCATTTTTATACACTTAGAATATAATAGATATTATAGATATATTATTATAAATATATAATAATATTACATAATATAATAATTATATAATACTATAATAATATTATAGAATATAATTATACTAATTAGAAATGAATGAGAAGATTAGTTTTTTGATAAAGTTTGTGTTTCGTTGCATTTGCACATTTTCATGTAATTCTATTTAATTTGGACCTGATCAGGGATATAACATTTTGCAAACCAGGTTGATTAAACGCTGATATTTTGATCGTTATTTATAATAAAAAATAACTGGATAAATTCGATGGATCTATTTTTGAATATTTTTCACTAGCCTGGCGATATATGTACATAGATTAAGATGAGACCATCTTGGCTGTTCATCACGAAAACGGCCCGAACCGGCTCGAGACCCATAAAATCCATGGATTATTTCCGACTGTCAGCGACGGGCTATCGGTGGCCGCCGGTAATTAATGGACAACCCGTTAAATAATTCATACATAACATTCGAACGGGCGCAATAAACGGACGCGTAAAACTTCGAATTTGTCGGCCGCTGCGTTTTCCTCTGTAAAATTGGTCGCGATCGCGACCGCTCCGTTTACAACCGCTAAACGATACCAGAACTTCTTCAATCATTTTTGTCTGCGTTGACAATATGAATATTCACAAAGAGTGCAAGTCAATTAATAAATATTTCCAATAAGCACACAATTATTATTTTATTTGATTGGGAAAGAAATCTGTACACGCTATAAATGATACAATGCAATACATATTTATGAGAATTATAATTCATAATGGAATACATCAACTTTTGTTATTTGAAGAGTGTAATAAAAATTAAAAAATATTTTAGGGTAAGATCGAAATGTTCGTCTCCATTTCGCGTTTTCATTATAAATAATTGACAATTATGTATTGTACACCTTCGGTCAAGAAGAGATTCAACAATTATTATTAAACCGAGGAATTTTCATTATTACTTTTCCATAATTTATTATTCATTAAATATACAGCATTGGTAACCGATGTTATTACATTCAGATGTAACATTTCATTTATACTTTAATGTCGCAGTACCAAATATGGTTATTTAAGTATTAATATAGTCGTGCAATACCACGTTAAAAGTAAACAGCGCGGTTGTGGTATATAATCCTTACGTTTATATTCAAAATTTTCGAATTCGTGGTTGTAGCGAATATTTGTATGCCTTGAATGTAAATCAATGTATAATTATCCAGAAAAATAGAGGTCTATTCGGGTCACTTAAGCATGCCACATTAAATTACCAATGTATTTAACCATTAATCTGTTTATTATATAAATATAATAAAAATTCTTTAAATAAAGAATATCTCATATGAAGTCAAGGCGACGAAGGAGATGGCAAATTTTATTTAACAAACATCACTTACAGATACCCGTAATTAAGCATTCAATGTGTCCGTCATGTCTCGATAAAAAACAAAATATTAAAAAACTAATTATTACATTGCAAGTCTCCCTTGATATACATATAACCTTTATCTACACTTCACTGTATCTACTCTTAGATCAAGAGACAAACGTAATTATTATTAAACCTCTGTCGACGTGCCAGCTTGTGCCGCGAATGCATAAAATACGCGGTACAGCTTATCGGGCCGTGCCGGTAACCCGATCGTGAAATTATTCTTTTCAATTTCCATCGTTCAGATTTCTATTCCCCCCGCGACGGAAGACGTCGCGACGCCGAAACACTCGCGCCACTGATATTCCCTAAGGCGCGCACCCCCGCAACGGGGCGTCTACGGGGACCCATATCCGGTGACGTTGGCTCTCCTTAACCACGAAACCACGGCGCCGTGACGTGTACCTCGAAACCGCCGTCCCGTAGTTTCGTTGATCACAGAATCAACACCTCCCCTCCCACCGACGACCACCCTCGTCGTCGACGCCGTCGTGCTCTCACCCCCCATCCCCCTATCCTCCACCCCCGCAACCGACGCCGCCCCTCCGTGACACCCCATCTGCGCGACGGACCGAGAGTCGCGACGCTTCGAAGCGAAACCGTTTCCTCATTAATTCGTGAAATCGTCGAACGACTCCCTTCCGTTTCAATGAGTCGAAAAGGAACCCGGGGGTGCGGAGCAGCGAGAATCCACGGAAAAATCGGTATTATATAGACGTGTTTCTGGTAATGACGTATATCGAGCCGTGAAACGTGTTTTTAGAATTAATGGCGGGACCCGGGAACCTGAGGAACCGGGACAGACGAATTTAATGAGTGCTAAACACCTTTTTTAAGGGATGCGTGCAAACGCGGTACTTCCCAAAGTGGGCGATACCCCCCGGTATATAAAAATAAAAAATTACGCAAATTTGTCACTGCATCTTTCTTTTTGTTCACTTAAAGGAAGGAGATTATCAGAGGATATAACAAAATAAATTCATTTTTATTGCTTTATAAATAAATTTGAATTTTAAACGGTCCAGTACCTTTTGGCCACCCTTACTAGGTATTTCTGTTTACATGATGTTACATCTAAATAAAAATAGGAAATAATTGATCTGTTTGAACCGTATAGTGAAAAAATATATGTATAAATAAATCAAATTTTCATCTCATAGATAGACTGTGTATATTTATTTAATTTATCTTCTTCTTAAATAGCTTCAACGAGCTCGCAACCCCTATTTTATTAATTTTATATGTGCTAATGTATGCGTACTTACAGTCTATTCACAAAGAATAAATTAATTCGTGCACTCAGAAACGCACAATAAAAGCGATCACCGATTTGTCCATGCAACAAGCAGGTTTCAAGACAAAATGTAGAAAAAGCATCTATTTGCCGAAATGTTGGACAATCTTCCCCGAGGTACAGACGTAACTCGTAAAGCATTTTAAATTATTTCTCCAAAACACTCCAAGGAAGAGCTGCAATTTCTGAAAAATGCTCTCTTGGCGTGAAAGTCTGAAAACACGATAGCGTGTCTTCGTTCATTCGGCGAAAAGGTACAAAACAAAAGTCTCCTAAACTACCCTGAACCATCTAAGCCATAATTCTAAAAGATCGCGTCGACCCCTCTGCCACTTATAGTTCCAAGGACGGACAAGTAGTACTTCAATGACGTTGCATTTCATCGTTTCAATGCATATCTTTATGCCTCAAATAAAAATTAATCTACATATAATAATCTCGCTGCAGTAGTGCACACTTAGCGTCCTCAGTCGGGACCGAAAGCGGAGACTTAAACTGCGCAGGTGATTTCAACTGAAGGATGAAGGGGAAGTGTGTGCGAGACATACCGATATCCGGCACGTATCAAGTTTCAATTGGCACGCTCAAAGCTCAGTCCGAGGTTCTTTTTTGGAATTAGGGGGACGGGGGAAATGGCAGACACTTAAGTGTGCACTACTGAATTTTTCAACAAAAATCCTAGATAGGTTCTACAACGGAATAGAAAGTGGATGACCGATTTATTGACATAAGGATTAACCCCTTGCACTATGACACGGAGTCAGACTGGTGATGAAGATTCTGAACAGAGTCTAATAAATATTAAAATTCTATTTTGTTTTTGTTAATGTACAGCCATTGGAGAGCATATAGGCATACAATAGATATAAATTTTCCTGACTACAAAGAAGTTCCAATCACCGCAAAATAAATCGTAATAGAAGGGGTTAAAGCGAAATTGACCGGACCACATTGATCCCTAAAAATCCTCGAACTCCTCCGCCGGCATCATCTAATTTGGATCGGGTCGATCAGGTTCCCCTTCTTACATTCATTAATTCTCGCATAACCGCGGCGTGCACGGTCGCGAGTGCGTCTATCGAAAAAGCCAAACATGACGAAGCGAATCAGGAGGGGTTGACGGATCGCTGAGGGATGAGCGGGCCGACAGGGATCGGGGAAGGGATGATGGCGGCGTAAATGGGCGAGGCGCTTAATTAAAATGTTTAACACAGCCACAGGTACGACGTCGAAACGGGAAACTTAATTAAATTGGTTATGACAATAAAAATAGAGGCTGGATAAGGTGGAATGGTGGTTGGGCGTCGGGTGGGTGGTTGGAAGTCGGTGGGTGGAGGTGTACAGATAAACGCGAGGGAGCAAGAGCAAGACAGAGAGAGTTGGAGAAGAAATGGGAGAGGGGGTGAACAGGTTGACGGGAAAAAGGAAAAGAAGAAAGGCCGGGAAAGCGGTGGAAGACCAGGGAAAAAAGAAAAGATCAGCCAGCGAGGAAATGTGAACAGCGGCTGGGAGTCTGGCCGTCCGGGAATGGCACATATGTGTCGCGGTACATACATATGTGTCATAGGTACGCACGTTTAATCTGACCAGCACGCGCGACGACGCAAGCGTGTGTCTGCGAGGATTTCGGGTGAACGGTGGTCGATGGGGTGAGCGCCGAGGGTTGGGAGTTAAATATCGGGGGGGGGGAGGGTAGCAAAGAACGAGGAGAGGGAGAGGGGTAGAGGCCCGGTAGTGTCATTCCAGTTTTCCTCGGTCTGGCTCCAGCTAAGGGACGAGGCAGGCTAGCGAGCGAAGGGTGCACAGGGAACGGTGGCACAGGATTTGCGAGACGTCACTGCGAAAATACGCGCAATTGAACTTTTCAACCCCGTCGGTCTTCCCCCGGCAACCGATCCCCCTTCCCGTCCACTTCCATTTACTCTGTCGCCGTCGGATCCTCGGGCCGGCTTGCCGATTCCCGTCTCTGTCCCGCCTTTTGTTCCTCTTTTTTCCGCTCGATCTGTATCTCGCTCGTTCTATCGCCCGGGGTTTCAACCCTGTCGCGGTCTCTGTCGCGCGAGCGCGCCTCCTCTGCCGCCTCCGGCTCGCGGGCCCTTCGCTCTTTTGTCACGGCACCCTTGTTCGCGCTGTCCCACTCTATTTGCCACCCCCCGTCGTTCCATCATCCCTCAAAGCCGTGGAGTCTAACCGGTGGCACACGGAGGGTCCCCGGTCTCTCTCTCCCTTGGTAGTGGTGTCGACAGTGACGACGCGACGACGACGACGACGACGACGAGGATGGTGGTGGTGAGGCGACACGGGGCTGGCGGATACTGGTGGTGGAGGGCCGGCCTCTCTCGTTGAATTTTTCTCTGTCCTTCTTTCTCTTCGCCGTCTCTTTGTCCCCTGGCGGCGCGCAGAGTCCCGGGGTGGGATTTGCAGGAGCCGGCAAATATGCGTCCGATAAAGACTACCCACACACCCCGACCGTACCCTCCGCAGGGATTACCTGAAGCCTCCGCGGCGATGATCTCCTTCCGGCGAGGCTTTGCTCCGAGTTTGCGCCGCCGTGAACGGTTAATGCGTGATGCCTGTACGCCGTTATCGTCGCCCGCGTCCTAATTGACAATCCCGCTCCCGACGACAAGCCAAGCCACGCCACGCCATGCCATGCCATGCCATGCCATGCCGTACCGCGCCACGCCACGCCACGCCACGCCAAGCCAAGCCAAGCCAAGCCAAGCCAAGCCAAGCCAAGCCACGCCAAGCCACGCCATGCCGCCCAACCCGCGCCAACCCGCCCTGTGTTTGCAGACTTGGTCTAGGGCTAGGGGATCGCGTTTCCACGGGCTTCGGATTAAAGGGAAATTATTACTTTTCCGGGGGGTGACACTTCTTGGGCCAGTTCTCGGAGTGGGCGCGGAAAAATTGATGGGCTTCCGGGATCAACCGCTAATTAATTATTGACCCTCTGTCGCGTTGTGCTGGGTCACTTCGAAGTCACGCGTCTATCATTTCTCCTTTCCTCAGTTTAGTTTCGTGGTTTCGATAGAACTCAGATCCCATCAACTCTTTCTAACTGAAGAATTTGTTTGTCAACCCATTTTCAAGATATACGTATACTTCGTGTTCAGACTTTAACAAAATTGGGTCATAGATGGTTGACCCTTTGCCATATTATTTTCTCACGCAACTACAATGATTAGAATTACTTTATTCTGAATAATTTCCTAGTCGAAAAAGAAAATCCATATTTATTGTAGAGTAAGAATAAAATTCTATTTTTATTAGAAAGACATTAATATCATTCATATTTAGTAGATCCTGTCCGACATCTTCGTGACGAGTCTGACTCGTTATCATACTGGAAGGGGTGAAATACTGGTTTTAGTATACATGGTTTCTGAAAGTGTCTTCTGTTTTCAGTAATTAATTGTTTTCGATCTCTCTTGCGAGTTCTAAATGTAGAAACGGTAATTTAGAACCACTAGTCTACAGCTGATTATAAATGGACTGTGAATATCATGCATTTATGACAAAAATGAGTAGATGATATCTAAAATAATAAGAAGAACTTACTCTCTCTCTCTTTCTCTCTCTCTCTCTCTCTCTGTTCTTACAGTTCTTATAGTTTATATTAATATAAACTTTGTAAATATTATGTAAATCAGATATGACCGCTAATAACCTTGTTGTTAATGTCACCTTTATGAATGTATAAATCAAAAGAATTTAAGGACGTCAATATATTATATTCAATGTACTTAAATGATTAAACAAAGAAAGAACTTTCCATTTAGTTCTCATTACATATGTATATAACTGATATAGAAAGTTTCTATTTGGCATAAAGATTTACAGTCTAATTATAAAATATTACATTCTTTAATCAAAATTGTCAAGTTCTGGAGTAATTGTTCCAGTAGTCAGCCAGCGAATGGCCAGTAGTCAGCCATCTTGAACGTTGTTATTATTAATATATTATTTTCTAAATTTTCTAGAAATTTGTTAGTATATATCTCTTGCTTTTAAACAATATATTTTCAAGAAGGCTGATTACTGAGTACAGAACGAAATAAATCACCTTTTCCCTAAATTTCCCATGATACAAGCAACAATTAAAAATTTAACAATTGAACTAATGAAGTTTGAAGATCACTCTTAAGATAAAAAAAAATAATCTATCTTAAGAAGACAGTGCTGGAAAGTTGGAGCCAGCGAATCCCGCGATTCGCAAAGATGAAATTCACCCATCCCTTCAAAAATCCGGACACATATCGATCGACGTCTATCTCGATACGTATCGGGCCGATTCCGGAGGGGCAACAATTCAGAATATAAACGCGGGCGTGCGACTCGCGATGTATTATTGGTAAAAGGAGAGAGCAATCTCCACCGATAGCGGGCGTCTTTCGTTCCACAATAAAAAGATCGATATCTCGGCGTGTTTCGCTCGATGCGACCGCCAGGATTCTTTATCCGACATCTGTGTCAAGGAAAAATTCCTTCGATCCTCGCCGAGATCCCGTCGTTCTCGGCTTCCTTCGTAATCCTTTCCCCATTGGCCGTGTAAGCGGAACTTTCCCTTGGTTTTTCCCCCGTGGTCCGCGCCGATGGTCTCAGGAACGCAATCCTGTTCGGAGGATTCGACGAAGATTGCTCGATGTTAATGCGTCCATCCAGGAACCGTACCGCCGACTCCGAGGAATGTCACTTTGTGGCCGGGAGTTGCGAATTTCATACTTTTCTACGATACCCGCGAGCGGGTCGTTGAAATCAGGGAGCTATTGTTCCGCGAATTCCGGTTTAATATTTTCTAGTATTAATCCGACGGTTCCTAAGTATTTCGTAATTTAAATGTAATACAGAATGTTGTTTAGACATTTTTTCTAACCACCTCTATTGTTAATGAAAGGTCAGCAATTTAAGCCGGGAATGTAAAATATGACTTTTAGATTTATTTATACTCATTTTTCTTGACCCTGCATTACGCGTATGCAGAGTCGCCAGATTAAGACTTGTGTCCCCACTTTATTCCCCACGCTTACGCCGCAGGCCGGTCAGGTGACGCGTTGCGTCTCTGTCGTACATGTGTCGCAATGTCACGTGATTGATCTAGTACTGGCAGAGAGAGGGTAACTTTTCCCCTCGGTTCGTGCTCCTTCCCCTCATCTGACTCGATTCTGACGATTAGTCTTATTGCTTGATAATTAATTATTTAGTCTACATATAGTCTATAGAATATATCGCATCGAAATTTTAAGAATTTTACCAGTGAGCAGTGTGAAATTTTACAGGAATATTATCAAAACTTGAAATATTATACAGTTTGGAAAAAGTTTGTCTTTCATTCGGCTTACTTTGACACTAAGTAATTAAATTGTCCTAGGTCGACATGACAACGCTAATTAGAAAAACGGGTATAATTGTCTTCTTTTTGTTTGACAGCAACAACATTTAAAGGCAAAAGGGTCCTCGCACTAAATTAAACAGTCTATGATTGATTCGATAGAGGATCAAGAAAAAACATGTGTCTAATGTTAACCCTATATCTCGACCGGGGGGGGGGGGTAGTTATGGAGTAAAATAAAAACGTGGTAATAAAAAAATTAGTTTTTAACCTATTTCCCTTATTCAAAGACATCTGGAAATTCTTAAAAAAATTGAACAGGTGTCAAACACACGGATACATATACTGCAACTCGTTCCGAATTTTTAAGTTCAAATCGTGATTGTAAAAAATAAAAAAAATTCGGAAAAATGTAGATTTCACATTAAAGATTGAGAGCTACATCATTTATATTTTGACAGTATTAGTGGACTGTTGTCAGTACTGCCCATGAATTTTTTCAAATTTTGTGGTGAGGTGCGTTCACCGACGCAATATCATTTAACCCTTCAGAAACGACGTTCTTAATTTGCGGTAATCGGTGGTAATAATGGAATGATTTTATTTATTATAAAATTTATTCATCTGTTTAAGAGGAATATTCTCAACAAATCATAAACTAAATAATAACATGTAATTAATATTTATATAAGGAGAACGGTTTAAAATAGTAATAGATGAAATTAGAAAGTACACGATGGTGATGAAATTTCAAATGAATTATTATTTAAGAAGATTGAGAAAGAAGTGTTTCTTTCGATCGTATTGAAAGCGTTCGATTTTGACAAGAACTATGAAAAAAATATGAAAGAGTCACCGGGAAGGAGGCGTCATCGGTGAAGGGTTGAGGGTTGGATTTGATGAAACGCTTGGCCCGTCTAGCTGGAAGAAAAAAGGAGGAAGCGGCGGGGTGCGATAATAGACAAGCCAATTAATCACGGCGATAATCAGTCAGCGGAATCGGGTGCTCCAGCGAAATTCAATTCGCGAAGAAGCCATCTAAAAATCGCCGTGGCGATGGCGGTTCGAATCTGTTAATCGACTACGGAGAACAAGCCGGGGAATCTCGCATGGTCGCTTGACACCCGCCGGTGTCACGTCGTGTTCGATCGGCCGCTTGTTTTCCTCGCGTGTCCGGGGAGGAAACGGTAGTCGAACGAAGGATCCTCCGCTTCCACACGGACGATCAATCACTGTCGGCCACGAGGAGTCCCGATTCCACCGGCAGCGGCGCCGCGCCGCGCCGCGCCGCGCCGGAGAGCAAGCGCGGCCATGGGTTAACCATCGATCGCCGATCGAGATGAAAGATTCGTTCGAGCATCACGGCACATCCATAACTTTCGGCCCCGGTTATTATGATTTACGACGCTCCGCGGCCGGGACAATTAATTTTAATTAAGACGCGAGCGTACCGGACCAGAACTCTGCGCGCCATCCGTTTAATAGGGGATGATAATATTTTTCGACGATTCCACGGCTTTCCGAAAGTTTCGACCGTCGATCGCTGAATTGATAGATCGATGACTTCGCGGGGTCTGCTTCGACCCGATAGTGCGCAAACTGGAACGTGTCAATTAGCACAGTTCTACATTTTTCTGTGCAAATGTTAATTGCTAAAAGTTAGTGGTTCGCATTACTTTATAAAAATAAGAAAAATATGTCTAGCTAAGTTTTTAGCCATTTTTTAGTAAACCTAAAGAAATAAATTTGTTGACTAATTCCACACATATATGTATCTGTGCAATCTCAATAATCGTAAATTAAAAATATTAGAACCCGCCATTTTGATGGGAATATCATTGTCTTTCTTATACTTAAGAATAGTACAAGAATGAGTTGAAAATTTGTTACCGTAGGTACTCCATTGAATTCTTTTATCCTTACACTGTATTTTGACGTTTTCTTTGCTCTCTTTATCTCATGCTCATACATATGAACCCTTTGAGGCCGAATGTGGGCATACTGGTGATGTCAGGCTCATGTGTTCAATTTCTAAAGCTGCAAATAAATAGTTCAATTATTTAAATATTTTTCTTTGATCCTACTATTTAAGATTCTGCTATACAATATTTAATTACACGAGAAAAATATTTTTAATATTTTAAAGAATTCGCGTCCGCAAAGGAAATGGAATTTTATTTAATATAGTAAGTAGGAATGGCAAGTAATGAACAGAGGCATTAGCTACCGTAACTAGTCAACAATTTAATAATTATTAGATGTGTAGAAGTATATAATTATTAGAATTAGAAATTAATACTTTTTACTCTACAGGTGCATGGTGCATGATTCTGTAACAACAAAAAATGTTACCATAAGTCGAACGTGGTGAATAATATTCACTGAATACTATCTTGGAGGTGGTAGTATTAGTTGATAAAATCAAATGGCCACACGAGGCCGCTGATACGAGCTATCTTACTATTATGCCGTATGGTCAACCCTGGATTATCTTTTTTTAAAACGCTTCAAGCTACCTCCTTTTTTAGATATTCGAGTAAAAATAACACATTACAATAAACATCATGTTTTGTCGCCAAGGTAAAATATAATAGAATTGACCAGTAGTGCTAGATTTAGTATTAATCTCGTTGCTTTCTAATGTTACTTTCCATCCAGTGAATTTCTAAAATTTGTAAAATATTACGTTGACTGTAATATAAATTTTAAATATTTGAAAATTCTAAATCTTACACTAGTAGTAATTTTAATCCTTTTATTAATCCATCGGTGATATATCTTCATTATTTATTTATAAGCTTCAGTGGAATTCTTTGAAGAACCTATCAAACGAAAAAAAGGATACATGTATTTAGCTATTTTCAAAAATGTTTAATATTAGTATAAAACACCTTTTTAATATAAGTAAAACACTTAAAATGGCAGGGAGTAGTTGGCAACAAAATTGAAAATAGATTCAATTTTGGGTTAAAAGTATTGTTTTCAAAAATGAAACAATTGAATGATTTAGATTTTGAGCATTTATCCCACAAAAGCATTTTTACGTAAAATTGGAGTATCTAAATAAAAATTGAAAACTTTAAAGATCAGCTTTGTACCTTCATCGGGTGATTCACATAATAAGAGTCCACCTGTCTCGTATTACTATGATTTTTAATTCATTCAATGGTAGTTCACGTTCATGTAAAATGATTTCGCTGAGCTAGAGTTCAGTTAACATTGCTAAAATTCAGTTCCTATAAACGGAGTTCTATTGTATTGATAATTAACCTGTAGATTGTAATAGTATTTCTCGATCAAATATTATCGGACTAAAATCGGACATTTATCTGCAACAACCTAATAGACCGAGCTATTTAAATGTGAAATGTGCTTGGATACCAAACACTTGAGACATCAGTGATTCGGATAATCGAGGTCTCAATGTATAGTGTTAACTAAGCGACAGACGTACCATACAGAAATAAATTCTTCCAAAACAGGGTTGTTCCGATGGTCTGGATTAGGTATTACTAAATACGTAATTATTATATAAAATTTAGTTAATACAAACGGAATTCCATTGTGTAATGAATCTATAGATTGTAATAGTATTTCTGACAAAAAATTGACGGACTAAAATCGGACATTTATATGCAACAACCTAATAGACGGAGCTATTTAAATGTAAAATGTGCTTGAACACCAAAGAATTAGGACGTCGATGGTTCGGATCATCAAGGTCTCAATGTAGGGTGTTAACTAAGCTACAGACGTCCCCCATAGAAATAAATTCTTCGAAAACAGGGTTGTTCCGATAGTTGGTCTGCGTACGCATTGCTAGGACTCTGCTTAGCCGGTCCCATGAGAGTTTAGGTAGCCGTGCATCGTGTCGAAGGTAAATATTATTTGAATTCCGTGTGCACGCCACCATTAGGCCATCCTTCCTCAGCCCGTTAATCTCCCAGGGACTAACGAAACACGGGGCCAGCCGTTATTAGTGCCGAACTTAGAATTAAGCGTGGCCACCCCTCGTTCTCCCTGTTGTTTCCAGCAGGGGTGAGCCCCGGCGACCGAACAATGCCCGGGTAATTCTTTCACCGGCCGCACCGCCGACTTAATTCGCAGGACCACTTTTAATTTCCATTTCTTTCATTTTTTCGTCGAATGGTAAAACGAATTGAAAAATATCGAGGCACCCGGCTACCAGAGGGTAGCCCTGCGCGTCAATCCTTTTTGTCTTCGATCGCTGTCCCGGATTGGCTCGACTTTCGATATCAATTTCGCTGATTATTCACGGATGATCGTTCGGAAGATTGACACCGAGATTGCCGGCTGGGCTTTGGCAATGAAAAAGAACACCGGCGCAATATATTAACTGACCTTGGTCTGCGTAAAGGGTGATGTAAAATGTTTATTCATTAGCTTGCTCTTTTTTCATGGAAGCTTGTATATATTTTTGTACATTATTATATTACATCGCCGATTTTATCCACTTATGGGGATAATGGGAAGGTGTAATTTCAAACAATAAAAAGATTACCAATTCTTGCAGCTTAATAAAACTACTAAAGACAGCAATAAATTTCTGTTTGGTTGGCATTAGTGGTGTGCGAGACCGGGTCGGGACGGGAACGGGCACGATTTTCGGGATCGGGACGGGATCCCGAAAATGTTCGGGGTTTTTTAAAATCACTTAAAATCACACGCGATAGCAACTGTACACGTGACTTCTCTTTACACGATATGTCGAAAAACGAAATTATACTATAGGAGACACTCGTAGCACATATAAACTGGGTTCCCGGGATCGGGATCCCGTCCCGACCCAATCTTCCCACCCCATCCCAAGCATCGTGTTTCGGGACTTCCCGGGTTCTCGAACAGCTCTAGTTGATGTCTTGCAATTAATGCATTTTTATTTTGCACAAAGAGCTACAGTCTTATTATTATTGAATACATATTCACGCATATGTTTATATTTAGACATTTTCAGGTTGAAAATTCCGCAACTGTCCATGTTCCAATTCATGTCTTTTCTTCCCAATTTTCTCGAATTTGTTATTTTAATTACAACATACAAGCAAGGAAATTGGCAGAATTTATAATATTTTTACTTTTTGAGGATAAAAATGTTACTTTTATTTATATACGAGTATTACAGTTATACGAACTTGTCTAATTAGTCGTTTCTCATTTTTGAATGTAATTGTAAGTGTTTAGGTATTATTCTTCCTTATACTAACAATTTGAATTAATACATATATTGTGTTATATTAAATCATCGTATATCTATATTGGCCAACTTCAGTTTATTTTGTTCTTTTCTCAATTTCAGAATATACATTAAATTCATAAGTTACAATTTTCCAGAAAGACATAAGCATACGAACAAATGATGCCTGTTGTCAGCGATTATAACATTTTTACAATACTAACCGGATTTTATGATTTTGCAGTTGACTGATCGTGTGCAGTGAATGACAAAGACGACATTGCCAAACAATATGATTAATATTTGGAATTTCATGATTGCATTCGCATTTTCGGTCATTAACAATTCCTATATGAGCAACTTTAAATTGTACATTTAAATTGTATTGGTCTGCTATGTACCGATTAATGGTGATAATAAAGTCCTGTGAAAGACCTTTACGAGCATTCCAGGGGTTTAATGTTTGAAGGCAGTAATCCTTAAAACTGCTCGTACCTGTTCTTTTGGAACACTCTCTGATTAAATATTTCCTGTTTGGGAGCCTTTCATCTAAGCCTGTGTAAGGAATTATACTTGTGCAAAAATTTTATTCATGTACAATAATCACTAAGGGTGGACGGGTACACCCACATATCACGAATTTTCGTGTCCCGACCCAAACCCGGGGAAATACCTGCCCCGACCCGAACCCAAATTTCCGGGTACCCGCCCACACCCCCAATATACTTTCTGTAAAGAGAAATAATTTATTATATTTCCTATTTTTATATGTAATTGTTTTCTCCAATGAAAAATCAAATTTTAAGATCTACCATATACGAAATTCTTCTATGCAGAAGAGAATTTATAAAAATTGCAATAAAAATTAAATTTTCCTATTACTAAAAATTCCATCGACTACGAAAAAGATAAAATTGCTAATGTCTCTTGTGTTAATTTGCTACATTTTTCATCATTGGTTTATTGGAGAGCAATATGTACAGCACGTTCTTTCATTATTTTTACATTATCCATAATTATAATATTTCACTATTTTTACTTTATTCATAATTATAATATTAATAGTTACGAGTAGACTCCGGATTGTATTGTTACGCGCCTACCGCGTAACGATAAAGAGCAGTTACACCCTTGAGTTACGGGTGGATTCCACAGGCGGAACGAAATAAATATACGTATTGGAAGGAATTCTTATACAGCGCGATTGATTCGGAAAGGACTCGGATCTTGAAAGGCGAAACAATATATGTTAGAGTATCTAATAATAAAAATAAATATATTCTGCCTTTAAATGGTAAATATGATATAAACGATAGTAGTGATAACAAGCGTGGTAATATAAAGTGGGTTCATAGCCCGAACAAGATCATGTGAAATTCACTCCAGTGTTTTGCTCGATTATAAAACAAAATAGAAATTAACGACGCGGGCAACGCGCAATTAACGCCAGTGAGGGGTATCCCACAGTCTGTTATAGACTACTGGACATTATCGCACGTGGCACATAATAATACAGTATCAGAGACAGATTCAACAATCGATTAAGATTTAACGGAGAGCAACTTACCCAAGAGATACTATCTCTATATCGGTTTTATGATAGTTATACTCGCTTATAGCTTGTGTTCGCTTTTTATACTTATACGTTCGTAATACCTGCAAAGAGAAAGAGAGCAACGCACACGCACGATCAGACACTGTATTAACAGACGGTAATGTAAGGTAAATCTTCGAGAGGTTAATACGACTGTTGAATTTAATGAGTTTTAACGGTTAACAAAAGAAATAGCAAAGGTGAAAAGATATAATGAATTTACGGAAAGCCAAAATTTTTGCCTGAATATACTAATAAATTAATATTCGCGACAACTCCCGCTTTGATAACCTTACGGACAAACCACGACACGTACCTCGCGATTATACGTCGAAGAGTGGTTACAATTTGCGATTTTTCGGCAAAAGTGCTTGCCGGTCTCATGAGCGGTCCCCGCTAAGCGGTGCGCGCGGACCCATCAGATAATCGAATTTGGAGCGCGAGCATGTTCTCCTTGTCGCGGCGCGGCGTGTGCTCTCTTTGTCTCCTACCATAGTCTACGGTTTTTCTATGTATCTATCCGCTTCCTACGGCGCGATTTTGATATGTCCTTATTTACACGGCTCCGCGTCGGTTTTCGGTTTTCGTTTATCGAGGAAAGTACAAGTCCTGTACGATGTACGGCATGTATAGCTAGGGTAACCCCACAACGCTAAGCGTTGCTATCATGCTCTGTACAACAACATTCGGACGGACCTTGTCCTTTCCTTGTTGCCCGGTACATATGGGTTTTTGCACACATAGTTACTGACTGGCGTGTCTTCGCAGCTCTTGACAATGCCAGGTTCGATTTCCCGTGTTTGAGACGATGTTGATTCCAAGGAAGGTACTGTTCGTACGCCACAAGAAGTCTCCTGGCAGGCATTCGGCAACAAACCGTCCAATTGGGTCATTTCACACGAACTTTTGGTTCTAGTCGAATTACTGGCTAAAGTGTGTGACGTAAAAGATAACCAGTGGCTGCGAGCGAGGACCCCCTTTGCCCCTCAGCCGTCTCGAGGGACTTCTTGTGGCGTACGGACAGTATGCGTTATATGTATAAGGTGTAAGAATCGCGATGCCGTAGAAAAGAATGATTTTAGTTTTATCACATCAAAGACCGTTATGCGTTTGACTAGGGAATTCCCACAATGCTGACGCATTATCAAGCCGTAGCACAGCCGATGGAAAAGAAATAAAATATAAATAATTTGTTTGGAACGTAACAGTATGCACATATGACAAAAATAATGTAAGTGAAATATAAAACAGTGAAAATATTGTTACTGTAGTTTAATAAAATTATTAAGAGATGGAATAAATGTTTATGCAGTATTTCTTGCAATTGACTTGGAAAATTTTTATTTTGCATAAAGATCCGAGCGTTAATGTTGCATGGCATATTGAAGACACGAGTAGTGTCACGGTGGTAGAGCATAAGCCCCATTATGTGCTGTAAAGATCGCAGCAGTCTTACGCAGAAAGACCTAAAGAAGACTAAAAGAATGTAAATTACAAAAGACGCAATTCCACAATGGTGCACCCGATGCTCAAAGCATAATTCAAAGTGAACGGCGTTGCCTATGAATATCGATACATTCTAACCGAATCCTAGCTTAGAAAAAAAAAAGGTGGTCGTCTACGTATCACGAGGAGAACAATCCGATATCCCCTCGATTCCCAATCGCATTGGATCGCATCGGATCGCATCGGAGCAACAGTTTCCGCTGAAACCTCGCCTCTCGACGGGTCATTCTCGTGCAGGAGAGGAGAAAGGAGAGGAGAGGAGAGGAGAGCGAGAGCGAGAGCAAGCGCGGCGCCGGGCGAGCAGAGGTCGAATCCGAGGACCCTTTCTCACGCGGGGCCACACCATCCCGCTGGATCAAACCAGAATTACTCCGCAACCCCTTCCGATCTCGGAAGATTTCAACCCCTACACCCCAGCAGCTCGGCGCGGCGGCCGGTCGCTTAGCTGGAAACGGGACGATACGCTTGACCGTTGTCCAGTTTCTCAGCATCCCTCTTAGCTGTCCCGTGAGAATCAGCCCGGGAATCGAAAACTGGTCCAGAGTTACGCGGATCGTAGAATCGCCGATGCAAGATCGAGGGGCGGGGCCAGGGAAGAAGAGCTCCGGGGACCGAGAAAAATCATGCTCCCGTTCAGTTTTGGCATGATCGTGCTGCGAGCGCGACCTCAGAGAAACAGAGTTCCGCGATAACAACACGGCACGGCGCAAAGAAACACACCGTCCCGTTTCGGGACGAGCCAAGAGACCAGAGAGCAAGAACTGCACAGACCGATAACCGCGGAGCCGAAGATCAAGCCGGCTACGACTCCACGCGTCGTTACGATTACGTTAATTGCCGGCTCTAATTGACCCAGATTCGACGCCGGCCCGCGTTATCGAGCTTTCTGCAAGCTTTTCGAACCGCCGACTGACTGGCGGCGGCGGCGGCGGCTGCGAGTGATTCCATCGAGCCGTACCCATCGAGAGCAGACTCGCAACCGTCCGGACTGTCCCGGTCCATTTTTGGAGACCACGCTCTGCGAACTGCAGTGTTGTTGCTTCCACCGGGGGTGGACTTTTCGAGTCGTCTGTGATTTTTGTGATTCTCGACCAGCCTTCGACTAACTTGCTTCGGAGGGTGAATGAGAATTAGTCGACCTCTCAGTAGACTGTGGATCGTGGAGGTTTATGTAAATTGGCACTTTTGTGGAGTGGGTTTACAGAAGTGTAGAAATTTACCTTCTTTTCTAGTATTGCTTTGTAAATATTTTTCTTTGGATTTTTTAACTGGATCTTCGAAGATCACTTTTCGGAAAGTTATTTGGATGACAAGTTTTGTTTACATTGGTCAGCTCTCTTATATTTGTGTTTTGTATATGTGCCACTATCACTTTGTAAATAGAGTAATATATTGTACATGGTTCTGGATCTATCAAGAGCATTGTAATTTATCGAAATTTATCAAATTTTCTTTCTCAGTTTTGTTTTCTATTTTAGATTAGAAAATCTCCTAATCATCTATCCAAATCAATCTAATCATCTTTGTACATATTTCTTATATTTCTCTTTTTTGACTTCCTGATTTGTCTTAAATAGTTTTGTAGTTGTTTGCTATTTGAATATATTATAAGCTGCGTCACTTTTCCAAGGTGTACGTATATTAGTTTGTTATTGTTTGAATGGTATATTAACGTTACAGATATTAATCTATTAATTATTGACATTTAAAAAGTTTCTGTAGGCACATGCTTCATTCCTTTTCTAGATTAGTGTCTAACTGGATAATTATTTTTATTATCGAATGCAAATGCATTGAATCTCATGAAATTATACTGTAGTTTTCCCTAACAAATAACTTTCGTATAATTTCTCCTCAGACTCTACAGGACTGAAAGGGTAAGTGTCTTTCACCTTATTTTTTACTCTTAGGTATATTTTACTGTGTTATTTTGGGAATTTTTGCATGTGTTATTGTTGTACTAGAATTGTATATATGTATATATTTTTATTTTCTCGTCTTTCTGTCTTGTGTTTAATCAGAGCCACTTTCTATTGTAATATATTTTTTATAATTTTCTATCTGAAATATACAAATGTCCTTTGTACATAAACCAATTACTAGCAATTAAGTGCTCAACTATTTTCATATATCTTTTGTATATATATTTTATTAAGTTAACAAGAAATTAGTATTTAATCATTTTTATTCCTTTTATTTTCCACTCATCTCTAATGTAAAATTATTTTGTATATAGATCATTCACTCAGTAACAAATCATTAATCGTTTTCATTCCATTTATTTTCCTGTCATCCGTAATACATATATGAATCATGTACAATTTGTATACATATAGATCATTAATCCTATCAAATCAGCACTTAATTTACTTATTTCATTTTGAATGTATCTATAGTATACTTTCTTGTCTTTGTATGTCATTAACGATCAGCTAATTCTAAACGATATATTCTCTCTAATTATCTAATGTAATTAATAGACAGCGGATTTTATACATTCATGACAAAAATTGAGTAGGTGTAATTTAAAACAATAAAAACATTAGAAGAGTTTAACAATACTATTATTTTATTTTCAACCTATTGGACATATTAAGAAAGAAAATAAATTTCCATTTCCCTCCATCTTGTTGCAATCCAGGCAGAAAATTTTTATTTTGCATAAAGATCGGCTGTCTAGTAATTAACTTCATCACATTGCATACAAATAATTATTAGACTCTGGGTTCACGTTACAACTGTCATCAAATGATTCATGAAAACATAAATTAACATATTTACCATATTTACAATATTTTATTTTATATGCATCTCATCTTGTTTATGAAATCTAAGAGAACTTTACAAACAAAATACATAAATTTATAAATACTGCGTTATGTACGTACTAAGACTTTAAATAACAACATATCGAAAATTAATATGATATTCTTAAAATATAAAATGCAAAATACAAGAACGTGTTAAATAAAATGTATTACAAGTAGAAAAAAAAAGCCATCTGGTCCATCAAGATTAAACATTTTCTCCTCTGGAAAAATTCAGCCATTTTTTTCACGATAAGAGAAAGTCCAATTCAATCAAGTTTTACAATACCTTTTACGCAGCCTGTTGCAAATCCGTACTCCAATAATTATTATCCTTTTACGTCAGATTGGCCAATTTGCCCAAAAACGTGAACAAAATTCATAAAATTGTATGATTGGTAAAATCTTCATTCGTAGAGTCCGATTCTTTCGTTTTTTATTTTACTGGGCCAGAAAACTACAAAGAGTTTTATCTTCTACAATAGTCTCCCAACGTTTTACAAGTTTGTGGATTACTTTTTTCGCAAAAAACGCGTAATTTTACTTTAAAAAAAATCTTGAGGTCTCTGAAAATCGCACTTCTGCAATCATCTAATACTGTAAACAGGAATATGTTTAAAAGAACGGCCGTTAAAAATGCTGCAGTATGAAATTCGACAGAATTTAGTACGACTTTCATTCATTTCAAATCTACAAAGACTCCTACCACTGAAAATAAAATTTAATTTAATTCCACTTTCTTAAAATTCGTCTACAAAAATTACAAATTGCATAGACATCCGTAGTCTACTAGTAACAAAAATTCGATTCCACGAACTGGAAACATTTTTCCCAATTTCGTCCACCGGTTTCGGGGCATCCGACTACCGCGTGTCGGTCGAAGCGTCTGAAATTTTGTAACAACAGCTGCGAATGTAATTACAAAAGTTACAACCCGAATATGGCCGGCCGATCGACAAACTATGGAGGATCGCGGGACGTTGATCGCAAAACCGGCGCGGCGGCGAGCGTCGCCGGATCCGTTCCGCGTATTCCCTAAATGATTCGTTTAATTTACACTCATAAACGGTGAGTTTTATGGTCGGTTAATTCGTTTCCGTCGCTTAACTAATTGCCCGAACCGTGTTTGCCCGCCGCGCGGATCATCCCCCGTCTTTTTCCGGGCCCGTAATTAGCCCTTCTTCGTTATTAGCATTAGCAATTTATTAAGCGCGGTGCGGTCGCGACGGTTCGCGCGCGCGCGCGCGTCCGCGCCACTCCGACGCGTACATCGGCTTTAAAGCGCGCCTCTGTTTCCTTTAAGCCAATTCGTTCGACTGAAATGTGCCTCCCGAGTAATCCATCTTAACGTAATTAGTCGGTTATACGTTGAGCAGTTAGCGGTGCCTCTTGAGCTATACGTCACTCGTTCGCGGCTCATTGATGTCTCGCTTTATTCTCGCCTTGGCGACCATCGTTTCTTCTCCATCTCGCTTCTTTCTGTTTTTTCTATCCGTTTGCAAACGTTTTCCTGGTTCGACAATCGGACAAACAAAATAATTACAGTGGATGCGAAAAGTATTTAGACATTACATCTCCGATTCTCGAGATGGTGTGATAATTTTGTAAAAATACAGTAAAGTTTTGATCTAAGAAAAACCCTCGGTTCCGTGCTGTTTCTTAGATCATGTTGTTCTACTATTTCTCTGTGACCTCGCCGAACGTATAAAAGGACATCACTAAATACAGTTAAAATTATATCGTGTTTAGTGTCATTTTAAACAGAAAAATGCCAGAAATAAGTTAACAAAGAAGTTCTGTAATTGGATTAGTAGTGGTTCACACCGATATACCCGAATCCGTATCGGATTACGCGGCATATTGACATATATGTCCCGCAGTGGAGGGAATATTCGTTTTTCTTAGATCAAGTCTTTACTGAATTACAACCATAAGCATGAACTCATTTTAAGACTTGAAGCCCCTTCTCTCGCAAACAGTTTTCATTTTCCTCTAATATATTTTTACATGATGTAGCAGGTGGGAAACTGAAGATTTTCCTAAAAAATATAGAAAATTCAAGCGCCTCCAAAAACTTTGACAAATTTTTCTCGTTAACGAAACTACCACAGATTTGTAGATTGGAGCCTCTTACTGACAACGACTCCTTAAAATTGATGTACAATTATTATATTATTTTTGATTATTTTATGGAACAAAAATGAAGAACAAGTGCGTCGTGTAAAGCTCTCATAGTGTAACTTATACTACTGTATAGTTGGCGGCACACCTCTCAAAAAGGTGTTTTAAAAAAATATTTTGAAAAAAATTTGTCAAAGTTCTCAAAATACTTCTTGGATCCGTTGTAGTCTCGATCTCGCCCATCAAGGCTCTTTTCGTCGGAGTTTGTTATTAAGTGTCTTTGAAATTTGTAAATAGTCCACCGCCTTGTTGAAGTTATTTAAGCTGGTTCCAATTTTCAAATAGCGTTTCCTGGAAATTATACTTATTCCTTCGGTTTGCGTGTTCATTAGCACTCGGTGGTTGGGAACGCTTTTATAACTAAACTCTACCTCCCACAATTTTGCAAGTATAATATTAATAATCATGCAATGGCTTGTTATTGCATGTAGTAAGTGTGCCAGAAATCACATAAGTCTTCTCAATAGTTAAGTATTTTATCATTATGTAGTACTTACGGTGAAACTTTTACGTGTTCAAACTATGATAAAGTTTAAAAATTTGTTCTATGTATTGTGCTTGTAGTACTACTTGTAGATTCTACTATCAGTTGATATATTAGTGAAATTAGTGAAAGAAATTAGGAATGTGCAGTTAGAAAAGAAATATTTTTATTGATTATTTCCTGTGCACAGTGTATTAAATTTTTTTTAGTTATTATTAACTAACCTTGAATATTTATTTCTTCTATTTTATTTCTCTCTGAAACTTTAATGTTATTAACAATTCTTTGGTTAAGGGTACTCGCCATTACATGCATCACAGTTCCCTTATTTTATTTATTGTTTCACACTTTCACGCGTCACTATTTATAGAATTAACTACTAATACTACTATCCATAAAATCAATATATTAACACCAAATTAAATTGATTTAATTCGAGTTTCCAAATATGAAATACTAATCCATTTAACCTGCCCGCATGTTCTGAAAATAACACTAGTATCAACTTCTTCAACTTTAATAATAACATGAAGCCATTGAGGAATTAAGATTACAAATAATTTAACAGTATCATTTACATATAGTGGTAGAATTCATGGTTCATTCTTTCATAAATATGAAGTTCATATACGCAATAGTTGGAGCAATTTATATAACAACTATTATTCAATTATACAATTATTCAACACGATTATTCTAAAATTCATCATTATCGTTTGTTTATTTCATTTCCATTCGCTAGAATCTAGTCATAAATAAATCATTTCCATTAATTTTATGTCATTTTCGATGCGATTTAATTAATGAAATAGTGTATACTGCACATGCGTTTATTGAAGTATGTGCAATCAAATGATTAGCAAACAAGACTGTATTAAGACTTATTTAACCAGCTGTTTTGCACTCTTTTAAAGATTAGTGTTATTTGAAACAAAGTAAGTCCAAAGCTGGATAAAATTAATTCTAAAAATCTTAATATACAGGGTGTCCCACGTAATGTCAAGACAAGTTGAACGGCCTAGTATACTACGACCTTGGTATGACCTTAACAGTGAGGTCTTAACAGTAAAGTAGGCTTGAGTTGTTGATATTGGTCAAGATATTGATCTTCCGAAAGAAATATAAGCAATAATATTATGTACTACAATAAAATGACCTTTATTTTCTATGAAAAAATTTCTTTTTTGAAGTGTTTCTATTGCATTTTGTAGCCGACTAAAAACTAATTAATATTATTAGAAACATTGTTTAATCTAGCTACCGAAAGTTCCCGAAAAATCGTGGCGAGAGTTACGTGGAACACCCTGTATAATACGACTTAATTTTACATGATAAATAATCATCTGTAGCATGCCTGAAGACATAATTTTACGGTTTCAATTGTGCTAACTCATTTTCAACTCTCACACAAATACATAATAGTGCAACAGACCAGCTCATGAACTATACAACAATTTTAGTTAATTCCTCAACAAGCAACGTGCACTTTTCCCACAAACAGCAACGTAGAGATTTATCGAGCTCTAAATTTAGCGACACAAAGCTCGCGACGTCCAGCGATTTCCACATCTGAATTTTTCTCGTACTCCATGAATCTTGAACAACGACCTCCACGTTAACGGTTCCAATTCCTGGCTGCACCGGAGCTATCGGAGCAAAAATTACGTCAGCTCGTACGCTCCAGATTGAGGACTATTTGAGTTGATCGGCGAATATTTTCCAGAAAAGTTCCGGGGGGTGGGGGATCCGTACTGTCCTACGTGTTTTCCGTGTATGTACCGCTAGTTCCAAGATCAACACGCGGGATAACTCGCTTCCGTTAGTCAGATCTACGAGCAGGAAGAATCCCTGTTTCCTATACAACCCCTGCCATAATCGCGGGCCAGAACCTGCCTCCAGGAAGTCACCGGTTACCCGGGGAACTCGCGGCGTTCAAGATACCTTGCGCGTGCGAAATTTCTCGTCGTTAACGTCCCGCTTCCATTCTTCTTCGGGGAGGGCAAAACTCGGGTCTACGCCCGAAGCATCGGCCCGCGCGAGTGTCCTCCACGGAATTTTGAACATCATTCTTGGGAACTTTAATGAGAATCCTTGAAGAAAAAAGAAGTTGGCCGTCTCCAACGCCGCCGCGCCGCCCAAGAAAGATCTGTTAACTCGCACTCGCTCCGAAACCAAGAGGACCTAGTCCTTAAAGATAGTCACTTGGAAATCCGGAAACTTTAATTAACTCATCGAAATTCGGAAATCAATTTTTTAGCGAGAATCCACTTACTCGGGAACCGTTTAATTAAAGCATTATCTTCGAAAAAGGGAATCTTGATCGAACTTTGATCTTGCTTGGAAGGCTAGAAATTAATTAGGGAAACGCATCTAGAACACAAACTCCTTTTCAACCCTCAAACTCCTGCCAGTTCTACGCCTATGCCGAAGTCGTTTCTGATTCACCGATACTTCACTAATACAATTTTATTCCGATATAAGGCGATGGCTTGGGACCGCCTTTCGTCGTATTTCGAATGTAGCGGCAAACTATACAGTGGTTGGGCGAGCAGCCATACAATCCTTCAGCACTTAGCGGTGTCGAGCAAACAACTTCAAAAGAAAAAGTGGGGGTAGCGATTTTCTTATTTCGAAATAAACAGCGTTGTCTTATATCGGAACAAAACTGTACACATTGACGGTCGCTCCAACTTATCCCCAACGCTACCGCGACGGGTCGCGAATGACCCCGGCATAGTAGACGGAGGTTTAATACCGAATTTACCGTTTAATTCGTGTTCTTGAAAAGTAAGTGATACATTCCCAATGTTTCATTGAAAATATTACAAATATAGTAGAACAGCGCTGGGCACGGTTGGGGTCCCTCAAATTCTTGCTTCCCCCAACATCTTCTCCTTACTTGCAACAAGTAAAGCGCGCCCTTTCTCCATGGTCACGGTGCTTACTGGAAGGGGACAGTGGGCGCATGGTGGGGACGGTTTTGCCTCAATTGAGACAAACGTGTCCACCACTGCAGTAGAACCTCGCTAGTTGCGACCTCGTTTATTGCACAGATTCCTCGATCGTTGGATACCAGCCACTCCCACCACAAACATGATCAGAATTCTGGAACTCGTGGTGGGGATTGCCATCTACGTATAAACAGAAGAAAATCGACACTACGAATCACTATGATTGGTTATCTCTATCGTTGTACAGTAGGCATGTGCGGGCCGCCCGATATTCGGGCTCGGGTCGGGTCGCAGACAGTCGGGCGGGCTCGATTCGGGCGCCCGATACTTCATGACACATCGGGCAGTCCGAGAGTTTCGGGCAACCCGAGCGTTTCGGGCTACCCGAGAGTTTCGGGCTACCCGAGATTTTCGGGCCGCCCGAGACAGTGACTCAACTTCGTCGGGCGGGTTCGGAAAGAATCGGACAAGTTCGGGCGAGCGAGTTATCGCAATACCCGAGACTCATAGAGAACTTTATATACTTGGTTTCTTTTTATAATTACAGTAGGTGTATTTGGGGAACATGTGCATAATCTATATTTGTATTAAATTTTGAAATAACGCACGTACATGTGAAAAATTTAAAAGACAATATTTCTGGCATTCTGACGAATTTGTTCATACAAATAAAGATTATGCACATGTTCCCCAAATACACCTACTGTAATTATAAAAGGAAACCAAGTATATAACGTTCTCTATGAGTCTCGGGTATCGCGATAACTCGCTCGCCCGAACTTGTCCGATTCTTTCCGAATCCGCCCGACGAAATCGAGTCACTGTCTCGGGCGGCCCGAAACTCTCGAGCGGCCCGAAACTCTCGAGCGGCCCGAAACTCTTGGGTAGCCCGAAACTCTCGGGCTGCCCGATGTGTCATGAAGTATCGGGCGCCCGAATCGAGCCCGCCCGACAGTCTGCGACCCGACCCGACGATTCGGGCGCCCGAAAATCGGGCGGCCCGCACATGCCTATTGTACAGTAAAAGCTTGATTCTTGTCCAACAGCCGTGTTTTTCATGGACAAGAATCGTGCCCAGAAGTGCTTTTTGATTTATGACTCCGTCTAGATATCGCGCCGAGTGAGACTTCAATAGAAAGCCGAACATAGAGTAGGACACGATTGATTCTTGCCCAACAGCCGTGTATTTTTCATGGACAAGAAGACAAGAATCAAGCCACGAGAAGTGCTTTTGGCTTTATGACTACGTGTGGATACCGCACCGAGCGAGAATTCAATAGAAAGCCGAACATAGCGAAGGACAGAATGAAATACTGTTCGCGTCTCTTTCTTTCCAATGCGCTGTTGTTCGTTGCCTTCGAAACTTTAATGGTCGATAAAACCACTTAATGCAGTTCAAATTATATCGTGTTTGGTGTCATTTTAATCAGAAAAATGCCAGAAATACGGTAGTGAAAGTCCCATAAACAAATAATGAAAATTAAGAGATTTGTAAAATCGATTCCTCGAGTCAATGTGGTGGTGTTCACACCGACATACCCGAGCCGACATCAATCGTCGCCGCCCTGCGGAGCGACTCGGCGTTGACAGACAGTGGAATGGGTAGACTCTGGACAGGAATCGTGTCCACGCACTGGACAAGAATCAAGCTTTTACTGTACTACCTCGATTTTTGCACGCATTTCCGGTCCAGTTTTGTGCAACGAGCGAGATTCCACCATATCGCTTTTGTTTCTCATTTATAGACTACGGATTTTATTTACTTATAACAAAAATGAGTAGGTAAAATACATACCTGTAAAGACATTACAAAAATTTAAGTATATTATTGTCGACTCATTAAAATTATCAAAATATATTTTCATTTAACTTCTGTGCCTTACAGTTTACTTGGAAATATTTGGTTTTTATATTTTTAGTCTACTCATTTGAAATCGGTTTAGTGACAAAAACGAGTTTTAAAGGCTCGGTGGCAGATATTAAAATTAAATTTTGGATTGCATTTTTAATTCGAAGCGCCGGCGACCTAGACTGGCTGTCTTGTCCAAGGATAATCGGTCCTTTCCACTATGCATCGTTCCTCGGAAAATTCCCGATACCGGAAACGACTCGAGAAGATATCGGCGCGGCTCGATATCTGCGCGCAATCGTGCGGATAAACGCGCGACGTTTCCCTGCTCGAGTGTTTCAACTTTTACAGATCTCACCCCGTAATGCGGGGGTGTGTTAGGGGGGTTGGCCGCTTGTATGGATTTTTGCGTGCTCGCGGGTACGACGTACTCCGACGCTGATAAAATTTTATCGCTTTCGACGCTTCGGGTATTACAGTTTCCCTTTTAATGGAAGTCGGTTTACATTTTTTATTTCTGTTATCGCGGTTATCGATTTTACGACTGATTCCGTTGATTGACGAATTTTGCGTGAAATTAGTTTTATTTTTGTCTCGGCCCACTTGTGGCTCCCGGGTCCTTTCGCTTTTGCGGCTTCGGATGTAATAATTATTTCGTAATTGCTTCACCACATTTACAATGGCGGTTCGAGTTTATTTGTTAATAACCAATCGCATTGATTCATTGTCACTTTTATCGAAATGGCGTTTTAAAGTTACAAACGAGAAGTACTTGACAGTTTACTTACCGGTGGATTTCTAATGCCGTAGAACCTCGATTTTCCGAACCTTTAATTTAAATAACTCGCTCTGAAGTTTATATTATTCTAAAATTCATGTGTCCCTGCTGTTTAGTTCGGATAATCGAAGTTCTACTGTAGCCTTTCCTGAAATTATTGATTAAAAAGAAATTATTTGATCACATACTGTGTAAATAATGTATTTTTTAATTTAGCCACGATGTATATATTTTTAAATTTCTGTGATATCTAGAAACTTTATGTACATACATATTCTTTTCTAGTTTCTACAGTTTTCTACTTCTCAAGAGATTATTGTGCATGTATCGACAATTTCATCTCTTTCTTCTTGGTTTTTTTACTATTTTGAATAATAACAATGTACATATGTATTTGTAGATGTCTAATCTTTAATAGGTCACTGAGTATGTATTCATACTTCTCTGTTCTTAATAGTTTGTTTTAACTATTTTTAGTTACAATTTGTGTATTCGTAGATTTCTCTGATTTTTAGAAAAATTATGTATATATTCACAGTTTTCTATTTCTCGATCATGTATTGCGTATGAATTTGTAGCTCTTTTTATTTTTTAATAGTTTTTTCAATTATTTAGGTTAATTACAGCATTCGTAGATTTCTATGATTTATAGAAAAATTATTGTATTTGTAATTTTCTATTTCTCATTAGATTATTGTGTACATATTCATATATTTCAGTAATTTTTTGAAAAGTGGTGTACTTGTAGTTTCCTATTTTATAATAGTTTATTGTGTATACATACATTAGTAGATCTCAGTAATTTTTATTTCAATAATTATGTACATATTTGAAGTTTTCTATTTTATAATAGATTATTGTGTATATATTAGTAGATTTCAGTGATTTTTAGAAAAATGATGTATATATTTGAAGTTTTCTATTTTGTAATAAATTATTGTGTATATATTAGTAGATTTCAATGATTTTTAGAAAAATGATGTACATATCTGTAGTTTTCTATTTCTCAATAGATTTAGTGTACATATTTGTAGCTCTGTTTTCTTAATAATTTGTTTTAACTCTTCACATTAATCATTAATTTTTTTTATTTTTGGGGCAGTTACGTGCCTGTATTTGTAATCTGTTATTTCTCAATAGAACTATTTAAAAACAATGTTTCATTCTATTTCAGATTGCAGAACTTACAGGAGTCGTCGTGATAAACCTAACTCTCAAATCGTAATTTATAAAACGTAAAAATCTTCCACGATTCCTTTAAAATCGATTGTAAGTTAAATTTTATTAATCCTTCAAATACAAATTTTATATTATAAAGGAATATAGAATATAAATTAATATTATATTATATATATTAAATTCTCGATTCTGTTATATTTAAGACTCTGTGTACTCTTTAAAAAATCACAAGATATTTGTCATTATTCCACTTAGCTTTCTTCTAATTTTTTCATTGCGAAACGTTTCTATTTCAAATTTCAAATTTCTCTAACCCTTTATTAATTAATTCTCGGTCATATCTGAATACGTACGGGCCACAGCAACACTTTCGATCGGCGAAGCCTAAAATCTCGTTAGCACAATTTCTACAGAAACGTTAATCAGCGTACCAGATCAGTTACTTCCAGGGACAAGTTCGTATCTCTCAAGTAGCGGTAATCTCTGTGAAATTCGCGAGGCTCCGAAATTCCAAAGAATCTACGCACAAACAAAAAACAAACATTCCCAGAGAGAATCCTCGTGTACAAGTCCCCAGCGCCGAAAATCAGTATCTCGATTACCAGCGACTCGAATCTCGGCGTCGAAATTCGTCCCGCAGCGAGATACCTCAATAATCCGTGTGGCCAAGGTGTTTCAGGGTTTCCAGGTCCGGAGTCCGGCCTTGCTTGTGTTACTTTACGTGTCTAGGTAGCCCGAACAAGAAGCAGAACGAGGGAACAGGTACTGGGTAAGGCCTCTTTGGGAAAGAACGTGAGCGTGAAGGAGAGGATCCGGCGATCGCCGAGGAGAGCTTCTGATCCAGCGGGGAATTGGACGCGGGCCAGAGAGACGGGAACGGGACGCTTGTAAGTGTACATGCGGCCGTGATTGCGCGAGGAGAATGTAATTAGTGACGGGACGTTGCCGGCAGTCCCTCCCCGCAGCTGGCCTGGACGATATCCGGGACAAACTCGGCGGGAATCTATGGACCCCGGGGCGGAGCTGTTTGCGGAACGTTTCCGCGCGATTATGCGCGCCTGGCTCGCGAATAAGCTGTTCCTCGCTTGAAGGTAAAAGACTGGAGGTTGTAAAACCGGAAAGAATGCCGCAGACCGGTAGACACTCTACCGTGTTCCGTCTCTCTCTCTGTCTCTCTCTCTCTCTCTCTCTCTCTCTCGCTCTCTTTCTCACTCGCCACACTTTATTCGACTAGCCTTTTTCATCTAACGGGGTCTTCTGGTCTGGAACCTTGTAAAAATCAATTTTTTTTGCATTTTCTTAAACCTCGCTTGTCGAAAAAAGATTCTAGCTAATGAAAAATCAATTTTTTTGGATTTTGTTAACCCTCGGTTGTCATTATTGGTCTGTGTGATACATAGTTTTATTTCGAAAAAAGATTCTACCTAATGAAAAATCAATTTTTTTGCATTTTCTTAACCATCGGTTATCATCATGGGTCTGTGTGATACACAGTTTTATTTTGAAAAAAGATTCTGGCTAATGAAAACTCAATCTTCGGTAATTTTTTCAATACTTTATAGTTAGTTTGTATTCCTAGATCCCTGTACGTACTGAAATTAAATGCCATTTATTTGTAAAAATTTTTTTAAGTGCGTAACATGTACATAAAAGTTAGTTCATTTTTTTCTTTTTGATGAACTATGATGTCAAGCCTGAATTGCATCGCCAGAATTTTATAGAGGAAGATATGTACTTCCAAAAGATTAATGCAGTTTTTGTTATTTCAAGATAGACATACTTGAGAATAGCGCAACATTTTACTTCATGTATTCTAGTTTTCGGAGAAGTCCTGTTGATGACAAGAAGGTCTCCGGGGCAGTGTCGCCAGATCATGATTGTGTCCCCACTCTACCTTCCCCTTCTACAACGCTATTCGTCACATTTTTGCCGCGGCCCGGTCACGTGACCCATTTCGTCTCTGTCGTTCATGTGCGCATTACTGGCAGAGAGAGGGAGTAACTTTTTCCCCTCAATTCGTGCTCCCTCCCCTCATCTGGCGATACTGTTGCCAGGGACCTTCTTGTCCACCACAATAGGCAGCTCTGCGTGGATCTGTAATCGTTCTTGTTTTATTTTGTTAATTGGGTTCTGTTCTTTATGGTATAATTACAACGAACATTAAAAGTAAAATAAATAATACAAACTTACTAATTTCTATACATTTTTTCCTCACAGCGAAAAGTCCTGTGAACATTGAAGATCAACCAGTGGAGGGTTCTGCAAAATCACGACATTTTTGGAAGGACTTGACGTAAGTATTTTAATAATTTATCTGCATGACACCAGATGAACGTCTTCGAAAAGTTCTTAATGGTTGTGTAACAGGGTCCTTTGTGTCGGAGATCCGAAAAAATGGCTCAGGGGTTTTTTGGAACCCAGTCGCCTAATAGTTTCGTTCAGCGTTCTTGCCTCGACAATGGGCCCACCCTAAACAAAGTATTAGGATCTTTAAAGTTCGCAGGTAACGAGTCCCCAGGGGACAGACTGCACGTGCTTGTGGATTCTTTGTGTCGGTATGCGCAAGGTGTCTAAGACGGCGCAAGGTGTCGAAAAACCTAGGATTCCCTTGTTTAGGTCGCTAAGTAGCGAGGGTCGCATATGATTGCATTTACATTTTCTCAATGCCCGTCTGGTTACTGAGCTTGTCTAATAGTTCAGTAACCTGATATACAGCACATTGATTACATGTATTTTGATATTTCATACTCTTCTTTTACAATGAATGATAGGTAATCGTTAGCAAAATATGCAGGATACAGGAGTTAGATGGACATGAATTTCTTCTTTTAGTAATTATAATGAAAGTATGTAACACAACAATATTTTTTAATGCTTAAAATATTTTCACTTGTTGGTATTTTGTCATTTTTCAAATCCACAGTGCTTATCATATATTTTAATGTAGAATTGTTTCATTTTCACTGAACTTCTTCGCCAGACACATAAAATTTTAGAAACCTGCCTGGTCAATTTTAATTTGCATAAAATATTAATGATTATCTAATGACCACGCCGAAACAATTAATGAAAGAACGACGCGTTAAAAATTACACTTCTTTCGGAGCACCTTATAAATCCAACTGGAAAATTCTGTCGCTGAACAACGTCGAAGTCCCCGAGTGTCATTGATCCTAGACCCTAGGACCCAGACCGGATGGTACCGATCGAAGTATCGGAACGTCTTCGAAATTCCCAGGATTCGGTAGGACCAGTCGAAGTAACCCCGAAAATGTTTGTCGCCGCGGATCAAAGCCTTCCTGATTGGTGGGCTCGGTGGCGGAGAGTTGATTGGTATCATTGTAGGGGGGGAATTTTATGCAGCGGTCCATGCACCGCGACTCGAACTTGAATACCGAATCAGCCGGGCAAAGTGGAGAGAGCGAGAGAAAGAAAGAAAGAAAGGAAGAAAGAAAGAGAGCGAGGGAGAGAGAGAGAAAGAGAGAGAGAGATCGAAGAGGCGACGAAGAGGGTTACCGGTTTCGTGGGCTACGTAGCCCCGGTAACAGTAGATCGCTACCCCACCCTTCTAGCATTTTAATAATCTTCGGACCCCCTTCGGAGCAGCCCGGACAAGGATGCAGCGCAGCTGGACCCCTTTTTGCCTCGTGCCCGGTGTTAAGGGGGTACCGCCCTCCCACTGTGTTCATCTCCCGACTTGTTCTCTTCCCCCGCAACCTTCTGCGGACAGATCGGCCCGGCTTTCATAGGCGACAATCACGCCGTAACCCGAAACGAATGCGTTTGCCGGGCTGGCTGGGCTGGGCTGGGCTGGGCCGGGCCGGGCCGGGCCGGAACGGGCGGCATCGAGCGTGAAGGGACGCGGTTGTCGCGAGATGCGGGTCCGGAGAGTTCCTACGTGTTCGCCCGTGGTCCCCGCATTTTGCCATTTCGAGCATGCCTTTGTGCCCAGGTATTCTCGTTTCTCCTTCCGACGTCGCCTTCTTTTCCTCGGTTTCTTTCCCTCTCGCGTTCTTTCTTCACACGGATTATTCCCGTCCTTCTCCGTTCCTCGCCTCTGCCGGATACTCGCCTCTCTATCCCATCGTTTCTCCGACCCTCTCACTCTCTCTCTCTCTCTCTCTCGCTCCTCGAACGCAAAGTCACCCTCAAAGTCTGTCGTTGCCAGTGACGGGGAAGGAGAGGCGGATCGAGATTAAGGCAACTTCGGAGACTCGGCGACTGCGCCCGCGGCTTTGTGTGCGGAATACTTTGTTGGAATAGCTGAGAGCGCCTTGCCCCCGATCGGAAGCGCCGCGACGAAAGCGGCCGGGCTTCCGCGCGTTTTGCACTGACCGAACCGAGACCTGGTCATTGAACGGATGTTCTTTATCTTCTGGTGCCGTCTTCGGCCGGGAGATTAGCGATCGCAAGTTTGCTCTTGGCTTCGTTTCGCTGCGAGACGGATCGTGCTGGTAGGGTAGCAACGATGACCGAATTAGAGGTCCAAAGATAACGATCTTCTTTCAAAGAGGGAGCAGCTATTTGTGACCCGTGGAACATATCAGACAAAGAACCTCCGGCAGAATATGCTTTCACATAAGTCATTTATTCCTCCACCCAGATGATCCCTTCTAATCAATGTCCTTTTATTTTAAATTCGTATCGGACATCAGTGGCACCGGACTTATTACCGTAGTGAACGTACGTCACTTGTAGCGTGACGCAACCCGCTGTACCGACCAAAATGTCCGTCCGGCGGCCATTCGGGTCCCAATATCTAACATCCGATAACTGTTAACTACTCATAGATTTGTTAGATTTAAAATTAAACGATTACGGGCTATCGAATGATCTAACCGGAGGAAAGGAAGGCAACCCTTTTGCGAAAGGAAACCGCGTTTCGAAAGGAAAAAGAGGCGTGTTGAAACTAAGCAGCGACGCCCGGCTAGAATTGCCAGGATCAATCTTGATCTGCGCTTAGTTGAACCAGCGCAGTGTAGCTCCGGGAAAGGCTCCGTTGCCACAAATCACCCGAACGATAAGTCTGTTTACGATAGTTACTTGCAGTGATTTGTACTTTGAAGGGCCAGCCAATTAGTAGTGACAGAGATAGTACGTAAATCAGCTTAAACAAGGGAGCGCGGCGCCACCGCGGGTCTCTATCAACTGGGAACGAACGGACCTTAATAACAGCGATCCCTTTAATCATGCACTTCGTGAATATTTCGAAACGTTACAGTGCACAGAAACGAACGAAGTCCACGCCCGTGTGCACCAGGCCAAATGGCGCATCCTAATTAGAAATCGGATTGAAATAAAATCAAACTTCGTTCGGTCGAGGGACAGTTCTCGAGCGTCGCTAAATTCGAAACGAGAACAGGATGGCGGTGGGGTGGGTTGGGGTGGGGTGGGGGTTGCAAGAGGAGGATGGTTCGCGTGTATCGAGAAATTTACAGCTGCCGCCAATACGGGACGAATCGGACTGGAACGGGTACCCGCTCCTTCCCCGGCGTTTTGGTTTCCAGAAAATCTCTGGAACCGATTCGCGCCATTATCGTGAAATCCAATTTCTCTGGAAGCAATTTCCACCTCGGCTGCCGGCTTCCCGAAACTCATCCCGACTGCTGGAGCGGCGAAAAAATTCGTGAACAAGGCGGCCGGTCGTCGTCGTGCCGGTGTTCCATCCGCGCCCGTTACATCCCCGCGGTCACATCAGTCCCTCTCGCTTTCTCCCCCGGTTCCCTCTGGGTTCCCTCGGCGCGGCGTCCCACTCGTCGTCGGTTCTCCTCTCACAGCCCCCTTTTTCCGCTCTTTTTCTTTCTCCCTCGTACTTTCGGGCCTCCGTTGAGTTCGTCGGTGTCTGAAAAGTTCCGGTAGGCAGGCGGACCTACGATATGCTACCGCTCCGGTGTGGGCGCGCGAGCGAGCAAGCGAGCGAACGAGCGAGCGAGCGAGCGAGCAAGCACGCGCCCGTACCCGTGCCTGTGCCCGTGCCCGCTCTCGTTGGACAGGGACCGCCGACAGGATCGAAGAAGGACAGCGGGGGAAACGAAGAGGACGGCGCGAGAACGGCGCAACGAGGAGTGACGGAGGGTCGGACAGAGAGCGAGAGACGAGAGCGAAACGACGAGGATGCAACGACAAAGAGAAGCCGACGCTCGGAGAAAGAGACCGAGGGAGCGGTGGTACACACGGTCTGGCGGCGGAAAAGAGAGGTCGGTGGTCCGTGCTCGTGACAGGGACGGAAGGCGAGAATCCGAGAGAAGGAGAAGAAACGTGGAGAAAAAGAGAGGCGGGATCGTGCGCGCTTGCGGAAGGGAGCATCGGCTGAAGCGTGAGGCGAGGAGAGGAGAGGGTATCGTTGAGTTGCGGAACGGCGAAGGGGGGGGAGGGGGCGGCATGGTAGCGGCGGCATGGAACGGAGCGAGAGAGAACCGCGCCGAAAGACGAGTCGGTCGAGGGTGACGAGGACGGAGCGTGGCGGCCCGACGAAGACGGCAAAGTCAGACTAACGCGGCCGCCCGAGCGAGACCGAATCGAGCCGAGGGCAGACAGTGCCGTTGGCGTAGTAACGTGCCATGGCTCGTACACGACGAGGCTGCCTTGCTCGCTCGCCTGCCTGTCTGCCTGCCTGCCTGCCTGCCTGCCTGCTTGCCCGCCCGCCCGCCCGCCCGCCTGCCTGCCTGCCTGCCTGCCTGACTCACTGTCCGTGCGAGCGTGGCCCTGTGTGCGACCGCTCTCTGCGTGGCGCGTCCGCCGAGTCTCTGTGTGAGGGGCGACACGGCTGTGTGAGTCCGTACGTGGATGGGGGTCCCGGCCCGGCTCTCGGCCCGTCCCGTCCCGTAGAGTATCGCACCGCTCGCCACCCGCTATCCACAGCAGTTTCAGCCAGCCGCCCGCCTGCCAGTGTCCCACCGCACGCCGAACCGTTTGCACTCAGAAGCGATCAGGGAGCCCTTCTCTCCCTCGACTTCCCCCTTCGAGAGAGAAACGCGCGCGCGCTCTTCCACCCCGGCGAGTCGCGCATCGCGTACCCGCTGCTATATACCGCCTCTATATCCGTTTCTCCCTTGCTCCTTTGCTCCTTTGCTCCCTCGCCTTCGTCTTCGCCTTCGCTACGCACGCTATTTCTCTTTATTCCTCTCAACGGGACGGTCGTGTCCTCTTTGTCCCGCTTTCTACTCGGTCCGATCATCATCTTTTTTCGTTTTCTTCTCTAGTATCTCTCCCTTCGTTCGTCCTTCATCGTCATCCTCCGCCTCCTCCTACTCCTCCTCCTCCTCTTGTTCGTCATCTTTCGCCCGTCCTATCCTTGCTGGTTCTCTTTTCCGTCGTCAGTCATACTCGGAACGCACGAGCACCGGCTATCGTTCTCTTCATCCTTGTCCCCCTTACTATATATCCCTCTCTCTATTCGTCGGCCGCCGTTCGGCGTGTTTAACCTCCCGCCGTCCCACCACTCTGCCCCTCCACTGCTGACACTCGGGCTTCTGTCTCCGTCCCGAGCACGAGCGGCCCATTCGCACCGTCTCGTTCGCTCGGCTCCTTTCGTTCCGTGGCGGCCGCGCCGCGCCGTGCCGTGCCGTGCCGTCCCTCTTTCTCGCTCCTGAGAATAGCGCCGGTGTGTACTCCCGCTGTCACCTGATCGCGGGACGCTTTTCGCGGGTGAGATACCGCTCGGCCACCGAGTCAACCGAGTCTGCCACCGCCGCCACCGTCGCTCGGTTTTCCGCCGCTGCCGCCGCCGCCGCCGCCGCCGGCCCGGCCTCTCTTCCTTCGGCATCTGCTCCTACTCTCCTCCTTCTTCCTCTTTCTTCCTTCGTAGCGCGCGCGCTCTCCTTTTCCTTTCCGTCTCCGCGCGCGGACACGTCGTGCTGCTCTCTTCCTATACTCGGCTCGTTGCCGCCGCGCGACGTCGAACGTGCGCGCGGCCTAGCTGGTGGTTTCCGAGAGACGAACGAAAAGAACCAAACCAGGAAAAAGAAAAGGGGAAAACAGAGAACCGGTGAGAGAAAGGAAGACGGTGAGTGCGACCACCCGACGACGGAGTAACCGAAGAAAGAGAACTGTCCGACCGAAACACACGGATAGAGCGGGAAAGATTGAGAGAGCGAGGGAGCGAGAGAGAGAGAGAGACAGAGAGAGAGAGAGAGAGAGAGAGAGAGAGAGAGAGAAGTGCGCGCTACCGACATCGTCCAACCGCGACTCGCTTGCCCGATCTCTCGCCTCTTCTTCCTCCTTTCACGGATCTTCGCCGGTGCACGTCTGAAGCCGACTGGAGAGGGAGGTGACACTTTCGGAACGTGGACATGCGGCACGCACGGATCGTCACGCTGGATACGTGAGGATTCAGAATTCTCCTGGCTACCGTGATCCGCTACAGGTCGGTGATAGTATTTGTGTGTCTCCGCGAAAATCAGTGATTCATTCTGTTTTCTTTTTTGGTGTTGTTGTTGTTATTCGGTTTCGTTCGTTGTTTTTTTTTTTTCGTCATTCTCATCCGACTCGCTCGATTTTCTTTTGTGACCGGTCTCAGGATCCTCGGCGACGACGGATGCTAACAGTGAGTGGTTTCTCTTCTTTTTTTTCATCGTCGCCGTGACTGCTGTCCCGCCGATAACTCTACACAGTGATTTCAAAAGGCGGCGGTAATTGTACCGTGCGTTACTACACCGCGGCTGCGCTTTTTTTTCCTGCGTTTCACGGGCCCGTCACATTCTGAGGAATATCGCGTCGTGTCCTCTTCGGCCCGTGATCGTCCCAGGTGAACGTCAACGATGTTCTCTGCTCCTTCACCCCGCTCCCTCGTCTGGTTTTCGAGTTTCGTTACGCTCGTTAGCGACACTCGCCGGAATCTCGTTTGTTCGCTTTCCTTCGAATTTTCACGCGACGACGACAGGTCAACTGGTCGGGCCGTGCCGCGCCGCGTCGCGCCGAGCCGCGCCGAGAGCCGCGCGCTCAGGTATATCCGGATCGTCTGCGAAGGACCCGCTCTCGTGCTAGTCGTGTTGTCGATCGGGTCCGGTGACGACTCGGAAAAATATCGCTCTCGGTGTTTCCACGGTACAAAAAAAAAAAGAAAAGTGTCACAGGGGACCCCGCCGCGCCGCCGGGAAAGTGTCCGATTGACGCGTCGCTGACAGCACGCTGTCGCGAGTGTTACGCTTTCACGAGCCGAACCGTGGCTGTCAACGCGCGAGAGCCGATTTTGGACGGAGCCCCGCCAGCCAGGGAGTTATCGCGTGGAAATCGTGGAATTCTCTTTGTGGTATTCAGTGACAGCAGTGACGACGTTCCGATCCGAGCGCCGACGTTTCGATCGATCGTCGGTTTTCGGCGTCCGTGATCGACGGGGCCGCAAACTTTCCGAGAGAGCTCTCTTCCTCTATCCGGTAAAAATAGTTTTCTTTCGAAATTAACCAACGTTCTCCTGGAAATCGTATTCTTTCGTTTCCGCGGTATTCCGTTCGAACGGTTTTTCTCGTGGAATCGAGTTAGAAAGCTTTGCTTCTCGACGGAGATATTGAAAAATGCACGAATCTCGCGCGGATTCGCCGTTCTCTCTGTGACGAATTGTTCCTCGCGTGATTCTCCCGATGGTTAAGAAAAAGGGAGAAAATAAATGGAAAAAGTTGGGAATCGCAGGCGAGGGAAACGCTCTGGGAGTTGTAGCGGTGTCGGAGGAGATAGCGGCATCCGTTTCGGTGCCCGTTGCGGGGCGGTCGCCACACCCGCCCGTTTGGGAATTCAACTTACTGCCACTCGGGACCGAAGTCTTCGACGTTTCCCCTCGGTCTAACGGGTATCACGAAAGGCGGCTGTTTGCGCCGGATTAGACCCGACTGCCACAGAAATTGCCGCGGCGCTTTTCTGTTCCCAGTGCCGTTAGAGATCCCACAATTTCTCGCGGAATTAACCATTCCGATCGACACGAAAAAACGAACCGCCGCGCCGCGCCGCGCTGTGTCTCAGGATATCTCTACGGTGGGAAAATCCTGGTGGATCCGACGATTCTATGTCGATAACAATTCGCGAAGATTCACCGGTGATTATAAATCATTAACAGTTTTGGTAAATTATCTTTGAATTGTTTAATTTTCTCTGAAATCTTCAATTTTTATTCGTGACAATAGTTTCTTTCTATATTGCATTAATCGTTAACCTTTATGTAGAGAGTTAAAATGTTTACACTAGAACTACCGGAAATTTAGCTGACATGTGTTGATTTATGGTAATGTCGAGATTTAATTTATTCAAGTTTCCTAAGATTACTTGAATAAAGAAGTTTATTAAAAAATCTCTCGTGACAACATTTTTCCGGGTACAGTAATTGTAAGAGAAAAGTCATTTTAACCTTTCTGGTAGTGGTAGTGTTAAGTTTGAGATTCTGCTATTTTAAAATTGTTAAGTTAAAAGCAATATGAACGTATGAAGATACCTGGTTGCCTACACAAGGGTGGATTAGAATGTAGTCCATCGTCTAAAAATTTTGAGTACCTTCAGTCCATATTGGACAAGGGAAGGCAGGTTCTACAAAACTCAACAAATCGGCAACAATAATTTTCCTGATGCTCAAAATCCCAATCTGAAAACTGTCTTGAATTTCTCTGTATTCGATCTAGTAAAGAAGTCGGATCAAAAATTTCGAATGGTCTAAGGAACACCGTTAACCCTTCGCCCTTACTACCTATGTAGTCTAAACTGCAGTACGATTTCTAATCGTTTTAGGCAGGGGGTTAATTTCTCAGCGGAGAAATCGAAGACTGGAAAAAACTGATTGGTCGAGGGGGAAATATCGAATTGGATCGTAAAGTGCGTCGTCGAGTTGTCGAGTCGAGGTCCCGAAAGTTTCGTGACGCATAGGTACCGCCCGGTTATCTCCTCTCTCTCTCTCTCTCTCTCTCTCTGTCTCTCTCTCTCTCTCTCTCTCTCTCTCTCTCTCTCACCCTCCCTCTCTCGAATATCCACACCTAGACGGCTGGAACTCGACAAAAATTCCCGACACTCTCCGGGTCGAAGTTTTCCAGCGCACCTCTCCGCCAAACAAAGATCTCGCTCCCTTTGATCAATAGTCTAGGTAAACACGTTACTCGTGGCAGACTGCGTCCCGACGCGGGTCGAAAACTGCCAAAAGTACAACGTGCGCCAACTGCTTCGCCCGGGATGATTGGCTCTTTTCAGCCGCAACTTTCCGCCCGGGCTTATTCATATTTAATTTCGGAAAAGTTTCCCGAATGACAAATGCCGTATTAAGCGCGGGCTATGTTTTGCCGTATGGCGGTGTACTTATCGGACCCGAGTGGGATCTATCGAATACAGTAGGTAGGGCCTCGCATGTTGCGCGAGACGGGACCGATGATGCATGCAAGAATCGAGGTTGGCATTCAAACAGATTTTCTGTAATGTTTTGACGGATTGTATGACATTAGATATCTATATGGAAAAAGATAAGAAGATGAGCGCATCTCCTTGCCCGCTGGTGGCATTCATTATTGCTAGACTCTCCATGTTCAAAAGGTACAAAAATTCCTCGAACTCATAAAACACGAGGTTAATCGAAATCATGGCATTTTTCATTCACCGAAACCCATTAGCGAAGAGAATAAAATTTTTCTGTAATTTTTGGTTCCGTGGATTTCTCTACAAAAATTTTAATCCTCGTAAAGTTTCTAGTCACTTGTTCGTGCTAGAGGGATGAGTGGTTGAACGCGTCAGGAAAGAATGTATTAATAATCTTGCTACTGGGAATTTAGTTTAAAACGTTTGCAAAGGTGCAGCGGTCCCACGCGTCCGTCATAATTATTGCAGGGGTTGAACGTTTGGGATCTGACTATTTTCAACGACATCGTAGATTGCTTTCACTTGACCCTTGCCGGCAGTCACCAAAATTCTGCTCACGCTTCTTCAAAACAAAATATCAACCGTTTTAAAACCTTCATCTTTGAGTAATTGTTTACCGATTTCTCTCGCCGGGTATGGGTCAAGTGAATGCTTTCGATAATTTCGTGTCAACCATGACTATTTTATATATTTTTGGGTCTGATTCTTTATGATCAATGTTGGTCCTCTTATTACCTGACTAGTCAAAGTAGCTGCTACGAAATCATGCATTTTCGGTCTGACTCTTTGAGGTCAATGATGGTCCTCGTAGGCTGACTAGTTCCAACTAGCTGCTATGAAATCCCAAATTTTCGGGTCTACTTCTTTGAAATCAGCATTGATCCTCTTAGACCTGACCAGTCCAAGCCAGCCGCAGTGAAATCTGAATTTAGAAAGGATCCTGGGTATGATTCTTTGAGGTCAATGTTGGTCCTCTTATCAGCCTGGCTAGTTCAAAGTTCAAACTATGTAGCTGCTATGAGATCTCAAATTTTCGAGCCTAGTTCTTTGCAATCAGCGTTGATCCTCTTATTATACCTGACCAGTCCAAGCCAGCCGTTACGAAATCTGAATTTAGAAAGGATCCTTGGTATATCGCGAGCCAAAACGGCCCAAAGCCACGTTATTCGGGAGTCGGCAGTGGCGAAGGTACATAAAATTTTATTCCTGCAGAAGTTCCCGAACCCGTTCCGTGTCTCCATTCTCCGAATGACTGTGCATCGATCTCCATCCGCGGCATGGAAGTACAAAGGCCCGCAAGAAATTTGGGTTACCGACACGAGGGTTCCTCTGGCGGGTAGAGCTGGCGGATCGGTCGTCGAATTCGCTATCGCGGAGTATCAGCGGAGAAGTCCCGTGGACTTTAGAAATCCTCGATGAGCATTCGCGAGCGAAGGTTAAAAAAAAGAGAAAAGAAAAACGTGCTCGCGTCCCCGGAGACACGGTCTGAAAGGAGTCTGGTTGTCGGGCGGCGGGCGAGAGTGAGGCAGAGAGGCGGGCGGCGGGCGGTGAGCGGCGGGCGGGTAAAGAGGGTCGGCGCGGTGCGCGCGTGCAAGCGGTTCTCTCGGCTTGGCTCGGCTTGGCGTGGCGTGGCGTGGCGTGGCGTGGCGTAGCGTGGCGTGGAGCGGCTCGGCGCGGCGCGGAGCGGAGCGGAGTGGAGTGGAGCGGCGCGACGAATCGAGTAGAAAAGTGGGCGCCGATAGCCGGCTCGATTGCGAAACCGATCGAGGAAAAGGAGGGTCGCGTCCTGTGCGGGAAACGGCCGGCCAAAAGCGGCGTGTAACTCGCGTGCGTGTGGCTCGTGCACGTATAGGCGGCGGATGGCCGCGGGCCACGGTAGGTGTACGTGGTAATACAGTGGCCATGCGAGCTTGATTACACATTGCGATCACGAGTGTTCCACGAGCGGGCGGACATAAGGCCTTTTGTCACACCATGGCCTGCGGGCAGGAAGCACGTAGCGTGACACCGGGCCGCTCGGTGTGCAAGCGGCACCCACATTATACCGCGCCGGTAATATGTGTACGACGGGCCTGGAGAGAAGGCCGGCGAGGGAGAGAGAAACTCTCCGGGCAACCAGAGAGAGACAGGCAGAGAGAGAGAGAGAGAGGGTTGGCGGAGCTGGCAAGGTAGAGGGACGAACCATAATACTTGGTGGTCCCATGCCGGTACGTGACTTGTGTGCGGCTTCGGAGCCGGGACACGGCGCACCGTCGCGTCGCGTCGCGTCGTACGGAGGACCCCGTTTCTGCCACCTAAAGGAGCGCGCGCGGTCGCTATTGCGCCCGGGTTATTGTATCCGGTATCGGCCGCCACGAGTTTCGACCGTGGTAATCGATTGTGCATTGAGGCCGGCGTGTGCGAGTCGCGGTCGCTGGAGAAAATTGCCGGGGAGTTTTTACCGGGGAGGAAATGGAACGGGTCGACGTGGAAAATCGGGGCGCGACGCGTTCTTGGAAAATTGATGGCTCGAGGAACTACCGACGCCAATTCTCCTCGCTTTTTAATTAAGATTTCTCGCATAAATTATTTGCCACACGCCTCCTCCACAATCGAAAAACTATTCGAACGGTATTCGCGGGTGATGCGTGCGGAATCGGAAATCAATAGCAGAAATATTCACTTTGGTAACTTTCCACATTATTTTTTTCTCTCCCTTTTCGAAAAATATTAGCTTCTAGAGGAGAGTAGCTTAATTTCGACTACACCTAGTTTAATCCTTTGCGGTCCTGTGGCGAGTTAGACATGAATTTTGCACCCATAGCACAATGTATAGTATGTAAAGCTATGTCCACAGTCGAGTGACTTTCTGTTGTCTCGTGTTGCCTTCTTCTTCTTCTTCTTTTATTTGGTAAAAACGGCGACTTTTTCAAGATACCAGCAACGTCAACAAAAAGTTGCTTGTTGCTTCAGTGTGGACGTAGTTTAAGGGCAACTATACTAATCAGCTGTTTCAAATCGTTTAGTAAAATTACGTACCTATATCTGAATTATATGATGTTGTAGTAAATTCTGAAATGGAAGAGAGAGAACAAAGACCACAATGGGGTTAAAACTATTGGAACCATCTTGACGAAGAAAAATAATTGCGGCATTGTTAACAGTATTAATTCATTATGTATTGTGTTTTGAGTTTAGCTACAATCTTTGAGAAAAACAATTTTTATAATGTTATTGCAAAAGTAGTAACTGGCCCAGACTATAACTTCGTTCCTCTTGCAGATAGAACAAAATTGTACAGAACAATTTTACATTGTTTAACAAGTTCTATCACCAGGTAGTATAAGTGTTTACGGCAGCAAAGTGCAATCGCACTTGTTTCTTAAATGAAACCCTGCTCATTTTTTTTACATTAATTCGATCCTAAACCCATTCTGAACAAAAAAGTGGATATAAAAACAATTAATATTTCAAATTTTTTCTATCTGCAAAAGGTACACAGATATATTCTGGCCCACTTGCTAGGTCCACCCTGTGTATTGTAAATGAGGTTCAATCTAGACCACAATGTAGCTCACGTTGCAATCGATTCGAGATTCATAAATATACAGTACACTCCCTTATATCGTGACCAAAAACGTGTTTTAAAAAACTGTACATTGCCTCAGAAGATACACATATGCAGTCTTTTTATAATTTTCGAAAAAAGGTGTCCTCGTAAGTACTTACAACACTTGAAAGAAATTCAAAACGAGTCGTTTAGATTGGTAGTTTCAGCTTCAGAGCTTTCGAATTTGTCAAATTTCAAGTAGAGAAACAGGGTCGAAGCGTCAGCGTTTTATTGTCGAGTTCCGGCTGTCCCAAATTTTACCGCGCATATTTATAAAGTGCAGGACGAACTAAAATATGTAAAGGTTATTATCGCCTCGCAAGCAGTTAAAGTCGAGAGGTTCGAGAGGCGCCGATAAAAATTCTCCTCGAAACGCGGAGGACTCGTCTTGAATTTTAAGGTTTCACCTCGCGAAAACCGAGAACGTACCTACAGTACCTATAGCGTTGCGGCGGTGCTGTGCGGTGCGGTGCGGTGCGGTGCGGTGCGGTGCAGTGTGATGGCAAGAGAACCTTCTCGTCTCCGGCGAAAGAATTTCACGTTCGATTTCCAGGAAAATTGACGCAAGGTCTCGCCTTCAATTTCCCCAAGTCTGTGTCATTAGCGTCTTCGGGGCAGGTACTCCGTGTGCGCTCTCGGTTCGTTCGACGGGTCCAATTTTACCTGCGACCGCAGCTCGCTCCAATGACATTCCTCCGTTCGTTCCTGCGCGACATCTAAATTCCACAGCGCGCGGGATAATTTCAAAGATCTAGTTTTTACGAGACGGGCCGCTGATTAGAAGCATCTGATTATCTCCTCCGGAGGAGCGCGCGCGCGAAGGCCTTCATTCCGCGGCCGGTCCCTCTATTGTTCTCTTTAATTTGGTTGGCGATGCTCCGCCAGTCGATGATTAGAAAGCAACGTTACAGAGACGCATTAAAAAAATGTTACAAGTAGGTCTTCCTCGAACGATGCTGAAATCAATATCGCTCGCCTTGTACCAAAGTTTAATAATTTCGTGCGGTGGCAGGGCGGGTTTTTTTTCAAACTTTTTCCACAAAATAAAAATGCAAACCGTGCACGTGCTGGCCGCTTTTGCTAAACGTCAAATGAACCGCTCGGAAAAAGTTTAAAAAATGCGGAGGCAGAACCGTTGATTGTTTCCGAGAGTTGGAAAAAAACGCGCAGGCGATTTTCATTCTTCGTCGCGCGCGCAATCTTTGATAATGACTGGGAAGATAATTTACAGTAAGCTGCGCGGCGTGGCGCGGCGCGGCGCGGCGCCTTAAGTCGCCGCGTTAAAGACCTCGTTTCTGCCACCTAAAGGAGCGCGGTTATATTGCGCCGAGGCTATCGGCCCCATTCCATCGGTTCCCTTCTCGGACTTGCTTCGTTATCGTTCCCTCGGATTCTAATCCTTCGTAACTAGTAGGACTCCGGGCAACGATCTTCGAAAATGGTTCTCGGCTGCGACGCTTGTATCGCGTTTTCATGCTCGTTCCCGACGAACGCCGACCTCAAATCGAGCATTCAGCCCCGATAAATTCGAAAGATTATTTCGAACGATACTTTTCAATCTTCTCCAAACCTTCGATACTTTTCTAAAATCATCTGTATCAACTTCTGCATCGACTGAAAACACTGGACTGCAAACGATGACATTTTTTCTTCATTAATAATTACAATAATCAAAAAATTATAATTAGAATTCTCTCGAGGAAAGATTTTGCTCGCCCAATTTTAAAGGCTATGCGTAGTTTCTGGTCCGTGCAAAAAATTGCAATCGGTGAAATCACTTTCGCGGCGGTTTGATTAGCAGTTCTCCGTCGCGTTCGATTGTTATGTAAGAAAACGTTGTGCAAGACTGATATCCAGGTCTGGCGCTCGGAATTTTCTCGAAATTTTTTCGCCGAGCGGGGCCACGCGATAGGAAACGGGGGCGTGTATCCCGGGACGTCCCGAGAGCTCCGTTTCTGTTATCTGAAGGAGCGCGCGCGGATACGTTGCGGCGAGTTCATTATACGGTCCCGGGCTATCGCTGCGGATAGTTCGATTGGCCTTATTGAATTAGTATTCGCTCTTGGGTTTACTTCGCGATTATCTGACACAGGTTATCTGTGTATATCCCCGTTCGTTACGGTTGTCGTGTTGCCGGAGAAAATTACGAGAACAGAGCCGCCGCTGTGCTGCTCGTGTCTTCTCGACGCTATTTCTTCGAAAAACGAGTTCCTGCTGGGAATATTAATCTTTGTTACACATCGGAATACATATTTGCATACGGCCGATGGCGATGGCGATGACTTACTTTATTGTTTTTCTATTCCGGGAAGGTAATTAGACTAGATTTTATGCATTCATAAAAATGGGTACGTGCAATTTAAAGCAGTAGACAGATTAAAAGAATTTAAGGATAACAGTATATTAATTTCAGCTAATTAATCTTTATGTCAATAATCAGATACCTGAGTACCCACTTTCAAGTTTTTTTTAAACCTTCTGTAACATTTTTTGTTGATAAATAGCACAATTAGTGTAGACTTTTATGTTGGTGGATGCTCGGAGAGTTAATTTACATTTGCAGCATAAAAAACTATAAATTGCAACGTCATTGAATATTGCAGAAAATTTTGGTTGTTGACAAATAATTAAAGAAAGAAATTTCTATTTGGCCTCTATCTCTTACAATTGTCGCAAACAATATTTATTTTGTATAATCCGCAGTCTAGTTTCGCAGTGTGAATAATTCAGGCCTTGTTTAAATGTAGAGTCTAGATTATTCGTTTATAAAATATCGTCGCAGACCAGTGTATTATAAAAAATTTTGTATACATTAATTTTATTTTTATGTGATTTTTTTCTGAGGGTCGAATTTTTTAATGTCGTAAAGTTTCTAAGTAAATTGTTGAACATTATGAAAGTTTTTGAGAGGAATTGTTGGCGCTTTAAAATGTCTGTCTAAAAAGTGATTAAGCACGTGCGTCGCAAAATTCGAATCTAATCCGACGAACGCGCTCGACGTGTTCAACCATCCCATCCCCCGATCAGAGGGGTCTCGTCTCGATCATAACAGCCGGGGGTTAGTTTGATCTCAGATAGGGCTGGAATCATGGGGCGTAACAGCGTAGGGAGCCCACTGACGGGGAGATCCTCCGAGGGGACGCTGAAAAGTTCATTTCTCCATTTTCGTGTCCCAGCACGTTCGCTTTTTTCCCTATTCGGTTTCGCCGCTAAAAAAATCCTCTAACGCAATTAAAAAACATATATGTTCCCCCTATTTCAAAAAAGGGCAGCCGGAGGTAATAAAGAGCGAAGTGTAAAAGAACTTTACCAAAAATCGAAAAAAGAACAAGTTCAAACCTATTTTCGAAATCAATTTTTCTATCTCTAAAATAAGGGTTCGAGCACTTCAACCTTTAGCACTCGATGCTACTAGAAATTGCTATATCATTGTTCCAAATAATTTTTACATTATTCAATTTGTTTATATTTAATAAATTACTAAACATTTAAGTATTGTACGAGTAAATTTCATCAGTTTCATATGCATAAAATGAACAAAATGTTTGGTTTTTGAGTTAAAATAGATAATTATCAAATGTGAAATTTTACATTTACCGCGTTCCCTCTGATTTTTTGAATTTATTTTTGCTCAGTTAATTTTAATTGATAAAGAACAGTTTAGCCGATGGGACGAAGCGTATTCCGCTATTTTCCCGAGGACACTTCAAAATGGTGGGCACCCGACACGCGAAGGAAGTTCGAGGCTGGTTAAATAACCGGTTTCCTAATTCGTCGCGCCGCGCTGCGCCGCGCCGTCCGAGTCGCGCTCGTGTCTAATTGCATACCATCTATGTCGCGCCGCCGTTTTAACACCTGTCTTACGAAAATCCATTAGCGGTGCGGATGCCTCAGACTCGCAGAGTCGGTCGACGGGGGAAATTTGTAGCTGCGGTCGCGGGTGCACGCGGGGCCCGTGATTACAACCCCTGTTTCGCACCCTGCGATCATTCGACGTAACTGAAACGGCGGCAAAAATTATACTTTTGCGTCACTGAGATAATTTTTCTACTGTACGAACTTTTAAGAAAAACCATAAAAGGAGAGTCTTTATCGTGATGTTCCTGTCTCTAACTTATGGTCACGGAGTTTTGTTAAAACTGTATTGCTTCTAAAAATCATCAAAAATCAAGAGAACATAATTTTTAACATTTTGTATCCCTGATTGCGGTCTGTTAGTGGTTTAGACTTTTTGATACTCCTCAGAGCTAGGTTGAAATTCTAGAAAGTAAATGATAAAATATGAAAGTATATCGCGATTAATAATCTGACTACTAAAGTAATCAATTTTTAAATATTCATCAGAGTCGGTACGGTGTACCGACGCGACGTCGCGTCGTCTCTGAAGGGTTAAAATAATTTTATTCCTTGGTGTTGTTCGCCAAACTTCATTTGAGCTGCATCTCGGCAGAAGAAAGGTTGCTCTTCTGAGATTCTGCTTTTAGAAAAATTAAAAAAGGGATGGTTTTCACGTTAATGAAACGGCGCGGATGCTGATATCCTATTAACTGAAACAAATTCCGGCTACCCTTCGGTAAGACTCGTGCCCGGTTCCTCAACGAAATTTCTTTTCCCATCGGGCCGGGAGATTGCGTAACACGGTGTCCCGACCGAGAACGTTATTTCACGCGGAAAGAATTTTCCTCGGCGGAGAAAGGCGATCGCGCGAGCGCGTCACGCGCAAGTAGGAGAAACCAATTTCGTAGGTGAATTTTAGCTACGTATTATCCAGCCCCGTCGCCCAGCCCCGTCGCCCACCCCCGCCGCAGTTTCCACCTACTTGGCCGCTAGTCCATTAGCGAGGCGCCCTCGTTTAAACGTTTCCGCCGCTTAATCGTGCATAGCTAATCCCACTTTTTCACCTTCCCCTTGGTCTTTTTCTTTTCCAGGCTTCTCCGGCGATTTTCCGTTCCGTGGCCGGAACTCGACGACATCGAGGCCGCCAAACCGACGACGACGCAAAGCGAGAGAGAGAGAGAGAGAGAGAGAGACGCTCGTTCGTCAGCAGCAGTCGTCGTAGTGTCTGTGAATAACCAAAAGTGTCTGTGTGATACATCTATACACTCCTCTCCGTGTGTATCGGAGAAGGATAATATGCTGGTGGTGGTTGACGGTTTCGGTGATCGACGACGATGCAGTCGTTGAACTAGTGACAGTGTAAAATCGATCGTCAGAGAAACCGGCTAGCCGGGCGGCCCTAAATATAGCTAGGAATAATGGCCAGTGCGACAATGGGTCTCCGTCGCAGAGTGCCGGTGAACAATTCGCCGACCCCGTCGGGCCACTCCATGTCCGGGTCCAGCGGATCCAGCAAACGCTCGAGGTCCGAGAACAACAACAGCCCGTCCCACGGGAATCTGAACTCGATGAACGCCTCGCGGGACGAGCCGCCGACCAAGAAGTCCCGCGGAACCTCGACCAACGCCACCAAGGCCGCGTCCTCGGCGTCCTCTAACTCTTCGTCCCCGGAGGTCAGCCCATCCTCAAAGAGCCGGGGCGGATCGGTATCGAGGTCCTCGCAAGCAAAGTCGTCGACGGGCTCAGCGACGGACGCGACGTCGAGTAACGGCGTGCTGTCGGCCAGCTGGCCAGCTCAACCGAACATGTCCGACATGTCGACCTACGCGTCGGTACCTGGTCTTGGCATGGCCGCTAGTCCCACGGCAGGCCTCTGCGCCGGTAGCCTCAGCATGCCCACCCCTATACCCTACATGTCCACGTCGATGGCGACGTTTGTCGGCAACGCGACCAACCTCGGCAAGAGCTCGTCGGTCTCCTATCTGGACATCTCGAATATGACCGGTGGATCGTTGAGTTCGAGCGCGGCCGGTTTGAATGCGGGCTACGTACCCGGCAACGGGAACGCCGGGAACGCCATCGACTCGAAGACCGGCGTGCCCATCCCGTTCCCCGGTATCGCTTCCGCCGTGAACGGAGAGTACGGTATGCAGAAGGGCCAGCCAGAAAACGCCAGTTTGCCGAAAAAGTTCCAGAACGACGGCATGTTCAACGCTTACCAACCCTGGGTGATCAAGACGTACGGCGACCTAGCCAAGACCAAGACGATCACGATCAAGAAGTACGCGCGTATACTCAGAACGCTGAGGGGGGAGGAAGTGAACAGTGCGGAGAACAGTAAGTTTCGGTTCTGGGTGAAGAGCAAGGGCTTCCACATCGGTCAACCGGAAGGATACGACGCGAAACCGGCGGACAGGATTATCGGGCGTCATGCAGTGACGAGTCCTGGATTGGATCCTCCGTTGTACGTGCCCACACAGCTGCCGCACAACAAGGTGAGTCTGTCTGAGTGGATTATCGGGCTTTTCGTGGTCGTCGTTGCCTCGAATTCGATCGAGGCTACAGTTTTGCGGGGATGTACGATCAGTTCCGTGGAATTGGGAATGTTTGATTTTCGAGGCGGGTCCGGCACCGCGCGGCGCGGCTCGGCGGGGTGTTTATTTGCTTATTCGAACGAAAAATTTTGCCCGCGCCCGCCAACGGGAAAATACGCTCGCCGGATTTCAATACCGGAAACGCCGGAGTTTCGAATTTTTATTTCGACCGACTACGCAAAATAATACTTCTGAATTGCTTGGAATTGTGGATTTCAAATTTCGCATGCTATTATTTTGTCTGCAACTGAGCTTTGACCCCGACCGATATTTAAAAATTGATTACACGTGGTCAAATTGTTGGACACGGTTACTTGCATACTTTTTCATTTACCTCCTAGAATCGAAATTATAGAAACCTAAATTATAAAATTACTAAAACATCTGAATTACGAACAGATTATAAAATTAAAATATTGTTACAAATATTCCTCGAGTAGCAGAATCGTTGTTGCCGGTGACCGGGTCTCGTGTGACCCATACTAGCGACAACACAGCCAGAGACAAAAAAATTGTCAAGAACCACGCGGCATTTGTGGATCACTACAGACCCAGCAATCGTCACGCATACATTTTAAATTTATTTCATCTTCGGAGCGAACTATATTGAATTCTGAAATTCCCTGTCGAAGTGGTCCAGATATTTTTAGATTTTGTTCTCATTGTCTACTGGAGCTTCGAAAAACTAAGCGGACGTCTTCGAATTTCGGCAAAGCACAAAATTGAATATAGGAATCGAACACTCCCAGATCGAACCGAACCGAAGTTTATAATTCGAAATCATGAACCGAGTGCTCGGTAACCAAACGTTTTCGAACGGAACCACGCTAAAAATACTTCATATTGAGTTCGCACATTTGTCCGACGACGCGCCGAATATACTCTGACCACGTCTAAACACGCTCGGCGGTGTTCGGTTTGGTTTAAATCGCAATCATTTTTAAATTTCGACCCAGAACCGTCTAGAGTCTAGACAAAAGTATAACCCTCGATACTACTTCCTGCTTCATTGACAGATCAATTTCGAGCGCCATGTTCAGACAGTCGCCGCTTTTATAGTACAATCAAGAAAGTTGAATGATTCTTTTGACATCAAGTGTTCATCTATTGAACATATTTTCTAGTCAGGTTGTAAGAGTCGGTGTCATGATTTTATTTTGGTCATGATTAAAAATTGTGTCTTCTTCAAATGGATCCCAACAAACAGCCTTTAATTTGTGTTTAGTCATCCAAGAAATTCATTTTTGCGATATTAAAATCTTAACACTGCTGTTGAATTTTGTGTGGAAAGGTTATTTTTGAACGTTGTTTCGAAACATTTAATGTTAAGTGTTGATACGAGAGAATTAGTCAGGTCTAATGCTGGTCAGGCCTTGATGGGTACTAGCATTTCGTCAAATGGAAAGGACAATAAAGCATGAGGAAAAATTAATGAAAGCAAAGATGAGTTACATATAGCAAAGAAAACGAGGCTGATGGAGAAGAGTTGTTTTTTCTGATTAATTCGGAAACATCTAAAGAACATGTGACACTTTTAGGGTTCTGCGGGTACCGAAAATGTCGGGTACCGCGGATCGGGTCAGGTCGGGTCAAATCGGGATTCCGAAAGTTTATAAAGTACTAATTGTAAATTAATTGCTGTTGCACCGGACAGGTCCGGGATCAGGAAAGTCTGCAGTGTTACCCGAAAAGATGTTCTTGGGATTCTCTAACTTGACACCACCCGAGTGCAACTTTGAGAGCCCGACACGACCAAAAACCCGACTTGACCCGACTCGAACCGGAAGCCGAACGCCCCTAATAATTTAACATATTTAAAAGAAAGCTTGTGCGTTCAGTGCTTGATCTTCCTCTATTAAGGAATCACCTGACATTCGTATTTGTTATAGTCCGGATAGAGTCAAAGAGGTTGCGTCGGCGGGAGCTAAATTGTTCGTCAAAATTCCGCGCAAAGACACGCGCGACCCTCAATTAATACCCGCCATAAATTATCCGGTACGCCAATCAATTAGTGCAGGCGTAGTCATAAAGAGAGAAACATCGGTGTGTGTGTGTGTGTGTGTATGTATAGGGTATCCCGGGACCGGGTTTCTGTGGGCCGCGCGCACGTTCTCCGCTCCCGCGATCCGCCTGTCGACCGCAGACGATTTCTCACCGGATTCACGCGGGCGGTCCACTGAAACGGCGGGGTTACGGGTCGGAAATTTATCTGGCGGGCAAGTAGAAAAGCCGCGAGAAATCTCGGGCACGACTGCTAGGAAAATGAATCGCGCGCGAGCCGGCTGATGGAGGAGGAGAGGAAGGTGGTGGAGGCAGAGAGAGAGAGAGAGAGAGAGAGAGAGAGAGAGAGAGAGAGAGAGAGAGAGAGAGAGAGAAAGAGCGAGAGAAAGAAGGAGGAACGGGAGAGAAAGAGGAAAAGGCGCTCGCCGCTCAGATAAGGTGGCTGCTTAATTACGTCTAATTACACGGATACGTAGGTAGCCGTGGCCGGCGGTGGCCAGCGGTCGTCGCTGCGAGAAAAAAGGAAAAAAAGAATGTCGAGCAACGGCGCTTCGATCCAGTTGCCGGAGCTTTGTCAGACTTTAGAACTTTGTTCCCGGCTGTCTGTACTGGGTGATTTCTAACAAATCTCCGTTAATTTATTAACCCACCGCGATCATTCTAAATTTCAGCTTTTAACCTTTTTATTGAGCACGACGCTTTAACTCGTCGCTCGTCCTCTTTACCACCTTCGAAATTCTTTATTTACTTCTTGATTCAACAAATAATTCTTTCACTTTATTGTGTCATCCATGTTAGTACAAATTAATGTTGGGTATGACAAAAATTTTATTTTGTCAATGTTAGTTGCCTTGCGTTACTCCTCTCTAAATGATTCAAAAATTGCTTAATGGAAAGGTTAAAAGTGCATCTATAAGTCTTGAACTACGAAACAGGTCAAACTGCAAATTTGTTGGCTTCTTATCCAAGATTTGTATGATCAATTAAAATCAAAATGAGACGCCTCGATTGCTCAGTATTTAACATACTATTATTCAAAAAAATTATATTATTATTGCTATAAAAAAAGGGTGTTGGGTCGACTGTTTGATTTAAGAATTGATGGTGGAAATTTGTTCCTTTTTCGAAGCACAGACGCGCGCCAAGAAATTAGTACTCACCTTGTACAACGAACTTGCCTGGCTCGTGGCGTCGCGTAATTTCTTGCCAGGTCGAAGTTTCGTCACCGAGCGATTACGCTTTACAATTTGCGGGACGAAAGCCGTGGGACCATTCTTCTAGGCGCGAAAAAGGGTCGAGGTTCCGGGGATTATTGAGAGCTGAGCCGAGCAGGGAAAGAAACGCGGCGCGGTTGCGAAACCGCGGAACTTCGATACGCGAAGTTTCGTTCACAAAAATATTCTTCTTCTTGCTTCGAGTTTTTCGGTTCTCGGTGGCATACTTTGAAGTCTCGCCACTTGACTGCTGCGAGACAAAATGTCTACAATATTCCACCATTTTAAGTATAAATTCCGATTTCTCTTCTTTAATTATTGAATTAATATATCATGTACAGGTTTCTATAAAATTTTAGTAGTGTTTGTTGCTTACCCACAGTTTGAGTACTCTCGAGAGTTAGCAGGCATGCTAACTTCTACGGAATTTGAAACAATTCTTTGTTTATAAGTGCACAAAGATCCGCAGGCAGGTCGTAAATATTCACTATAATTCGATACTCCTTGTTATAGGGAATTTTTATCCGATCAAACAAAGAGAATGGCAAGATAGCTGGTGAGTTACAGTGGCGTGGGTGGTAACCTTCTAATGTCAGTTACATCGTGGAGAATTACATTTGTACGGGTGCGTTGGGTACAGTGAGAAAAAGTTAACTCCTCCCGTAGCAACAATTTTCACCCGACAAAAATCTTATCAAACACGATTAATTTACTATCAAATTATTACGATTAACATTCCAATTAATTAATTCAGAGCACTCTCGACTTTCTGAAAAATATTTCTATACTTCGTTTCTTCAAAATTAAGAAATTTCTGCTCGTCGGATTTTTAATACAAGTGCATGCAAATGGCGGAGTGTAATTTATTCGAAGAAAGTAGGATGCTCGAGACCCTCGTGAAATATTAAATATTAATCTCGGACAAGTGTCAAAATAACAGAGTTAATTATGATCAGGGGACGAAGAGAATTAGCGATTCATATATTCCGACGCGTAAACTATTTTTCGTTTATATTTTCGCTGCGCGCCACGAAGAGAATACATAAAACCGTGGTAGCAAAAATTCCGGGCGTATCAATTTTTCGAACTGCGGTCGCATTTTCGTCGACCTCCCGTTCCGGGCGCGCTCGTCATCGACCCAGATCTCGTAGCTTTATCAAGCTCGCAGCAGTTTCTCCGGCCACGGCACGGGTCCCGACGTAACACGGCCTTCGATCTCTGTGTGTAAGCGCCTCCTTCATTTCTCACGCCGCTCGTGGCTCGGCTCCCGTCACAAGTGGAACGGAGAGGAGATCGCCGAACGGTTCGCAGCGAAAAATTTCAGTCACGGGCCGCCCGTGATAAATAACCGATAATAAGTTGTCTGGCGAACCCGGGGAACGCGTACGGTAATCTACGATCTCAGGATCCAGCTACGGGATCATCGCGGAAACGAAGAAACGGATCCTTGATTGGAATCGATCCGACGATTTCCTTGAACCGCCAGGATCGTTTGTTATGTTGGTTTTAGGGCTTCCTTTTGTGAAACGTCCGAGACTTCTTCCAGAGGGGCCAAGGTATCGCTTCACCCGTGGAATTTGTCCCGGGCTGAATTAAACCAGGGACGGGTTCGACCTCTCGGTTAGGCGATTTTAACGAGTCGTTTATTCGGGGGAAATGCTTTTCAATATGTTTAATCCTCCTGGGGACAGGTTTCGTGCTGATCGAAAAATTGTGCAAATGGTAGAGTTACTAAGATACTAAATAGATAAATAAATTGATGAATAAAAATTCCCCTCATTCTGCAAAGATCGCAAAATTAAACACTGCCAAAGATTTTAGTTGTCAACTACTTTACGGCGGAGCCCAGGTCTATTTTGACCAAGAGTGTTAAACCTTCTAATAAATTTCTGACAATTCAATTGAATGAATAATGTCACGTTAGAAACACCCGAAAGAGGGTGTCCGCAAGAAATGTCTTGAAAAGTATGTTGAAAAAGATTGATAAATAAAGCTGTGAATGATCTTAAGCAACGTCCCAACTCCGAGGGTTAATGCAAAGGCTGAATGTAATGGATTCATGATTAAAAATTGCCTTTTTGTAACAGTCCTTTACCTAACTTTGCCACCAAATGAATTATATGAAACGACGGCGAGGTCCAATTACGGGTCTGGTAAGCAATCGAAGTGTAAAGAAGCGTGATCGAATAAAGTGTACTATGCACGGGTTCTTCGACAATGATGGCACGGGTCAAGTCGGGTCCCGCGCGCATTCCGTCGTTTCCTTATTCGAAATTCCATTTAAAAAGTACGAACGGTGGTAGCAGGCTGGCACAAAAGTCCCGGAGAACAATCAGCAGTTCTCATTTTGAACCGTTCAAACGAATAAGTCAACGGTATTTCGCCATCCCGTAGAAGTTCCCCGGCTCTCTCGGCTGAGCTCGGCTCGGCTTCGAGCGAAGGCTGCAGAGAGGCTTGTTCTCAGGCCAGGGTTCCGCAGAAGCAGGAGAGCGGCTCGGAGCTATCATTAACGACGCCGCGACGCTTCGCAGCCCAGGAAGCTCTCTCGGATTTACGCCTCTGACGTCCGCGGCGGCGGTGGAGGCGGTGGCGGCGGTGGTGGCGGCGCGGCGTAAGCGTGGGATTCCAGGCGCGGAAGTAACGAGGAGAACGAGCGTCGGAGGCGGGAGAGAGAGATTGGCCCTGCTTCCCACGGAAGGAAGAGCGGGAGCATAAAGTTGCCCGGTTCCCTCGTTCATCCGATCCGGATTCAGTTCCGCGTGCTGGTCGGCAGGAGATCGATCAGGCGTCTTCCATTCGATTCGCGCCACGCTCGAAAAGAGGACACCGCTCTGTCTGTCTGTCTGCCTGCTTCCCTGACTGCCTGCCTGCCTGTGCCTGCTAGCTTCTCTTTCCGTCCATTTGGCTTCCTCTTTTTCATTTTGTCTCCCTCTTTCTTGCGTGGTGCGTAACGACGCTGCCCGAACGACGCGGCGCGGCGCGGCGCCCGTAAAATATTTCTTCGTCGCGATAGTCATTTTTCACGGTTGACCGTCGTCAAGGGCCGCGAGATAACAGCGGCTCACCTCTCCGGTATCTGTTCCCGGCCGGCGCACGCTCCTCGTTCTCTCTCTCGTTGGGTGGCAGAAGAGTAGGTCTGGCCGGCTAGTCATTAGTCACTTTCCGAAGCAGAGGCACAGACAGGCTGCGCCGGTATCCGCTCGGCCTCTCTCTCCTCCGCACGGACGCCGGGACCTCTCTTTCTCGCTCCACCAAAGCCGTAGACTCCGCGCCAGCCTTCTCTGCCCGGCGTTTCTCTTTCCCTCGGCGACGCCGCGCCGTTCCTTCTCACAGCCGCGCTTTGCCGCGTCTCTATACCGGCCACACTTAGCGATGGCTGCGAGCCGCTCGCGTTTCAAACAAATCGGCCCATTTCGAAGTTACTATCCGACGTTCCAATATTTCTCTGTCGTCGCATACTCGGATCCTCACGAGAGCTTCGCATTTTGTTAGAATGTTACGGATGAATATTGCATTCGTCGATTTTGAAATTTTTTAGAAATTTGACTCAATTTTCTCCTGGAACAAATAGATCTTGCACAGTTTCTGTTGGAATTACGTTTAATACGTGTTCACGATGCCGCCCGATTGAAACGAATCATGTTTGTTCCACCGATAAAGGGTTTTAGGATACTTATCCTCTTTTGTAACAGGTACATGTTGTTGTTCGTATAACGTGGGCTTTCGATAAACGTTAATCCTTGGTATAGTTGTTTGAACTTCACCGAATAAAACTTTTGTACAATTTTTGAAATCGATAACTTTCCTCGAACACTCGGACTGCTTCCGATTCAAAGAAGAAGCAAACTGATCGATTCGTCGGATAATTCAGCAGATAACGAAATTTCAGCTACTCGATCGGATCGAAAAGATCCCGATACCGTCGTATATACTCAAGTGGAACGAAATTCCTCCGGTGTAGCTACCTATCCGTCCGATCTCCAAGAGTTCCCAGATTGTGGCGAGACCGAAATTCATCGAATCTAATCCAGCGGCGCTTTATCGTCGATCTACAATGCCGCTAGACCCGGCGAAAATAAAAACACAAAACAAACGGAACGGAGAGCGTTCCGGCCCAATAATCAGCAGCAGACAAGCAATCGGACGAAACATCGGCGCCGATAAGAACAATACAAGATAACCGTGTCCCGCCGAGTTCTCCATTATCAAAAAGCCCCTCGAGTTTTGCTCGGTCGTACATGGAGAAGCGCGTCACAGGAGGCACGAGCACAGCGAGCGACAGCCGTATCCCGTCAACGCTGTAATCAGGAAAACGAGATCAGCAATTAATCCCCGGGCTGGCCGTCAATTACCATACCGCCAATTTCCTTCGAGCGGCCGATAAGATCGGGCCGCTCGCGCTCGCTAGGTTGCTCGCTCGGTTGCTCGCTCGGTTGCTCGCTCGGTTGCTCGCTAGCTGTGCGGTGTGTGTAAAATTGTTCGCGAGACCGGTGCCTGCCGGGAACCTAGCCATCGCTAGCCCGCGTTGCCCGCCCCCTTCTCAAGCCCCCAGCCCGGCTGCGACTCCGAGCAGTAAGTCTCCCTTCTCGGTTCCGCCGCCGCCTGTGGCTTCGGTCCGTTCTTCCTCCCGCCGCGCCGTCACCCTCGCCCGCCCCTATCGCTCGCTCCCTCGAGTCACGGAGAAATTCTGCCGACGGTCTCTCGCCTCCTCTCTCGGTGCTAAGCCTCTCGCGCGTCTATCTTGATTGAGAGCGAGGAACGACGCTGGCGGAGCGGCGCACGGGGCGACGGGGAATGATAGGGGGAAGCGAAGGGGGATCGATGAAGGGTGAAGAGGGGGCGCGGGACGAGCGGGGCGTTCGGGAGGACGGGGAACGTTCTCTCGGAGACCCGTGATCCGGAGCGAGAGAGCGTTTATCGTGCCTTCCGTGAACACGGGACGGCCTGGGGGGGTAGGGGACGGGGGCACCGGAGGGGGGTGGGACGGCGAGGGGGTGGGGGGTGGCGGGCGGGTTGTCATTGATCGTCCTGACTGCGGCTCACGAGCCGCTAAAGGTCCCGTACAAGTACGGGCCCGTGAGCGTGCTGGCACTCTGCGTGTGGGCGTACGTGTACGTGACGATCACGTACGTGTACACGCACGCGTTTCACCGACGCCGCGCCGCGCCGCGCCACCGTCGGAAAGGCACGCTCGGTTGCGCGCCGGAACGAGAGCCAGAAAAACCCGGCGACCGGTTCGAGAAACGGTCGGTCGCGTTTTTGGCTGAAAATTGGTGGAATTGTTAGAGGGGACGGCGCAAAGGGAGCCGATCGTGCGTTTTTCTCGGTGTGTTTTGTTTTTTCGCTTTCTTTTTCTTTTCGATCTCTCTCTCTCTCTCTCTCTCTCTCTCTCTCTCTCGCTCTTTTTTTCCTTCCTTTTTCCGTAACCGGTATTGAATGCGGCCGAAATTCGGCTGCAAGAAGTTAGAAGCGCGTGGAGGGTCGAGAGAGGGCTCTGTTGCCGGGGAGACTCCGGGTCGGGTCGAGTCGGGTCGAGTCGCGGGAACGCGGAGCAAGGGTTGAAAGCCGCGTCCGCGCGGGAAACTTTATGGAAAACAGATTCGATTCGACGGAACTCGGGCTCTTAATTTCGGCGAATTTGTCCGTCGCGCGTACCCGCGGTTAAAAATATTTCTGTTTAATCATTTTAGGCGGCAGCAAAATGAATTTTATAATCGAGACACGACCTCTTCTTTTACCATCTCCAATAGAATTCTATCTCACCTTTGTTCGGCAGACTTGAAATTATCGTTTTAATTTCGATCGGAAGGCTACTATTTATGTATTTCGAAGTTGAATCGATAAACCGCATTTCTTTTCTCCACTCCGTTCGCTAGCACGTTTGCCTCGTTATTACACGAATAATTTTCTTCGTTTCCGATCGAGACCCTCTCAAAGATATTCCAACGGCGATGGTGCCGCGAATGTTTCATTAAGCGTTGTTAATTTCACCGAAAAGACGGTCTCCGACGAGTTCCGCCGTTAGATAACCTCTCGACAGGGCGATCATTTTCGCGCAGCTTCCACGCTTTTCGTTGCTGCGGCCTTCTCCCATTGTGTGTCGCTCGGAAAAGATTGCGGCCAGCTCCAGCTTCAATAGAAAGCGGTCGATCCGACACCGCAATCGCGGCATCTGTTACCGTGACGATCGACCGACGATTTTCGCCTCTCCTTTTTCATCCGGTGAGTTGGCTAATCGCTGGGACGTCGTTTGCTTTCCCGATGGAACACGCCTCTGTGTTTTTCTATCCCTCGAAACTTCGTGCCGATACGGCCAGAGGAATGTTTCACTCGGTCCGATGAAAAATACGTCCTGATCTTATGTGCACGGGCATTCGTATCCTTGGTTACAATTTCATTGTATATATTCTATCCAGATTTACAAATTAAATTGTTACTCTTCCGAGGAATAAAATGCTACTTGCTCTGAATATTTTAGTTACAATAGGCTCGGTACTTGTATGTTGCACTTCAGAAGTGCAAACTGCAAATCGTGTTATGAATTCGATTTTTGTTCGAAATTGTGAAAGTCTCGAAATATTTAAAATTCGACATGGTGCCCTCTGGGAGATTTTTTCCCGGTACGTTGTCCCAGAATTTCAGCGTTTCGAAGTCGCTCCAGTGATGCAAGGAGCAAGCCACGTCCTTGCACGCGGAGAAAAAGAGGAAACGGAGCGGAGCGGCTAACTGAACCGATAATTCCCCGCTACGATTTCAGAGGCTTGGCTCAGTTAACCGTAACCGTGGTTCCGAGGCCGCGCACCTCGACCCCTCAGTCAATAAAACAGTTGACCTCCTCCAGGAGAGCAGGAAATAATGCGGCACTACTAGAACCGCCGGTGACTAGTGCACTCGGATTTTCGGCGAGTGGTTCGGATTCTCTGTTAATAGTCCGAGCCACCGGCAGAGTCGACTATTCAATTCGCCTCTTTTATTTAGCATGGGGCCAGAACTTGGTTTACCTGGGATTTAACTATCGCAACGAAACCACCGCGCACCGGGCCTGTGCCTTCAGCGACGTCGAAGGCTCGAGCAGTGTTAAATTTTCCTCGAACGAAATATCCTCGCGTCGCGTCGCGTCGCGTCGGTGCACCTCGAAATGGATGCACGTGGAACATAACGGGGGCTTTGCGGATTAATTTTCGGAACGGGAGGAAAACATAATTGAGATAATATTTTTTAAATGATGTTTACCATGGTCTGGAATTTGAATTTGAAAAATAATTGGAATTAGAGAAACTGGTAAATTCTATTGCATAGTGTTCTCAGAAAGGTGCAGTTACTCCTTAAACAAAATTTACATTTAAAAAAATCCAGAACATATTGTTCACTTTCTTCTCTATTATTCAAGATTTTCTTACATTATCTAGTTCTGTGTGAAGAATATTTTTAGTATTTAAAAAATTTTAATTAAGTAATTTAAAGGATTAATACTGTCAGACCACCCTATATAACATGCTTAATTCATTTCGTGGTCTATCGAAACCATGTTAAGCAAAGCTTAAAAGTACTACAAATTAGAAGAATGCAGAGGGTTGTTCGACTCTATTTAAGGGTTACAAGTATACTTCGATTGTATACATTTATAAGAAAAATGAGTAGATCAAATTTACAACTGTACAAACGTCAGAGAAATTATAGATCAGTATCCTATTATATTCCACGTATGTATCACGACTGATAAGGGTGGAAGTATATTTCTGTTTATTCGTTGCTTCTCACAATCGGTGCAGAACATTTTTATTTTGCATATAAATCAGCAGTCTGGATATAACTACATTGTGTTACAGGAGGATGGTCACAAGGTAATGGTCACATGGTAACAAGTGGAAAATGAAATTCTTTCAACTCCAAATGAATTCCTCGGCCTCCCGCAATTGGGGTGAATAATACAAATTAGGGGAATGTTGCATGAGAATTGTCCAAGTCTGTGAAGTCGAGAAAGATTTGATCAGATGAAAGTAATTTATTTAACGAAATGAAAGTAAATTAGTTAAAATCTTTGATACTGGAAGTACACTCTCAATCTTGCATTTTGCACAACCTCGTTAGATTCGCTGCAATTACTGCAATAACGACAAAATTCATTTATAAATGTGGACAAATAATTGCAGTCAGTGACGTGGCACTGTTAAGTTGTGCCACGTGAAAAATGTGTTATAAGCATATCGCGTTACAATACAATAGGATTGCCTTAACGTTTGCATCGTGTTATAAGAGGATTGAGTGTTATCCTTTATTCGCCTATGCGGATTTCTGAGCATCAGTATTGTCAGTACAACGCGTGGAAATGAAATTCTTTCGATTTCAAGTGAATTCCTTGGTCTGGAGCAATTGGAGGGCCGGGTGGGCAAGAGTGGCTGCAGGATGCACCGGGCGAACCCATAAATTACGGCGAAATTAATTTTCCAGGGAACCGATCGGCGAGCACGTGGAAAAAGTCCGGTTCGATCCTTTTCACGCCCGGTGGACTAAAAATAAAAATTCCTCCACGAAAGGCAGTGCTCAGCCCCCAGCCCCCGGCCCCCAACCTCCAGAGTCCCTGTCCCGATCTCCTCAGCCCCTCGGCTCGCAGACCGCGCGGAGACCTCACGCGTTTCTCCTCGGTGCGTGACTCAGCGGAGCCGAAACAGCGTACGGGCTCGGAGAGCCACCCTCATTGTGTCCCCCTACCTCTCGGCCCGTCGAGCGGTGTTCGGGCCTGAATGCAGCCAGGCGGCGAACCCCGGTGCTCTCGACACTAATACCAGCACGTGCGTGTACTTTCATTATCGGGGCAGGGTCGGTGATAATAATCGTGCGCCGTTGGCCCGCGGTGAGAGAGGCCGAAAGGGGTGCGCGCTCGCCGAGATCCGGAATACGGGATATATTAGGGCAAGGGGTTGGAAACCATTACCGGCCGGGCCGGGCCAGGCCGGGCCGGGCGTCGATATTTTTTTCCGTTCTCGTTCCCGTTCCCGTTACCGTTCCGGTGCCATCCTTTTTTCGAGTTTTCGTTTTTCTCTTCCCCCACCACCGGCAATTTTATGCTTCACCCTCCACCCTCCCGCCCTGTGAAACATTGGATTTCACGAGGCGGATCGGAAGAACGTCCACCCTGCAATTTTTATTCTTACCGCTGTAATTATGAAAGGGTTTTAATATCGGCGTTGAATAGTCCGCGCGGAGACTCAATTGTCCAGATTATTGTTATTACGTATTTATTACGCGGGCAATAGAACGCGCGTACAGAAGGATTGATCGATTTAATTTGCGCTCTGCCTGGTCGAGAGTTCGGGAACGTTTGGAGACCACTGTGCGTTCAAAATAAATCGAACTCCTGACTTTCTTTCTTTAACGCTTATGTCGATACCCAAAATTCTCTACGACGCGACGATGAATAACACTGCAGTTCTCAATTTAAGACTGCAACAAAATTTCCTATTTGTGTCGTTCACAAAGCGATTAAACTTTCGAATTTTTTACATTCTACTTCTGAGGCACTTTTGATTGCCGTAATGCATAAAATAAATTTTCATAATAGACAACAATTAAAAAAATTTTGAATGTTTAATATTTCTTCAATTAGCTCTACTCTTTATTTTGTCAACGAGAACGTAAAATAAATGTTAAGAATAAACTGGGCCTCATTTTTCAACGAGAACATAAGTAATAAATTTTGTTCGATGAAGGTTAGCCTACCAGTTGCGCAGAACTGTTTAATTCGTTGTTGCTGAGTTTTACATTGGATTATATCAAAAAGCTATCAGCAAGAGTTACATGAAAACGTGTGTTTATGATTCATTTAATTAGTTAATAGGTCGAGAAGCGGGGTTCATAGTCTTCCTATTCATCCGACCGTAAATATTGCTTGGTTCACACCTATCGAAGAATTTAATCCGCGCATTATAAATTATAAACATCTGCCTTTGAAAGAATATGGATTGGAATTGAATAAACACCGGTGTAAATGAAATACGGATTACCAGAAATCCCTTTTGTTATCGAAATGTTTTTCTGCAGTATCGATAAAATTAATTGTTAACATGCTCGAACGGAACGAGAAGAACGATATGAAAACATCGATGCGTGTATTTACAGTGGATGCTTCTTATTTTAGACATTTTCTGAGTGAAATAATTGTTGCATCGTAACACTATTCAAGATCTAAAATGGCAGAACTAAAGTGCCTCTGGAAAATGCACAATTTCATAAACAATAGTCTCTGTGGAGCGTTCATTTCGAAGCCTTTGAGGTCATAAATTTTCGTCCATTTCTTCTAGCTTTCACTTTCTCGAGTAATGACAACTGAAATGCAACAATTCGATCAACCAATTAGAAACTACGACCACACCTCAATGTTTTTCTTTCAAACTCACACTGAACATTTCAGTGTTTTCCCAAACAGCCAAAGTAACTGAATAATTCGTGTTGTCGGCGCTACAGGTTCGATCTTCTACTAAATTTAAGCAATTTTGCAATTAATTACTTCTCAACGTTTCGATCCCATTGTGGATCATTATCAAGAGAATTTTGCGTCTGTAAAGTGTTGTATAATTTATTGTACGTTTGATAATCTGAATGGTACTAATTTTAATTTAACTTACTTGCTTTGTTTAAACTATTCTATATATTCATTGTTGATGAGTTTCAAAGAGTACATGTATACATCATGGTGATAGGCAGTGCACTGAAGGCATGCGAACGCCAAAGTAACATTGTTAGAGCAGAGACAACTTCAAAAAGAACTATTTACACTTTTAATGTTTTATATTGTTGAAATGTTTGTTACGTCGCATCGAGGTTATTAGAGACATTGAACGGTAATTATTAATAAATTCAATTTTGTCTATTAATTTTATTTCTTTGATGAAACCAAGTAGATTACGTATGTTTAAAAATTATATGTGAGACTCGCCAGATGAGGGGAGGGAGCACGAATCGAGGGGAAAAAGTTACCCCCTCTCTGCCAATGCTCACTGCTCTGTGACCGGGCTGAAGAGTGGGGGATCAGCGTCGTAGAAGGGGAAGCTAGAGTGGGGACTCAAAGTTTCGCTAAAATCTTGAAAGGAATAGCAGCTTGGTATAACTTTGATGCAGCAGAATAAATCGAAGACGAAAGAAATATTTCACTGACTCCGCTTACGTTCGATACAATGACGTCTGAAGAAAACGCTGCGTTTCCGTCGAATTCTTGTTGCGCTCTGCGGGGGCAACGACGCGAAACTTTTCGCCGTGAAAAATTCCGCTCGCGAGCAGAAACGCAGAGCTGGAAGTTTACGAGCTGATATCTGTTCCGCGGTTGGATAAAGCACGTTATCGTTACCGTTAGCTCTGGCGTTTCTAAACGCTATCATTATACGCCTCGGAGTCTGGACTCGTTGCAGTGAGAAAGAATGACATGGGGGTGGTTTCCTGCGTAACACTGAATTACGCGTTCACGCTCCGACAGTTGGCCAGAGGATCCTTAAACATTTTATTTGCTCGTCTCTATGTAATTTCATTTATCGGGGAATTATTTCGCCACAGGATCTCTGCATTGACAGATTCTTATGATTCATAAAAGTTGCATATTACATTCTCTGGAAGAGACAAAACATATTTCTAAACATTTTCATGGATTTCTAAGGGATCATATAAATCAGGCAAATGATTTATAAAATTTCCAGTATGCAATATTTAAAAAATTCTATTGTTCGTGAACCGTGACCCCGTTTAAACACAAATCTTGTTCAGAAAAATGTCAAGGATGACAATATATAAAATAATAAATGTTATTTGTTAATTGTATGTATAGAATATACAATAATAAATGATCCTTAACTGGCAAGAGTTAGATTCTACGAAAAAATATGTTCCCATAGACAATAGTCTATTAGCGACGTAAACAAATTTTCCAAAGTACAGAGTGCAGAATCTATATGAAGGACAGATACAGAAAAATGACGGGATCATTGAACATCCGATGATGCTGATTGAAGCACAAAATCGTTGCAGTCGGGGTACATTCAAAAAGCATCGGAGAGGCGTCTGGGTTAGGTGTGAATTAAGCACGAAATATCGAAACAGTTCGGGATCGCTAACGCCGGGATAAGTCGGGACAATTTCCGGTTTAATGACCTTCGGTGATCCCGATTACGTAGCATTAATCCGGACGTGGCTGTATTTAGAACCCGGTCAGGCGAAGACGGGGAGCTCAGAGCGGCGCGGAGTGGAGCGGAGTGGAGCGGAGTGGAGCGGAGTGGAGCGGAGTGGAGCGGAGCGCTAGAATTGCGCACGGGCGAAAGGCAAAAACGCGAAGATCCTGTTGACCGTAGGAGTCATCGGCGATAAGCTTGACGCAGGGTGAAATAATTTTCATTGAAGCGGCGAAAGCCGCGGCGGCGCGGGGCAGCGGCTGCGGCGACTGGTTGTGCAAATAAATAGAGATATGTATAGGTGCCGGTGTGGATATATAAATCGATCGTTACGCCGGTTAAATTCAAAACGGCCGTCGGCTACGTAAATAGGTGAGCGAAATAGCATCGCGCGCGTTCGCACGCCCACGGGATTCTAAATGGTTTGGCACCGTACGCGAGAGACGGGGTCGGTCGCGGGCCGGCCAGGATCAATCACGCGACCCCGAAGACGAGCGAAACCGAAGTTTCCGCCGCCCGTAATCGCCCCGGCAAAGCCCGGCCCTGCTAATTAGCCGCGCCGACGACTCGAACTTATCAGCGCGAAGCGCCGCGATAAGCGGTGTGTCAAGTTCCACGATCGTCGCGTTAATTTGCGGCGCAAGAGTGTCGAGTAATCCGTCGGAGCGCCTCGGATTCTGCGAGCGCCTCCCCGCTCCAGCTTTAACGTCTTTTTGTAAATGGAATCTGATAAACCGGGCTCTGCGATCATCGCCTCTACCTTTTTCATTCCGGAAACGGTTGCATAACTAATAGCTGTGGGTACCCTAAATTTCGGGTTCGAGTCGGGATCTCAAAAGCTTAGAAAATTTGGGTACCCAAAATTTTTGCTTCGGGTCGGGTCGAGATCCCGAAAGTTTGCAATGCTCGGGTACCCGAAGCTGCAGTCGGTTCGAGTTGGAAGATCCCAAAAATTTGAAATTACACGAGTATTTACATTTTTTACTTTTCGAGTACGCAAACTTTATTAACTTTCGGGATCATGGCCCGACCCGAGGCTGGACTACCCGCACACCCGTAATAACCAATTTTGGTCGGCGCACACCTGTGCCTGTGCACCTTCCGTTCGGATTTCAGAACAGTTTGTTGTTATGAAAAATCATACGAGCTTTCAATCTGGAATCTAAATGATTTCGGAGCACTTTGTTTCTGTTAAAAACCGGATCGCGTTTTCAATTCGGAAGTAGAACGTTGCAAACCATTTTACATGAATTTCTGCTTTTTTTAACATGAATTCCTGCATCGTGTTCATTTTTAGATCAGTTCAACGGGGAAAATAATGGACAGATTGTGTAATCGCTTAAAAGTTTAGTAACCTGGTTCGGTTGATCATATTTGCAAAGTAAGTGGTTTTTTTTGCCAGGGCTGCTAAAAGTTCATACCACCGCTATGTGAATTAAAGTGAAAATATTCTGTAGAGTAGTAATTTATTAGCGATCCGACCCTTCCAGGATGAGTGTCGCCATATTGGCAACATGATGTCCATAAGTCTTCAAGTTGCAAAGAACTAATTCAATCATTGTAGTAACAAAAGATATATTTTTTCACAGAACTTTGATATAACTTGATACACGGATAAGTAGACTGTGGATGTTTATGCAATTTGCAATTGTTGTTGGCAAATTTTAAGAAATTGGATACAAATAAAATTTGATTTTCAGCGATAGTAGCCTTTGTAGATCTGAAATAGATAAAAAAAATCGTATTTAATTCTGTACAATATTATATTATAGCATTTTTTTTAAATGTTCGTTAGCTCTAAAGCTCCGCAGTTTATTGATGAGCTTGACACAAGACTCGGACTTAGCTTCCCGATGAAAATGCCTCCAATATTTAAAAAATCATCCGCAAAGGGTCAAAGAAAAGACAGTGAAAGGAAAGCATTGATTTAAGAAACGCCACAACGCGACGCTCGAAAATTTGTCGGTTGAAAAATATGTTCACAGATTTTTTCAAGCGGGATGTCGGGGCGATCAAAATTCTCGATTCGTGGAAAACTGTGAGAGTTCGAAAAAATTGTCGCGATGTCGGAGAAAGAGAGAGAAAGAGAGAGAGAGAGAGAGAGAGAGAGAGAGAGAGAGAGAGAAAGAGAGAAAGAGAGAGAGACAGAGAGAGAGAGAGCGAGAGCGAGAACGAACGAACGGGTGCGTAACTCGAGCGGTGGCCGAGCTCGGGCCTCGGCTATACAGTCACGGCTATAACCCACGGAACATAACCGTGCTGGCTGTTGTGCGTGGCGCGATGCTCAGCGGCCCGTAGCCAGGAGCGGCCGGCGGCAATTAGTAGCGGGCCGCCAAGGGAGCCTCGGCCTCAGCCTTTTTCCCCAACCCGCTGCGCCCATGCCTTGCTCCGTCCCGCTCGCTCTTTCGGTCGTGCGGCTTCCCTTTCCTCTTCCTCTTTCCGCCTCTTTGCCCTTGGCGTACCCATCGGTGCGCCGGCTGCTCCGCCGTCCTTCTTCAGCCTTTACTCGACTCGGCTCGCCTCGCCTCGCTACGACTCGGCTGGCTCGACTCCGCTCGACTCGGCCCGACCCGACGCGACTCGACTCAACCGAGCCGTGCACGGCTCGGCTCGGCCAGGTTCTTCCTCGCCTCTGTCTGTCCTCTCCCGTTCCACCGCCAGGGCTTCCTCCTTTCTCCTCCCGCTGCATCTCTCCGTCCTTCTCTAGCGCACGTCGACGGCCGTCCTCGTCGTTCGCGTTCTCAATTGCTTCGCCGTCGCCGGAACGGGCGCGACGGAGAGCGACGGAGAGGGAAATAGATCGAGAGAGGGAGCGTCACAAAGAGGAACGGAGAACGCTAGAACGGAGCGAGGCGGCGGGAGCAGCTAGTTTAGCAGGGAGCGACGGCGAGAAAGAGAGCGACCGAGCGATTTGCGCGGCGGCGCGACCGGGACGGATGAAACGACGGGAACGGAGCGCGGCAGAAGCGACGTGGCAGCAAAAAAGAGGCGCAGGGAGTGAAAAGAACGGCAAGGGGAGAGCCAGGGCGAGAGAGGACGAAGGGAAAAAAACGTAGAACCGGGCGAGAGTAAGAGAGACAGCGAGGAGCAGGGTAGAAGCCGCAGGCTTTTTGTCCCGCCACCGCCGCCGCCACCCGACAAAAATAGACCCCGTTCGTGTTCCCCCCGTTCCCCACCGCCCCCTGCCGTCCCGCGTGCGTCTGTGCACGGGGTACCGGCGTGCTATAGAAGCGTTCTCCTCGGCTCGTATCTCGGGCTTCAATGGCGCCAACGGGTCTTCCGTCCTCGTTCTCCTCCCTTTCTTCCCTCTTCTTCGCCCTCCTCGCCACCTACCCCGCTTCCCATTCCATCCCACCCCTCCTGACCCCTCTCCTTCACCGGCTCGCCTCCTGGTTCCCTTACCGCGCCCCTACCAGTTTCCACTCGCTGGTCGTTCACGGCCCGAACACGGAGACCGAGGCGAGTCGAGAGCGCGAGGTTGTTAGAGGGTGCCCGAGATGAGGCCGATAGAACACGCCTCGATGATCCCTATCTGCCAAGCGTCCGGTAACGTGGGCGTAGGCGGCAAGGTGCCTACACGCAACCCACGACAGGCCAAATCCCCGGTTCCCGTCGCCCTCTCTTGTCCGGAGAGAGCCCTTCGTCGTCCCTTGCCCGATAACCCGGCCGCCCGGCTGCCCGGCAAATCGCGATACGTATCGACCCCTTTCCACGACCCCCTTCCCTACAAATAACTTCCCAAACTCCTTCCAACGGGACACACGGGGGATCCCCGGAGCGTATGGCCGCGTCGATCCCCTCGGTCGCTTCCGATCTCCACGGCTCGCCGCTGATGCCCACCCGGCCGGTCTGCCTGCCTGCCTGCCTGCCTGTCTGCGCTCTAGGTCTGCGGGGCGGGCGGAGGGTCGGGAAAAGGGGACAGGGGTCGGATTACGTTCCTGGGTGCGGTTGACACTTGTTCGCCGCGGCTGACACCGGCACGATTTAAAGCGGCGCGTCTCGATCGCGACTGGTTAGGACCGACCCGACCCGCCGCGGACGTAGGCTGCGTGCTCGAGGGGAAAACCGCGGCGCACCGCACTCTACGCCGCACCGCACCGCACCGCACCGCACCGCACCGCACCGCACCGCACCGCACGGTACCGCACCGGGTGTGCACGGGAATACCTCGAGCGAAACGTGCGCGAGAAATTGCATGAAAAATTCGATCTGTTCGAGTATCGGGACGGAACGCGGGCTCGCGGCTGTTCGAGCCGGCGAATATCTCCCCCTCCCCCACCCCCCTCCCAGCAGTGAATCGTTTAATATCTCGAAGCGCGTTCCCCGAATCGAGAAATGTTTTAATGAGAGCGGTGCGCCGCTTGGTACACTTTTTCTAAAACTCGTTACGAATGTTTGGCTCGTCATTATACCGCTACGGTTGAATTCTATTCGCCGTAGGAGCGGTGGCTCGAACGGTTTTTGCGTAACGAGAGGAGGAAGTTAACCGATTTTGCAGCGGAATTAATCGGCCGGATTTTTCACGCTAGTTCGGAGCGCGATCGCACGGAAACTTCTCGTAAATATCTCTGTCCGCGAAGGGGCGTTTTCCGGCGGAACGCGATCCGGCGCGCGTCCATAAATGCGAAATAAGTAGAGCTACCGGGGAATGCGGCGAAAAAATTTCTCACGCACTTTCAATCCTAAGAGACTCTTCTTAAGACCGGCTCTGCATACGCGAATTTTTCGATCCGACGGATGCATGTGATCTCCCTCTCTTTCTCTTTCTCTTTCTCTTTCTCTTTCTCTTTCTCTTTCTCTATCTCTTTCTCTCTATCCCTACCTCTCAACCCTCCTCGTTCTCTCTTTCCCTTCCGTTGGTAATCGATACCAGAACTCCGTCGAGCATCAGGAATTCGTTCTCTTCGTGCATGGAATTCTCCTAGCTGGAAAATAGCATTTCCTCGCTGTCATACATTTTTATACGATACAAGGATGTGCCCGTCAGCGGCAGAGGTCCTTCGCCCTTCCCCACTGTTTTCTGTCTCAGTTTTCTAATCTTGGCTCTCTCGATCCTGCGGCGCGGCGTTCGTTCCACAGCAGCCAGCGATTCAAAATCTGTATCTCGAGGCTGACGAATTTTTCCTTCATGTAGAAAAGAATATTAGATCCCTGCTGTGATCGTTCGAAATCGATCTAAATCTTTGACACAAACCTACGTGATCCGACCGCGCTCAGAGAAAGCATTACGTGCTCGACTACACCCGGTGCTAAGTGTCCCAAAGGTCTAAAAACGGAGTTAGCGGGTGCTCCCGCGGAAGCAGCACACGCACACTGAAAATTCTACATATTCCATCAACGTGAAAAACGAGTATTACGTGGTCGAGTTGCGTGAAACGATGATCTATCTCCTCCTCCGTACGCAAACTAAAATTTACGCGCCTCGCTCATAAACAAATTCGTAGATCTCAGGTCAATTCGCTGAAAGCGGCATAGGTCCGTGTATGCTTCTTCCAAAACCATTCTCTAACCGTCTAAAAGATTCCATAAATGTACGAGATTCTGCAAAATCATTTTTAGATGGCGGATCTTTATGATATTTCCAATTTAGGAAACACAAGAAAACGTTTGTGGGGGCATATAATTAAAGATATTCATTCTTAACGTTCATTCTGCGGAATTGTTCAGATAGATCTACAAAAATGGGAATTTGCAGAAGGATACTGTCTATTAATTACCGTCTTACGAAATAGAAGGTAACCAAAGTTGTTTTGTAGTGAAAGTCGTGTCACCCTGGCAGACTCGAATTCGCCTAAATTCTGCAAATATTTATCTATCGCCAAAAATAAGATCCCCGGACGTAAATGTTTGTGCTTCCGCCATAGCGGTACAGGCGAGTTCCTCGGAAAAACTGCGACCTATTCGGACTTCAGATCCCGTAATTTCAGAGAGACGTCTATTTCGGAATCGACGTTCACCGCGGCGCGGCGTCGTCGTTCCCAGTAAAAATGGATTCTAACGCCATTAAGACAGGCTACCGGGTATCGCGTTTCCTGGAACCCGTTAAAACTCGAGTCCCGACGTGCCACCGTTGGATCGAGTGTCCGTGTCTCGGCGAAAATTCCGGAGATCCTCGACTCGGCCAGTCGACTCGGACCACTTCCTGTCGATCGATTCTTAATTCCGCGTCCGTAGGCCTTCCGATTTGTCCGAGAGCGGACCCCTGTCGACAATCGATGCAGAAGTACGGTCGAGTATCCGGAACACGTTTCCCTCGTTCCCGTGGGGACGACGATCGCCACGACTCAGTGAATGCCCAGAGAAGGAAAGCGGGAGAGACGAAGAGAGGTGAACCGGCCGCGGCCGCCTGGGGAAGGGAGTGGAGGGAGAAAGGGAAAGAGAGGAGCCCGAGTGAAACTCCTCGCGGCCGGTATCCGTTATCCACGGCTAATTAGCCTCACCTCGGCCGCGCTCCTTTATCATTCCCGCCGTCTCCGTCGCTTTCTTTTGTTGCTCGGGCCGCGCCGCGCCGCGCCGCGGTGTTTTTCACCGAGCGGTCAAATCGCTTGTGGTCACCGGGAAAAATTTGCGGTGGACGCGCCGGATACTGCGGAGCCGACCTTTCCTCCCAGCAGCGAATTAATTATTATTATTAACACGTCGACCGCTGCGAATCTCACCTATGATCCAAGCTGTCCAGTCGCAGACTCGTCGCTATAAAACAAATGCATCGTATTCAGATTTTGTTATATCGTGATTCGTAAAATAAAACTTGTCTACATCAATTCTGATAGACAGAGGTCCAATAATCATCTGACAGTACATTTTTCTTCAGAACCTAGCATTCTTTTGTTTATAAGGCGTATGCTGAAGTTAATATTTTTCTGAAAACGTTCAGTATAAGACTTGTGTCCTCGCTCTACCTTCCCCTTCTACGACTCTATTCCCCATGCTTCCGCCGCATCCCTGACGCGTTCCATCTCCGTCGAGCATGTGTCGCAACGTCACGTGACTAATCCGGTACTGGCAGTGAGAGGGTAACCTGTTCAACGTAAACTAATCTGATTATAACTGAGTAAAAATTATGTCTAATTCGATTGCGATTTTAGCAGAAATGTTTGCAAGACACTATTATGTTATATTCGAAATGATGAATACGGGTCTCAATCCAGGAAGCAGCTCTTGCCATCTGCTTGCATTCCTAATGAGCGGTTTCTAATTGAATGTTCGCATATTATCTTGCATACCGATTATGCAACGCCACTCCTGTTGATTTAGCGTTCGCGTTTCCTCTGTTCTTTCGATCGGAGGTAAAACTTAACGCGCAGCGCCTCTTCAATTAGAACCGAGATAATGGGACCTGCGTACAGATAGTCTGAACTTGACAATCTATTCCGAGAGGAAGAATTTACAGTTTCACGGCGGGACGCTACAGTTCCAGCAGTGCTCTGTTGTAAAATTTTCAAGCTTTCTCCTTCAGGCGAAAAAAATTAAATCGTTCTTCTTAATAGTTCACCTATCGCTGAAACTATAAACTCCGCGTTGTAAAAATGTAATGAAGTTACGATATGTGGGGCCATTCTATCGCTGAAATATTAATAAGAATATCAAATAAACACAGTGAAGTACTTTAGCTTTTCTTGTTACCAGTGTCGCCAAAATGAGACTTGGATTCTCCCACTCTACCTTTCCCTTCCACGACGCTATTCCCCCACGCTTCCGCCGCGGCCCGGTCACGTGACGCGCTTCGTCGGTGATGCGTCACAATGTCACGTGACTAATCTGGTAGTACTTTTTCCCCTTAATTCGAGTCAATTCTCCTCATCTGGCGACAGTGCTTGTTGTTACTGGTACGTTCTTAAATACAGTGCGGTTAATATAAATGTTTTAGATTAGACTTTTTGTCAAGAAATTGACAAGATATTAATATACTATATCTAATATAATATATAGTCTATATATATATAGACTATATATATATTATATTAATAGTTATATATATATATATATATATATATATATATACATATAACTATTAATATAATAGTTAAGATGAGACTTTATAAAATCGTAGAGTGTTACACATGGATTTGTAAGCATACAAAGGACAGTGCCTTTTTCTAATTTAAAAACGTCGCACTGGTACAATGCAATTATAATGAAAACCCTATTATGTAAATTCAAATTTGTACAAGAATATGACTGACGGAAATAGAAGTAGCAAAAATATCAACAATTAGAAGGTCTACATATTACTTACATGACAAGAATCTCCTTTACCCTAGTTTCATCAATAGATTAGTGCAACGTCTCGAGAAGGATATTCGTGTTTTAGCTCCCCGCTGCAGGTACCGAATAACTTTAGTGACAAAATGCAGAGAAAGCTGGGGCAACGGCAACAAATAAATATTTTACCCGGGCAACAATGGGGGAAAATGTTTGTGAACCGGCGCGACGATCGAATGCCATCCGACCGCGGCAACAACGAATCCCGTATCCGCTCCGGTGTTAAAGCCAGGTGACAGCGAGGGAACGGAATTTTTCCGGAGTCGCGGCTTAATGGTTCACGCGTAGACCGCGACGAGCTTATCCGTCGGCCGATCGGAGCGAAAAGGAGCGAAACCGAGAATGAAGTGCCGACTCACGCCACGCTATCTGCCGGGACAATCGATATCGTTGTCGAGGGAGATAATTTCAGGCAGAAGGTAGCCGCGTATAGTGGCGATAACTATCCCTGCTGCCATTCATATTGCCGACGATATTATCGGCTATACCTCAGATCTTTGCTGCACAGGCGTCCGATAACGCCTCCGGTTAACCGGCAACTTAGAATATCCAGCAGAAACTGCCGGACAACTATATTCACCGTGAAATCGATCAGTGGGAACGATGCTTAATTTATCCGGCCCGACGGAACGCTTCGAGCTGACGGCACAGACCACTAAATCATACTTCCAACGAAAAATTTCAACTCCGAAAGTCCTAGCAATATTTTTAATCTTGCGACTTTAATCTCACTTCCGGTTCGAATAGGATAGCCAGCAGAGCGGAACAGAACTCGGGGAAGGCTCGTAAAAAAATTCGGAAAGACGAAACCCACGATTTCATTTAAGGGTCGATTCCCAGCGAAACGAAATTCATAAAACCCCCACCGCCAGTTCGCCGGAACTTCTTATCTCCGCGGAATGTCTAGACGTTCTAAATCTCACTTTAACCGTAATCTCGACGATCGGTCTTTGATCCCCTAAATCTCGATCTGTGGAAGAGAGGAAAAAATTGGAGAGGGCCCGCACGAATTCGTCGCACGCAGCTACCCTTAATGAAGAGCAACACGCTTACCGGACCGGGGCGGTTAAATCCTAATCCACGATGGCCACGTGAATGCCTGCAGGTAAACACTAAACATCCATGGGACCACGGTAGATGCTTGAACTGGATTCGATCGACAATAACCAATGGGAACCCTGATGTCCCTTTCGTGAACGGCGCGGTGCAGCGGAAGCCTATTCGGAGAGCGGTCTCACAATTCCGTTATATGAATTTCGAGAAGAATGATCGCGGCCCAGGTAGTTTAGAATTAGTATTCTAGCTGCCACCCGGCTAACGATGGATCTCCAATTTGATCCCCAATCCCGGATCCGATCGGCTGCTAACCGATCCCCTGGATTTTCCGTCGTTCCTGATAGCTTTGTGATTTCGAACCGCAATTTGGAAGATTTTTCTGTGGTACTGAAAAAAGGAAAAGACCCAGGTAATTTTGTATGTTTCTTGTAATTATTTTCTATCTGCCCTGACACGAGAAATATTCCAAAAATTTCCTCAGAAAATGGAGAGTCCGTAGCAAAGGTTAGCCAGCTTTGGTTCCGGCGCCTTATGAAAAAGGAGGATGTACTGAGTGGCGATTTACACAAGTAGAACGTTGCGAGATTCGTGGAGCGTCGCAAATGGAACGTCAGTGGACGCGATATCCGGTTGATCCTCGCCGCGGAACATCGGAAGCTGTCCACCCAAGACGTTTGGACACTTCCGTCTGGAAGCTCGGCTGTCTTTTGAACGCCACTCTTCATTTGCCGCGGGACGGAACTGCGAATAGTCGGCGACCGCGACTTCGGTGCCGCGCCGCGCCGGTGTTTTGCGGCACGGTTTCGGGCCGGGTCGTTCTAATTCCCCGAAACTGCGGTGTGTTTACGGGCGGAAGTCGAAATCAAGCCCGGAAAACGGCGCCCTTACTCCTACTCGCTCCGGTGGCCCAGATAAAGTAACGGGCTCCATGAATTCGCAGGATCCCGGGACCTCGCGTTTTATTGTTTTAACTCAATTTATTCTCGGGGACGAGCCACCGGGCCAAATTCCTGAGGTTTCGAGCGTGACGGTCCACCCCCTTAGCGACCAAGGGTAGCAAGTCTCTGCCGCATCCGCTGCCATACTTCTATATCGTTAGCTCGGAGGAAGATAAATGGTCGTCTGAAATATGTTTGGGTCACTAATGTTATACCGCTTCCCGTGTATTAAGTCCCTCCTATTAGGACTACCAACGATTCGTTGGTTTCTCTGAATTTGCTATTTGCTTCGAAGGAAACTAAAATTATATTCTTCGACTTCCTCGGATATTCTGATCAAAATTTATTAAATTAAGAATCTTTCATTGCATTGAAAAGAGTATTGATTGCCCTAGCACATATAATATTTTTATATCGTGGCACGTCAGGAAATCTTTCTTGATTCCCCATCTTCTCAAACTGCAAATTTTATGCATTTATGACAAAAATCAGTAGGTAGAATATGAAACAGCGAAGCTATTTAAAGAATTTGAAAATCTTATTCTACTTTCAACTTATTAGGATGATTAAGGAAAGAAGTGAATGTCTACGTAGCTCCTGCAATTAGTGAAGACTATTTTTATTTTGCATTAGAATCCGAAGTCTAGTTATCAGTTTAATTGCATTAGTGTGTTGATTAACTGTCTTTGGCACTTTCTCCACTTATTTTGCAGCTCCTTGAACATTTACAAATGATAAAGATATTCGTAGAGATAACACAGAAATTAATAATTTTTCACAAAAGGATTTTTAAAGATGAGGAACCTATCCAATCTGAATCAATTGATATAGGAGTATACCTGGTGAAAATATGCAACTGCTCTAACAGAATCTAGCAAAAGAGTATCAAATCCACTGACGAATTTAGGTGGCTTCGTTGGTATGGGCACCGGACGCGTCAAAGCCGACTTCGAGAAAGCAGTGTTTTCACACGCAGCGCAGGATGAAGTCAGGGAGGGGAAACGCGCGGGGAGAGCAGGGGGGATGGAGAGAGAGAGAGAGAGAGAGAGAGAGAGAGAGAGAGAGAGAGAGAGAGAGGCGGGAGAGGAGATCGGCGTAAAACTCGGCTCCGGGTAAGCGAAGCCACTCTCGCGGCCGTTTCGTTTCTCGCCGATCAGGACGGTCGAAAAAACGAGCGGCGTAGCGAGCGGGGGACGGAATCATCGATTTTCAACAGGCGTCCGATGCCACGGAGAGCGACCGATAGCACGGTGGCGCCGCGAAAGAAGCCGGCACACGGACATTTAAATCTAAAAACGAGCGAACGAAACTCGGCCCTGGGGTAATTGGAGGGTCGCGGAATTTGTTGCCCCGCCGACGTGGTGTGAGGTCGGCCAACAGACGCTGAAATACGAGCGACGGTTAAACGCGCTCTCGGCCGAGCGTGCAGCGAGAGGGAAACGGCGAAATGACAGAGGGAGAGGGAGATATCGGCCGGGACGGAGAACGGGCGAGAGAGACAGAACGAGAAAGAGAGAGGAAGAGATGGTTAAAACGGACGGCCAGACGGAGGAGAAAAAGGGACAAGTGCGCGAGGAATTGTGCCGGGTCGTTCAGGGGAGAGGCGGCTAATCGGGGCGTACCGCAAATCCGCGTGCGTGTAAGCGAGTTAGAATACAGCTAAACCGAGACGACCGGAAGCGACGGAAGAAAGAAGAGGAGGCGGAAAAGGAGCGAGAGAAAAAAACGTCGAACGGGTCGGTTGGAGAAAGAAGCTGTATGGACCGAGGCCGTGTCGCGCCGCTACGAGGCTTGTCGGCTTGGTCGCGCGAGGCTGAGGCGCGCGAGAAAGAGAAAAGGGAAAAAAAGAAGAAAGTATCAAGGGACAAAAAAAAATCCACGGCGGCACGGAGACAGGGAGACGTAATGGGTCGTAGGTGCGAGGTTCGCGTGTAATTGGATTCATCCCCCTCGCTACACGTTTCACCTCTTTCTTTGTCCCAGACAACACCTCAGCTCCTGGTATGTCCCTCTCAACCGAATTAACCCCGCGCGCAATCACGAGACAGACGACACCGGGGGCGGTGTTGGCCGTGACTAGACGCGTTCGTTCGGGCGCCCGCATCGCGCCTCCGCTCTCTTATCTTCCTAACTTTTCCGTACTCGCTGACGTCAGTTCCCTCCTCTTCCTCTACCACCTCCACCTCCTCAACCACCTCCTCCGCCCCCGCCTCCACCGCCGCCGCCGCCGCCACTGCCACCTTCCCCGCATCCTCCTCCTCCTCCTCCTCCTCCTCCCCCAGTCGCGCTTCCTCCGGCTGGCTTTCCTCCTCCGGCTAGCTACTCGACGGCTTCCCCGGTCGCTCTCCGCCGCCTCCGTTTTCGCCCTGTCGCGTCGGGGCCACCCCAACGTGCGAAATTTCAAACTTCCACCGCGGCGCAGCGGTGGATCGTAAAACTTGAGACGGCTGCGGGAGCCCGACGAGCGCGACAACGATCACCAAACGTGCGCCCGCTCGTACGGCTGCGGCTCGTACGTGTGGGTACGCGCGGCGCCGTCTCTCCGCTCCTAGAGAGCGACAAAGACCGACGAGCACCGGACCGGAGCGGATGTAAAAGGTTAGAGTGGGACCCGCCTTGGAATTGCTCGTGCCGTGCTCTTTAACGTGGGCGCGTAATGCAACGATCCGTGAATCCATTGCGCGGCCACCGTGCAACGGACTCGGGCATTTTTTCTTCCGTTTTCGTCTCTCGTTATCCTCCTCCTTCTTCTCGACTTACATACATCGGTACCGTTACTATGTTGCATTTCGGTTTTGACGTTGTAGCACACGAGAAGTATCCGTGAGTTCTTCTCTATCGGGGATAATGATGTTTGTATTCCACGTTCCCTAATCATCGATCGTTAACTTTTTGCACTGCGAGAAATTGGGTTACGTGTTGGTGGTAAACTCCAACTTGGGACACGGCTTGCCCACAAGCAGTGCAAAGGGTTAATTTGCGGAAATATCGATGCTGGTTTAAAAATGTCGCGGTGGTTCGCAAAAGGGTTCGACTGTCTGAGCTACGGTCTCTTTCCCGGACCAACGGGTCGGTATCCTGAAATCTCGGTGCTCGGTTGCTCGGTTGCTCGGTTGCTCGGTTGGTCGTCATCGGCGGGGTCCCTCGGGAAGAGGAAGAGAACGAGCATCGAGGAGTCCGTCGAACTCGGGCGCGGGCCGATCGACTGGAATCGTTTCCGAATGATCGATTCGGCCGCCGCGCCACGCCAGGCCATGCCACGCCGCGGCGGAGGCTGCTCACGGTGCAACGAACGCGGCCCTCGGGGTCACCCGGTATAAACGTCGCCGCTTGTGGGATCGTGGCTTCGGGCGTTTAGCAGCCCGCAATCGGCCGACTGGTGTGTTGATTCCCCGTGCCGGCGATACGGTGCCAAGCCGAGTGAGAAGCAGCGAGAGAGGGAGCGGGACGGAGTGCGAGTGAGATAAACGGGGGTGTCCGACAGGCAGACAGAGAAAGAACGGTGGAAGAGCCGCGAGGGGAGCGAAAGCGAGAGGGCAGAACGGCCGTACACGCGAGAGCGACACAGAAATAGCGCGCAAGGGAGATAACAACGTGCCGGCATGGAAGGGGAATCAGAGGTTGGAGCTTGGCCCGGCGTGGCTCGACTCGGCTCTGCTCGGCGCGGCGCGGCGCGGCGCGGCCCGGTCCGACTCGGCGTGGCATGGCGCGGCGCGGTGCGGAGCGGTATGGCGTGGCCGTGGCTCGACTCGGCTCGGCACGGCTCGGCTCGGCTTGGCTTTGCTCGGTCCGGCACAGCCTCGTGCTCGACCCTGCCTGGCCTCCACCGACTGTTCCTCCTCCGGCTCTCTCCTCTTCCTCCACCCTCGGCAGCCGAACGCAAACGTCTGGTTAATGAGGCGCACGCACACACGCTCGCGCGCACGCGCATCGTACGTGTCCCCTCGACGCCGACGCCCTCCTCTTGCACCTCTTCGCCGCGTAGAGTCCTCCTCATCCTCCTTCTTTCCTCTCCGCCGGCCTCGAACACAATGCGCCACGTCGCGCTGCCTAGGCGTCACGGTAATGACATACTCCCACATGCACGTTATGTCCGATATCGTACCGCCTAGCAGTAGCAGCTACGCCGCCAACAGCGTTACTATACCACGACTACTACAGCCGGCTCTCTACCACTACCACTACCACTACCAGCGTCTAGCTCTACCACTACCATCGTCGCTACCAAGCACCGACGCCAACACCGTCTCGCCGGCCGGTAGCAGCAGTAACAGCAACAGCGCCGACGACGTTGTCGTCGGTAGCAGCTGCGACCGACTGTCCGGCCAGGAAGCCACCGTGCAAAGTGCCTGATACCGCCGCGTTCGTAATTGAACAGGCCGCGAAACCGTGGAGAATTATTTTTTCATGAGAGGAGCCGCCGCCTCGTGTGCGCGTCCTTGTGCCGCGCGATCGATGTCGAATCCGGAATAGAGGAGGACTAATGTCGTTCCGCTGTCCGGCGGGACGTGCGCTGCACGAGGCACTTATCCGTACGCGATCCAACTCGCCGATCCGATCGGTCCGCGCGATACGCTTTTAATTATACGGAATTAGAAATACCGCGGAAGACGGCCGTATAATTTTCTCTCCTCGATTCGACGCGAACTTTACACGCCGACGCGAGCAGCCTGTCGTTACCATTTTTATGCTCGCGCTCGAAATCTAGGCATCTCGCGCGTTCGCAGCATTTTCCAGCGTGAGACCGCGTTGTACTTCAAATATTTTAGATACGTTTAGAGTTAGGAATTAGGAAAAGAAATACAGATAATTTATTCTTTTATTCGGGAGCAGTTTTAAATGGTTTTTTCCCCAGAAATTAATGATTCACAGGCGATTTTTTAGTATTACAACCAACCAATTATCATGAGTAATACAATCTAATGATAATTTCTTTTAGAATTATTCTTCTAGAGATTCTTTTTGATACAGCAGTGTCGTCAAGAGATCTGCTAATAGGCATCCAGTAGACATTTCTAAAGGTAGCATTAGAATACAATTCCGTATTGTATAACTTTTTTAAATATTTTTTATTCCACAAATGTGATAAATCAATTCAATCGTGAACAGTAACAGCTGTTATCGAAGCCATAATACTAGACTATTTCAGAATACAGAAATGTGTGGAATCTATGCGAAGCTTATTATAACCCTGCCTAGCAGGGGCGGCACAGCCGAGGTTATTCTACATGCAAGGGTCTGTTGAAAATATGGAATAAATTTTTTTCGTTTGCGCTTCGTTTCCGGGATAATGGAATTCGAAAATTTTTCACCTGTGCCGGCTATTGAATAGGAATCTGCTAATGTCTCTGATCATGACTTACCGTTTCTACTTCTGGTAAATACTAATGCACGGCTGTCGGACCGAATTTCGAATCCCATTATCTCGGAATCAACGCATGGTAGACAAAATTTTATTCTACATTTCCGACTCATTTTTGAACGCAGTATACGTACGCTGATTCCGTTATACTCATTGAAAGAACCGTGTGCTGTACGTACACAAGATGGTAAAACATATCATTGTAATCTCTTGTATATTAACATCTAACAAATCATACTGATGAAATTGATTACAAAACAATGTTGTTATTAATATTCCCATTACAATATCAAATACATTGCATCGTTCAGAGCACTGTTTCCATCTGATTTGTCGAAAATTAATGTTCACCATTAATGTTCACAGATCAGAACAGTACATTTGATCGTTGTTAAACATTTTCATGGTATCACCGAGTATAAAACAATGCTCCGGACACTTACGAATTTCAAAATATTGATTCGACGCGAATTATACACGCAGGACGAATCTTGTTGTTCGTGATTCAAAATATTGCGTCCACGTGAACGATACATAGAGGACGAAACTTGTTGTTCGTAAGATAGCGAGCAAATCCAGATCAGCGTGGTCGTTTCGCAGGATTCGAGGAACTTTGGTTTGCCGTGCATTTTATCGGCGAGCGACGCGTCTATAAATTTCACGAGCCAGATAATGTTAACGCCGGGCGAAAGCGGGGGGGGGGGGGGTGGCGGGCAGAGGAGGGTGAGATGCATTTAAAATCCATCTGGCAGCGCGTCGTTACCGGTACGCATCGATGTAAACCCGCCCCATAGCCCGTGGAGATTAATATTCCCACATGCAATCAGAGACCGTGGTACCTACCGACAACTACAGAGCCGGCGATTACCGTATCGATGCAGCTGATTGCTCGGCGAGGAAACTCCGCCGGATCTTAGCGAGCCGACCAATGAAACCGCAGAATTACGATCGTCCGCGGAACACACGGACTGCTCTTCTGTCGCTTTTGGATCCCCGCGAGGAACCAGGACACACCGATACCGTAATTCGGGCGACGCCGCCGCCGCCGCTGCCGCCGCCTCCGCGTCGCGTCGCGACGGTTCAATTCATGGGAACGGCGGATGAAGTTTCATGAATTTTTAAGATTCCTCGCGCTTTTTTCCCGTTTCCCGCCTCCGCCACGACTTGTTTCGACGCTCCCAAAATGCACGCGCAACTGCGAACGTTGGTTTTCCCCGACTTATTGGCCAAGACGAAGCCTCAAATATTTGTGGCACTTCCGATGAAAAATCTATACCGGATAAAAACCCGATATCTCGTTTGATTCTTATCGGTGCGACCTCGATTGCAGTCGGGACCGAATGTGGACACTTAAGTGGGGTTTGATAGGCAGCTTCAGGTAGTATCGGGTTTCGATCGGCCCGCCGAAGACCCATTTTTTTGGAATTCGCCGGGTACAGCGGCGCCCGCTTAAAAGAACCGCTTAAGTGTGCACTACTGTATCCTGTTTTCAGAGCGCTCGGTGAGAGATGGATGTAATCACCGAACGAGTGGGAGGGACTTTTAAATTTATAACAACGGGAAACCCTGACTCGTTTTTAGTAAAATTTGTTCGAATGTCTTGCTAGAAGTGCAGCAGAACTGCTCGCGGATTCATGGCTCGTAAAGTCCGTTAATCCTCGCAGAAATTCGACACGCTCGCCGCGACACGAATTCACCTTTCCGTTCGAACTGCCGTCGATTCACCTGACGGGCTGAAGAAAAGAGAGAGAGAGAGAGAGAGAGAGAGAGAGAGAGAGAGAGAGAGAGAGAGAGAGAGAGAGAGAGAGAGAGAGAGAGGGAGAGAGAGAGAGTGGGGGAAGGGGGAATACAGCAGGAAGGAAAGAGAGAAGGGGCAAGATAGCGGGGACGCTATCTGCAGGATGTTCAGAAAATGTGCAGGAAATTCCTCCCGGGACGCCTTTCCGGCGTATCAATTTTCTTCGTCGCGCGCTTATTCCGCGCCTCCATCAGAACAATTTCATTCAGACGCGAGCGCGAGAGAGTGTCGTTCGTTCTCTTGCCGGCTCAAAATCGCGTGCGCCCGGAAAGTGCTTTAACGCGTTCCTTTTTCTGAAACCGCACTCGCCGCTTCCTCGAGCCGCGGGTAAGAGATTAATTCCGCCCGACTCTCGCTTCGTCTTCTTCCTTTTTCTCATCCTTCCAACGTTCCCTCGACCCTCTCTGTCTCCCCCCCCCCCCCCACCTCTCTCTCTCTCTCTCTCTCTCTCTCTCTCTCTCTCTCTCTCTCTCTCTCTCTTTCTCTCTCTCTTTTCTTCTCAACGGGCATTTCCCCCACGGAGGAAAGAAGTCCGACGAGAGAAATCCCCGTTCATTACGTCGCGTTGATCTCCGCGCTAAACTCGTTCGACCGAACGAGCTGGTTCGAGCGTGTGCCTCGCGATCTCGCTATTCACCGTCCTCCACTCCTCTCCTCTCCCGCTCTCTCCTCCTTCTCTCCCCTTTACCGCCGCGCTCCCGTTTGTAGGTTATCGTTCCAGGTATGCGCGTTTTTTCTCCCTCGCGCCGCGTAATCTTCCACGCTCGCCGCGATCCGCTAGAGTGTTTCGTTCACGCGCGAAAAATCGCCGACGCTGGCGGCCTTTCCACGCCGAGAATAATCGCCGCCTTGCTAAAGCCTAGAGTCGCGACGGCTCCCGTCGGCACGGACACGCCGCGCCGCGCCGCGCCGCGCCGACCCGCGCCAGTTACCGATTCCCAGCACGCGTCCGACTGCCTAAAGAGAAAAATCTTGGGAACTCGACGATGTCGACCGAATCTGAACGCGCGCGACCAAGAATTTACATGCCGCGTTTCGCTGGACCTTTTTCCAGGTCTATGAAAAATTACTCGATCACCGGACTCCGTGCGAAACATGAAAATGCTCTCCCTTGCGCGCCAGGGTATCTCTAACCCCTCGTCGCTACGAGCATCTTCGATTTCTTGCTGGAAAGCCAAACATCGTTAGGTCAGGGTTGGGGTATGGGTCTCGGACACAATCCCGAAAATGGCGCCCTCAGATTTTCGTTCTTCTCCCGGCAAATGACAATTGAATGACGTACGTTGCACTTGAAATTTACAAGACTTAAAAACAATACATTGCTCATCGTAGCTCTAAATGAATCTACTTGTGCAACATACATCCTTCTTCCACTTTAAACAGTAAAAATTTAATTCACTACACTAGACTATTGCTGAATTGGCAACGAATTATTTTTTACGCCCTACTGTACATTTCATAAAATGCAACGTACGTCCTTCACTTGCTTTTTGTTTTGTGAACTAGCTACAACCGACATACAATTTTTTAAATTCTGACAGAAATACAGTAATGCTTCGATATTTGTGCAAGAGATGTTTACAATATTTGAGAAGAATTGATCCTCATTACACGCGGGGTGTATCATCCAAGGGGCTCAGAACCTCAATAATATGATATCAATTCGGATAAGCGAGGTGCTATTGTATCGTCAATTAAACAAGTAAGCGTTATCTAAATTCTGTCGTGTTTGGAGTGATTTCACTCAGGAAATCGTCACGAGTGTGTTGGTCTATGTTCCATTGAAAAATCATTAAATTGTTTACTATTTTTGTAAGAGATCGAGGAATTGAGTCTGTGCGATACAAGTTACATTTCGATCTCGAAGTTTCCACATGGGTAGATTGAGACATTACTGTAGCACTAATTGATCCTCAAAATCTCTTCATCTAATTCGCATAGTACCAAAGAAACGTTTCACAGAAGGCTGTGTTTCGAAGAATGTGTTGTTAAATTGTTAATAAAAGTTATGTGAAGATTGTAGTTATAACTCTACAGTTGTAACATCACCAGGGAACATTTAATAGATTGTTGCTTGCTGAAAAACAACCATCAGTTATCCAACATAGAGAATCTGTGATGTATAGTGTACAAAATGTTAGCAAAAAATGAAACTGTTTTTGCTACGCTTGTAGAACGACTATATATTGTTTAATGTTAGAAGCTTCTATAATTTTATTTTATCGTGCACGTTATTTTTACAGAGGAATAAATTGTTTAACAAATTGTGCCTGTTCTAATAAAAGATTTTTCTATTTCAAAAACTGCAGGAAAAGTGGATTTACAAATTACCGTGTCTCTCAGGCACAATATAGCCTAGCGAGGAATTTTTCGGTTAGGTTAGATTTAGTCCAGATTATCTATTCATGTTCGAAGCAGAGAAAAGAAAAGATTTGTTCTTCTCCTTGTTTAACAAGTACTTTAATTGTCCACATGTTCGGATCACTAGCGATTTTTCTCCTCGAATTTCTAAAGCGTAAACGCAAACGCCCAATATGGCGACTGGCGCGGTCTACGGCTTGCGGCTTAGATAGAAAGACTGTAACTAAGTCGAGGCTTATAATCAAGGAACAGGTACGCAGTAGTCATCTTAAATTCTAATTGACCAGTTCGAAAGTTAACGAACGCATTCTTCATTGTGAATCAGCGTAATTATTTCTACGAAGTGGTGTAGTAAACGAAAACCGCGACCACGTTGCACTCACGATAGGTATACCACTTACATTTATTTAATCTGGGGCATTGTGGAATTTTTATTAGACACTTAAATAGCCTCCTAGCAGTTTAGTGAAGCTACAATTTTAGTTGTTTACGAATTTGCTAATAATTAAGTAAAAGATCGCACGTCTGTCTCTCACCGATTTCTTCAACCAGAATTTGAATCGTAAGCTGTGTCCACACTGAAGGAATATCAAGCGACTTTTTGTTGCACAGTCAAATTTATTTGATTCGATATATAATAAAAATTATTCGATAAAAGTTGCTCGTTGTAGTTTCAGTGTGCACAAAGCTTTATATCGCAGATGGGAACAAAGGACGTAGGCATACAATTATCCTTTTTCTCAGGAAATTACTAACTACAAAGCAGTTGGTAGCAAAGGGTTAACAAAAGAATGTACATTTTCAGTACCATCGAGGACAAATCTGCATCGAATTTGTTAAGAAACATTTGTTTCATTGGCACTGTTTCACAGCACCTGGAGAAGTCTACGAAACAGAACTGCAGCTAAATGAAATTCTGTCTGTTACTCTGGAACGTAGTTGGAGGCTATTGAAAACTCTGCAGCCCGGGTAGACATTTGAAAACCATTGGCTGGGGGATCATGGGAAATTCTTATTAGAGCGGTACGGTCTTCGGAGATCCATCGGCGGAATCAAAGAGAGGCGGTGGAGCCAGAGGCTCTCCCGTTAGAAGCGAGTTAACCGGAGAGCCGGTGGGGTCCCGGCGTGTCTGAAAGTTCTGAAAATGTAGATCGCAGGCGCGAGCGAGTGGCCGGAACGAGTCGATGGGAAGCGAGAAAAACAAAGCCGTCGGAATAAGAGCGGCGGAAGAAGCGGCGCGGACGAGGAACGCGAGAGGATAGACGCGATGGATCATGAAGTGGGATGGGCTGGAGTGGAACGGATGAACGACTGGATGGATAGCGCGATGAAACCTTTGAAGGGGAGGCATGCGTACTGCTGTGGCGGCTGTTGCCGCGCCTTTTACATTTTCCGGGTTGCACGGCCATCGGATTTTCAAACCGCGCGCAACACCCCGGTTCCCGCTTTATATGCCGGGAATTCAAACGCGACCGTGCCCATCGCCCACCGCCTTCCTCCTCTCTCCCTTCCCCGCTCTCTCTCCGTCTCTCTCTCTCTCTCTCTCTCTCTCTCTCTCTCTCTCTCTCTCTCTCTCTCTCTCTCTCTCTCTCTCTCTCTCTCTCTCTCTCTCTCTCTCTCTCTCTCTCTCTCTCTCTCTCTCTGCGTTTCATTTACGATTCAGCCGCGCCGCGCTGCTTTCTTCCCCGATGAAAATGGCCCGGGAATCGTTAAAGATGGCAGATTTCACCTTCCTCGCCAACCGGAATACTCCCCGAGTATGGCGAATACACATCGTCCGGATACGAATGGATAAAGTCGTTTTTTGATGTTCTCGGACCGCTGCAGCCGCCCCGCATTCCCAGAATTCTAGCGGCGCACGCGAATGCACTCGCAGAGGAATCGCGTTCCTCGGTGCTTCCGTTCGGATTCTAGGCGAACCGGCTGAAAATTCGGAGCAATGGGGAATATTAATCGTGCTAAGTCACCCTTGAATTTTCCTCCCCTTCTCGCAAATAATTTTCATAGAAATTGCTATCGAAGGTTCGGTGCGTTGACGAGATATAGGGGAGGGTGGCTTGAACAGTTTTTTCTTTGGAATTTCGTTAATCAATAATAGAGATACTATTATGAATAACAGTAGATACACTTAACCTTATAGGATATTAGAATAGAAGATTTTTTATAAACGGTACGAAATTATCAAGAATTAAATTGAGGTCGGAGTACAGGTGTACCTTGCTAGTTGCTCGAAACGGGTCTGTTTTTTCCACTTTCCTATGTCGTATTTTCTCACTCGCTAAGCTGCTCGGGATATTACGTACCCACCACAACCCCCACCATAGTTCCCAGAGCTTCTATCAGCTCGTGGTGGGGAGTCGCTAGTGTGCAACGAACGAGGTTCTACTGTACACGTCTCGCTTGCTCCAATATTGTGTCAAATTCTTGGGCAACAATTTTGTTTTATGTTTGAATCTTATTTTACATAATACACAATGGTTTGAACTAGGTAATAGAGAACTACAATTTAGATGAAGCGTTTTTAACTGTGCGTCAAAGTGGACCCAAGTCACACTCGAAACGAATATATGGGTATGCAGACATCAGACTGATGTATCTAATTTCAATAGTTCCAGACAAATAGTTTAATTATTTAAATAATGCAATAACGGTACGCACTTTCCCCAGACAAGATCTATTCAGACTTCATACAATTATTATTGTAACATGTGCTTCGTTAAAGAAGTGCACGACATTTTCCAGTGTACGAACGCGAAGCTAGAAAAACGGCGTTGACAACGGCGGCGAATTAAACAATAAAAAGAAAATCGGAAACAGCCGCAAAGCGCAATCTCCTTAAAATTGACTCGGAAACCGACGCGGGTCAGACAAGTGGCCGCGGTTTGCCGTAAATTTTTCTTCTCCCGTGCACGCGTATTTCGCTGCTCGGTAAAAAAGAGCTCCATTGTGGGACGAGTCCGCGTTTCCACCCTCGTGCGGTGACATGGGAAGTCAGGGGTCACGGGGTTTACCCCCGTGCACGATCCACAGTCAACACGAACGGCATAAGCCCACCCCTGTTCCGGCCCGGTCTGTCCTGCCCGCCGCAACCCCTAACTCTACCGAGCCCCGTGTCCTCTTCCCCCCGCCCCTCCAGCCCCCCCCGCCGGTGTGTGGCTCTCTCTGTCCTCTCTGTCCTCTCTGTCCTCTCTGTCTGGCTGGCGTGTCGGATTTCTGTTTGCGTTACCGTGTCACGCATCGAACCCCGTCGCTTCGAATTCGCCATCGCCATCGCCATCGCCATCGCCATCGCCACCCTCTCGGGCTCTACCAACCTAGCCCGTCGTCCCCCCCTGAAACCCGCGCGCACACTTCTATTTCGATCGCGCCCCGCTCTCGTGTAATCTGGACCCTCTCAAGTGTGATTCCGGCTGATCCCGCCTTCGACTACGTGAATTATTAGACGGGCATTTAGGATCGGAGAGCGGATCGATCCGAAACCCTCTTTTTCGCCTGGGATATAGGTCCGTGAATGATGAACGGGTTGCCCAGCCCGCGATAAAACGGACCCGCTCCTGCTGGGAATTTCGAGGAATTCTGCTCGAGAAAAACGACCTCGGTTTTGCGGCCAAGTGTGTGGTGAAGGGTTGCCCGCTGTCCTTGAATGGAACAATTCGGTGTCGCGGAGCTCTACATGATTTGACGGAACCCGCCAAGTCTCGCCGTTGGATTAGGAGCCGGGATCAAATAGAATTTCGGTTAGTCCGCGCGACCGCTGATTGGTCGTCCCTAGCTCGTTCCATCTTGAAAAGCACCAGTAACATTAGAATTATGAAATTGTAAACATATTCTTTACGTCTTCAATTTGATACACAACTGTAAACTATGTTTTTGTTTCTGGCTCTGTAGTCGCTGGTATGGGTCACGCGAGACCCAGTCACCGGCAACTACGATCCGTCATGTGAGGATTTAAGAATGTTTCATTGCTGAATTTTCTAGTGTTGATCAAAGAGATTCTTTGGTATTCAGCTAGGCTGAAAGAGTCAGAACATTCGTCCGTCCGCTATATGGGACAGCAAGCACGTGGAATATTAGAAATCTGTATCTTCAGGACGAGTTTCGTCGGTGGATCCCAGAAACTTCGTCGAGGAAGAGATCGCGGCATCAACGTTTTCTCTTTCTCAGCCGTTTCTGGTACTCTTCCAAGATCGTGAACCGTTTCTTGCCAGAATTGGTTTAAGAGTTCGCGACCTTTTCCTCCGCCGAATGACCCTGCCGACTGCCGTGGATCCCCCGTTTGAGCAATCTCGCCTCTCTTCCTTGGCAAGATCGAAATCCTTGCTTAATCGCCCCGGGCATCAAAATTGCATTTGTCTCACGTCGATCGGAAATTAAATCTCGAGGCTCGGCTCTGTCCTCGGAATTTTTTAGTTTACCTATTAACATCTTTCCATTAATTTGTTTTATCATTTCCAACATCTGAATCTATATATGGAGTTAATAAATTTAATTTCCCTCCCCGGTTGTACAAAACCACACACGATAATTTATAATTGTATTACGATGAATTTAAAAATATTTCCAAACTTTTGGTTATTCGGACGTCGTCCTTAGTTTTATTTATTTTCTAGCCGCTATACATACAGACCAAGCTATACCCCGAATATTTGTATTCCGCAAAGTTTACAAACTTCATCGGTCCGACAAAAAAAAAAGTGAAACCGTGACTGCGACACATATGTGACACGCCGGTCTACCACGTGAACTGGGACATCGCAAAATGTAACGCACAATGAAGGTTAAAGGTGTCAGATAGGATTTTCCACCGTTTTCAGTGGTGAATAAAATTAATGCGTCGCGGTGACGCTAATTATGTTAAAGAAAAGCCCAGTGTATGGCAAATAATTTATTTGCTCAACAAATGTAAGACGCGACATCCAACCCTTCTTTCGGTCAATTTGACCCGAGCCAAAGTTTCAAGTGATATCGCTTATTTTGATCATTACAATAGCATTTTTTAGCACTTTTATAGACGTCTATCGTGGTAGATAAACTTTAAATGATCCATTTACTTCAGAAAGTCAAATGGTCTTCTCAAAGCCTCATGTAAAAAATTTTTATTCAACATCTTCGACTTATCTTCTTATGTAGAACCACCAGTCACCGATCATCCTGTACACAACACAGTACAATAAGAAACGTAACAGTAACATTTTATTCTCGACAATTTTTCTCTGGAACAGAAATCGACCCGAGCGCAGCGCAAATTTGAGTGGCGAGAAATTTCAGAACGGGGATGTTCGGTTCGCGTTCGTCAGCCTCGAAAAGTTCTCGCAGCACTGCATGGTGCCACTCGAGCGTAAAAAAGGAAGTGGAGTTTCAGCTCCATCGGGTTCGGCGTATCGGCCGAAATCAGTACGAAAACGCTACCGGATTCGGTAGCAGTTAGCTGCGCGGTCCCCCGTCAGTGATTCCACATATTCGTTTTTGTCTTTTTTCGTTTTTTTGTTTTTTTTTTTTGGTCGGCGAGTCGTTCGGCTCGGCTGCGGTTCTATCGTGTACTTTTTAGCGCTGATCTTTACGGGATAGCCAGCAGTCTGCGTCCCGCTCCCCTCCCCAGGCGGCTCTCTGCACGCGCTACCTCTTTCTTCGTTCCCGTTCTGGCCCCCTGGTTGCTCTGTCTCGCTTTGGGCGATGTCTCGCTCGCTCCACCGTCCGGTATAATGCGCGCCGGTGGTAAGCCGGCTGGCAGCTGCCTTCCGTGCAACCAACAAGCCCGGTCTGGCCCGCTCCACGGTTCTCCATGCATGGAATCTCCGGAGATTCCTCGTCCCCCTGCTCCTGCTCCTCAATCTCACCCTTACTCTTCCCACCGTTGACTCCAACACCGCGCGATCGGGCCGGGTATACCTCCTCGTCCCACGCGTTCGCTTCTCTCTCTCTCTCTCTCTCTCTTGCTTCCGCCGCCGCGCCGCGCCGCACCGGTGTAGCCTTGCTCTCACTCTAGCCCGTGCACGGGTCCCACACCGTATCTCTGCTGGCTTCCAGTTTGACGCAGACTCGGTCTCCGTCGGTCTCATTGGCCGCGCGCCTCTACCCGTCCTTGTCCTCCCACCGTGGCTCTCTCGGGCACCGCAGGCGACTTTGACCCGCCACGAGGGAATGGGACACCCGGTACGGGCGGAAGAGCGAGAGGGACAAGCTCTCTCGGGCTCGGGCTCAGGCTCGGGAGAGGGAGTCAGAGGATGCCGAAGTTTTGTCCGGAACGTGGACGGGACAACTATTGCCCGAATCCTGTCCCGCTCCGGGCTCAGGGGTCCCGTTTGAAGCCGTGGCTGAGGGAAGACTTGCAAGGCTTCGAGTCAGATATGAATCTTTGTGCCCGGAGGGCGGCCCGCGCTCGACGGTTAACTGCAGGGGGCATCCATCCTTCGGCCCGGGGGAGGGCGAGAGACGGCGACGACGACGGAGGAGCCTGCGTAATAATTTATTCGGTTTAGTTTCGCTGTCGGGACTCTTCGACGGCGGATCAACCTCCCTTCGCTGCACCGGTGTGTGAGTGCGTGCGACGTCGGCGTCGTGATTCGCCAAGGACGGGCATTGTAAATACACCGACGTCGTTACGTACGCCCGGTACCAATCACGCACGTCGGAACGACTGTCGTCTTTTCTCCTTATCCGCGGACCTCTCTGCTCGTCGAGATTCGGCGATCGTCGTTGCGACACGTTATTAACATCCGATGATTGCGTTACCCGTTTCAGGAAAGTCGTTCCTGATAGGTATTATAATTGATGTTACTTATCCGGAAACTATGGTCTATCAAGGGATAGATAGAGCGACGCCTCGACCCTGGTGCTACCCAGATCCCGGTGGTCCTTGCTAGTTCGTTTCAATATGCTACGTCATCTTGCAAGAAGATTGATCTAGCCGAGAGTAGCTCCAACCGTTCCATTGTTGAGTCTGTGCGTGACACATGGGCGGAACGTCAAACGAGGCACGATTTTAAATCTCGCATCTGTGGACTGGTTCACTTACAATTCGACGGCGACTTTCGTGGGTTTCAACCTTCTGACCCGAATTTCGCGTTCGGAACCTGATTCCGGCGATGAGTTATGTAGGTTCGTACCCTAGAATGCTCATAGATCCAGAGGCCGGCATGTTAACAGAAGGGTAATCCTATTCCGTGATCGCAAAAAGTTCACGTAACCGGCGCGGTCTCGTTGTTCCAGGACTTCTAATGGAAAAAGTTAACGTGCCCGTAAACTTTCAACCAATCAGAACAACTTTTCCCAACTTTCATTCCGCAACAGCATTCTGCTCCGGTGGCCGTCCCCCAGCCGCGAGACCAATTGACAACGATCGTCCCAAGACCGTGGCAGCCAGCCGGTGCGGTGTGCGGCCGGTTGGTCGAAACTCGACCGGTCATAAATCTCGAAATCAATCCGTTGCGCGGGTAGAGAAGTGCCGTAAAACGTCCGGCGCGTCGATAATGAACGCGGACAGGCCGGAATACGTTCATGTGGTATCTTGATAGCGGCGCGGACGTAGGGCGGGGCAGTCTGGCGTAGTGGGAGTAGCTGGAGGTTCCGGTTTTCCGGGATCGGTGTTGCAGACATGCCGGACGCGGCTTTTCGGATGATTGGCTCGCTAGTACAGCCGACACGATCGGTTTCCGGTCACGGGACGTTGGATTCCAGGTCGCCGCCTTGCCTGCCGTGGAGTAGTCCTTTATCGATTCGCGCCTGCCTGGTCGTTAGCGATTTCAGAACTACTTGCGTTCGAGCAACGCGACGCGACGGTTAACAGAGGAGGGAAGCCGGAAGAGGTGCTCTCCACGGGTGTCCGGACGCCGCTTAGAGTCCCCGATGGAAAAAAAGGAAAACCGTCGACACGACGCGACACGACGCGACACGACGCGACGGTTCTAACCGAGGAGCGAAGGGATCCGCGTCGCCGTCGGGTCGCGTCGAGTCGAGTCGAGTCGAGTCGTTCGGGGCTTCCTAAGTACCCGGCGCGCGAGGAGGTGTCGACCAGAATGGCCTTGCTCTCGATAAAGCCACGCGATTTGCGGCTTGAGCGGAGGCGACGCGCAAAAAATCCATGGGAACCGGTGGTAAATCCGACCCTGGCGCGAGCTGCTTTTTCGTCGTGTTTTCTCAGCGCGAGGGGACGGATCGTGTACCACGGGCTGGACGACAGGAAAGAATTCGTATCTTTTTTCGTCGTTTCGGGCGACCAGGTAAAATGTTAAGTAATGCCGTAAGTAGTGGGCAGAGAGATAGAGAGAGAGAGAGAGAGAGAGAGAGAGAGAGAGAGAGAGAGAGAGAGAGAGAGAGAGAGAGAGAGAAAGAGAGCGGAGAAGTATGTCGAGTATCTAGCGTCTCGGGGATCGATAATCGGACGGAAAGGTAACGAAGCGCGTTCAGCTATAAATAAAACAAGGAGTTACACATATGACCGCCCGCGAAAAATGCCGGGTACTATGGCCGGATTAACGAGCCGTATTAATGACTTCCTGCACAAGTTCGAGCTCGATTGAGGAACGTGTTCGATTATTCCGCTAATTTCCACTCGATTCGCGGGGACTTCCAACCAGTTCGAAGTCCTATCGATCAACCGGAGCCGGGGCGAAGGAGAGGATTGGATGCACGCCTTCGGAATTGATTTTTGGCGAGAAAGGAGATATGGCGGATGTTAACAAGCATCGGTCAAACAGGCGGCTCTCTCTCCCTCTCACACTCTCTCTCTCTCTCTTTCTCTCTCTCTCTCTCTCTCTCTCTCTCTCTCTCTCGCTCGCTCTCTCTCTCTCTCTGGGCTGTTCCATGGATGACTCGTTCTCCCAAAAGGCGTCTGATTAACGAAGGAAGCAATTTCGCGAATAACGCGGAGAGCCTTTCCTCGTAGCGGGGCCGGTTTACGAGAAAATTCCTCGAAGTTCCAGCGGTTTGCGAACGCTCTCGAGTCCGAAGGTTCTGTAAGTGGCATGAGCCCGGGAGGAAAGTCGATATCCCGGAGTTGGTCCGATCACCTCGTAAAAGAAACACCGCCGCGAGAAATAAGATCGGCGAGTTCAAGCGGCTCGAAAAAATCCGCCCCGTGCGAACGAGCTTTCTCCGAGAGAGATGAGAGGAGATGAGCTGAGAGGAGAGGAGAGGAGAGGAAAGGAGAGCAAAAGGAGAGGATCGGAGCGGAGCAGAGCGGAGAGCTCCAACGGAGAGAAGTTTCAACGGACGTTTTCGAACGGCGATAGTCTCGCTGAATTTCCCGGAAAGAATCGACTGGGTAGGATGAGAGGTCGGGCGGCAGAGACGGCAGTGGGGGCGGTGGCGAAGGCGGGGGTGTGGGGGGCAGCGAGGGGAGGGAGAAGTTATCGGCGGCAGACGTCGGTAGATTCCGAAGGCAAGATCAACAAATATCAGCGGTGCGGGAGGGCGAAGGAGAGGCTCGTCAAATAAACGAGAACGTGAAAGGAGGATCCGCGGCTGAGAGACTCTTTGTTCCGTCACCGAAACCCAAACACTTTTTATGTCTGCGGCGAGTATGACCTCGGTGTTCCAGCGGAGGCTCCCCCGGCCTCTTCCCAGCCGTGGCCACCACCTCTGTTTACAACCGTGTCAGTCTTTCTCCTTTTCCTAGTGCGTTACCTTCGCGTCCGTTTCGCTCGCACGCTTCTCCCCCTCGCGGTGTCTCTGTTCCCCCAACTGGCCGGGCGTCCCGCAGCACTCAACGGGGGCCGGGTCATTTATCTAAATGGCTACTGGGTGGCCCGGGCTCTCGCAGTGTCCTGTCCCAACAAACCAAAACTAACCCAATCACACGGGACCGCGAGCCGGCGCGGCTCTGCCCGGCTCTGCCCGGCCCGGCCCGGCCCGGCCCGACTCGGCCAGTCGGCTCTCGCAGAAGAAAGGAGTCCGAAAAACAAACGTCCGATACTCGGGGCCCGCCGATAGAGATTGAGGCGTATTGCGTTCCGATGAACGGACCGCGCAGACCCAAAGACCGGGCCGAGACCAGTTCCGAGTACTCCGCGGGCTCGTTCCTGCCCGCCTAGTTGCCGTTCCTTCGCGTAATGGAAGTAATCCGACCTCGTTGAGAATATTTAACGGCCGGCCGCAATGATACCGTGCCACTTTCGCGGCACTTCCTAGTATCGTTGTTATGCAATGACACGCCGCCACCTCGGGACTCTGTTTCAATGACTACCACGAGCCGTTAGATCCCGTCCTGTATCGCCTCGCTTCGCTTCGCCTCGCCTCGCCTCGAATCGCGTTGCCTAGATATCCACCGTCTACGTCTGTGTGCCAGGACAGCCCGCGACGTATCCCGACGACAACGACGCGTTTATTTTCAGAACGCTTCCCGATTTTTGACGTCAGTCGCCGCTCCGTTGCGTCATCCGGGTGTAGGCGAACCCCGCGGGTCGGTTAATTCAGTTTTAACAAGACCCCGCGAACGCTCGAAGATCTCCAAATATCAGATACACGCTCCCGCGTGAACGAGGATCGGGCCAAGCACTGGGATGTCTTGGAATGTGATTACCCATCCTCGGTACCATTATCATTACGATGTAAAGTATGCGGATGTATTTATACCTTGCGTTAGGTCCTCGTTCTTAAAGGATTCGCTGGGGTAACGAAAAATCCCAAATGCTATTGATCTTGCCCGGTTCCTACCTGGAGGATTAGGTAATATCTTCGTCTCTAGCTCTACGTCTATGTTCTAGCTGGCTTCAGCTTATGTTACCGATCTCTTTGTTCAGCATTTGTGGCTCTAGGGAAGGAATTAATCCTTCCTCTTAGGGCACAGGCCTTGGTGTATGGAAAAGCACTTCTTTAAGCATGCTAACTTAGGTACTTAGATGTTTTCTTTTGTTTTATTTATTAAGTAACTCAGATACTTAGATGGTGTCTGACTCTCCCTGATGTTATTTTAACCCTACGACTTGGCCACCTTCCGATTCAATTGATCGAATAGCTGTTACTTCAGGAACAATAGAAAGAACGAAGAATAGATCTAGATGAAATGCCTTCAAAAACTGTAGACTATGAGGGTACAAGCTGGAGACCGGCGAGGGGTAGAGGTATTTTTAATGGAAAATTCCGGGGTCGGCCGGCCCCTTCCAAGAAGCTCCATAAAAACACGATTTTGAAAACAGCCGGTCCCAGGCGTGGGTGGATGGGGAAAGGAAGAGCACGCCGGAAAATCTCCGGCGATGAACTCTAGAATAGAAGCACGTCAGTGGTGCCATAAATCCGTATGAGGCACGGGACGGGCCAAGTTTGCGGCGCAACGAAATCCAGGTATAGCGGGTGTTTTAAAACCCCGCGGACCACGAGTTTGCATTTTAAACGAACGGTCGGGTTGCGGGACGGGGGTCGGGGCGGCGGGGGCGGAAAACAACGCGGCAGCCACGCAAACGCGCCGGCGAATCGGATTAAAAAAATTCACGAGGGAGTTGCCGTTCCACGAGCGTCGAGGCGCGCGTGAACGGCGTGGGAGGGCGTCAGAGGAATCACGTACCGGGTGGTTCGTTTCGATTCGATTCGATTCGGTTATTCGAAGGTAACAAACTTCCTGCGATTTTACTGCAACGAAGTTTCGCGATCCCATTTCGCCCCCCCTCCGCGGTAATTGTCTTTTCGAACGAAAATTTTATTCCTTCGATTTCCGAATAGTTCGACGCGTTCTGCCGCGAGTCTCTCGCGTATTTGTACGCGTTGCTACGCATGTAACAGAGCTTATAAGAGATTAATCAAGCTTATGGAAGATCTAGCTTTATGACCTAGCTTCGAATTATGTAACATTAGCGCGCCGATGCTCGTTTAGTCCGACTATTATTTAATTAGAAAAGTAGGCAAGGCGTTCCCATTTCAGGGCAAATATTACGAGCGCTTCACATATATTTAGTATCAAATGAAAATTTAATTGAGAATATAAAATGGATACTTTTTCAACGATAATATACACATGGAAGGGTATTTCCTTGAAAATAGTACACGGTACTTAAACAACTTTTTATTGTTGGGTACGAGTTAGTTCCAGTTAATTACCAATATCGGTCCACGTCGATTAGGATCAAGTGTGTAGAACAGGAAGCAGGTTTATTGGTAATCTAGGAACGCGTGGGATCAGTCAAGTGTCGAGCCTGTGGAGCCAACGAAGTAACTGCAAGAAAGTTACCGCCTGGTATCGTAACCACGCCGCCTTTTCGGTAACTTTGGATTGCGTAACCCGGTGCACTGGCGTCAAGTGCTTTCTCAGTTTGTTCATGTGCGTGGAACGATGGCTGTGATGACGGAGACCGTTAAGCATAGCAGTTCTGCAGGTCCTATTTCGCGGCTGTTGTTATCGAGCAGCGGGTTCCAACATTCCGACTTTGAAACAGCGACTATTTTCGTGTTGCTACCTTTTTTCCAAGGATCGAACATATACTAGAATACTACGTCGAAGAGCTTCCGTTCCGTCGAAATACTATTTCTGACGTGTTATCGAGGTATCTCGACGACATTGTTTGCGCATCCTCGGTGTACTCTTCTAACTATATCTAGCATTTCGGTTTACATTCCCCTTTACGTCGTTTAACTGCTCCGCCACGCGGCTGGTCTATCCGCCTGCTCTATATCTCCTCGAGACACACAGACGCGAGTTGTCATAGCGGAAAAGCAGATACGTTTGACACGGTTCACCACCGGGGGAGCTGGCCTTGAGCGGCCAATTGACTTTGATCCGTCTATAGCTAAATCCCTCCCTCCACGATATATCGTAAAAGCTTCTTTTGTGCGTTCAGAGTGGTGCGGCGCGGCGCGGCGGTCCGCGGGACACTCGTTCCGCTCCTACCGTGTTCGCGCCGGTAACCTCTTTCCGTTCGCAGTAATATTCTCTGATGCGGCTATTCGTTATCTCCCAGGCTTCTTTTGCTAGGCTACTGCCTGCCTCCAGGGGCCTCGGCATTCTGGTCAAGTTTCTCCTCCTCCTGTTCCTCCTCTTCCTCCTCCTCTGCCCTCCCGGGGGATTCATGGGAGCGTCCCGGCATTCCCGTTCGGCCGCGTAATCTATTTACGGAGCGAAAGTCGCCGGCGTCAAGTATGAATATTTATCGCGGCGCGCCCGTTCGAAACGGAGCACCGGGTGTGTGAAGGGTTGGAGAGAGAAGGTGGACGCCGCGCCGCGCCGCCCCGCGAGAACGCTAGCGTACCCCCTGCCCGACCGCACGCGTCTCCTCCGGGGATTTCTGCGTCCCATTTGTCGACAGACCATCCGGAGCAAAAGGTGGCCAGCACACGGAAGAATTCTCGTATGTCATCCTGGCTATCGATCCTTATTTGGTGCAGCGGGATGGGACGAGATCATGCCGAGTCTCAAGTTACACTCGCTTAACGTTGGGTCCCGGAGGTTACGGGATTTGTCATTAGGGTGAGTCAGACCTTCGCCAGGGCTGTGCGCGATGGCTGATCACTCTATCTACCTGGGAGCTTTCCATTATTCTCACAACGGCCTTCAAAACTTTACAATCTCATTCGCTGACAGTTCCTTGGGTACAACTATCTCCTGTTTGGACTATTGTTTTTTTATGCTTGTTAAACCTTTTAGTCCCAGAAGACTAGTTGCAGAAAAGAAATCAATTTCCTTTATTCATTAAAATGAACATATCTGTCCTTTAGGACAGTGCTAGGTCCTAAGAACTAGAATATTATAGTTGATTGGTATGGATAAGCACTTCAGACTGTTTCTGAACTAGTAACATAGATTTTAGTTCAGAATTGAACATGACCATTCTATATCTATAATTTTGACTATCAATTCATTAGAATTTATAGCATCGACGTCCACTGGTAATCAACTAACTCCTGCTCTGCTAAAAATCTACTAATCCCAGTACAAATCTAAAATAATCTCAACTTGTACATCAAGCCGTGTTAGTTTTCGATCAGCCGATCATGTGTCCCTCGAGATCTTACGCAGAACTATAGCGGCCGCAGGAGTTCGGTTTGTCTATTTCGAATGAAGCAACTCAAATAATCGCATAGAAAGGGAAGAGTTATCACTAGCGTTTCCCCGGTCGGGGTCACGTGAGGCTAAATATGAAAATGAGCCTGGAACGCTTCGAGAACGAGGAACGTTCGACCGGCGGCGCGGCGCGGCGCGGCGGCACGACAACGTTGGTATTCAGTCTTAACGCAGGCATAGACAGAGCCTGTCCCGCGCGGCTGTGCGGCCAGACTGTATGCTCGTTATATGTCAATACGCATTGCGTGACACGAGCATACATAGGCGACAGCATGCCGAGGCTCATGGCTGGGCGTATTCAGCCGTGAAACTCACCCCAACGCGTTTACACAAACACACGGGAAGATACATACACTCTCAAGTAGGTTAATCTCCACCCGGTTTCGATCGAGCCGGTTATCTCGAGGGGCTGGACGTCGCCTGACCCCGGAACTCCAGGATCGTCGCCGATTATCGGGGGTCTACGGGGGATCGAAGTCGCGATCTATCTTTGATTCGCCGAGACGGTAGATTTTCCGCCGTGATATTCGTGGATAATCACTTTACCGTGACTGGAGATTTGATTTTCCATTTAATTATAAACGAAGAGTCTACTGGTAGAATCAACTTTCTCTGTAGCACACTACCGAGTGAGAGGAACTGGGTTGGATCTGCTAGGAAATGGATTTTGAGAGGAGGTACAGCGAACAGACATTCGTAAATAACTACCTTTCCAATTAGTTATTCAATGACATTTTTCTTGCGAGCCCGGTAAGGGGAACCATCGGCAATTTTGTACTGAATTATTTCGTGGCTGAATTAAATTTTGACACAAGCTTGTCATTTGTCTAGGTGGAATATCGTACGTATTCGTGAATTATTAATTACGGTTCTTTTGTTTGGAGCGTTTTGATATAAATTGTGTCGCACTCGGTCCAAGGTATGCCAGACGTTTTACTGTCACGGCAAGTTCGATCGGTTCGTATAACGAACGCTTCGCTCCCAACCCGGTTATCGCTGTCCCTCGTTGGAAATTGAATGTTTCGCTCCGATATTTACGAAATCATCGATTTCCGATCGCCGACGATAAAGATACGCCGGGGCCGCCGCCTCCATTACGTCTAATTACGGGACGCAACCGTTTGATCGAGCCGTGTTACCTTAAGGCGGCGGTCACCTAGATATCGGCATTGTTATCCTGCCTGACCGCAGCCACTTAACCGAGTTGTAAGCCCCACGAGTTCAACTTTACCCTTCAACAGGTGTTTAGGGAAAGACAATAATGTCGCGCATGCGCCTCCAACTTCTTAAGGTCGCAAAGTTCGTCCGAACAATCTGACCGCGGCCATGCCTGCGGACCGTGATGGCATCCGTACCGGAGTTAATTGAGTTTCCGGGGAACAGTATATTTTTTCCGAGCGAGGAATGATCCAGGGACCTTCCAGTCCAGAATTATCAAAAACTTTCATAGATTAATGGTTACCCTTTCACAACTTTATTCCGACGAACATGCTACTTCGAGTAAATCAACAAAAACAGTTTTTCAGTTTATAAAATGTTAGAGTAGGATTTACAGTACCTTAGCAAACTCAGAATACTTTACTTCTGAAATGTTCCATAGCTTATAAATTTTTTCTGTTAATTTCACAGTATAAATTGTTTAATTTCATAAATGTATTATATTTAAACAAGGAAACTGAAGAAATTTACAATCATATTGGTTAAGAATTGGGCAGAAATCTGCACTATCGACTATAGATAGTTGAGATTGGACATTCTACCTTATCAACGATGGATAAGTTAGCAGCAGTCGGTAATAACATTGCAGGATTCTGTAATACAACAGTTGGGAAGGTAGAAATCAACAAGGGTCGGTAGGCTGTCGGTACTGCAGGTACTCGGCTCGAGCCAGATGGCAATTCCATCCAAAGAAATGAGCCTCCAATTATGAAAAAGTGTAGCAACCTCTTCGGAAACAAGATAGAGTGCTCCGACTTGAAATAGATATAAACGAAAATGAAATACAGAATGAATAATCGTGTCCGATTTTAGATTTTCACTGGGACTGATCGTTCTATTAGATATTTAGATATAAAATTCAGTAAAGTTCGAATTGAATTTCTAATTGCATCGTACGTTGGTTACAGGCATTAAATGGCGCTGAGGGTACCGTTCCACCCGGAAGAGTGTACAAGAAAGTCGCGATCGTGGAGAACTTCTTCGACATTATTCATGCTGTTCACGTTGACCTTGAGGGTCGTCCGGGAAAGCATGCTGGTCAGAAGAGAACGTACAGGACGGTAAGTTTGCAAACACCTTTAATTACTTTCATATATATGCGACGTAGAATTAAAGTAAACGTTTCAGTTAAACAATTACGCAATACTGAAGAATATTTAATATTAATATTCTACAAAATCTGCCTTCAAAAGCTTAGTGGAGATGCTACGTTCCGAATAAATGAAATAATATTTTAGTTTTCATATTTTGGCTAAATCGAAGTGTTGCTGCTTCACGTTATCAAACTCCTATACTATACGTTAGTAATAAAAATTCGTAGAAAAAATGATCATTCATGTAAAAAAGAAATATATTCGTACAGTTTTACCATCAGCAACTTCGTATAGAATTACGAGGTGCGATTGTTCAAACCGTAAAAAAATTGAATCTGTTCGATAAACATGATTTATTACGAAAAGCTTACAAATTAGCTTTTATCTTTTTCAATGAACTCTCCACCCTTCTCCAACACCGCTGCATACGAGATTTCCATTGTTCGTAACCGCACACAGCTCATCAACTGATAACCCGTTGGTGGGTACACGGTTTTTTATTTTCCACTTCCGCCGAATCGGATATGAAATAGCATATCATTATCTTTGCACGCCTGTTTTAACAATTGAACATTTTCTGCCGGTGATTTATTAGATCAACATAATCGGAACCATGCCAAGGGGTTCCCGTGCTACTCAATTTTCAAAATAAATTCGATTTTGTTGAGGGAAATCAACAGTAGTTAAAAATCACTCGTTGCTCAACTGGAAGTCAACTTACGCAGAAGGTGAAAGATATCTTTTTAATTGACAATGTTGCGAACGTAGCACTTGGGTTACGTTGCAGTCCAGTTTTTAATCGTTTCAGTTCTAGTATGGTGAAAGGACTTGAAAAAGTGGTAGGCATTTCCTTCGTAGTGAATGTTTTTTGTAGTCATAAACTGCGAGTGAATATAGCTGCTGTTCTGTTATACATTAGTAGAACAATAATAAATTTTCGTCGGGGGTAGTTTTGTTCAATAATGACAATTTTCTAAAACGTCTTGTCACTTAAATTTTGCCTGGTATTGTAACATTCACTGGATGCCTTTTGCGATGACACAGTTTCCCTCGAGTTTGCTTTATATTTTCTAAAACTATTTTTCTGGTCTTTCGCTGCATAGGCTTTTATTTTCCACAATGCATTGTCAGGTAGTCCCCTATTCTGCAAGTTTCACTGGTTTCGGAATACAGCACGTGTCACGACAAAAAGTCCTATCATTTTATTTGACATATATCTCACAATCGTTTATTTATCTTCAATATTGAAATTCATTCTAAGAGAACTAAATTTCGAGAATTTCAAACAGCTGGAAGAGTATTTCCGCGACCACGGTAAACTAATTTAAGAACAAGTATCGCTGACCATCTGGGCAGTTCAGTGATCAAAGCAATTGGCCAACAAACGAAAATTCCCGGATTTGATCTCGGTCTGGTTCCAAACCAGCTGACACTTTTTTCCAGGCGGCAACAGCAGAACTCAAAGCGTCGCGTAGTTTCACTTTGTAACTCTTATACCCGAAACCCCGCGTCACCGATACAAAATCCCACCGCCCGGTCCTGGCCGAAAAAAAAAACAATCTTTACAGAGCGTATCTAGTGTCATCCGAATTCAATCGATCCGGACAACGAGCTCCCTGGGGAGGATATATTGGCGCATCGATGACCCCGAATTCGTTCGGGTGTCGTCAGCACGCCGAATTCTTGCATGACCGGCCGCGACACGTGATATTTACCGTTCCCGAGGGAAGGCATTGAGGCATTCAAGCGTCGAACACTCGATACCACACGTCATCTCACGTGTTCCGGCCGCGCGTTGGCGTAGAGCTCTCTCCGGGGTATCATATCTGTTCTCCGGCACCCTCCCTCCCCCGATCGGTTTTGCCCTCTTTCTCCGTTGGTCCGTTCCTCTTTCTCCCGTGTTCGCAACCCCTCCGACCTTCCCGCTCCATTTCCCGTCTCGCTCCTCTCCGCCCCCGCCGCGCCGCGCCGCGCCGCGCCCACCCCATCCAAACCGCGTCCTCCTCTTCCTCTCTCTCAACCGCCGCGATCTGCTTGTGATTCAAAACCTCAGGACACTTGTTGCATTGCCTGCTTACTCGTGCACCCACACATAACCACCGTTCGACGGCCGCGCGCACACGCACGCGTACCGCTCGCTCTCGAGCCCGATCCGAGCCCGAGCTCGAGCCGCGACCGTGAAACCGTTTTAAGTCGGCGTTACCAGTCCGCGATTCATCGGCTCGCGACGCATCCCGACGCACGCCCCCGCGCTCAGCCGCTCCCACGCGACCCTCCGAGGGCGTCGATGTACCCACGCGACGCTAGGAATTGGGCACCCTCTTTTGTTATCGCGCGGACTACACCTGCGGACTTGATAACTCGTCCAATCTTTTAACCCTTGAATGCTTCACCAGCTGAGATCAACGTGGATGTTTGTGCCGCGGTCTTCACCCTTTGCGGCCCTATGTCGAGTCAGATGTTATATTTCGTTCCAGCTATGCAAAATTCGTCACCACTTAAGAGTTTTTGCTTATTTCTAATCAGCTTTCATGTCTTCTAGGATATTTTTTATACTGCAATAATACTACATTATTTAACACATTTGTTTCGGACAACAAACTTGATTGTTTTTATCTTTTCATCTTAAACTAACGTATGTGATATCAACCAGTTTTCAATGATTTTGAGGCGATATAAATTATTTTATGTTGCATTGAAACTATACATAGAACTAAATTGTAGGGCAAGGGGTTAACCCTCCGTATGCTATGCCGGAAAGACCGTCAATATGTACAGTTTTATTCCGATATAAGACGACGCTGTTTACTTAAAAATAAGAAGTTATTTGCTCGACACCCCTTAGTGGCAGAATGAGAGGGTATGTCATATTCTATCCTTTTCTTATCCTTACAGTTTGCTGTTACATTCGAAATACGGCGAATGGAGATCCCGAGCCATCGTCTTATATCGAAATAAAATTGTATTGGTTAATATCGGTGTGAGTCAGAAATTACCCTTATGCAGGGTGTTCGGTAATAGTTGGGGAAAAATTTAGAAGGTGAAGAATTGCGTTTTAAGCCTCCTTTTTAACTTATAATGTAAGAACCGTTTACTTTTGATTACGGAAAAAATGCACTCTGCGTAGTCGGTTCCTTTGTAGTCAGAGGTGTAAGAGAGTACTCAATTCTTATTCTATCGAGTATTGGCTTTGTGTTCTTCGATTGAATCCCGTTAGAAACGTCTTTACAGAAGTGAATAAAGGCTCGGAGAGACTCATTGTCAGTTTGAGCGATCGAAATCTTCAAACAGTTTAGGGTGCGGCGTAGAGGGTCGCGGAATGCGAGGGTTCCGACTCGTGTAAGAGGGTGCCGATTTGCGGCTAATTGATACTTAGCTGTTGGGGTAATTATCTTAAGCAAATACTGATAGAAAAATGTTCGATCTCCGAAAACTCCCTTCAGAACTGAGCAGAATGAACAAAATTACCTATGTTATTTAATCTGCTCAAAAAATCATCTAGCTTCCCTAGGAACGAACGAATAAAGAGTACTTCTCACCATTCTATAATTTTTGTCTTTTTCCCTGTATCTCAACCGTTTAAAAAATAATTAACATTCACCAATAGGGGTCCCGATGGCAAAGATTTCGTTAGAGTCCAGAAGGACTCCTCCAGCAGCTTTTGAATCTGGTTCTCGGCTGTCGCGTTGATCTAAAAGCCATTACCTCGGTTTCTCACCCATGGACCCTTTTTTTTCGTATCGCAGATGAGAGCTCCAAGTAAATCTTATCAAATTATCTCACCGTTCCGTCGCAGGCGTGTGTCTCTTTTCACACATACGTGCACACGCGCGCGCCCGACACGCACATATATCTAGAGGGAACCTTTGTCTTTCTCGGCTCGGAGGCTCCCATCCTTGATTAAGTTATGCCGCTCCTCCACCTCCTTAGGGAGAAACGTTTCCTATTAAGAGGCAGAGAACATCCCTCCGGCTAAATACCTCCTCGCAAAGACATCAAAGTTCCGTTACTGCTCATGAATTTTCCCTGGTGGGCGTTCCGCGTGAAACGGCTCCACGTGACGTTTGACAGAGGTAGGAAAGGGGTCACTCGTGCCGTTTCCCGTACCTCGACGAACCCCCGTGCCTCCTAATTCTTCGCGAGGCTCGCACCCGTCCCTCTCGCAGATGCCAAATGCCATGCCGGCGAGAAATTATTTCTGTCCGCAGGAAGGTGTGCTTGAAATAGTTCCTCTTTCAAATTCAAACGCTTCTTTTTGCACGGTGGCCAAACAACTTCAGGGTCAGCGTCTCGTCGAACACTTTTCATCACCTTCCGTGCAATTGTCAGGCGCCATACTCGAAAGAGTTAATTCGTTCACCTAATCAATACGAAGAATCAGCTTTATCGGTGTACTAATAAGGCTAGCTGATTCGTTGCTGGTGTCACGTCTGGTGGTCCACCCACCGACGATATCTAATGTATTTCAGTTTTTCCCTTGTGGAGGTACAACAAAAGTGGCCGTTAAAATTATTATTATTAAAATCATAAATATTGTATTAATGAATCACTATTCAATATTAGCACACTTGCTGGCAGGACTTCAAGAATCCGAAGTGTTCGTATACCTCGCTGATATAGTGATATATTCGAGTTCCACACAAGAGCATGAAATTAAATTCAATAAACTTATGGAACGATTACACATCGCACGATTAAAATTACAACCTGATAAGTGCGAATTTTTACGTCATGAAGTGACCTACTTAGGACACGTAATCAGTGAAAATGGTTTGAAACCAGATCCAAAGAAAATAGAAGCCGTCCAAGAATTTCCTAAAACAAAGAACGTAAAACGCATTAAACAATTTTTAAGATTGGCCGGATACTACCGAAGATTCATATCAAATTTCTCTGCAATAGCGAAACTACTTACCGACTTGTTAAAAAAGGATGTCACTTTCCAATGGAAAGAAATACAGGAAAAATCATTCGAAATCTTACGGGAGGCTCTTATAACCGAACCCATACTACAGTTTCCGGATTTTTCAAAATCATTTAACCTCACTACTGACGCATCCGGATATGCTATTGGAGGCATACTTAGCCAGGGGTCAATCGGAAAGGATCTCCCTATAGCATACGCCTCTCGACTGCTAAATGCAGCCGAACAGAAGTATTCTACCATAGAAAAAGAATGCCTTGCAATTATTTACCGTGTATCTCACTTTAGACCATACTTATTCGGCCGTACATTCAATATAATTACCGATCACAAACCGTTAATTTGGTTACATTCCATTAAAGATCCAACTTCTAGATTATGGAAATGGAAATTGAAATTATCGGAATACGAATATAAGATCCATTATAAACAAGGAAAAGCTAACACTAATGCCGACATTTTATCTCGCAACCCACCAGAAATACGTCTACCATTATACAAACACAGGAAATTAACTAGGAAAAGAATATTGTCTTCAACGTCGGAAGATTCGTTGTTACCCGATTCAAACAGTAACAAACCTCATGAAACAAGTAGCAAGAAAATTCAGAATCCAACATTATAAAACTACAGCCTATCATCCACAAGGCAATGGTTCAATTGAAAGATCGCATCATGTACCAATGGAATATTTAAAGCAATACGTGAATAATGCAACCAACTGGGATAATTGGTCAGATTTGGCCATGTTTTCATACAATACATCAGTGCACGAAGGAACGAGATTTTCCCCGCATGAATTAGGTTTCGGAAAAATTGATCGTGAACCGACGAGTAGTAATCCCGTAAAAGATAATCTGGAACCCACTTACGCGGATTAAAAAATCTAAACGCTGCAAAAACAAAATCAAAATATTATTACGATCAAAAAATAAATCCACAAAATTTGAAGGTAGCAGACCTAGTATATTTACTGAAGGAACCCTCCAAGGGTAAATTTAGTGACCAATATACAGGACCTCATAAAGTCAGAAATTCTGCCCAACCAAAACAAAAATCTTAGTTAAAGGTACTGCACGAACGGTACACCTAAACAAGCTAAAACTGGCACACAGTCGACAGACAAACAAACGCGACAAAAATAGAATGAACAAACAAACCAATTAAAACAAAAAAAAATATACATATAATCAATTTAACAGAAAATGCTGATACCAACAATATCCTACCAATACCAGCAAAGAAATCTGGGGGAGTTCTACGGACCAATGGATGGTGTAAGACCCAATGTCCATCAACAAACATATCGAAAGTTGATAAGAATGGCGTGTGTGATGGCACCATGGGATGGAACCATCTATACCATGGCTACAAACCGGGTATGCCGCACCTGCTACCTTAATATGGACGAAAAACAAGCCTGGTACCATGAAGAAGGAGGCTGGCACGTAATGTGCCAAATGCAAGCCGCCAGAGCGGCAACGAAGTGCTCCCAATGCGGGTCAACCATAGCGAAGTTAAGACCTGCATGGGAATGCACAGAATGCATAGAGGAGCACTTTGATCTATCCCAGACCAATGGTGGTGGATGGCTAGAGGAATTTGTTGCGACGCGACGTCGCGTCGTCAGGAGATGGTGACCGTACAAAAAAAAAATATTTTTCCTATACATACAATCGTTTATATATATTCTTTTTTTTTATTATGTACTATTATCATTACTTATTATCATTGTTACCGTTATTACCTTTTTTTTTACATATTATACTATATTATTACTATATTATATAAATATATGTATACTTTTTCTTTTATCTCTCATACAAATCATGAGTTGAAATTCATAAAACCCATACCCGACACCAGCAGTAATATGTCAGAATACTGCTTCAATTGTAAATCACATGTTCACAGCAGTATTACGAACACTATTACAAAGCGCATTAATAAGATAGTTTACTAACCTAACACATATTATGATACTTAACGGAAGAACGCTACATACATCCGCAATCCAGAACAGTATAAACGAATATATCGAACCAGTAACCGAGGAACAATGCAGAAGAATTCACCTATACGGTACCGTGTATATGGGTAAAGACATACACTTGACTGGTTTAAGAATCAACACTACGGAAACAAGAACTTTCATGTTGGCGGGGCATTTGAACATCAACGAAAGATGACAAGGGGCCAAGTTCTCAGACCCATATGGATCCTGGGACAACGTGATCGTGCAGGCCATTGCGAAAACAACTTTGCGAACCTCCTCAGTCCCAGTACAATTAGAGGCAAACAAAATAATGCTAAAATCAGGGTCCGTGTGCATTTTTCAGAGCGGAACCTGCTTGGATAATGACCACGGATGCACCTTTTGGAAGCCTTTTCCAATGTCCACTTGCAAATTCGAGCAATACGACATTTTGTACGAAGGATTAGCGTCAAAAATTACAGACAGCCTGGATCAAAAAGAATTTCCATCGGTATTCGCCTTGACCACAGGCGAGGTAACGTTCGCATTAACGAAATTGGGTGAAACATCAACATGCGGATACACCCTATTTCAAACTGAACATCCAAAATTGTTCATCCTGGAAACCACAAAGGGAAGGACATTTATTGAAGAAAGAAAAATGCTCGTAGAAAACCTCGATATCTTTACTTATATCAACTCGAAATTTGTTTACCTTGAAAAACACCTCAAGAATCAGATGAACAGTCTTTATAGGAATATACTTCTATAAAAATTAAATTTAGAAAAGCAGATATTAATCAATGCTTTAACTATAGCGACTCTAAAACCAAACGAATTCGCCCAGACTATAACAAAACAACCTGGGCACATGGCCTTAGTGGCCGGAGAAACGATACACATAATTAAATGCATCCCAGTCAACGTGAAGGTTCGCCACACAGCAGATTGCTTTAATGAGTTACCAGTCAGTCATGGAAACAAATCACAATTCTTGACGCCTGTAACTCATATTCTTACTAGCCATGGAACTCGCAGAGATTGCAGCCAGATACCACCAGTAGTGTACGAAATTGACCAAACATGGCATAGGCTAACGCCCAGACCTATAGAAATGCTACCTCCACAAACACTACAACCATTGAAAGAACCAAAATGTCATTATACTAACCCATCTAACTTGGCTACCAGTGGAATTTATACTCAAAAGGATCTCAATGACTTACGAGATCACGTCATGTTCCCCGCAGAAAAATCAGCTGTACTAAACTCAGTTGCCCGAGGTATGACAGGAAAAAGCATACCAACAAATTCAATCTCCATAATGAGCATGATGAACGAGGAAACACTGAACATAATAGCGGAAAGCGCAGCCAAGAGGTTCTGGAATGGATTTCTTACGTTTGGGTCTTTTAGCGCTGGAGTACTGGAGTGGCAATCTTCATCATCTTCAGTTTCATCAAAACAATCGCTAACACGATAATACATGGCTACCAGCTACCACACCAACTACCAACTACCAGCTACCACATTACAACCATTACACTCAGTATACGAATGTGGACTCGCATTGTGTGGAGCCACATGGAGTTCGCTGACACATCTCCTAGTACAACGAGCTGATAAGAGAAGAAATGTGACCATCCATTGGAATCGGCGACCAGAGCTGGGACCACCGAACTGTCCATTGGAATCGGCGGCCAGAGGTGGGACCACTGTAGTAAGACGACAACCGATTCACCAGCATAACTTTTGCAAGGAACCCTCCGATCCAGTCTCCATAAAACTTCCAACGTACGGTAAATTGTTAGACACGTTCAATCGTACCCGCGACAATTTGACGCCGCGAATACCCCCCTTGGCGTTTCGACATTGCCGCGGCAATTAGCTGCCTCGAAGCGAGCTCCCGTGTGTGACTGAGGTGGGGGCACCCACCGACACATGTAAATAGGCCCCCCTGCCGAATTGGAACGCGTTCCGTTGTTACCTCCTCTGCGAGCACACGCGAATTCTAACGTATATTAAAGCGATTATTGTTACGAACGGTCAACTCCCCAGTGAGAGACCAGTGCGGGCGAGTACGGTCTCCTCTGAGAGAATCACCAAGCTCAAACGAATTTTCCAGTTTATCATTAAACGAGACAGTGAAAAACCGCAGAAACCCGGTTTTGGAGAAAACAAAACAGTGAAGTCGAACAGTTATTTTTGCACCTGGTTCCGGTAATATCCTCGCGTCATTCCCTCATCACAATCCCGGCGTTTGTAGTTCCCGATTCCTCAAAAAAAGGATAGGGTCGGTGAAACAATTTTAAATAAAAACAAACTACAAGTATAAGACTATGTAAACTTCATATGTGCTATCCTAATTATTTTGAATAAATTATTTTTATTATTCAAACCCGGTTCAACAAACTTATTCAAACAAACCCTAACTTCGATTCGTCTAAAAATACACATAGAGAAAGTAAGGCAATTCGTTATTTTAACTATTCAGGGACGCCTGTGCACTGTACTGGTTGTCAGGAATATTTCCAAATTGATTAGCATTACTTTCAAGCATTACTGGTTCAATGTCTAGAGTTTGATGGTAGCTATATAGCCTGTCGGCCAGTCCAGGTCTCCAACAAATTATGATAGCATCTGTAACATCATACAACGTTGCTGCGTACAAAGAAACTGACAGAGACACGTCGTCTCTGAAGGGTTGAGGAAGTTCTTACAAACTAAGACTTCAGAGGATTAACAATTCAATAACATTCAATGGGATAACATTTTAGTAAAACTGTCCTGTTGTTTCTAGGCTCCTACACCTTGTCAAAAAGACTTCATTGTATCTAGCAGCCCCTTATGCACTACTAAATCCTTCAGCAATCAGCAGTCTTTGTGCTTGATTGGAACAGAACCTAAAGCATCTCCGCTAAGCCTGGATGATCTCCATTATGCTAGGGTCATTAAAACATGATGACAAAAATTTACTATATTTCTGAACCTTGCTAAGAAGAGATTTCATCTAGCCTGTGACATATTACTAAATCTTTGTCGGAATTATTGTTTTTTGAGATGCGCGTCAGGTATCGCGCAGACAATGCGACGAAAAAAACAAAGAAATTGCTTCGCATTTCTCACACGAGTATCCGGTTTCGTTCCAGATCACGGAAACGTACGCGTTCCTTCCCCGGGAGGCGGTAACACGATTTCTGTTGGGCTGCACGGAATGCCAACGACGCCCGCGGACCCCGAGCCCGACGAATATATCCAGCCAGGCGCAGACCAACGCCGCGACGCCGATAACGACGACGCCGACACCGTTGAGCCCGAACACGGCCGGAGGTCTAACGACGGGGACGACGACGTCGCAGAGCGGCTCGAAGTCGCGGGATGGGGGACATCACGCCGGCGAGAGCAAGAGCCTGTATAGTTACAGGCATCAAAAGCATCACAAGGGGAGCTCCACCGGTACGACGACGGCGGCGACAACGACGGCAGCGACGACGACGACGGTGACGGAGAAGCAAACGGTGGAGAAGGAGAAAGAGGAGAAGTACAATCCCCTGAGTATCACGAATTTGCTGAAGAAGGAGCCCGTCACCGGCAGCTTTTTGCCGAGCGCCGCGGAGACCCTGCCCGAGTCCAGGCGAACCCCCGAGTCGGACCGGGCTAGCTCGAGAAGCTCAGCCTCGTCGAAGAGGAAAAGGATGTTGCCAGAGGGCCGGACACCGTCCCCTCAGCCCAGCCAGCCGTTGCCAAGGCCGTGGAGCCCTGGACTCGACCCCAAGAACACGCCCATCGACTACAGTCTTCCCATCACTACCTCATACCTGAAGCATCAGCAGAGGCTACTGCAGGCGGAGAAAAACAAGGCCGCCGCGATTAAAGAGTCCGAGATGGAGCAGAAGATCACCATCCTACCCGCTGATGAGATTGACAGCGTGGAGCGGGACAGATACTCACCGGCGACCGGGCTGATCGATACCAATCTGAACCTATTGGCCACCATTCAGCACCTGCACTGCCAAGTGATGCTGGCCCTCACCGAGAGGCTCCGACCCTCTATCACGATGCCAAGCCCCTTGGTCCTGCCCACGGCCGCCAACATACTCACCAGCGGCATGATGATTGGCTCCGAGGTGTCGGTACAGACCGGCGAGCATCACACGTGAGGACGTCGCGGACGCCTGTAAGAACACTACCAGAAGGACCAAATGATCAAGACTCTGCGTTGGCTGATTAACTCCTCCTTTGAATGCTCCACTGACTGCCCTCATTGGACACTCTGAATCGTGCCGGGCAGACACAGTGATGGTAAAGCTGATCGTCATAGTTGTTACAAAGAGACTTTTCACAGCGACAGCTTTCCCATTGTGATTTAGGGGACGGAGTTAGAGCACAGTAGCGACGTCGAACTTGTAAAAGTTGTGAAACACTGTGGGGATTTTTGGTCTCCCTTAGCGGCACCTTTCATTTCGCTGGTCGATGAGTCGTTATGATTGCCAACCCCGAATCGATTTAAGGTTTATTTATCGCCTGGTGGTGACTGCGGACGACGAATCAATATCAAAAACGTATTTAATCCGTGTAAATGTAGATATTTAATCAATTGTACCCGGCGTCTGGGATCATTCGAATTCAGGGCTCTCTCCAAATAATAGAATCCTTAAGGCTTCATCGGGAAAATGATCCGACGTAGTCTCGGCTAGGAAAAACTTGTCCGCAGTCTCCGAGGGCAACGCTAATGCGGCTAATATCCGGTCCGACCCGCCATTCGAACTATCGGATAACCCGATCATCTATTAAACCGGATAAGATCAATTACTTTGCCGGGCGTTCCAGCGACAACGTCACTTAAACTGGACTGGGTCGGATCGGATCGGATCGGATCGGTTCGGATCGGTTCGGCTCGGCTCGGCTCGGCTCGGCACGACTCGACTCGGCTCGTTCCGTTTCGTGTTCCCGATATAGGCGAACGAAACGCGACGAATTATTCGTGAGCCTGTCAAAATATGGGTCGGACCCGTCGCATGTCACCGATTTCCACGGGCCACCGCAAGTCGAATCCGGTTGCTGATCGGAAGCGGACGCGCGGTATTTAAAGATCCGGCTCCCGAGGATCCGAAACGGACGGCGAATTCGACAGGGATGATTGCGCGGCGAGGACAGCTTCTGAATATTTAACGATTGGCGAAGATTGTCGTCGCTGATCACCCGCCGGCCATTCCAGTCAGCTGCCTGTCGGCTCGCAAGTCACCGGTCCCGCTCTACCGATTTCGGGTAAACGCCGATCGAGATTTAGTCGGCGGCCACCACCCCCGTTTATTTCCGATCGACCGTGAAACATTTTCGTCCGTCGGATCGTCGCTCGGATTATCGGTTGCGAATCAAGTATTTAAGGAACGTTTCGATTATTAGTCTGTCGTACGATCTTCTTTCAATAAATTATGTCTTATTTACGGTCATACTGATTTGTTCGTTTGACGAGGAAATTTTTATGATTTTCCGATCACCAAGTTATTGCAGTGTTTACGAATAACGATATTGAGTCTGTGAATGTTCAAATGTTTTGCAAGACTTGGGTGGTTTTAGTTGGAGGAATGGATAATTAAAATAAACAATTATTATTTTACTGTACCGAAAACAACAATAGAAACCTTGTTTTTTCGAAAATTTGTTTATCTATGAAGATACTGTAACGAGAACGTGAAAACATTATCCTCTTATCCTTCATTTTTGAATATGATATTGGCATCGTTTAAGGAATTTATGAAACAATTAATTTCTTAAATTATAAAGCCGGTGGTGATTCTATATGTACAAATAAGTCGAAAAAAAGGAATAATATTTTCTCGTTTGGCGACTTGTTTTTGAGAAAATCGAGTTTGAAAATGCAAAGAATATATGATATGAATTGTCTGGCGCGTCTGATCATGGCCAACCAATTCTACTTCCTGCTTGTATTGCTCATAACGTATTCAGTACAACTGAAGTAGTACACTTTTAAATAAGGAAAACAAAATCAAGCCCCATGGGTAAGCTGATCCGTAATACGGCGAAAGCCAGTCCCGAGCCTTCGCCTTATATCGGAAGAAAACTGTAATCTTCTCAGTGAACAGCCAGAAAGCATGTGACTCAACTGTGTTGCTTTATGAATTACATTTGCATTCGTTCCGAATACCACCTTATGAGACGCGGATAAAAGTAAAGCACGCAAACACGGATCTTTAAATTCGATTTTCTCGAAAACGAGACGTCAAACAAAAAAATGTTATTCTGTTTTTTTGACTTGTTTTTACATGTAGAATGCCGGCCACATGGTTTATAATAATGTTTTCTGAATATCTTGTCAGAGATTACAAATTCAATCAACATCGTAAATGATTTTTTAACAACTTTCCTTCTCATGAGAATTTCCTTGTTTGAGTTTCAATGTTCCTACGTTTGGTTCCAATTTCAACAGCGGTACTAGTGGTGGACTGTACGCATAATTACAGTTAGTGACGTAAGGGTTCTGACAACACTGTCTTAACACGTTTGCTACCAAGGATTATAGCACACCTATGCATTGTTTGCAGTTCCGAGTGTGAAATTTTATATTTTAAACATATTCTTTGAAGTATAATTTCCACTGATTTAGTACAAGACAAATTGTGAAATGAAATGTTTCAGTAGCTGATGATGTTTAATGTTCAAAAACAATAAAATATTCCTCCCTAAGTTTAATTATTCTATAAAGTAAACTATATTTTATCAAAATTCGCTAATAATATAAAAATCTGAATGACATTTCCAAAGCATTTTGTAAACTACAATTTATTTACCAATTTAAACATCAATTTCAAGGAACATTTTCCTAACAAATTAACATTTATCATTTTCGTTGATGAATGAAGTCATTTAATTGTTCCAGTTGCACTCCGCATGTGATTGTCAACTTTGCTCGAATTTCTGAAGAGATGTGAAAGGAGCTGACTGTACTATTTTTATTTTGTGACGTTCAAGCCGGTCGAAAACTGAGCATGATCTCGTACTATTATCAAGTTAGGCGAGGGTAGCGAACGTGTTACCGTTTGAGGACGTATGGATATCGTTTCCAAGGAACTGGGAGTCCGTTTACCACGAATGTTGTTGTGTATACCAAAGGCGAAACTCTCGCGACGACCATTTTCTTGGAATTTGACCGAATTGTTTTGTCGATGTTGGAACTACCATCGAGGACGGGGGTGGATCGCGGGGGTGTGACCCACCGTCGCCGTCGTTTTCAAGCGACGCTAAACTTTTTCGTATTTGACCGTGTAGTCTAGCCTTGTGTATGATATTAAATGCCTAGAAGGTAGTGATTTTTCCGTGTATCATATTAGCTTGTCGTTAACCGGTGAACCTCGAGTACAACAAAGACAGGTACAATAGGGCCTTACGACGAGTACGCACGGACGGACCCGTTTCGTGCAGGGAGTTCGATAATCGTCATAAACAAAAGTAGCCGCAAGAGGACACGCGCGAGAGGATACTCGGAAGTGTTTGATAGCACCGGATCTAATATTATTTTGTATATAATCGTTGTATCATAGCGCAGTTAGTTGTTAAGGGTGAGAACGCGCGACTGTATTATTATGAGTAATTATTGCTAATTATTATTATTACCGTGACAGTTATCATCCTTATAACTATGATTATTATTATTATTATTATTATTATTATTAATTATTATTTTATTATATTTAAATTGCACATGAACCAGATGGGAAAATATATGAGATCACTAAAATCCGAACTGTTGGCGTCTTATTTTACCACACCCATACCCGGAGCACGAGTTTTTCGATTTTTGTTTCGTCGCAAGTACCAATAAATTAAAAAAGAATCAAAGCTTTTTATATATTTTAATATGAATGAGATTTTTTTGAGATGAGAATTTTTTTTTGTTACAATGCGTATTAATTTCAATGGAAAAAATATTGTTAAATTAACATAATACTGTTGAATTATCTTTTATTATTACTATTATTACCGAAAATATATATACCGAACTAATTCAATTATTACTAGATTGTGAATCATTATTCAATTATGTCATATGCAAATGAGGAAGATATAAGAAAACATGTATATTAACCAAAAGTATTAAAATATTTATTCCATTTTTACCACAAGATATATTTTAATCACTAAAGGAATGCTTTCCCTTTTTTTGTGGAATATATTTGAATTATATGTGACGTATAATAAAATAAGAAGGGGAAGTACAAATACAATTATATAATTTTAATTAAATATAAAGTACAATTATATATATATATATATATATATATATATATATATATATATATTACTTAAAACGTAACAGTTACATGATATTAATATTAAATTAATTAATAAAGTTGGCTAGAAATCTCAAATTTGACTAAAAACATGAAAAATGTTGAAAATTTTGAGTAAGTTCATTATCTGTGACTTATTCAATTTATATTTTTTTTATCTTCACCCACCCTTTTGTGTTAACAATAATGGTGAAAGCTACAATAACCATCCCCATCAGCAAAAAGCATGCACAATCTAAAAGATAGAAGAATAACGATAGTCAAACTAATTTCATACACATTGTTATCTAAAATCATACAGTATGCAGCATAATATTCAGATATTTCATGACTGTCTTCTGCTAAATCGTTTCAATATCCCCTAAGGAGGATACGTTGCATATAATGATACATTTGAACATCGAAGACGACGAACGAAACAAACTAGCGGACATGTTAAAAATTAATATAAATGACATTCCCGCATCAACATCGCTGCAACACACTTCACTTTCGCGGGAAGATAAAAATTCGAAATGGCCTGTAATCAAGATACCGCGCCGCGGAAGACACACGCACGCAGTCGTTAGCGACCGAAGCAGTCGATGCGACTACAAACGTTTAAAGCACAAAAAATGAAGAAAGATAGAAAAGGGAAGAGAAGAAAGAGAAAATGGTTTGTATTTCCTCCTTAGCAGAGCTCCCTAATTAAACGGTTGAAAACGCTTGTCATACCTTTCACGTAGGAAGCAGCCGGGAGCAATGGTCTTCAATCAAGCCGACGGAACACCGTGCAGAAACCTTGCCGCACAAATCCCCCAATTACTCCCGTATAAAATCTTATCGCCATCGCCACTTACATTCCTTCTTAAACAGTCACACTCCTTGTAAAGAGAAAGCGAGAGAGAGAAAGCGAGAGAGAGAAAGCGAGAGAGAGAGAGAGAGAGAGAGAGAGAGAGAGAGAGAGAGAGAGAGAGAGAGAGAGAGAGAGAGAGAGAGAGAGAGAGAGAGAGAGAGAGAGAGAGAGAGGCCTCCATCTAAACTAGACCCCATTGCCCGATGGCGACACTTTAAAGAGGGCTGGGGGGGAGCCTGGCGAAGGGCGCGCTGGATAAAATAGGAGCTGAATATGCAAATCGGTGCCTCGCATCGGAACACGCGATATTCATCGTCCCCCGTCCTCTAGCCATCCGAGAGGAAGTAAAACGAGAAAGACTTAGGCGAGAGATCGGTTGATCTTCTGCCCTATGAACGGAACAATGAACGCAATTGACACTTCTGAGCGGCAGAGAGCGACAGCAGCGGGGGGTGGGGGGGGCAAGGGAAGGGGGTAGAGGACGTGGGTTGGTAGCCACGGCGCCTCGATGTACTTTAATATCGCGAACAAAGAGGACGGAATCATCGAGTCCCCTTTAACGAAGGAGAGGAGATGGCAGAGGCAAGTTACCTGTTCTCTCAATAAGGATCGTTTCTTCGAGGCACCATAGGTAATGCAGCCTTTACCCATCTGGCTGTTGCCAACGTTGTAGCGGCCTCGTTCCATCAACCGGTACCGTAGCCGTAGCCGTAGCCTCTCGTCTCACTCTCTAAGACTCTCCCCCTTTGCTCTCTGTTCCGCCACTCCCCCTGTCCTATCTTTATTCTTCTCTCCTCGCCACCTGTCTTCTCCGTTCGCTTCTATTCTCTCTTTCTCTCTTTCTCTCTCTCTCTCTCTCTCTCTCTCTCGCTCTCTCAATCTCTCGCTCTCTCGGCCTCTCCGTCTACCCTTAGGAAAACTCGCCTCCCTCTACCACGGTTCCAATAAGGCTGCCTCGCACCACGCTTTCCACCCTCTCTTTTTCCGCCTGTTACCGCTCTCTCGGCTCTCACTTTCTCTCCCCCCCCCTCCCCGCGACCAACCCCCCATCAAGCCCTCCTCTAGACCTCGTCCCACGACTCTCTGTCTACCCTCTAACACGCCCGAGATGCCCTCCCCCTTCGCCTCGGTGCCCCCCTCGTCGACAACGCGAGCCGAGACCTCGAGCTTTTGCCATGGCATTGTTGCTATCGATTCGCCCCTGGAAACGTGTTTTTCTTCGGATATTTCGTGGCTTTCCCCGGCTACGGCCACCTCTGCTCATCTGGAATAACGAGGATTCTAAGAAACCCTAGTGTCCCCTTGCCGCCCCACCCCTTCCGGTACCATGCCAGCCGCATGGCCACTCTCCCACACCCCCACACCTCCACACCCCCACCGAGATCGACCTTTCGGATTTCATTCGTGACAGGAAAATGTCATTGCTGTCTTGCACTCCGCTTCTTAAATCGGGCGAAATCGAAATAGTCTCCGGTTGCACGTCTTACGGGTTTATGATCGCTTTCGGGACGGCTTTCGGATCTCCGAGTTCTTTGAGCATCTCGGTTTCTGTTTTGATTCACGATTAGACTGTGGATCACTTTATGCCAAATAAAAATTGTCTCAAGCAATTACAAGAACAGGAAGGTTTTCTTTCGATATAAGACGATGATGTTTGTTCCGAAATAAGGAAATCTCTATCACCGCTTCATCTTTTGAAGCTGTCCGCTCGACACTGCTTACTGCCAGAACGAGAGGGTACGTCAATGAAAGATATTTCTGCGAGGCCGATCTTATGATCGAGAACAATCTCGAAGTACCCTCATCCGCAATACGTCGAAAGACGCCCCATCGTCTTATATCGAAAGAAAACTGTGTTGGGTTGTAACGTATGAAATCTCCGATTTCTAGGATTCATTTTAAATGTACACTGATTTGTTCATTGATTTCTTCTCTGTAAATAATATACCAGTAATTTATTTGATGCGTCTTTTATTTTATGTTGCAGTAATTTTTGCCATAAATGTCTATTCATGATACATTGAGAGATTTTCGTATTAATTATATTAAACTAATTTCAGTCTGTTAGAAATGAAATTGTGTGAAAATTATAGTTACATTTTTACTGAAATTATATCTGTCTGTGATCGGTCCAATAATGATAAAGAGTATAATTAATGCAATTTTTTTCATATTTTCAAATGATGAAATAAACAAATAAAATCACAAAGATTAGTATATTGTTTTTCATTTTTTGCAATCAACAGAATGTTTTTCATACAAAATGAAAGTAATTTGAATTTATTGTAAGGTACAGGAGCTACATAGTCCCTTATTTCCCTTTTTAATAATTTTAATGAGTTTAAAAGAATACAACAATTTCTTAAAATTTTCTAACCGTTGTTACTGTTTCGTATTCCATCTTCTAATTTTCGTCACAAACACTAATAAAATCTACTAATTATTATTTACAGAGGAATATCGACTAAAATACCGATTTTTAAGTAAGTGAAGCCAGTTCACTGTATTTTCACTGACATTTAATGGACGGTTTTGAAACGGGTGGTTTTGTGACTCGGTTAATTTTGCGTAGATTAAGTTCCAATCGTGTCAATCGGCGTGAAGCAGCTATTATATTCGATAGTTGCGGAGAAGCTCCTTCAGAAACAAGCTCGAGCCATTTCACTGCTTGTCCGATCGAGACTACTGATTTGTGCTCGATTATACAGGTTCTAAAAGCCATTGTGGAACTTGGAAAGTTTCTCGTTTGCCGCTGGCGACGCGATCGATTGGGAATAAGTATCGAAATTCGGCGGAGATTTCAATGAAAGGATAGATTTCCCTTGTCGAATCGTCACCTAACGCCCAATTAATACTGTCTCGTGCGAAATGATTTTCTGTGGAATGTATAATCGTTGAAATTCCTTTTTTCATTCATATATAAATCTGATGTGTGGCTTTACAGTTCTCAAATAATTGCGAAGGTGCATTACTGTTTAATTTATTTTTATAGAATTATTTTCTAATCAAATTATAGTTTTACAGTTATTATACTATACTATACTTTATCATAGGATTATGCTATATTATTTTTCTTAACTTTTTATTTTTCACAATTTTTCTTTTTCTCGTAATTCTCAATAATCTATTTAAACTAATGATTTTGAGTGCTTATCAAAATTTGCAGAATAGTAATTTCGGATGCTAAATATGTATACATATTTATAATGATACACTATAATATTAAATATATCTATAATACTGATTGTAAATTTCATTTAGGTTTCTTACAATTAAAAATTTCAGCGTATATATGATCTCGTAGTTGTTATAAAAAATGAAATATGAGTTGTTCTGACTAGTACATCTAATGTTAATAATAATTATTAAATATGTTATAAATATTTTATAAAAGTCATAATGAGCCACAAGCAAATTTTAACAACTACAACATTCTTTAGGGAAAAATGAAGCAGAATGTTTGCTAATGGTACAGTAATGTTTGTTAATGGAAACTTTTCCTTGTATTTGCGCCCTAGACTGACGAGACGGAATTCTGCAGAATTTCCGGAGTTCCGTAGAATTTTTTATGTCAATTAAAATTTGATTGTATTTGTTACTAATCAAATTTTAAAAGATTTCTTAAAACCGGGAAAAATGCCGCATGTCACAATTTATACATAAATTAAATAAATTACTGGTATTTCTTCTTCGTAATAATCTGCTCATAACTAAGTTTGTGTAAAACAAAATATCAAAAATTATATTTCATATTTTTATTTTACTAGAAACAGCACACTACTAAATACAAGTGATATACACGTGTGTACATCCAAGGGAAGGAAAATAAAGAAGAGATATAATAATTATTTCTTTCCCATTCAACACCATCTAGTACCTTTTTCCATCTATCGTCTTCAATCTCCAATAAATCTAATAAGAAGTCAGTGTACTAAATATCAGTATACTTATACATTAATACGAGTATTCATGTTAATATACTTTTCTGCAGATATACATGTATTTACAGGATCTCCATACAGCAATGTCATTTTTTCACTAAGATTTTTTGTTTCCCCACCCCATTATAAAATTGAGTCAGACTCGTGATGAATATTTGGAACAGAATTCATTAAACACGTTATTAATTGCAACTAAGCCAAATTAAATTCTATGTTTCTGTCATCAATATTTATCCATTACAGAAACTATAGCCACATAATATGTACCTGGATATCAGTTTCCTCTTTCTTCTAGAAGCTCTTGTAAAGGGTGTTTTTTAAGCCCGATAGAACTTTAAAGTTAAAAAAATAACATAAACAGTTAACTTTTGATGAAAAATCTTTTTTGTTGGTAAGACCAATTCATGGCATTAATATTTAAAAATGACTTCGGGCATATGGCCACCGCGACTGTTCTTGACGAAGCGCATTCTGTCAGTTCAATTTTGGGTTACTTTTTCGAGCATTGTCGGCCGTATGTCGCGAATGACACGAACAGTGTTGGCCTCCAAGTTGTCAATTGTTGCTGGTTTATCAGCATAAACCAGTAACTTCACGTAACCCCTCACGCGTGTAAACCAAGATATTCGCGCAAAACTTTCACATGGTGGACGGACAGAGGCCCAATTGCTGCGATCGACGACGAATCGATAAATTTGGATCCTCTTGCACACTTTCGTTTACAGCGGCAATATTTGCTTAAGTACGCACAGTGTGATCACGTGTTGGCGTTGTTACATCATGCAGAGAGTATGTGGTACGAAATCTATCCACAGTTCGGGGGATGGCTTGGTCCGATGGACGAGTATGTGCACCATAAAAATCACGAAGTCGTCTATAAGTCTCGCGAATCGACGACCGATTTTCATAGTAAATTTTGATAATTCTCGGTCGTTCCTCAAGCGTGAGTCTATTCATGATGATTTGCCAGACTATTCTCAACATAAATATCAACAAGAATTATCCCTATCGAAAGTTCTATCTAACTAACTAAGCTAAAAGAACACCCTTTACAACTGAACACGTCACTGATATACGACAGCTGAACGCGTCCGCTTCAGGCATAATGGAGATCCATCGCGGCAGAGATTAGGAGGCTCCGAAACTTTTCCGGAGATTTCAACGAATGGCTACACTTTCTCCGTGGGACGCGTATGTACTGCGCGGGATGCGTCGCAGCGGCTGTCCTGTTCCAGCAATTTTGAAACCGCGATCGTTCTCGTTACGACGGCCTTGGCTTCCATCAGTTCGGTCCTGCTACTAAGGGCATATTCTGGACTAGAACCTCGAAAAAAATCAATTTTCTCTGAATTTTCTTAAAGCACACGTCTTTACAAGATATGTCTACAAAAGTCTTTGTAAGAATAACGAAGTTAGGGATGTTTTAAGAACGCAGCTTGCACTGTATATACATTCTGGCACAGTAATGTTGGGACACTTTTAAAAATACACTTTTAAAATATTGGACCATATCACTTGGATATTTTTTTAAGTTAGAATAATTAGTTTAGGTAAAGAAGGAATTTAGAAAAAAATTGGAGTTTCAAAGAAAATGCTAAAAGTTGTGTTTTACCACGTTTAAAAAAAAATTATTTTAATTCATAATTAAACCCCCTAATTTCGTTAAAATATTCTTTAACCCATTTAATTGAAATATCAATTGAATATTACCCTTCCTAAAAATCAAATTCAAAAACAATAAAATATTCCACACTAAATTTAATTATTATACAAATTAAAATTTACTGTTTCATTAAAATTTAATAATAATATAGAAACCTAAATAAAATTTTAATTATATAGCTACCCTACTGATATTAAAATTTTCTATAAAATTATTTTAATTCGCAATTAACATTTAATTTCATTATAATATTGTCAAAAAAAGGGTTTATGTGGATTTTTCCAGGAACTATAACTCCTACGATTGTAAGTATTATGCCTTAAAAAAATTATGTTGTATAATCCAAATAATAGAAAATGTGTATTCAGTATCTCGGTACAATACTGATGTCTGGCATCTTTTGTAAATAGATTTACAAACATTTCTAAACGAGGCCTACAGAATCTCTATGTAGACCCGAAGACCCCCTTAATGGGGCAGTCTCACGTGAATGTTGCAAAAACAATTTTCCTGAATTTTTTTCGTACGTTATATTTTTTTTGGTAATTGATTTAGCTACTTTCCCGTCATACAGAATAATTTATTATACAATTTTAATTATGTATTTCCTCGCCCGCATTAAATGTATCTTGCTAGTCTAGATGATTAGAAATCTGGGGGTGGACTAAAACGAAAGTTAATTTTGAAAACTGGCAAAATGGCAAATTAAAATTGCATATTCCAAAATCTCATTATTTTTCGGTAATTTTCTAATAAAAATATGATAAATTCAACGTAAAGATGTAATTTTGGTATTGACAAGAGCTACTATTACGTGGAATAGCTTATAAAATTGGAGAGCAATCGACCATGTAGGTTTTGACGTTTTATCTGCTCCAGGTAAAAAAAGTACGTTTCGAGAGAAACGCGTTTAAAGTTTTGTAGCGACACCCAGAGTCGCCAAATTGAGACTTGTCCCCCCACTCTACCTTCCCCTACTACGACGCTATTCCCCTAAGCTTCGGCGCGGTCACGTGACTCATCTGGTACTGGCAGAGAGAGGGTAACTATTCTCCCTGAATTCGTGCTCCCTCCCCTCATCTGGCGATTGCGGCGACACCTCTACTTCATAGCATCGTTTTTCTGGTATCGTCATAATATAGTCATTTCAATGAATTTGAGCAGAAAATTTTGGAAAAATTATATTTAAGTTGCTTTTGAAAAATACAATAAAAATAATTTTGTCCCGTCTACACGAGACTCACTCCTTAAGGCGTCCCCGGACGGTGAGCATATTATCGGGGTTTAAGTGGCGTGACTCGATCGAACGGCGATTTAACATTTTTCCCCTCGCGCACGCGGGGCCGGTTCGCGACTCGTGCGTGACGTCCATTGTTCTTCGGGGAACTCTTCGTGGTCTCTGCGTCAGGCTGCCTCCGAGCGAAAAAAAGTAAATCACGAGCACGCTCGACAATACCGACGCCATTCATTCGTTCATCGCCGCCAATATCTATTAGACCGCGAAGATATTGAAATTTTCACACGATTCCATTGAAGCCCGATGCCATGTTGGTCTCTGCCGGTGATTCGCGTGTAACGCGATTGTGGTCCTGTTTCTTTGGCAAATACGAGGTTCTCTGACATCGAAGAAGCCGTCATTTATTATCATAAAGCGTGTGCTCTTGGTCTTCGTTCGATTTGAAGATTGAGTCCTGGAACTTTTTGTTGGAAGTGTCTATATGCGCATGCTATTCTAATAAACGACATATTTTACTAGACACACTTTATTTGACACAGTCTCCAGTGTTTCCGCGTATCCTGTATTTAATGTGTAAATAGATTTTATGTGGGACTGTACACGGTGTCAAGAAATGATATGTAAAAACCGTTACAGCGTGATTCTACACCTTCGGATTGGTAAAGATCTGTTAAAAAAGTTTTGTTGACAGACTTTCTCAAGGTCAAATTTTTAAAAATTTCGAAAAAATTGTTTCTGTATTAGATGAAACACCGAAATAAATTAACATTTAAATGTATTACGTATAGTAAAGCTATTTATATGTTTAGCTTTTAATAATTGATTTAGTGTTAATGTAGGTTAAAGATATTTCCAACGTATGAGAGAACGTAATCACATTTGGTTAAAAGATATAGTACTAGTCATTTGATAGTCCGGAGCGTTCTCTTGAATCCAAGACGCGTTTATTGATTACCTACCTCAGACTATAATTCGCAAATTCACTATCAAAATATTGTTAAATTCCTTTAATAATATTTTAACAGGAATGTAGTAAATTTGTTAATTAATTTTAAAAAGTTTCATATCAGTTATTGTATAAACAGTACAAGAATATTAACTTTATATTAATGATCTCGAGATGTAGTTTGTTCATGGTGACTGGGTATTAATGATTGTGTAATGTGTAAATATTTCTTTCTCAATAAATTCAATAGAAATGGTAAAATTCTGAAGAAAAAGTTAAATGCAAGTGTAACAAGATTACATGATTAATTAATGTAAATTAATTATTACATAAATTATGAAGCGGTATTATGATTAACAGTAAATATAACATTTATAAAATGACAAGTTAAATATTTGTATAACTAACAATCATTTGAAATAAATGTATATCATGGAATTTTGTAAAATTATATCTTTATGCTTCACATTTGCGCTTAATTAATGCTACGGTAGACAGCAAGTTTTGGATAACTCTACTATTCATAACATTGCACACGTGTCTCTCAAACATAGAATTTACAAAATTAGTTTTTTATGTGTCCCTTACGGTATATGTATAATACGAGACCCGTCTCATATTAGGAACTTCCTAGAGTCCCATATTGGGAAATAATAACATGACAAGTATTAAGTAGTTACAAGGGTACGACAAGGTAACCGAAAGTTACGAAAAGGTTTATTTCAAGATAAAAAGCTATGATATATGAAACTTCATTGCACGTAAAACTTTCGGTAACAGATCTTCAATATTTAATAATAAAGAACTATGAAATTATAAACTTCATTGCATGCACTATACAACAGTATTTATGAAAATATACACTTACCATTTTGGAAGTTATTCCTAACTTACTTAATCACTTTAAAAACCTTAACTCAAGACTTATCACTACAATACGTTCAAGAGTTTTCTATCGGAGATTAGATGAAGTCTTCGACTAGGCTACTTTACCCTATGGAGTTCAATATGCTAGTAAGAAGTTTCCTGCGAATATTTCGAGAACTTGTAATTTCTTTCATAAACGAAGGTCATATTCGTATTCGGCCAGCCGAAACAACTAGAATATAATAGTTACCAAATGCTTGAGGTAAAGTTCAAACCAAATTGAAAGTACCGCGGTACTTCGATATTGACACACGGTTTAAAAACTAGGGAATTGTAATCGCCGTGCCGGTAGGTAACGTGTCAACACGACTACTCGGAGCCATTCCGGCGACTAGCGTATTCCTGACCACCGAGTATATTTGCAGCTCGGAATCAGACGGAACTTCCGAGCACAAACTCCGGACAGAAGCTCAAAGCTAATGCACTCTCCGGGTGTAAATCTAGTTATTAACAAATATCCAGCCGGGTGCATATCGCGCAACTCTATTACCGGTGATCGAGGGGCATGGAGATCGGGACCGTGATCTGTCGCCAGATAGAGAGAAGAAGAGTGGATGAGAGGGTGATATAGGGTGAGAGGGTGAGAGAGGAGCAATGGTGACGGCGGTTTTAAAATTCCCACCGTAACGATACGACTCAAATCGCGTAAGAAAGGACAAGCTAGCCGAGCGGGACGCGGGGTAGTCAGGGGGTAAGGTCGCCGCCACCCCCGCCGGCCATTGTAATTCGTATCGCGAGTCGTGCGGGAAGATCTCTTATTTTCCCGTAGCATCCAGTATACCTACCTATATCCCGGCTAGTGTCTACCCTCGTTTCATCCTTCCTACCCTCCCACGCCGGTTTCCCCTTTCAGCCTCGTCGACGACGTCCGACTCCGCTCGCTTCTATCCTCTATGGAGGATAGCGCGCCGAGCTCTAGAATGTAAGGGATGATTTTGGAGATAGCTCGAGGGTCGCTCGGTACGTAGGAGTTGTAGGTTGGTAGGTGGGTGGTGGGTGGTTGGACGGGCGGATGGTCGGGTCGAGACGAGTAGCGTAGCGAGAGACCAGGGTTTGCGAGAGATGTAGCGAAAGTGCGACGAGGAGCCAGCCACGGGGGTAGAGGGAGCAAGAGACAGACATAGGAAAAGATGGAGGCGGGGGGAGAGAGAGAGAGAGAGAGAGAGAGAGAGAGAGAGAGAGAGAGAGAGAGAGAGAGAAAGAGAGAGAGAGAGAGTTGAGCTGGAATGAGAGACGGAGAAGGACGGAGGCAGGCGATGAGAGAGCGAGAGAGTAGAGAAAGAGAACGGGAGCAAAAGGGGGGTGGGAGAATATGGAGGAGGGTGTAGGTTTGCGAAACGGGGGCTGCCATTGGGATGCTTCGCCCGCGGGGTGGTTGAAAGGGTGCATGGAAGGGGGATGGAGGTGAGTCTGCAGAGTCTCAGGAGGGTGAGTTCGGCGCCGAGGTGTCGGCCTTTCTCTCTGCTTCCTCTATGTACGCTAGCTATGCCGTATGTACGCTATGTACGCCTAGCTTCGCGGCTGCCTTGTTTAAATCTAAATAAATAATTTCGGTCGTGCCTCGGCGTGACGTTGATCTCGCCGATCGGTGTGATGTTTCTCGGTTTAGGTAATGCGTGTCTTCGACACCGGCCGCGCTCGCTCCGCTCCACGCTCGGATAGACGGCCCCCGGGCCGCCTCGTTGCAACGTTAGTACTCGTGAAATATTAAACACGCGTGATTCTACCACCCCCGCATATCCTGCCACCGCTCAACGTCGAGCGCTTGATAGGACTACGCGCCGCCGCGCCGCGCCGTGCCGTGCCGTGCCGTGCCGCGAAGAATGCCGTTTCGAATCCGGAATTAACCGTTTGACTGTGAGCTGTCTGGCGACGATCGCTGAACCGCTCCGCTGTTTGATCCTGAACGTGGATAGGGTTATTTGCTTGCTTCGGTTGTCTGGTCGCTGAACTTCGCTAGTTTCATTTCGTTTCTGCTAAATCCGCTGATGCTGGTGCGTAGTAATACTGCTCCTGTCCCTGGGACATTATCAATCAATTTAACGTTAACCCTCGGTTGTAATTAGGGGTCTGCGTAACCCACAGTTTTACTTTGGAAACAGATATTAACGCTAAATCTACCTGTTTCAGATTTGTTAATATCAAAATTGTGCAAATTATAAAGACTCTTTAGTGAGAGATGATCGTATAAATTTTTTCAATCAAGCATCTATTGTAATGAAAATAGCGAAAGTCTTGTTATTTTCATCAAGCAACGCATGCCTGCCATTTTTAATACTCGATAGGATTTGTGTGAAAGAGATATTCGTTTACCTAGTAACTTTTTTTTTTAGAAGTGATGTCACCTCCTAACTTTTTTTATGAATACATATTCTATAATGTTCAATCAAACTATATCCCGAATTTTTTCTGGATGAATATTATTATTCTTGAACAGCAGTTGCTTGAAAATTGAATTCGGTCAAAAATTATAAATATAATATTTTCTAGCTTTGGTATGTACAGGTACAGTAGCACCCCGTATAACGAGATCAAAAAACTGTATAATAGGGTCATTGTTGCATTAGTCAGCCATCTTAAGTGTTGTTATTATTAGTATACTATTTTCTAAATGAATTATAATATGGGGACACAATTGTGAGTAATGGGCTAACCATTGTTGTCATTGAAATGTATAAGAGTTGTTTTCAGGAAGGCCAACTATTGGATAGGGGTTCAAATAATGCACATTTATGAACTGTATTTTATGTGACCGTAAATGTACGAAGAATTGTTTTCATCACTTTATACTGGGGCTATGGTAGATATACGTATAGTGCACTCAGTATACTGAAATTATTGGACATAGTGTTAGTAAAATGGTTAATAGTATTCGTACAGAAAAACTATCAAAATGGAACTTTTGAGAAAAGCATCTTTCTCCGATGGTTTCATTTTTGATTTTATTGTTTCTCTCACTATAGGTTTATGTACGGCTATCTTCATTTTAGAAAATTTTTAGAAAAATACGCTGGTGTACTCTGTACAGTCTGTATTTTGAAAAGCAGAAGGAACACATGATTTTTCGTCTTCGTGCAGTAGTAAAGTTTAACCCCTTGCGGGAGAAACATGTCGATGGAAATTGTAGTGAAAAGATTGCAGTGGAAAAGCAGAAGAAAATTACAATGAAGAATTCGAAGTAGAGATTGCTGAAGAATCAAATTTTACTTCATGTTATGAAAATTATTATATTTGTATTACGTTGCTGAAGCTGTTGAAAACTGCTGTACAGTTTTTTAGTCAACCAATTCACTTTGGTCGTAAATTATGGCTTATGAAAATTTTCAGAAAATGCTATAATATAAAGTTCTATAGAATTTAGTACGATTTGTATTTGTTCTGGATGTACAAAGGCCGTTCCCACGAAAAATAGAATTTTATTTCATTCCACTGTATTAAAATTTTAATAAATGTTTATAAAAATTGGAAATTGCATAAACATCCGCAGTCTAGTCGTCACAATTCTCTCGTCGACGCCAAGCTCGGTCCCTGTTGCTCTGTAACGTTCACTCTCCGTTTCCTAAACAGGAAGAAGGATCGTCGAAGGTGGGCTTAGCAAAATACTCCTCTTGCCTCTGTGTCCCACCGCAAGCCATTTTCCAGCTCACTCAGTACAACAGGTATTTGGGGAGAAAATATGTAAAAAGGGTAGTCCTCGAGGACATAGCTTTGCTTTTACAGCCGATGGAATGATTGCAGTCGAGAAAAATGGTCTAAATAAAATATAGTAAGCGGTATTTAATAACATACTAACATAAGCATAATAACTTCAGCGATGGTTTCCACAAAAGGTAACATCAGGACGAAATAACTTTTTGTATTTTGTGCATCTTATATTTAAAAACTGAAATTACTGATTCATCTCACATATTCAAACCATATAATGGTCAAAGATTTTTTTGTTACTCACTTCTGGTTAACTTTTTGTGAATGAAATAGCCACAAGTAATTGACAATAATATTAATTATAGTCGCTATAATATAGGTATTACTTAATAAACGTATGTATCAACTGGCTATAATTTGATAAACATATATGCCTCTTGTCCACAAATTCTACATTTATTTTTCTTTTTACTTTTTGTTCATCTCCAATTTGTTTCTATATTTTATCATATGCATTTATGCAGTCCTTATACGGGGTTTTCTATCAAACAAAAATCCTCAGTTGTTCTTTACGCCTTTATACTTCTAATTGTTTTTGTTTTATAGCACAGATGTTTAAATTTCCTTTATTTTGCCCAATGCTCGAGTTTACATTATTGTTAAAATTATAGCTATTATCGAAAAAAGTACTTGAAGTACACCGATGATTATAATACTTGTATATGTAATTACTTTGGATGCATCATAACATATGCATGACAGGATGGGGTGGACAGCTATTGCAACTATTATAATACAGACTAACAGACCATATCATCTTCGTTACCATCATCTGCTTCGCCAACAGTCTTTATTGGCAATATTTTATCTGTTCTATAAAATATAAAAAAAAGGTGTTGGATTCCTTAAATAATATAACAATAACAGGAAGCGACACAAAATTAATCCAACTTCTCTTATACAACACACAAGTCGTTACGTGCGAATATGTTAGGTAACAACACGTATATTTTAATTTTTAAGTTTGAATATATATTTCTTGTAAATTTGAATACGAATTTGTACATTAGTCTTTTTTTTAATCTATGAAATAAATTCCTTTCTTCTTTTGACTTTCAGAAAATATTAGACTGTTGCATATGAAATGTCCGATTTTAGAATGCAAATGTTATGTAACGTTTTGAACAAGAAATACGATCTACAGGTTCATTGTACATAATTTTAAGGTACAAAACTGATTTTTAAGATTGCACCATCATTTATTAATTAGAGATAGAACATTATGTGATGTTTAGTACAAATATTCGTCGATAGAAAAGAAGACTACTAAATTAAAATGATAATCTCATAAATGAAGAACGTGAACAACCAAAAAATTCAATTTCTATGGTGATAGAATCACGAAATTTGTAATCCATTGACACAGTACGTTGAGTGAGCAGGGCTTTTTATAAAAATAATTTATTACATTGACGTGTTGTTCGGTTCACAGTCACCGAGGTACTGCCCGTATGTATCTTGTTATAACATACCTTGGATGTCTTGGCAACAGCTATAGATTATAAACTATTACAGATCGGCCAGCCTGACAAAAGATCGTCCTCGATCTTACGTTACAACAAACACTCATAACTAGCAATAAACACTTACAACTAATATTAACGGTACACAATTCTAACAATTACAAACATAATATTTTTAACAACGATTACAGCACAATTATTACTAAAGAAAACACGCGCATTATTGTAATTATAGTACTACACTTATCGCACAGAATTGTCTCGTTACAAGTATGACATTTTCCACGACCGCATATTTTTTAGTTCTCAAACATCTTGATATTTCTTTTGCGTTTGTTGGAAACCATCTACGTCACCAACAACATATCGATCGTTACGAAGTTCCTTTATAATAACATATAAGAACCTTTAAACTTCGGAATTATAACTTTCTAGAAATACCAGGTGTATTATCGAAATTTCGTAGCATAGTCACCTATTTTATATTTCCAAGCTTTTTACCGATTATTATTGAAATATTTTACATTATAATTTTGACACGTAATAATTTTATCGGTTGCCCTAGTCCTCAATTCTATTAAATCTCTGTTATTATTATGAAAATTTTTATCTAAATGTTCCTTAATTTCATCACTCACATGAACTTTTTTATCAACACCAAATAATAAACGACTTGGTGTTTCACCTGTTCCTTTATTGACAGTATTGTTTAATGCATATTCCACCTCATTGAGTACTTTATACCAATGCTTTCCTTCATTAATGTCATCTATTTTACTTAACATTGGAGCTAATACTAAATTAATTCGTTCAACCTGGTCGTTAGCTTGCGGCGATCCAGTAGCATTTAATACATGTTTTACATTTTCGTTCTTCAAGAAATCAAAAAACTCTTGTAATGAAAAACATGAACCATGATCTGCTACAATTATACAAGGTTTGCTATAATTTACAAAATAATCACACTAACAAAATACAGTTTCTTTACTCGACGTAGTTTTAGTGTCATACAAACGAACATATTTAGTAAACGCATCCACACTCACAAAAATATACTTCTTCAACAAACACCTTTTATCAACTGGACCAAAATGATCAACGTGTAAACTAAAGAAAGGAACTTCTCCTTTTGGAATAGCATGCAATTCGCCTTCCACTTTACCCGAGGATGGCGAATAAGATAAATATATGAAACAATTCTTAATATGTAAATATACTTTTTTTTCTTACGTTTGGAAACCAATAACATGTCAAAATTGTATTTGTCGTTTTTTCAGCACCTAAATGACCCATTTGATCGTGATATTTAAATAAAATACTTTTTTTCTATTTCTTCTGGTACATATAATAACAATTCACCACCTTTTACCCGATAAATTAAACCGTTCCGCATTTCAAACAGCTGATGTACTGTTTTCTCGAACTTTTTCATTAATTCTTTAATAATTTTATCTTGAGACTGACAGATTGCTAAGACCTATTCGAATGAATTGTCTTCAATAACCAGAATTCCACCAGATCGACTAAGAGCATCAATATGTTTCATTCGTTTTTTATAAAGTCATTTTTTAAATTGACGTGTTGTTCGGTTTACAGTCAGAGAGGTAATGCCCGTATGTATCTTGTTATAACATATCTAGGATATCTTTGCAACAGCTATGGATTATAAACTATGTATTACAAGTAGATTGATGTTTACCAGCAGCGGATCTAGGCATAGGCTTTATGGGCTGCAGTTCAGGGTCCCGTTCAGTCAAAAGAATTTAAATTAAAAACCAAAAAAAAAAGTATATTATATAAAAGTGTTTGCTACTTGAGTTAACTTGGGTTAATCGGGTAGGCCCCCAAAAAGTGTTAGCCCAGGGCCCCAAAATTAACGGTCCGCCGCTGATGCTTGATCCGTAAGATTATTCAGAAGAAGGTTACCATTACTGTTAGCAATCGGATATTTCGTATGCAACAACCTAATCATTTCTGAAAGGCACGATGATCTCGAGTAATCAGCGTAAAGCCACAGCAACTGGCAATCAGCGTGATCTTTGATGATCCAGAGAAGGAGGAAGGCGTGTAGGATCGAAACTGGTGGAAGCGAATTTGGTCAGGGTAAAAATCAGTTTAACATCCCTTTCGCGTTACTTGGCACAATGCAACGATAGAAAAGGCAGACGTGGCCAGCAAGATAACAGGGTCAGGGAGTAGCAAACGGGTTGGGTGGGAGCGAGAAGGGAAACCGTTGAGAGAGGAAACGGAATGGGGTTACTAATTCCCGAATAATGAAGGGATGAATCGCTAACCCCTCTCCGGGACGATAAAGGGGTCGCCGCCGTTTGGTGCACGCTGTCGGAGTTTTACTGTGTTTTTTCAACCACATGTCACGCATTAACCGAAACAATGTGGCTGAAATGAATGGTCCTTTGCCCGGGTAAGGGCTCCACCGTTGTTAAAACGCCCCGGTATTTGTCACGCGTTTGTTTCCCAAGGATTCGTGCTTTTCTTACTGTTCACGGTCTCATCCCTGCTTTGCATTTTCCCGCGCGCGCGCGCGTGCCGAGGGTGGAATTTTTGATGAAGTCCGACGGGAACAATTTGCGACGTGTCCTCGGCCGCTTTTTGTCGGTGAGTAATGGCTCCTTTAACGGCTTCTTCCGTTTTTTCTTCTCGCAAGTTAATCCAATAAATAGAGAATTTGCTGTCACTGTCTAAGAATTGGTTCTCGCGAGACCAACAATAGGTCCTTTCATTTTATAAAGAATTTTCAGCTGAATAAAATCAGCCATTGATCATTGCTCGGTGTATGAGCTATGAGCTTTTATTAGTCTGATATTTATCTTTATTGTTTTATTAAATAGAATGTATTGTAAAATGAAAAGGAAGTTAGGTATTATCGATTTCTCTCATTTTATTATTAGACTGCGGATTTTTATGCAAAATAAAAATTGGCTGCATTGTTTACAAAATACAAGAGTTACGTAGACGTTAATTTCCTTTTTCATAACTTTAGTCAGTTGAAAATAATACAACAGTATATTTTAATCTTTTAAATGGTGTTACCGTTTTACATTTGATCTATTCTTTTTTGATATAAATACATAAAACCCACATTCTACTTATTATCGTTGTACGTGCATACATATGTATGTGTCTCTTGTATGCATCGATTTCAGAATTTAGAAAAATCTAAAAAATAAATATTTTGTAATTATAAGTGAATTTTAAGAAACAGAATTTAAATAAAAATGTATGTTTCCTTTTAATAAATTTAATAAATTGAAGAAAGTGTAACAATGGGCATACATTTTTCTAATGCGTTGAGAGTTTTGTATTTTACCCATTCATTTTTTACCCAAATACATATAAGATACATAATTTAACAAATTACTTAAAATATGCAAGCAGTTCATAAATGATAATGTGAAACTAATTTCTTCGTATACACAGAAAGTTAATAGTAATATTTCATTTATGAAAATGTTCAGAACAGAAGCTTTTCTTTTTAAGCTGATTTTCTCTGTTTCCAAGTTAGAGTTTGATGAGCTTCCTTTACAATGTTTATTCTTTACTAATGAATGTTCCAGGTGACGAAACGTCTGAGTTTTTTGTGAAAGAAAATGTAGGTGCAGCGTGTAATTATTCCACAACCAGCTAAAGAATAAATTACATCTACAAGAGTATTCTTTGTAATAGGCGAAAAGGTAAATTTTTGGAGGCCAATTTGAATTTCGTGGATGCATTCTCAATGCATAACAAGAACGCATAAATTTGCTTGAATTATATTGACTGAATAACCAAAGAACGAGTTAGGGAATAATGAATTCGACTCAATTTGCACATGTTAGAATACAATATTCAGCAAACAAACTTAAATAACAGAAACAAATTATTGAAGAAAGTGGCCATTCGTCATAATGGAATATTTAGTAATTGTCAATGCTGAAGCGGAGTGAAGATTCTTGTATGAAATTTCATTTTCACATAACCTCAAGCAATTTATTTATTAAAATTGTTACACTCGTGTTCAAAAGTGACTATGTATTTCAATTTTTATTTCAATCAATCCAATAGTTCGGCCAGTTAGATTATTCTTGAAATTAGTGTTGTTATATCTTTTTGCTATAAAGTTATATTTACTTAAATATGTAAATTATAATGCATAATGAACAGTATCCTAATATGAAGTAGTAGATTCAACGAAAAATTGGCACAATACATTGACGTTTTAACTTTTATTTCAACTAATTCGCTATTGCGTTCAGTTAAATGTTATTACTATGACCTCATATTTACTTAAGAATGTAAATTATAATGCTTAACGTACAATAAATTTCTTCAATTGAACAATAAAATAAATTATAATGCTTAATGAACAATGTTCTAGTATGAAGTAGTAAATTCAGTGGTCAATTTATACAAAAAGGACATTCTTGTCTTCACAAGTGACAAAAATGTCTAATATTATACTTGCACTAAATATTTAAAATTTTATTACACGTATAGTGTACAACTATGTATATAATAATCCTAGAGAATTTCACCGTAAAATTATTCGAACAATTAAATGGGTATCTTTTGAAACATTCTCTAACGTTGTAATCTAATATTAATTCCAAAATCTGAAAAACCAGATGTTTCGAAAATAATGAATTCATCAAAGGTATGTTTTTTCTCACAAGTACCATTAACCCCGTCTTTACATACACAACCCTTAAACACCCCGTGTGCACGAAGGCGTTGAAAAATTTAGGTGATCCCCGTATTATTTGCGGCTATTGTGGAACGGGGTACACGAGTATTGTTTAAAATGTTTACTCTTGAGTGACACAAGCTTTTTTCAAACTGTCCCCCACGGAATACGTTTAATCAAACGCGACCTTTTTTCGAAGTAACTTTTGCCGGGCCGAGTGGATTCCGCGAGGACTGTTTGCACGGGGCTTTATTCTTCTTCCTCGGGGGTTTCCATCCCTCTAGGCTCGTGCTCTCGACGCCTACTTATATTGTTATGTAATTTATCTTGGCTACCCCTTGTGCGGAGGAATGCTCGCCCTTGGACCGCGGTATTAGCGACACCAGAGGGTGTCTTTACTTTTCACTTTTGCTAATTTCACTTCGCCCGCCGGCACGATGGGGTATGATATACATAGGGCGCCATTGAATCTGTGGTACAAGATGGTGGGGGACGGTTCTCTTCCAAAGATTTATCCGTAAATTTGAAATCAATTTTTTTCCACCAGCCACCACTTCCCAAGAAATCGCACAAAATTCTGGTAATCCCAACACAACCATTTCCTTTTAAATCTTGCAGATTTATAAAGAACATATCTCTCTCTCTCTCTCTCTTTCTCTCTCTCTTTCTCTCCCACAAGTCATAAATAAACTGCGGATTTGATGCATTTATGGGAAAAAAAAAATGAGTAGGAAAAATTTACAACAGTAGAAAGATTAAAAGAGATTAAGGATATCAATGTATTACTCTACACTTATTAAAATTATTGAAAAAAGTTGCTGTCTTGCAATTATTTACTAATCAGTATATAAAAATTTAATGGTCTATAGCCAGTGATTATACTTCATGATTTCAGTCAGCAATATTCTTAATTATTGTTATGTGAAGAACACTTCAAATAATTTTACTGTGTACAACAAACTGATAAATTTTCATTATAACAATTTTTATGCATTTCATATAGACTGCAATAGACATGGAAAAATAAGAATATATATATTTTATTAAATGGCTCTTTATATCCTGAGAAATAAAAAATAAAAATTTTTGTGTAATAATAATAGAATTTAATGATCAGTATGTAACGCAGTAAGTTGCTAAACAAGTTGTAGCAACTTCAAACCAACTTTATTAATTTTTTTGGTATTTTAAAACAACGTATACTTTTTTTTCAACCATGGAATATTGTTTTATTTGTCTTACAACAAGTAGTTGCATGTATTTGTTTTGCTCACACCTGAAGATTGTTAATTGTTTTATGTTCCTGTTGACTCAAAACAGTGTTTTACATGAAAAGAAGCTACTGAAGAGCTTCAGAGACTTTCATTTATGTCTTACATATGTTAAAGCGTTTACAATACCATACTGTGAGGAAACCATATTTATAAGACACGAAGCCATACTTTTCCTGGTTCGTGAGTTTCTTTTTTACTTTGTCGATATAGAATTTTTCTCAATGGTATTCTTCTATTTCCGGAAGAGCGATATGACAAAACAATTCTTTAATTGTTTTTTATGCGAGATTAACGCATTATACATTATACATTGGTACTGAATAAACTTTTGGTATAGTGGTTAAACAGTACCAAAAATCATCGTCATACCTAGTATTAACTGCTACTTAATTTAAAACAAAAAAGTTCATATTTTTATTAATATTATTCTTCCTTACATCAGTATTATATTTCATATTGAGAAGAGCCTTATATTAACTTAAAAAGAAAGAACAATGGAAGTGAAAATTATTCAAGATTAATTAGTTATTATTAGTTTCGCATTAAATGTGGCATTAAATAATATATCAATTAATTTTAATAAAATGGTATTGTGGTTGTAGGACAAGAAATCTCGTTTTTTCTTTTTTTTTTAAATTAGGTTCGTATTGGAAAATGTAGATGCATGTTTCAAAGCAACAAAGGCTGTCGATTTTTTTAGGAAAGGGTTATTGGATTTCACAAAATTGGGCGAAGATAGAATTTGTTAAAAATTCTAACAAAATATATTAGAAAATTGTTAGAATATTTATTGTAAGCTTTTGGAATTATTAGCTAAAAGTAAAGATAGAATTTATTAAAAATTCTAATTAGAAAATTGTTAAAATATTAATTGTAAACATATTGAATTATTAGACTCAAAGTAAAGTAATTAAGTGTATTGAAGCAATGTAATGATTTGAATTCACTGTTCAAGAACATTTTTGATTTCCGAGATTCTTGAAAGGAATCTGAAATTGAATTTATGAATGAAGTATGTATTCGTGGTCGTAGCCATTTTAATTTTTATTCTTTGATTCCGTTCTTGTTTTTCATGTGTCTTATTTTGCATTCTACGACAAGCACGTAGAAAACTTTTCTAGTATAATTACCAGCTACTCGCTGTACAAGTACATAGCTTGAACTCAAAATTCTACCTTAATTTGGCTTTTTGCATTAGCTACCGCGAGCATCTAGTGTGCATGTCTCTTATGAATATTTAGTAGACACGGCGGTGTACTAAAAATTCTCATCCAACTTTTACCTTAACAACAGAATACAATTAAATACATCCATTAGACGTGTAGATTTAGAATTAATAGACTTTCGAGTATTGTTCGTAAATAATCAGATATTAACACTAAATTGCACGAAGAAAATACAAAAAGAAACGTATGGAAGTGAATGAAGCAATTGTTTCTAAATTCCTGCAACTACACTATGAATCCCTATGCATTTCAAAATTTTGAAAAACTGTAAAAGTAAAATTTTTAATAATATTGCTCGGGAATATATATTTATAGTTATCTACATTCTCACGAAAATTGTGAAAATGAGAATTTCCATAAACATTTGTGTACTTTTGTTTAATATAATTTAGTGAGAAATGTAAATCGGAGCACTGTGCTCAGGATGCTTTCACATAACAGTTTTTAGCCCCGTAGAAAAAAATGTGAAGGTGCAAAACAGATTTTGTTTTTATATAAAATCAATACATTTCATGCGATAGATTCTAGATGTTTTTCCCCTCTGTTTTTCAGATCTTTTGTGCCCAGTGGTATCGATTTCTGCCATTTGTCCACGTACTCCCACTTACACCCACTTACGCCGATTTAATAGTGAAAAAAAATTATTTTGTTCCATTGCAAATTTTATGGCATAATCATTTCTTAATCGGGTTAGTTTTTATAAATGTTTTAACGGTTTGGGTTGAGATAAAAAATGAATTAAAAAATTTGGTCTGCAGTCTTGACGGTTAAGGTCGAGATAAAAAATTAATAAAAAATTGGATCTGCAGTTATCAAATCTTGGAAAAGTAAAAAATAGTGGTCCAGTAGTTTGTTCTACTCGATGGTGAGCGTGATGTGGGCCGAATGGCAAGAGTCATCGGAGCACTTTGTGTGTTTGTGTGTGTGTGCGTGAGTGTGTACTCGACACTAACCAAACCTTCCCTCTTCACATTTTTCTCGCCGCGGGCAGGGGAATCTATATCTACGCACCATCCACTCTCAAGTTACCATCTCGACTTTCCTCTACCTCAGCTGGTTCCTTCGCATTTTTCCCCTTAGATTTTGCTTTCCACGGAATAACCCTGTCTTCAGTGATAATGCGTATGGGGATTCAAGCTGACGCGCAAACTACACCATTCTTAAAGGCTGTTCAATATATTTTAAACCTATCCCCTAGTTCCCTCGAAAATACTAATCTTCGCGCTCAAAAATTTGTTTTCAGATTCTCGATATTCGACTTTAGATCATATATTATTATTCTTTATTGGACAAAAAAGTTTTTAATTATTTTTTTACGAAACTTGCATCACTATATTTGTGACATTTTTCTGATTCAAATGAAATGTAACATGACGCAATTCGGAGTACGTATGCTTGTTTAATTCACGATTTTGTGGAACCTCGATTAACCGAGCCGACATGTGAATTCTTTATTGTGCGAATACATACAGGGTGTTAGAAAAGGCTGGCAACGGTCGAATATCTAAAAAAAAGCATTTTAGAGAAAAATGGTTCAGACATGTATTTATGGTTTCGCAAGAGCTATTAGGTGGTGCCATTGGTTTGACCTTGAAGAGTCATTTGAAGGTCACGTGAAGGTCACCCCAATTTTTTTAAATGGCACCCCCCATTTTTTATTACATATTCTTGTAGCTGAACTCAAGAGCTTTCCAAAACACTATAATAAAATGTTTTTTCATTAATTATTTTTCGAGTTATAAGGCTTCAAAGGTACAATACCGCCGGCATTAGCGTTAACCGAGATGTACCACGTGGAGGTTGCACGGTCGGATTTACATCTCTTGTGTGTGCAAACCATAAATACATGTCTGAACCATTTTTCTCTAAAATGCTTTTTTTTAGATATTCGACCGTTGCCAGACTTTTCTAACACCCTGTATATTTTACATGTAAATAGGTCACTTTGAAATGATTCATTGTACAAATCATTGAAGAATTAGTCTAACACTGTAGTTCGGATAATCGACGTTATACTGCTTCGTGGATTAAACAAGGAAATATGCTTCGAATTATATCATGTTTGGTCTCATTTTTATCAGAGAAACGTCACGAATGTGTTGGCAAATGAGTCGTAAACAAAATGATAAAATTATATTACGATTATTTTATTTAATGACGATTATACCCCTGAGACAAATATTTATTCACACTGGTCATATAGTTATAAAAATCCTACGAGACTAAATTCGATCCTGATATTATTATGTGGGAGTATGTATCAGTCACGCGTAAGACTCCGTAGTTTAGTAGGCTAGTGTTTGTTGAGTCTACTTAGGCAAATATTTTAGGAATACTGTGACACACTTTTTTAAGAAAACCGTAATTGTTCAGTGTATGCTCCTAACTGGCAGACTATTTTATCCTCAAAATCTCTAAACGCTAATACATAAAACTGTTCAAAGTATGCAGTCTACGATTAAAATTAACTTACAGTATATTCAGTGGACGGTTTATCAAACGCATCGGTCATCGAACCTTTTTGTTTCGGCGGCGGGTCCCATAAACCGGCGAAATTTGTACGGGCCGGTATTCGCGCGACTTTTTGTCCCATTAGTAACTTCGAGACACCCCGTAAATCAGCGCGCAACAGTATTGAAGCCGAGGAAGCTCGCCGGAAATGTAAGAACAGCGCGCGGAGGCACGAAAGGATCGAAACAATTATCCCCGACAGTTTTCGCGTGAGCGGGTAAGAGTCGCGGGGATGGGATAGGTCGGAGGGAAGAGGAAGAGACCGCGATGGGAGGAGCGAAAGAGAAAGAACAGAAGGAGGAGAAGCAAGAGAAAGAAGAGAAGCAGTAGGAAGTTGAGTCGTAGAGACGTTGAAGTCACGGTTCCCGCGCGGCCGGGTGCGCGCGGTACGGCGCTCACGCATGCCATCTGCGTAACACAATTCGCCAAAGTATCCGTTAATGAGCATCCAACGATAATTCATTTCATACTTATTCTCGCGTTCGCTGTCGGCCTTGTTCATCAGCGCAACAAAGCTGGCCCCTATCCGCGCGATGCATTCCCCTCGAGAATGCATCGCGACGTGCACCTGTGCTGCCGAGACTGCGGCACCGTAAAGCGTGGAAACAGAGGGAACGGGAGAAAAGACGGTAGGCGACCGAAATGGGGAGAGAAAAAGGCGGAGGAACGAGGAGGTAGAGCAGCAGCAGCAGCAGCAGGAGAAGAAGGTGGTGGAGGAGGAGGAGGAAAAGGTGGTAGAGAACGGACGATCCCGTGCGGAGTAGCACGAGAAAAGGGAAAAATAGAGGAGGAGAGAAAAAGCGTAAAGGTAGAAGAGAAAGGGGCGGAGAGGGGAAGACAGAGAAGACGAGCGTGGAGGAAGAGAGACAGATAGAGAAAGGAAGGCTTCACGTAGCACTTTTCCTTGTATTACTTAGCCCAGGATATAACCCACCGCGGCGTCGGTGGTGCCTATATCTCAGCCGAGGAAAACCACCCTCCGTGCGCGTATCTCTCCCTCTTGCCTTCCCGCCTCATTCCACTTTCTGCCACACTCTGTCTCCATCCACCTTCTGGCAGCCCGTTCTCCCTCTGAACCGCTCGTCCGCCCCCGTCCCACGCCCCCCTCTGGCCAACTATCCACCCTCCTATTCCCCGATACACTCTCTGTTCTCCTCTGTTCTCTGCCTCCCCCGGTTCCCGCCTCCCCATTTCCACCCACTGACACCCACTACCACCATCTACCCCGTTCTCCGTCCTTGTTTGCCGTACACCACCCTCTCTCTCCCGCTGTTGCTCGCTCCGCTCTACCCACATCCCCCAACCCACCCTCCTCACCTCTGCCTTCATCCGCCGTTCACCCGACTCTCACCCCACACACACCCTGCTGAAGGTGGGTGCGCCCTACTGGCGCCTGAATCATCCCGCCCGAGGCCATGTCGAGGGTGAGCGGGCTCAGGGGACGGAGACGAGTTAAAGAGAGAGAGCGAGAGAGAGAGAGAGAGAGAGAGAGAGAGAGAGAGAGAGAGAGAGAGAGAGAGAGAGAGAGAGAGAGAGAGAGAGGAACGGAGCGAGCTAGAGAGAGATAGCGTACCGGCGGTGGCTGACTGAGCTAGGGTTTTGGCGGTAGAACGGCGGTGGTGGCGGCTGCTGCTGCTCAGGAGGGTGGCTCAAGAGAGGAGGTGAAGGAGGACGACGAGCTACAGAAGGAGGTAGAAAAGGAGGGTAGCGAAGTTAGAGGGTCCCCCGGGGGGAGGGGGATCGTGGGGGGTGATTCGTTGGTTGGTTAGGTTGGCAGGGTAACAGGGCCGAGGGGGCGGTGGGGGAGAGAACGAGCAGGGAGAGAGAAACCGTGGGGGTGGAAAAGAGAGAGAATTCGAGCGCAAGGTACGTACACGTGGGGTTGAAAGGGGGCGTCGAGTCGCCGTCGTCGTTGTCGTCGACGTCGACGTCGCGTCGTCGTAGTCGTCGTAACCGAGGAAGGATGAAGTCGGCAAAGGGGGGTCGGTGGGCGGACGGGGGCGAGATAGAACCGAGGAGGTTGCCGAGGAGGGAACGCTAGGCAGAGGGGTGTAAGGCTTCACTAATTATTTTTTGTCGGTCGCACGACAGGGGTGCGACTGCCAGCAATGACTGAAATTAAATGAATGAGCACCCGGCAGCGTTCCGCGCAAGGGGTAGGGAAGAAACGAGGGCGAGAGAGGCTCTCTCTCTCTCTCTCTCTCTCTCTCTCTCTCTCTCTCTGCGTTGGATCGCTTTTGGCGGGTTTTAGGCGGTCTCCGGTCGGCGCGGCGGGGGGACGAACCCTGCCAAGGGAAAGGATTATGAATAGTCTGTTCATTTTTTTCAAGTGTGAAATTATTAAAGATGGCGACGGCCTGCTCGAGGAGAAGTTCGATCTCCTTTTTGCTGTCCATTCCCGGCGCGCTTTTACAAGTGCCGCCCGCTCGAACTTTCTTCCGGTTCCGAGCGAACGACTGCTTTGTTTGTTTCCCTGTTTCTTCCTGCCGCGCCATGCCCGCCTAATGTTCGTACTGTCGCTTCTTACGCTCGAAAGTATGTTAAAGGATTCAACTTCCACTTGGACACCGTGCTTATTATTACAATTATTATCTGATTCCCTGCGAAAACCCGTCTCGCTTTGCCGGATACCTTTCGGTCGGAACGGAGATATTTTTAAGTTTCCGGTGTTTTACTTTGTCTACTCGTATACACTGAGTATTATAATCTTCGCGTTGCTATACAATTGGTCCTATGCTTGTAATGCAATGCGATATTTCTGTACTTGACAATGATCTCTGACGATTAGATGCGTTTATGTGTGTCTATTAATTTTGCCAGATATAAAATGAAAGTGGTACGACAAGAGGACAAATTAGATTGCAATATAAAGGAACACTTAATGTAAATTCTAGATCTTAGAGAGTTAACTTTTAACCTTTCTCTTTTTTCTTTTAAATGTCAAGATGTCTTTTGCACTTTCTCCTAAGACAAATGATAAGTATCCCTAGACTGGGTGCTATATAAAACAGTAGAAAGATTAAAAGAATTTAAGAATACCAGTATATTATTTTTCAACTCATCAGAAAGATTAAACAAAGAAAAAAAATTATTTATTATAGCTCCTGTATTTTAAAACTAACACGGAATTTTGCATAGACATGCTCGATCTAATAATGAAAAATCTATTGGTACATCTAAATACGAGCACGTAGAATATCGAATAAAATTACTATAAATATAACGTGGTCTGTTGCGAACGATTTTCTAAATAGGGGTTGCTATGCAGGCTAAAATAACATATTTTAATTAGGTTCACCGTGAACACAGTAAAACTAATTCTGGTATTAATAATACACACAATTAAGTATGAAATATTAGAGGATTGACTGTGGATGCAGACTACTAAAGATTGGAAGTCGAGCTATCTTATTTATCTACAATATTCATCCGTTTTTCTTTTTCCCTTGGACACAGAAAAGCAATATGGATCTGACGAAGTTCCATAAAGTCGTCAACTGCATTAAGGACGGTTTTGGAGGGAGTGTCTCTGTACGTGACAACGATCACAGGCACGAGATTTCATGGAAAAGCCGGATACGTCGGTGGGAGGGGGGAGGGATGACTTTAGCAAAAGGGGGAGGAAACGGACTCGAAGAGTAAAAGTATATCGCATCGACTATTCGGCGTTTGTCGCAGATCCAGACTAACGAGAGTTTCGTAAAAGAAACTTCTTTGCCTTTCCCGGAGAACAGGCGATCGTGAAGCGAGGATTAAAGTGGTCTCGCGCGTAAAGGGGTAGTCACCGCTCGTGTTTTAACGGGGATTGCGATCAGAGGGTGGATTTGAATTATCTTTGCTGCGTATTCCCGTTGCCGGCAAAAATTGCCGAGTAGTTTTTCGAGAATTGATACTTCACCTTCGCTCGTACGATTTCTCGAACACGGCGGACGCCGCATTATTCGGATATTTCACCCTTTGAACACTGTTATTCTTAAGCGTAGCAATGAGGAAATCGATATTCGTTATCGAAAGGTTTTACACTAGTCACATACTAACATATTTATACTAGATTGTTAGATTAGTGTTTCTAAAACATTGAAATTAGTAGTGGATGTCTTCTGTGTCAGTTATTTCGTTGTGAAAGCAACGCGATTGCAATTTTTCCACGAATTTCAGTCTTTGGACAAGTTATATGATTTGATTGTGAAAATTTCTAATTAACAGTTTTATAGGTTTCGTACATTAAAGTCAGGTGAGATTAGATTCTTTATTGCTTTCTCATGCAAATATACAGGGTGAGTCTCCTAACATGACGACCTCAAATAACTCGTAAGGTATTCGTTGTACGAAATAATGTTTCAAACAAAAGTTGCATGGTATCTATAAAGGGGGACATACAGTGTTCTAATCTGATTTTTATTACATTACTTTTCTAGTGAGATATTAAGGTCACCTTCAGTTTTTAAATGGAATGTCTAATATGTTTTTTCAAATTCGGATGAATCCGAACGGATTCTATCAATATGGAAAATTAATTCGATAATGTCTCGATAACTATTAGATTTAGAATATATGAAGGTCAATACTTGTTTACGCAAAATTTGATGATTTATCCGAATTCGAAAAAAAATATTGGGCATTCTATTTAAAAAACTGAACGTGACCCTGATATCTCAATAAAAAAGTAAGGTAATAAAAAACAGATTAGAACACTGTATGTCCCCCTAGATACCATGCAACTTTTGGTTGAAACATTTTTTCGTACAACGAATACCTTACGAGTTATTTGAGGTCGTCATGTTAGGAGACTCACCCTGTATTGTGCCATAGAATAGAAACTTTCATATTAAAAGTACTGCATACATAACTGAATCATTGAGTTATTTAGGTGACGTACTATTTCTTAGTTAACTTAATTATTCAGATCAATTATGTCTAAAATTGTTGATTTTGCAAAACCAATACAGTAGGACCTCGAATATCCGAACTACCAATATCCAAAATCCCAACACATGTCACGTGTAAACAGTTCAATCTAAGAGAATCGATATGCAACACTATTTTACAAATGAATAAATATTGAATCTAGCACTGTAACCACGTAATTTTTCTATTGTTGTATATTAAAACGATGCTTCATTGCACAGTGAGTGCTGCGTTCTTCAAACACCCATAACTTATTTTTTAAAGACATTACGTGTCATATTTTTAAAAATATTTATTGTTGTATTTTTAAAGACATTTATTGCCGTATTTGTAAAGACGTGTGCTTTTTGAAAATGCAAAATATCGAATTTTTCAATTTTCTATACCAGCAGACCCCTCAAAGGATGCACGAGTCAGCGAGATCCGTAAAATCAAGACAAAGTCTGATCTCCGAAAATCTACTCGTTTAAGTTTGTTGAAAACGTTGTTTTTCCGTGGGTAATGCACGAATATAAGATGGAGAGGCTAGGGGTTGGCTGCGTGCAATATTGGGGAAAGGGAATCGCTGTCTCGGTGGCGTTCGCCACCTTGTTTCTCGCATTCATGCCAGCGCGAAGATCCACCGTGTTTGCAGGAGCTTTAAATCCACCCCCGCCCAACGCGTCCCGTATCCTTGCGGAATACTTACACCTCCCAAGCCGGGGGCAGGCTTTTCACCTAGGCCCAGGTGGGGATAACGCATTCACGCACTGCGTGATCGCCGTGATTTACCGGCGAGAGAGAAGTTCACTCGCGGAGGGACCCGCTCCGGGCATTGGAAGTTAATTGCGCGGAAATTAATTGAGATCGTCGCGGCGAACCGCCAGTCACTAAATTTTGTAGGAGAGCACGTACTACTTGCGAACGCCTCTCCAGCCGTGTGATCAGGACACATGCAGCACCGCGTCGATAGTAATTACGCGGAAGGGACGTTCTTTTCGCTTCGACAGACCTTGTAATTTACGTATCGGTGACCGAGCGAACCTGTTCGCGAGCTCCGACACGAATTAACTATATTTACGCAAATTGAGAATGTTTCGGGAACCGTCGCACACTCGTCTTGCCTCCTTGTTGATCCTGTTTTCTTTATGAGATCATTATTCAGTTATTAACTTGTCAATTAGTGGAAAATGATTTTAGGTAATATTAGTTATAATGTATTATAAGTATATATTATATATGTATATGTATATATAACATATTTTGTTTATATATTATATTATATGTATAAGTTTAATAATATATTAATAATAATAAATTATATATATATATATATATATATATATATAAGTTATAATATAATAATTTATAATGATTAGACTCCGGACTCATACGCAAAATAAAAAGTTTGTGCAAAAATTGCAAGACACAGGAGCTAACTATAAGTTTATATTTCTCACTAATAATTTTAATGTACTGAAAATAATATATTAATACTTTTAAAGCCTTCTAACCTCTTCACTGTTTGCAATTTCACTTACTCATTTTTATCATAAATGCATAAAATTTTGAGTGTAATAATAATGTTCTATTGTTTCATTTTCTTAAGTTTTTTTTAAAGTTAGTCGCATCAACTTGGTTTTTGTCTACATAAAAAATCAGTCAAAAGTGTAGAATACAATTTTTTTATATGAGGCTTTGTTTTCGAGAAAATCGAGTTGGAAAATTCGACGAAAACGATTGCTATTGAATAGGAATCGTCGGACGCGTCTGTGCACGACTGACCGATTCTACTTCGTACAAATGCTAAGCACGCGGACTTGACAGATTTTCAAAGTCGATTTTCTCGAAAACAAAGCTTTATATGAAAAAAATTTACTCTATATTTTCGACTTTCTAAAAATATAATTATGTAAAAATCACCTTGCAAATAAGACTAATTGCTAAATTAGTGGCAAAATATTTTAGACAATATTAGTAATGTTTCTTTAATAGTTTTAATAAATTTGAATGTACACATGTTTTGTCATAGCCTGCAAATTCAATTTCACAAAAAGGGTAACTTTTATGTAAGGGGTGTTTGAACGAATTGTAGGAATGTTTGGAATTAACTTGCTTCTTGTAGTTCGTAAATTGACGCTTCCCAAGTTTTACGTCACAAAAATAAAATTCTGAGTCGCGTTTAAGCATTTGCTGCACGAATATTTTTTTAACTTGTTTTCTCCATCCGTTCGAAATCTGTAGTGGGCAGGGAATTTGAGTTTAAAGTGCACGTATAAAAAATATACCGTCTACGACGATGTAATTCAGCAAATGAGGAGGGACCGTCATCATCCTACAGTTACGATGAAAATATTACGACTTAACGTCAAGGCGAAAACCGAGGGCTTCAATCATAGCGTTAAAATTTAATTACTTACAAAAATCATCGCGTCTACCTTCAGTGTGACCACTTTGTACGAAACGAATAATATTAATAGGTAGACTACCATCGAAACGTGTATTACCTTTATTTTAGCGATAACAAATGTTGTCTATCTAAACGATTAAATAATTCTTTTTAAAATTGGAATATTCAAACATTTTACGGCGTGCAAAAGCGAGGACAACTATTTTTCTTCCTTGAATTTGAAACGAGATAAAATAACTCGATAATACAATTTGAAAAAAAACAATATTTCCCCATGAAAGAAATTATCAAAATAAAGTTTTATATATACTACCCCTGGCAGAAAATATTCGATCAAAATCGTAAATGTGATCGTGGAACGAATTATTTGGGCGTATATTAAATATGAATAATAGTACATTATGTAAAGAATTTTTATGAAAATTAATCCCTCAATTAATTTTAAAATGTACATACATACATATATTAAACAATTGTGGTATAAGAGTTAACAAAACTACGGATTGTAAAATCAGAATTGTTTACCTCGATTGCAAGATATAGGAGCTACATGTGTATTTTGTCTTAATAATTTTAATGGACTACAAATAATATGATAGTATGTACAAATTCTTTAAATGTGTTTATTATTTTGCATTTGGTCCACTCGCTTTTGTCATAAAGGCATAAAATCCGAAATCTATTAATATTTTAGAAAAATATGTATAAAATGATGAGTTCTTTTGCTTTTTACTAAATATAAAATAATAAACTGTCTACACCTCTACCCAAAAATTGGAAAGAAATTTTAAGCAGCTTCACAATGCATTAGAACGCTTTCTAATGTTTCAATGAATATAACGATTTAATTTATTTATTCTATACATTAATAAACAAATTTATTTTTACATTAATATTTTCCTTATAAGAGTTTTATGATTGTATTTGCCTTTATCGTTAGAAATATTTCTCCATTGAATAATATAAATAATTACAATGTTAAAATAGACATTCGATTAATTTGTTGGTATAATTTTTCAAATCCGTTCTCATTTTTTAAATGTTCTCCATCAAGGGTAGCTGCCTGCAGAATATTTTATTTTGACCTGTAAACCGAGGGAGGTATGATATATTTTATAAAACCCTACCATATAGCGTTTGACAAATGAAGTTGATTGCCTTACTTTGCGTATGGTTGCGCGTATTTATGGATTCGGGGGTTGGACTGTCCGCGTGAATTAAAATCAGCCTGTTTGCTGTCGGCGTGCGGCTTTTCGGACACCCGGCTGGGAAGATCAACTGATTTTATCGCGCAGTGGGGTCGCCCTTTGTCATACGCGAGCCTAATATTTCTGCGAGGGTCGGTAGGCCGCGATGGCTGGCGTAAATTAGGTGAACCCGCTTGACTTCGATTTTACCGGGCCGTCCATCATTGCTTCGTTTAATCGCGCGCCCCGTTCGAATTCTATTCTCCGCTGAATTGAAAGCGTTTCGTATTCGGATACGGACCCCGCAGAAACTTGAGAACGTTGCCGACCTGCTGCTTGTAAATTTGTTGCGTGGTGTCAACAGGACACACTTATCGAGTGTGAAATCGAATTTTACGTCACATTTGACCCGCTCGTTTACCCTCGTTTCTTCGGGTTAATTGTCCTTTGCTTTACTTAATGAATTGTAGTCAGTTTCCTCCACCGCTGATCGCCACAATCTCTTCAAAATTTATTGTTTACTCATCGTTTATTCTAATCAGTGGTAGTGCCAAATCGCTCATAACAATCAGGACCAGGAACTACAATAAGGGTCGTCAAATGAACTTTCTAAAATTACAAAAGCAGTAACAATTGCATATATTTTACTATACAAGGCATTTCACCTAACTTGACCATCTTGAATATTTCGCTTATTTTTTATAGTAGATTTTATGAAATTTTTTCAAGGTCACTTTTTTCGAGATTTCAAGGTCATCGAATTTTTTTTTCAATGGAACTACATATTTTCAATACAACAGTCTTGTAGCTAAAAAACAAATTCACCGATGTGCGATATGTTGACCTTCACGTGACCTTCAAATCTAATCACGTCTAATTTTATATTCAAGCGTCTAATGTCGCTATTAACCCTCGGATGTCGAAAATTGGGTCCACCTTGACCTATATAAACGTACCATCTTAATTGTAATGTTTTAGCAACCAGTTTAAATTATTCACCATTTATATTAAATCCAATAAAAGGATTAACATTCATGCCGAGGAAATGATTTCACAAATATGCAATAGAAGATTGATACATAGGATTTAAATAGATCTAGATATGGCTGACATAAAAATATCGGTAAAAGCGTCCGTCGTCTAATGTAATGTAACATCACTACAAAGAAAAGTAGTAATAAAATTAAATTTCTCAAAGCTGTAAGTTTTTAATTGTAAAACACAATTGTTACGTGCATATACTTAAAATACTCTAATTAGATCGTAGAATGTGGTCGCTAATGACCTAGATGTTGATGCGATCCTTATAAATAAACAATATAAAAATAAAAAATAAAATTGAATGTCACAGTGACGTCTAAATCACTTGGGTTTAGGAGTGTAGAGTGTGAAACGTATCTTTATAGTGTCCAATTTAAATTTCACTGAAAAAAAATTCAGTTACTTTTGATCGCCCGCCGAGGAACGAAATGAGTCAAATAATTCTCTTTCTTCCATAAGCGGCGTTCCTTCACGAGCACTGTTCGTTCACGAAATCTGCGGAAATCGCTGGGTACGTTGATCGAGCCGAAAAACAACAATCCTCTCTTCTCGGCTAACCATTCACCGGGCATTTCCTGGAGGATGGAACAAGGGCGCTACTTTTTTCCCTTGTATGTCCCGGTTCGGCTCCCCTTGCGAATCGCGTTGTGCCTAGGTCAGCTGGATCCGGTCTCTTTCCGATCGTGTCCCTTCGGTTCGGCCGCGTGGTACGTCGATCCAGCTCGAGAAAACATCGCTTACGTAAGAATCGATACGCGCGGGAGTGAGAGAGGATGTGCACGCGGAGGGACGACGGGACGAGATAGTTGCAGACACACCAGGCAAAGGTGAAACAGAGAGGGCGGAAAGTAGCGACGGTTCTCTTGCGAGTTCTCCTAGCGATTTTACTCGAGGGTTGGAAACATGCCTTATCCTTGAGGTAGCTCGAGATTCTTCTTCGCGTTTAAACTCTGCCACATGAGACGTTCCGCCCCCGTAGCATCCAGCAACCTCCAGGTCCTCCTCCTGCCCCTTCACCTATTTTCTATCACCCATTTGCTGGGCTTCGTCCTGCTCCACCTCCTTCTTCATCTTCTTCACCGTCTCCTTCATCCTCCTTATTTTCTTTTCGCAGGTCCGCCCTCGCCAGAAGAGAAAGAGGGAGGGAGGGAGGGAGGGAGAGAGAGAGAGAGACACACACACACACACAGAGAGAGAGAGAGAGAGAGAGAGAGAGAGAGAGAGAGAGAGAGAGAGAGAGAGAGAGAGAGAGAGAGAGAGAGAGAGAGTTTCCCGGATAGCCCCGGAGACGACCTACGCGCGTCCCGTGACGCGTACGTAGAATGTAGGAGCCAGCGAAGGATGCTACGAAGGCTGGGCTACCGTGGCGTGGAGCGCGGATCGAGGACTTAGGGGATGGGGACGGCGGAAAGGAGGTTGGAGATGGCGGCACGGAGCGGAGTTGCGCTAGGAGGGTGGCCTGGCAGGCGCGGGGATCGAAACGGGGTGTTTGTTCGGGACGATAGTGTAAGACGGTGACGTGCACATCCCCTGCAAGCCTGCCAGTCTGCCAGGCAGAGTCTGCTTGCCTCTCTGCCGAGGCTGCCACTGGAAATGGAGGGTGGTTTCAACCCTTAGGTCGGGTGTAGCGGGTCGGTGGCGTGGGCGGCCGTGGGAGGTGGTGAAGGCGAGGAGGAACGGTGGGTACACGACGACGGTGGAACGAGGAAAGGAAAGGCAGGAGAGAGAGTTTCAGTCCACCGGGAGAGAGAGGCCGGGAGGGTGGGTAACGAAGGGAACGAGGGAGAAAGAGGATAACAGACTTGCCTGTGTATGCCGTACTAGCCAGGGGCCGAGAAGTACTTTCGAGGTCGGCAGGGCCGCCTTAATTATCGTCGCGTTTCGCGAAAACTTCCACTTTATTTCGTTGTTCTTCGTTGCCCCCACACCCCCACCCTGCGACGACCGCGATTCTACTCGAGACTGTTTCTCGCGCCAACGCGGGGGCGCGTCGCGTCGCCTCGCGTCGCCTCGCGTCACGTCGCCGTTCTTTTATCTTTATCCGATGCGTCGCGACCGATGTGTTCCGGCCGCGCCAACCCTTCGAACAGATATTTTCGCGCTTTTCAATGACGCCAATTACACGGATGAGCGACACGTCAGAAATTAATGCAACGGGGTGTTTAGCTTGGGGTTGCTCTTTGTGCTCCGACCTATTGTTCGGCCTGCTTGAAACGGATAGAAAGCGAACACCTTGCGCCGGAGATGAACGGGTCAAGTCCTCTCTCTGATTCCGCGAAAGTTCAAAGTTGGGACCTTAGTTTTCTCTCGTCTCCGTGGAACGAACGCGTCGAGTTTTTTTGAAGGTGGTAAGAAATTGGATTGGTCACCGTACTGTTCGAAATGTTATTCTGTTACGGGAACCATTTCCTTCGGTTTTTAGGGGATACCTAATTTAATGATTTAATTAGGAGAAATAGCAATATTTGGTTGAAAACTATGCTACCGAATTAGTTTATGGTATATTTTTCTGAGAGACTCAATAAACGAGTATTATTAGGAAAATATGTTATAACCACTTACCTTACGATTCCAAGGCTTCAGATTGAAACAGAGATACTTTTATATCAGAGATTATTCATAAAACAATTTGTATTGTTTCAAAATGAATGTGTTCAATGGTTAGGTAGTTATTATCTATGTCAGTTTATGGTAGACGGTGAAAGTAATGAAGTTTGATATACGAAATCCGTAACGACTCTGAGCCGTCATTTTAAGGCAACGGGTTAAATCTACAATTACATACTGCCTTATTGAATTGAAAAATAATCATTTTCTATAACTTAATACAAGTTATTTCATTCAGATAAAATTCTATAGTTTAGTGTATAATATAAAGAACCAATATTCATGATTCGGGAATGAAAATATATTAACAAAACTATTGATGAAGACAATACTGGGAAAATTGCAATTGGAGAATATCACGAAATCGAAGCATATCTAATTTCTGCGAGAAACAATAGAACAGTTTCGGTTCCTTGCTGCAGTTGTCGATTCACTGTCTCATTTTACGTTTGAAACCAAACACAAACAACTATTGCATTGCAGTTTTAATCAATCATATTGCTTAAATACAGTTCATTCTGCTATAGTTCATTCTACAATTGTCCTCTTGCTGAAGCTATTTGTATATTCGACAAAAAACTTTTGCTTCCTGAGGTTCATAAACATTTTCGTAAAATATTAATTATTTATTGGCACGAAAATACTGTTAAGTATTAAAGTAATTACATGATTCGCATTAGATTGAACCGTTTACATGTGAAACACGTATTCGGATAATTTACGATTAAGATATCATCGCATCGTTTCGGATAATCGAGGTTCTAATATATCGTGGATTAAACACGTAAATAGTATCCGAATTGCGTCGTGTTTGGTATGGTTTCAATCAGCAAAGTGTCGCGAATACGTTGGTAAATGTGTGTTTCACAATCAATTAACTAAAAATTACAAAGTTTTATCATATCTACCCTTTTCTACGTTTAAAGCAAGAGATCAAGGAACCGTGTCTATACTCTATATACGATATAAGTGATGACTCAGGCCTGAAGTTTTTACGTATAGTCAACCCACTAATAATACAAAAAACAATACAAAAATTGCGCCAGTCTTCCTATGATACAATTTTCCCATTCATTACATGTGTTTCACCGACACAATCAGAGAATTCACATTGTTACATACAAACAAATCCTTATTAATGCTGAAATTTTACTGCATTTTATTGAATTCTTTCATTTATGAGTTAATGTACGAACTCTAAAAATGAATAAAAATACATATCAATTGTTTGGCTTTGTTCTATTTCTAAATTTATTTCTACGTTTTGTTTAACACGGTTTCGACACAACACGGAGCGGATCAATCTAAAAGCGTGCCACACATAATTAAAAACCGTAACTAAAGCAACTCGAACCGCGGACGTTAATTTGTAGTTCGTAATAATACGACCGAGGCATTGATGTCCGGTTCAATTTCTCCGATCAAATATTTTTTTTGCCGGAAACAGCGGGAGCGCGCGGAGCCGTACACTGGCCTACGAGCCGCGTTCGAACGAGGTCGGACGAAGATACAAGAAGCTCGCTGTCTATCAAAATTATTAATCTTCCGAGTAATTACGTCGGTACCTCCATCGACGTCTCTTTGCTCTTTCGTACTGGCCGCCGCGGCGCGGCGCGGCGCGGCCGTTTCCCCGGACTCTCAAAAATGCCCGGAATCTCGCGGAGCAGGGGATGCTTAACCCGAGGGAGTTCCGTTGGAAAAGTTGCGAGCGGGTCGTTGCCGGATCCGCGAGAAAGAAGGGTCGAGGCGAAGCGAGGCAAGAGGAAACGAGGCAAGGCGGAGGGAGAACGAAGAAAACGGAGGTGGCGCGACGCGGCGCGGCGTGGGCGTCCGGTAAGGAAGAGAGGCCCGGGGGCCGAGGAAGTGGATGAAGAAACGGCGCGAAAAGAAGAGCAACTAACTCGAGCTCCTATCCTCTGGATTTTGGAATTTTACGGCCACGTCGTGCGTCCCTGAAGCAAGGCGATGCCGTAGGAACGTACGGTGTTGGACGTGGGGTGGCGAACGGTGCAGGGGATGACGCTCGCAAGGGTGTGGATCGGGGAGGAAGGGACACGGAGAGTGGGAGTGAAAGAGAGAGAGAGAGAGAAGAAGGGTGAGAGAAGAGGAGCACAGAGATAGAGAGGCAACGGGAACCGGATCGCAAGAACTATACGGGTGGGAAGGAGACAGAGGAGACAACCGGAGTTCTGGCGATGCTCTACGGCGGAGGAGGGTGAGTTACCGAGGACTCAGGGACCTAACCCTCTTTTCTGGACTCACACTCCCGCATCTCGGCTCTGCCCCAACCACCTGCACCATCGCTCCTCGCTCCACCGCATTCTACCTACTAGCGCCTTTCCTACCTCCGCTCCCAGCACCAACCCCTCGTCGTCTCTCTGTGCACCCCCTCTCGGAGCCCCACCCCCTTAGAACGCCAGACACGGCACATTGCCCGGAGTGTTGCGTTGTTGCCTTCCGAGGCACCCCGACGTTCAATTTTGTATAACTATCCGGCGTGCATTACGAAAGTTGCCGCGAAACTTTTCCTTCCCTTCGCGCGCGCCCGCGCTGCCTTGCAACGTCACCTCTCCCCTTCCGCCTCTGGTTCAACCCCCTGACCCAACCCCATCCCCTAACCCCCAGAGCGCGCGCACACCAACCTTCGATTAACTCTCTCCCACGCTTTTCGCGCGATTCATTGAAATTGTTTTTCGCTCGCCGGCTTGCTATGGTCCCGTTCCGCCACTCGTCATTGGATGCGCCTGTTTGCGTCCTGGTTTGAATCTGTTTGGCGCCGGTTTCGGATTTCATGGAGATTGTTGCCCCCGCCCCCGCTCCACCTCGCCGCGCCGCGCCATGCCACGCGGATCGAGGAGTTCCGAACGAACGGGCGAACGGTATTCGATACTGCTTTTGTTCCGAACGGGATTCCCTCTGGTCTTTGACTCCTCGATACCAACGACGCGCTTTTTTTGTCACAATCAAAGGAATAGATTATTTTCCTGCTGAATTTTCGAGGACACGTAAGGAGCGCGACGGATGTTCGTGACCAAGTTTCGGATCACTATAAAGTTTTAGTACACCTCGCGTGTAACAGCGAACGCGCCCGCACGGGAGACGGGCTTCATCGGTGATGCAAAAAATTAGGTTCTTTATAATGGACATGAAAGCATTATTGCTCGTTCCACGAAAAAATTCGGACATCCGGGTGATCGGTGTTACGAACTTAATAAGATAAACCGTAATTTATAGTAATTAATGGACTGCGGTTTTTATGAAAAATTAACATTGTCTGTATTAGTTGCAAGATATAGGAGCTACGTAGACGTTTATTGCTGTCTTTAATAATTTTTTAGAGTTCGGAACAATACAACAGTATAAATGAGAAATTTTGTCGATCGTAAGGTTTTTTGAACAACTTTTAGGAATAATAATATCGGCGTAACGGTTCGATCACATTCTACCCTGTATATAGCTAATATGTAGTAAACTCAAACGTTTCGATTCGGATGTGAATCTGTGCGTCCTAAGACCACGTTTGCTATAGAATTGTATTCTATTAGAGGAAAAGAAAGGTGGTGTTTCGTCCAGGACCCGCTAGTGACTCATCAGTAAGGCTATCTAGCGGGCCTTGAGTTTACTACATATTAGCTATATACAGGGTAGAATGTGATCGAACCGTTGCGCCGATATTATTGTTCCTAAAAGTTGTTCAATACAACAGTATGTTTAAATTCTTGAAATGTTTTTACATTTTCACGAATTTTTTACGATTTGTTACATTTTTATTAATTCTTTACGATATTCACACTTTTGTTTATTCGTTACGATTTTTACACTTTTAATGCAATAATTAACGTTACTAGATTCTGTCCATTGAAAATATTTACATTTTAGACTAAAACATTGTAGACTAAAAAAATTACTTTCGTTGATTTCCAATAATTACATTTGCATTACACGTTTTACGTGGATAATATCGCCGACATCGAACAATATTATCGTTTGTCGACGATTAACGGCGGATAATAACTTTAATATTTAAGACGCGTTTAAGATAAACATCTTGTTATTGCATTTTAGGTAGAAAATTCATTTACGTCGAGTTTATTGGTGCGCGCCGGTATATATGTACGCGCGCAATATATTTTTGCATCGAACGTTCTCAAAAGAAAATTTTTGCACCCCTTTTTATCTTATTATTTTACGGCTTATTGATCGCCTTTCTAACTGCATCATCTATTACAACGGACTTTGTGTATTACAAGTATGTATATAATACCCCCCTCATTTTATTTTATAAGTAGTACATGATCAGTGTATGCTAGATACATAATACATACATAGAGGTCGTTTCCTATAGTTACCGATTTTCATGTTGCATTTTATAGCGTAGATCAACTGCAAAAATCGCATTTTAGCACAGAAACTATTAACTGTATGTACAATATTAAAATTATATGAATAACATTAATGTTAAGACATACTATGCACGCAGTGCGTATTATAAGCAAAAAATAAAATAATGCAATTATTTAACTATTATTTTAACGTTATTAATTACACTTATGAATCACACTTACGTTAAAATAAAATTACAGTTAAATAAGTTTTAACATTTTTGTATATTTTCATTTAGCCCTCGCAAGCGAGATGTTTTTTTGTAGATGATTTGATAGCAGCCATGATTATAGATCCTTTTTACATATTTTTGAAGCTACATCTTGGACACTAACGTTGATCTTCTTATTGAATTTAGTACAAATAGATAATCATTTGAACCAGTTACTATAGACATTTAGAATTTAGATGGAAAATTTGTAACTCTAGGTCAAACTGAACCCAAGTTCCGCCATTGCAGGGTGAGCAAATTTGATTAATATAATATGAATAAATATTTTCATAGTTAATAGTTCAAACACGAAAATATGATATCGAGGAAATTCACTGTAGTGGCGTACCTGAGGTACCTACGAGGTTAAACGATGGATTTGACTCGGTTAGACAACCTCCACTTTCGTATCTACCGTTACCTGTTAGGAGAAGCGAATTTCTGATCGACGCACCTAGCAATACATACCAACAATTTCCGCAAGTGAAAATCGACACCCGATAAAAAGCGCTTCCTGAACCGTCGAGACGCGTCGCGTCGCGTCGCGTCGTTCAGTTCGCTGCGCCTTCGACCGAGAGCGATGAAAGGAACAGAGGCTGGCCTATCTCGCTAACCAGCTAGGTCGTCGCGACGACGTCTCCTATTGAAGCTATCATTCACATAAAAACAAAAGCGCATTGATGACGGCGTCCGATGAGGATGAGACATCGGCATCGTTTCTTCCCGGCGATTCGCGTGCCTGGTAAACAACCGCGGCGGCATCATCGGGCCGCGATATATCGGTCAACGGGTTGCGGATGCATCGAAGGGTTAATCGTGGCCCTAAAGCAAGCCGGCGCGGCGGCGGCGGCTCCTCGAGTATCGACGCGGTGTGCGTCGACGGTAGCTAGTCGGATGTTCCCTCTCTCCCCCATTAACCCTTTCGACCTAGCAAGAGATGAACCCCCTGGTTCGAGGGAGCCTTAACCCCTCGGAATCAGCTTCATATCCGTGCTCCGTAGCAAACCCCCCGCCCCCGTCCCTCCCCGCGTTGTCCCCCAGCGCCTGCCTCTCTGCACCCCCCATTGCAACCATCGATGCACATCATATCCCCCGTTCGTGCACGCACGTGCGCCCCACCGTGTCTGTTCGTACGGTTAAACGCACACTGGCACATCGGCGAGCACCAGCGACGTCCCTGGCGATAGCAACAGCGACAGTGGCAGCGGAACGGTAGCAGCAACAGCAGCAACACCGGTATGAGCTTCCTCGCTGCCAGTGGAGGGTCTTCTGACAGTAAATCGATTGAACGGTATAATTTATACCACCCCCTACTCATCTCACCCTTCGGTTGCCCACCTACGCTGGTATATACACCCCTCTTGCACCGCCTCATCCCACCTTTCTCTCACTCCGATGTACCCCGTGTGCCTGCCTACCCCGTGCTCACCCCCAACCCTCTCCACCTCCCTCTTTCTCTCCCTCTCACTCTCTCTCTCTCTCTCTCTCTCTCTCTTTCTCTCTCGTGCTGGCTCCACTCTCACTCCCCTGGCAGTTTTCCTGAATAGTCATCATGCGAGTATTCTGTCTGTTGGCGGGCGAGTGGGCGAGTGGATAATGGGGAAACCGGCACTGCTGGAGGGCGCCTGAGTGTGTCACCGTGCACGCCGCGCCACGCCACGCTACTGTCTATGTGTGTGAGTGTGTGCGTGTGTGTGCGCGCGCGCGCACGCTCGATTATAAGTATTTATAGCGTGCCGGTGTATGGGTGTCCGTGAATGCTGGCCATGCCGGAGCTCTATTGCCGCGTGTTTCGCGTGTGTGCGGACAACACCAACGTGCCCGTGTTTGCGGCCTGCCCGCTCTATAATGAGATGCGTCCACGCACCTGTGCGTATCCGTGTGTCCGTGAGTGCGGCCGCGCCGACACACGTGTCTACCTAGGTGGGCACAGCGTTCGCTCGCTCGCTCGCTCGCTCACTCGCTCGCTCGCTATCTCGCTTGCCAGCTAGCTGGGGCTAGCTGCGGTCAGAAGCACCGTGAGTGCGGCGAGCTGCGTCGTCGTCACACTTGACCGAAGCCAGGCCTACCCGCGTGCATGCGTGTAGGTGCGTGCACGCATCGTACTTCGCCGCGAGAACCGCTGATTGCGGTTAACGGCGGGGCTCTGCGCTGGAAAAACCGCGCTTTGCCTTCTACGCCCTCTTCCTACACCCTCTCCGAGTCTCCTACACCCCATCTTTCTCTTTCTCCTTCTATCTCGCAGTCGAAGATTATTCCCTTCCGACAGGTTGCGATTGTTGCGAGCCTACGCTCGCTCGATCCTCTCCCCGATCGTTTGTTACCGAGCCGCACCGCGCTGCGCCGCGCCGGTTCGTCAAAGAAGCAGATTGGAAAACGCTCTCTCCTAGCTCTGTCCTCGCGCACAGGTGTCGCGGGATCCGTTTCGAGAGATCGATATCACCGCGGGACGGTTTCACAGTCTGACGATTTGTTTCTGCCGCCTTGTGATTCGGTAAGAAGAGCGAGAGCCCCCGGTTCGATGCCGCACGAGCGCGTCAGCGCGGCGCGGCGCGGCGCGGCGTGTTGTTTCGGTTTAATTAAGTGGATCGCGGGGTTAGCGGCGGGCTTGATTTGTCGGACGCTGGATCCATCGGATACGGGGGCCGGTGTTTAGAATCATTTATGAGCCTGTGTAATTATTTGTTCGCGCTTTTCGCGCCGAGCCAAAATTCCGTGTTGCAATTTTATGGTTTCTGGGATATTTTCGGGTGGTGGATTTAGTGGTTCAGAGCATTTAAAGAGATGTTCTGTGACGTCATTTTTAACCAATAATTGAAATTAACAGTCATCTAATGGTTGTGGTTCGATTTTAAATGTTTATTTTCGAACTGACAAGGGAGGTTATTGTACTCGAAAAAATTATAAATAATGTAAACGTAAAAATGTAAATTCAAAAAATTATTGAACTTTCAATACAAGTGGAGCAAGTTATGCCTCGTACAACACTATTTTTTCGTGATACATCTCGCATCGAAGGGATTCAATCAGCTCTAGATCAGCTCTACATATGTCTCAAGAACGACAAATGATATTAAAAAAATTTTGAAACGGAAGTTGCATGGTATTATTGTTTCTACCAAACTGTGTAAAATAAAAATTTGTTCAAATGAATTTTAAAAAATGCATACGATATTCTTTGCCCATTAGAACCAGGCATTTTAAACACCTGGTGATCAAGCTATTAAAAAATGATAAAATTTGATTTACCCAATAAATTGTAGTAAAAATTAATGTTCCGGTAAAAAGATTGTGTCGGTGATATGTGTGACGAACGTGCCGCTGAAAGTGTTAATCAGCTGGACATAATGGCGACAGATCTTTTCGTAATTCTATCTGATCTTGCCGAACTCTTCGGCGTAATTCGATCGGCGGCGAACAAAGAGCCACCGTTAGCGTAATAAATAATCGCGCGAGGGAGACAAATAATTTATAATACCGACGATAGTGGCCGTTTGACGTGTCAGATTTATTACTTCGTTGCGCGTCCTCGCGCGCCGTATGCGCGTACGCGCCCGCGGATCGTTATTATTTGTAATACTCGGGCCGCGATGTGTTATCACGTGCGCGCGACCGTTCTCTGTCTCTCTCTGGCTGGTCCCTGCACAAAATCAACCTGAAAAACGTTGCGGCAACTAAACTGCGAAATGTCGGGGGAGATCCGTGTGTTTTATTACGCGGAGAACCGCATCGACATCTCGTCGACTGTCAACCTGACTGATGACCGATCGAAACTGCGCAACGATACATGTGCCGATTATGAATCTCGATTGCAGACCCGCCCATTACACGCACGTGCACAGAACGCATCCCCCGGGTGTTTCGCACGTTCAACGCCACGCACTTTCAATGAATATGCTTTTCGACCCACTTTTCGCCCATCGCGAAAACCCTGCGCTTATTCTGCCCTCGCACCTGTTCCGAAAAAGGGCTGAAACTTCTAATAAGGGAATACTGAAATCTCTCGCTATATGTGAAAGAGACGTGAACGGGATTTGTAAAAAATCTCCACTGTGATACAGGAATATATCGGTGAGACGATGATAATTCAATGGTAAAGCTTTGCTGTTTTTAATTATTCTTTTGTCATTATTTCAGCAACATATTTGAGAGATTTTTCTAATTAAAATGAGTCCAAACATGACACGAGTCGACCCATATTTGCTTCTACAGTTGACGATTCGGTAGAACCTCGGTTATCCGAACCGATTATATCCAACTTCTCGTAGCTATCTAAAGCTGTCTAAAGCTATCCATGTGTAGTACGATTCATTGTAGCTAGGTAACTGTTATGTTATCCGAACACTCGTGTTCCACGGATTAGTTCGGATAATCGAGATACAACTGCATCCTGGATTAAACGAGTAAACGTGATGCAAATGGTATCGTGTTTGGGCTCGTTTTAATCAGAAAATCGTCACAAATACATTAATAAAAGATACAGAAACAAAAAATGTTGTCTTCTGCAGTGTGTTAAATATCCTCGTTCTTAAAGGGTTAGCTTCGCGCACGAAAAATTCGGCTGGACAAGAAACGCGCAGACTCAGTTATTCAGGACTGGTTAAGAAACCCGTCATTTCCAGAGTCACTGTGTATACGAAGGAAATCAGAACCGTCCCACACACGTCGGTAATCCGTGGCACACGGTCGACAGCGGCGAAACTACTAGAGCCGCCCGCGTCCCCGCGCTCGTCTGCAACGAGCAATAACAAGCTCACGGTGGCCGCGTTGGAAAAAAGAATTTGTCGATCGTTTTGAAAATGTTGCGGGACACGGCGATATTGATCCGTCGGCGTGCGTGACGTCAACCACGAATTATTCCCGCGCTTTTCGCCCGCGTTGAAACGGAGCGGGTGAAACTGCACAGCAGCTACCCAAACCTCCGATTTCGATGATTTTTGGTTACGTTATAAATCTCAACATTTTGAACAACCTTTCTGTTTGCATGTCGGTAGAGTGAGTTCTGTCTATACTTGTGCGTATGTGATAGCGCACGCGTTAGTATTGGTGGCCACTTACCTTCTGTTTAGACACGGGGATCGAGTGAGCTTGAGGGTTCCGTGCACAACTGCATATGCGCGACTGCAGGAAATGTCTGTTACAATTAGACTGCGGATTTCGTGCATTTATGGCAAAAGTGGGTAGGTTACAATTTATAATAAAACGATAAAAAGAGCTTAAAAATACCAATACATTATCCTTAGCCCATTAAAATTATTAAAAGAAGACAGACATTTTTATCGTGATTCTGTCTCTTGCAATTGAGCCAAATCATTATTATTTTGTTCATAAGCTTGCTATAACTATTTCACGCAAACGTTGCTTACCATCTTGCAATAAAGTAATACGCGTCACTTTCAATTCAGTTACAACACTCAGTTGTGCACGGGAGCTTCAAGCCGGCTCCGTCCTTGTTTCTGAAGTGGTCGGCGACCAATGCTAACGCACACGGTGCTGCACGCGCAAGTATGTATACATATGCAGAGGTCGCTGTAGTGGTACCGGCAGTTTTTCGCGAATATCTCGGAAACTAAACGAGACCGCCGCGCCGGTAACACGCAGAGGACAAAGTTGTTCGAAATATCGATTTCCACAACATCATCCAAAAATCATCGAAATCGGAGGGTAGCTAACTGTTCTGCAGTTTCACCACGAGCCGGGTGTCCCGGTGTCTCCCCGATCCATTTTGCCAGTACACCGGGCACACCGGGTACACGCGTGGCAAACGCGGATGAATTTACACGTGCGGCAGTCAGCAGTCGGGCGTAATTCAGATCATCTTTTGTGGGCTTGTGGCACGCGTGTGCGTATTTACCGTGTTTACGTGTGTCCGCAGATACGTGAACCGACGGACGTGTGCCGGGATGGGAGGATAGGGATGCTTCCACTGTCTAAAGCGGTTCTCAATCCTTTCCTGTTTGGTAATAGAGAGCCAACCGATTCTGCTCGATTTGATTCTATTAGAACGCTCGTTACAAGGTTCTTCAGACAGATGCGCGAAACGAAGCGTCGCGCGACCAATGGTGGATCTGTCTTCTTCGGTGGGTCTTCTTCGCTTTGAACCTCCGGAAGAGTTCAAAAGCCTGAACTGTGGTCATTATATCCTTATTCTAGATATCTACAACCCTTGGACGGCGGACCAGTTCTACAACTATACGATTGATTATTTTTGAGACCATTCATAGTCGTATTTATCAATTTTTTAAAATATATTTTTGTTGGTCTTTCTGTTGCTCTTAGTCTAACATATTCATTTAATATAATTGGCAGACACTGACTCATTAATTGACGATTTCAGTATTCTCAAAATAGCCATTATAGCCAATATTCTATAATACAGGAGTTTAGAATAATTAATATTTTATGTTAAATTCTGATACTGTGAGGAGTTTTATGAAACATTTACAATACACTATATTATCATTGCAGAATATTAATACCTAGATTCAATTCAATTCCAGTGTCAAAGAACCGATTTACATTAACTGAGTTATATTTATATTTAGTGTAGGACGTTCAAATGTACAGGGTATATGGAAATTATGAACGAAATTGAAGGAAGAAAGAAAGAAATTGTAAGAAAGGTTGGGCAAAATTAACTTTGACCTTGACTCTCAAGGTCAAAATGTCAACCATTATTTTTTATTGCGTCTTATTCTACTCGTCAAAAGGATAAATAGAGCAAAAGAAACTATCGGTCAGAACTCTAATAAAGTTTTTCCATTATCAAACTCATTTTATTTATATTATATTTTCAATCTGATGGAGTTTAATAAGGAGTCTACAATAAAAACAAATTGTAGACCTTTTGACCTTCAATAATTTCTTTACGCCCTGTAAAATAACTGATTTCATTCATAAATATATACATGAGGAACGTTATGAATGTTATGAAAACAAAAGGGTGTCTTCAAAGTTTAGCTATTATTTTCAAATTTGTTTTTTCATTTATCTTTTGTATAATGATTATTTGCACCGACATGCCATGCCCTGAATGCCTTCATGCTTACAATAAGTAGAAACAGTACGTAATGGACAGACGCATCAGTGAAGTTCTCTTCAATCATACGCATACCTAACCAATACTTGTAATCAGATTTAGAGTTTTAAGAATCGAATGAGGTCCCATAAATTTTCTTCTGCTTGTAACGAGTTGACGGTAGATAGCGAGGCACCCTGTATATCCCTGAGTAAAACAATTTACATGCCGGAAGCTGCATATTCGCGGCATAGCTACTGTAACCGGAAAATGTGCACTAAAGAAATATTACGATTGAAGTAGGAAACTGCCACGGCTCCGCCCATTCTATGTTCCGTGAAGATCGATGAAAATTCGTGTATCAACGAGTCAATCATTAAAATCGCATTTCATAATTCAGGAAAAAAGACAGAAAAATCACAGCAGTACTTCCGTAACTAATTAGTTACATAAAATTACTTCGTAAAAGAAGCTGGTTTACAGCAAATATTTATTGTTAAACAAATGTGGTAGTTATTGTATAAAATACGAATGCAATGCAATGGTATCCCAACAAAATTCTTTTAAAATCGTTTAGTCTTAAATTATATACTTGGCAGTATATTTAAAATTTTTTAGAGAATTTTAGAATGATTCTATTATGACATTTTCTAATCGGAGAAAACATTGCTAAGGGTTAAAAAAATTTTAATAAAGTTTAAGATACAGAAAATGTTGTATGTCTTCTTAAAAATATATTGTTGTTTATTATAATTAAAGGCGTATAATTATCATTGATTGATATACGACGTATATATCTAAAGAATCATTTATAAATGTTATGATAATTCTTGATAACGATTTGGTGGAAGTAATAACTAATTTTTTGAAAATCAGCACTCGAAAAATTTGAGTTTTTTTTCGTATGAATCATTGCATGCAATTGCGAATTTGCATAAACGTGTGATCTAGTTATCACGATCATATCTTGACTGGGTTACCTGTGCACGTATGGCTGCAATGCTCACACCATCGTACCTATCTCCAACTGGCGCCATGATATTAATTTACCAACGAGCATTGGCGCATCGCGAATAAGCGATCGATTAAGCATCCAAATCGTGAGCTGTGTGCCATAACATTCATATTATTCTGAGGCATAATGGCCATTATTCGGTAAGAAATTATGTAATCCTTCTGATAGTTTCTCATACAAACCCTTCGTTTTGTAAGTAAAACGTGAATAACAAGACCTAATATGAATTGCAAGACAGTTTATTCATTACAATCATAGATATAGCATTTGAAAATTGCCACGAAATTAACGAATTTTAACAAAAAAATTTTTAGTTTCAATTGTTTGTTTGCGTATCTTTTACTAACGTATTTGTGACTTTTTTCTGATTAAAACGAGTCCAAGCACGATACAATTTGCATCACATTTACCCGTTTAATCCACAATTCGGTAGAGCCTCCGTTATCCGAACACTCGCGGCCCACTGACTAGACAATCGAGGTTCTACTAAATCGTGGATTAAACAAGTAAATACTATCCAAACCGTTCCATGTTGGGTATCATTGTAATCAGAAAATCGTTGCGAACATGTTGGGGAAAGTTTCGTAACAAAATAATCAAAAACAAACAAGCTATTCTCGAATTTCACCGAACATGTAATAAGCATTCACTAGAGAATATCTCAGTAACTATTACTTTTTCACACTATATGTCTTAATACTTTTTTACTCAGCGTCCAATATTAATTTGAATTGCACATTTATATATCACACATTATAATACATAAACTGAAAGTCACTTTCACGTCTCACTAAACCATCAAGACATCAAACAACTAATGATATACGTGCATCGTGATACATTGCATGTCTTATTTGATATAAAGTCAATTTTGTTTGAAACTTTTTGTTATGCAACGAGTAGTTAAAGAGTAAATTCAGATGGTGCAATTAAGTGACTCACCTTGTATTTTGAAGGTCCAAAGTTTTTAAGAATTTAATTGTTTCACAAGAAAGGCAAGTATATTAATGAAGAAAGCGAGCAATACTGTTTGAAATAACGTAATAAAAAGCACCCTCGAAAAACGGGCCATTTGTTTCGTCGATAAACGCCCTTCGGAGATTTTGATCCGTTTACGCGCAAATTGCTCCATACCGACGCGCTCATAATGCACACTAATTCAATCGTTGCCCTCAGGAATGGGGTTCTAATTGTGCCATGAACTTCGACGGTTGAATTCAACGGATTCGGGCAATACTTTACGGTTGGCACAGATCTCGACTTTCATCGACCCTTCGGCATAGTCTGGTCGCGGCGTGAGGACGCCGCGATTAAAGCGGAAATTTACTGCCCGTTAATAATTAGAGAAAATCGCGGGGAAGGGGCGGTGGTCGCGCGGCCGTATTTACGCGGCCCGTCCGTTGTCATAACAATCTAATAGTCGTAACTTCTGCTTTGATCATTCCGCTTTAGAATGCTGGGTGTCCTGTTACCGTAAAAGCAACTGTAAAATGTAGCAGAGCTTCCCGCGCGCGCCCCGAGATTTGTTTGTCGTGTCGATCGCTTTATTAGGTAAATGTTATGGTCGCCGCGGTATCATACGTCAGGTAAATATCTAAGGAGATCGCAGGAAGCTGTTATTTCTCGAGCAGCACACCACTATGCTTCCGCCGTCTAATGCAGAAAGTGAAATACGAGGGATCGGCCCCGATCCCCGGCAACAACCATTCGATCAAATCAATTGACGTCATTTGCATGGCGGAGGGAAGGTACATCACCCATGCAGGATTTCCCCTTTTTAGAGTCAATCGAGATTTAGGCGTCCCGCGTCTATCAGCTCGTGAGTAATAAGTAGATTGCGGATTTGCATGCTAAAATTGTCTGCGTTCATTTCAAGTTGCAGGAGTTACGTAGACATTTTTTTCTTTTCTCATAACTGAAATAAACTGGTTATAATAGGTAAAAATCTGGTAAATAATTTTCGTTTAAAAGGATGATTCCTAAGGTCATTCAAAGTAACTTTTTCCTTTGCGGTAATGTTCTCCGAGGCTTCGTTAAGGAGTTATTAACGAAAAACAAGGACCAATCAGAGCGCACCTTCAGCAGACAGATTTCGGTTCAGTCAATGCCCACGCCACGGTACGTCCGCAGTAGCCGCGCTCTAATTGGTCCGTGTTTTTCTCTAATACATAACTCCTTAACGAAGCCGCGAAGATCATTTTCGTAAAGGAAAAAGTTATTTCAAATAACCATAGGGATCACCTTGTACAACGAAATGCATTTTTGGCACACCCTATATTTCAATTGTTTAAATGTTTTTACGACGTGAAGGTTTATAATATATTATAAAATATTACCATCGGTATAATGTTTGACTATTTCATTCCCGTTTCACGAACTTTTGCATGTCACGAAAACAAAAAACATTTCTGTGTCAATAACTAGTACTTGATTGATATATAATAGCATGATTATTTATGGCTTCTGTGAAACTAATATACCCAATTTCTTTTTTAAAATTCTTGTATTATAACTAGTGTGTTCTAAATAAATTTTCAACAGAAAGTGTTGACACGGAAACTTTTTAAGTCAGAACATTAAAATTTATTGGTTTTAATATAACAGATAAAAATTGTTGGCAAATATTTACTTTACGGGAGGCATCTCCGATGACGTTGACCTTGACATATGTTGTCAAGGACAACATTCTGAACAACTTTTGTCATTACAACTACCCGGCGCTCGGTGTTAGTTTTCGAGATATTAGCGAAAATAAAGTGATTGGAGTAGGTTTCATTGGGATGGATGGAATTTCAAAATGTCGTTAGCATTGTCGGGCCGGCCGCGAGGCCGGCCCTCTCCGCCCCCTCCACGACCTAGTAGTAGTTGTAGTAGTGATGCAAATCGCCGGGGAGGGGCGGCCATGCTACTTAATTTTTAAGAGTTTTTGAGCTGTTTCAAGGCTCGGTGTGAACGTCGTGCCATCTCACCTTCAGACCTGCAGGGTGTCTTGCCTGCCCTTTAAGACTCCCCCCACTTCGCCATATTTACATATCGCCACGACCAAACCCAGACCTCACTCTGTTCGCATGATCTTTGCATTATAGTTGTCATCCAGAATTTGAAATAGTACTGAAAAAATAATGCGAACAGAGTGAGGTCTGGGTTAGATCGTGGAGGGGGCGATCACGGAGACGAAATTGTGAATATCTCGAAAACTAAAAACGACCTCCCTATATTGGAAAAGAAAAAAGTTGATCAAAATGTCGAAATCTATAACTTATTTAAATTTGTTAAATATTTATTTGAAAATATATCAATGAATATCCGGAAAATTCTAACGATGTTTTTGCAATTATCTCGAAAACTAAGACCGAGCGCCGGGTAGTTATAATGACAAAAGTTGTTCAGAATGTTGTCCTTGACAACATATATCAAGGTCAAGATCATCGGAGATGACTCCCCTGAAGTAAATATTTACCAAAATATGTTATACAGAGTGAGTCATCTAACGTTTGCACTCCAAATATCTTTGTTGTTTTGAAAGACACGTCAAATGGTTCAATGGGACCCACACGATGCCATAAAAATATTTGTTTTTATGTTATTTTCTTTCAGACATCTCAATGTCACCTTCATTTTTTTAAACAGGACCACCGCTTTTCATTAGTTATTCAATGATTATAATTATTCAAGGTGATTCAGGGTCACAGACAATGGAAACGTATAGGTATTAAAATCATTCTTATATTTTTGAATAAGAATATTGGAAGTGAATAATAGAATAATGTTGCATATATAGGAATCATGAAGAAATAATTTGAAATGTAGAGATATGAACAAAAGATGTAATCGCCACATCAAAAAAGATACGAGCGTTTTCTTAATTGTATAATCACTGAAATTCGATCGAATCCATTTAAGTAAGCTCTCGGTGACCGAATATAGATTTCGCCACATTCTCGATTATTTTAACCTAAAAGGAATCGCGATAACAAATTAATGTAACCTAACGTGGAATTCGTTTTCCAGAGTGCTAAGTTATTCACTTGGGTCAATGAAACGGTTGAATATGTATGAATGATTAATGCTGATCATGAAAATAACTCATGCTACCGGCACATCCGCGGTCGGTGAAGTTAGCAAAAATTTCATTGCCGAAAAAGTTTAATTAAATCGAAAATCAATTGAAATCGTTATTTATCAACAAACAATCGCGGTGGCGCGGCGATTGCCGATACGAAAACACGTAGTGTTTACACTTTAATTTTCAATTACTTTTTTCACTCCAGCATCCAACGGGTAGATTGATAAATACATATAATATATTATGGTAACCTATTTAAAACCATGTACCCATGTAATATATTTTTTTTTCTTTTAATTAAATCGGTAAAAATGGCCGGCTTAATCAATATTACTGGATTCAAACTAATCGAGGAAGCACCCTTTTTTTAACGATATCAAAAGTTTAAAGGTCAAATAGGAATAAAAGTTACGGCAGATCAATACACGCGGACCTGATGACCGCTCTATGGACCCAAACGTGACAGAAACGGACATTCCAATGGGCGACGCTTAATGAAATTAATCAAATAAACGAGCCGAACATTTTTTCGCGACTACAGTATCCGCGCTCAAGTGTGCGCGCATTTAAATCCATGCAATTTTCGTGAATATGACTCGTCTGCTACGGTCTGTCAATAGAGCATCTGTTTCTGTAGCAATCGTGTGTTGCTTTGATGAAATCAGTTCGAGTAAATTATATGAATTAATCCTATTGCGAGTCGGTGGGCTTTTTACAAGAACAGAGAAAGGGTATGTGATAGTGGTAAAGGTGATTTCTTATCGATCGTAATTTGGAATAAATATGTAAATGCTTTCGGCGCAAGGTTCGATCATTTCAAGAAAAAACAGCAGTATTGCACTAAATAATCATTATCATTAACGTTTCGATCTCAATATAGATCATCTTCAGAACGACATTATGCGTCTAGAATAAACAAAAAAAGTTATTAATTGAAACAACAATAGTGTCACAGCCATGAAATTTCATAGAAAAATAAATTTATAACACACTTACTTGCTGTGTATCAAAAAACAAAAACAATATACATATATTAAAGAGTTACACAACCAAGCGGTATTCACCACATGGTGGCAGATGTATAACTAACCCATGTAGACTTGAACATCGGAAGAAACGATGCTATGTATGTTATTACGTTAGACAATTGGTTCTTCGATATCGATCGACGGTGATTCGTCATCATATTGAGCGGCAAATTTGAACCGTGTAACTGAGCATTCATATTGACGTAGATCAAAGGAGATAACACAATACAAAATTGTGAATCAAAAACCAAACTAAAAAATGTATATTTAATTTGAAGTAATAGAACACACGCAGCATTCAAAGTGCAAGTGCAACATAATTTTATCTAAATCACTATTTACGAAGTTTGATATGTACAACATGAAGTTGATAAAGAAAAAGAAAAATATATCTTTTTGGTAGAATCTAATTGTTATTATTGGAAATCTCATCATAAAAACATTACCGATTCAGTAATGCCGCGTAAAACTCATGTATCATAGGTGTTTCATACCTAAGATTAACGCTTTGTTCTTTAATCATATGAATGGTTTCCAATAATAATCTACGTTGTAAATTAGATTCCCTGTCAATAACTTTCACGTTGTCAAAATCGAACCTGTGGTCAAGTTCTATAGAATGTTTCGTCAATGCAGTGTGTTTTGTCGGAGAAAGAAAAATGTTACGTCTATGTTCAGTTAAACGTGTGTCCAATTGTCTGGATGTTTGACCTATATATGCACCTTTTTGTTAATGGTAATTTATCTTTTATAGGGGGAAACCATGCTTTTAGATATGACGGTATGTTAAAGATGGTGTGGATGCCTACCCTCTTAAAAATTCTTTTGATGTCATAAGAAATATTATCTATAAATGGGATTACTACAGTGTTTCTAGAATTGATAGGACCTCTTTTCATAATTTTTTCCTCTTTTAATTGAGCGACCAAAAAAGGATGAAAAATCTGAAAAACTCTTTCCCTAATAATATCTGAAACTAACAAAGTGGGAAAACCATTCTTTTTGAGCACCTTTTTTACAAGAGATAAATTATCAGATCTGAATTCAGGGTTGGCGAGTAAAATGGCTCGGTCAACCAAACCTTTTACTAGACCCACTTTATGTTGTAATGGGTGGGCTGACAAGAAATTAATATATCTGCCTGACCATGTTGGTTTGTGAAACCAGTTAGTTTTTAATTCTAATCCTGCTCTAATTATTTTTACATCAAGGAAACTAATGCATGAATTGGCTTCAATTTCATATGTGAATTGTAACCTGTTGTGGAAATCGTTGAAAGTGTCAAGCAACGTATCAATTTGGTTTGGTTTTATGCATGTTAAGATATCATCAACATATCGTTTATAAAAAATGAGATCAAACGGTAATTTCGAGATTGATGTTTTTTCCAGTTCTTCCATTACCAAATTAGCAACTACAGGGGAAATGGGAGAACCCATGGCTGTTCCAAAAATTTGTTTATGATAAGTGCCATTAAATGAAAACACATTAGCCTGTAATACGAATTGTAGCGTACTTAGAAATTCATCTTTCTGTATAGAGGTGTGCCTTTTAATTTCTTCCCATCTCGAGTCAACAACTTGTAGGGCCAGGTCAATTGGTACATTGGTGAATAATGCAGTGACATCTAATGAAATAAGTTGCATATCCTCAGGGATACGCAACGTTCTAATTTCTTTGACCATTTGCCAACTGTCAATTGTGTGGTATGTTGATTTTCCAACAATGTTCGATAGGATTGTTGATAGAAACTTAGAAAGTTTATACGTAGGACCCCCTATGGAAGATACAATTATTCGCCAGGCTAATTGTTGTCGCATAATGTCGTTCTGAAGATGATCTATATTGAGATCGAAACGTTAATGATAATGATTATTTAGTGCAATACTGCTGTTTTTTCTTGAAATGATCGAACCTTGCGCCGAAAGCATTTACGTATGTGATAGTCGTATACAATTTTAATCATTTTCATAAGATTAAGTCCGAATATTTTTGTAATACTACAATATTATGTAATATTAAAATCGTTTAAGGTTATTAAACTGGGGACATTTATGCTAAAATATTAATTTTCGTCATCTATTTTACAGCGATTGGTGTCTAAGGCAGTGATCGGTGTCAAAGACAGTGATCGGTCTATTAAGTGTTTTATCGAATCCAGATTAAAAGTTCTATTTTTTATTAAATGTTATGTCATACCGAAATTTAGACAATCATAGATTTTATAAATGCATGAAATTTACAGCTTCGTTTTATAAGCTACAAAGTCGCCAGATTAAAACTTGTGTTCCCATTCTACCTTCCCGTTCTACGACGTTATTCCCCCACTCTTCAGCCCAGTCACGTGACTAATCCGGTACTGGCAGAGAGTGAGGGTAACATTTTCTCCTCAACCCGAGTCAATTCCCTGATCTGGCGACTCCGACTTCATTTTGAGAGAAACGCACTTCAAGTTTCAAATCCAGCAGTTTTGCCAATTTCGAATGAAAATTTTAGAATTCTAGAAGTGTCGCACTCGCAGAATACAGCATTTTCGAAAAATCATATTTTTCATTTAACCGAAGCTACATAACCCTACAAGAGAAACCTCAGTTAATCGAGCCTGAGCACGGCAGCCTCGTCCGATCCGTAGGAAACTTACATCGACACTTTGTTTCGATAAACGAGTAGGTACTGACGGATGGAAAATTCTAGTTCGGGTTTAAAGCACCCCCGACGACGACGGACGCACTACATTACTCGAGTTTCCCTACCATTTTGATTCCATCGTCAGCTAATAATCTCTTCAGCGTTTCACCCCTGCGAAGCCAGGTGAAACTGGCTGGTGTGGGGCGCTGTAATTATGAATATAAATCGGCGGGCAACGATGGCGGTGGTGGGTTGGGGGTGGAGAGGGTGCTCTTCGACGAGGGGATGGAACGGGGGAACGTGGAACGTGGAACGAGAAGCGTGGAGCGTAGAACGAGGATAGAGAAGAGCTGTGGGGCCCAGAGCCAGGGTGGCGCGGCAGGGGATGAAAATGACGCGATGAATCCGACGTTTGCCGTCTTTTAATTTTAATTAAGGGAAGGTCCGGGGCCCTCGCCTCGCCTCGCCTCGCCTCGCTGCGATGGGGATTCATGGAAAAAACAGTTGCGCCGTATCAACCGGTGAAGGGTTGACTCAGTGCATTTCTTCTTCTTCTTCGATTTCCGGCGGAGCGACACCCTTCGTGTACCAGCCTCGCGTAATTTTTATTTAACCCGGCCGGGGACGCGACTGATTTCACAGATACAAGCGAAGTCTTATTCAATCAGGCTACAGCGAACTCCTACGCGTGCAATTATTACTAAAGACCGCAAGCGGCCTGTGGAATGTATGGGGTTATTGCAGTTGCGATTGCCTAAACTGTGCGGCACTGCAACGGTACTAAATGTGTGTAATGTTAGACATATTTTCATAAAGAAATTTTTATAATAGTGTCGCAATATTTACAACCACTGAAATAAATATATTAAAAATTGTCATTTATGTGAATACAATTGTTTCGGTAATACTAACTCCTTGCCTTAACACTTATCGGCAATTTACTAATAGTCTTTTTGAAACCACAGATCAACAGTTAAAAATTTCTTAATAAGTTGTTCAAGAGCGATGGTATTTTAATTCAACAGATTTTTCGATTTAATATAATGTAACAGCTTCTTCTCATATTATTATTTGACAGAAAGTTACTGAGCCTCTTTTACATATAGCTCAGTCATTGAGAAGCCTATTAATAGGCTTCCGATAGGTAAAGTGTTAAAATTACGTCTCAGAGACATTATCTTGCGAGATTATTTTTAGTTTTTTATCATTAATTAATATATGTAGTAGCAACCTAATCATCTTACATTGATTTTGAAGCAATATAAATAATGTTATTTTTCGTCTCTATTTAAAATGTCAATACAATGTACCATTTCATGTCGATCAAAATTCTTCACTTTGTTCTTTTCCCGCATCGTGGTTCAATATGATATAACATAATAATATTGCGTTGATTAATTATAAATTGTCATGAGGTAGTTTCCTCATGTACACATTTGCTGCACAAATCAGTACTACGACCTAGAATGAATTTTTTTTTATATAAGCTTACTCAGACCTTGAAGTGATTTATACAGCTGAACTTAATTTCCATTGTGTTACAAAGTATTGAAAATACGAATTCCGCGTATTTAAAATAAAGTTAATGTCGGTGAAATAAAGGTAATCAGTAAATAATTCTTGGTATAAGTAAATAATTTTTTTATTGTGAATGAAGTGTGTGCAGTCATCTATTATTATTTTACACAGTCGCCGAACATTTGCAAACATTCATAGCAACGGGAAATCAATTTACGTATTGCGGTTGTAAATGGTTTCCTTCCGATTTTCCGACACGAACATTTTAAGGTTGCTTCCGTCGTTGTACTCATCAATAACCTCCTTCCGCCAGTTTTCGAATACTCTGCGCCATATAATGACTTACCAACGACTCGGGATATTGTGTTTATAGACAGATATCAATTTATCATGAATTGTTTGCTGGATACAATTTTTCGATAATAAGTGCTCACCGTTGACACGCGCTTCAAATTTGGATTCTTCCACGTTTTATGGTTAATATTAAATCAAACTGAGATGAGTGATCCAAATAGCTTGACATGTGCAATGTATGAACAATTATGTCATGTCAGCGTTACAATCTCGTAGCAATTAAATGTCTATTCTAGAACGGAAGTTGGAGATCAATAATTTGCTTGTTGACCGATCATTCTAGTTGCAAGCGTTAAATTTTTATTTCTGTCATAAATTATAATAGTTCTTATACAGAGTGTCCCAAAAATGTTGTACTTCCTTGAGAGGGGTCATTCCAGAGATCATTTGAAGTAGCTTTTTCTTTTGCGAAAATGTTCTCCGTCGCTTATACAATATTATACAACCAGACAAATCCTGATTACAATCATTTAATACGAAATTATTAGTTACACGTTAGGTATATTTGAAAAATTGTTGTGATTTAGCAAAAAAGAATAAAAATATTCTAATAATATTTTACTAACTTATATTAAGAAGAGAAAAATTTTTGACTTTTGTACAAAATGAAAACTGTAACGAATTAGTTATGTTATTAAATTATAACAGTAAGTATGGCATGAACGTCGTATTTCTTATAAACCATAAGAAATAATATTAATCCCTCGCTGTATGTAATAACTAGTCACAATCGTGATGGATATTTCAAACAAGATCTACTAAATATGAATATTATGTCTTAAGACGTGATAAAATTCTATTTTTTTGTAAAGAATGTTTAAGTATTAAAGTAAAAATGTATTTAGACATACAATAAATACAAATTTATATTTCTCTTCTGTGAAATTATTAAAAACAAATAAGTTCAAATTATTAACATGAACAAGCCAAGGAGAATATCTCATGGCAAAGGGTTAACAACATAATTCCGACTAAATTAATTTCGTATTCTCATCAGCAGACTGTGGATCTTTATGCAAAATCATCATTTTCTGCACAATTTACAATAACATGCGAATAAAAATTTGTTTCTTCCCTTAATAATCTTAATAAATTGACGACAATGATACTTTTAAATCCCATATACCTTTCTACTGTTTCAAGTTACACCTATTATTATTGTCATAAATGTATAAAATTTATTACAAGTTGCTTTACTCGTAAGTTGAGTTGCTTCAACTCGAACCAAGAAACGAACAATAATTTGTTTTAAGAATAGGTTTAATCATAATTTTTGCGGGTAAACCACCAAAAATTGAATAGTCTGCAGTGCGTGTGGTACTAAAATAACGGTTCGGCGATAGTTACCGGGTTTATTTTATTCCCCGGTAACAGTGAACTTCTGGCGTTGAAATTTTGTTCGTGCAGGGCAGCACAGTGCTCCATGTGCACGTACCGCATATCGACCTGCCCGAGCCAAGGGGTTTGTCATTGCGGAGGGTGCATTTGACCCCCGGTTGTTCCTTCGCCGGGGTTGCAATGACCAGCGACGGTCCTAGAAGCTGAACACCGTCCAACACTGCAGCCGCGTTAGCGATAATGCCCGCAGCGAGCGAGGCTTAATGTCGGAAAGACGGCCAGGAGACATTGTTCGGCTTTGATGCTGGAAATTTATCTGCCAATTCGAGCCGCGACCGCGATGCTGAATTGGAAAAAAGAACTGGAGCACCGGTCGATTGAAAGCGTCGCCCCGGAGAAAGTGAAACGCGTATTCCCGCCGGGTTTAGCAACATGGCGACGACGCGGTAATTCACAATGCTATCAAATTTTCAGGTGTGTCAGTGTGCGCCGCGCCGTGTGACGAATCCCTGACCTGGTCGGCTTGCTATGGGTGCGGTTATTTTCGATATTTATTATTAGGTTAATAATATTCATATTTTTAATATCATGACACAGTGTGTGTATGATGACTACTACCCCTGACAGAAAATATTCGGTTAAAATAGTGAATGTGATTGTTGAACGAACTACTTGGGCGTATATTAAATATGAGAAATTTATGGCTTAGACTTAACAATAATATTAACATTTTTAATATAATCACACAGGGTGTGTATCACGAGTACTACCCCTGCCAGAAAATATTCGGTTAAAATAGTGAATGTGATTGTTGAACGAATTATTTGGCCGTATATCAAAAATATCAAAAATAGTATTGTATTTATATTATATATAGTATAAAACTCAATGATATTTTAGACAAGTATTTATTGAATGATGCATTTTTTTGACTCTTTATCAAATAGAAAGTAATACACTGATTACCTCTATGTGAAGGTTATAAAGAAATTTTAGTAGCTTGATAAATCATTACTTTTTAATATTTCTAACGTTGAGGATAATGCTGAATATTGATAAACAATGTTATCAATGTGTGGGGATGATTTCACATTTCCTCAAATCAGTGACCAATTTTCTCATTCTGTGTATTATCAACAAACAAACATATTCATTTTTACATTAATATTTTCTTTATAAATGTCGAGTTTTATCATCGCATTTGCCTTAATTGGTAATGGAAATATTTTCCACATTGGAAATGTGAATAATTGCAATGATAAACACTTAATTGATTTGTTTGACCGAACAAGTTTTGCCAGAGGTAGTATACCATCACATCATTATTTCAATATTTTTGCTTTTTTCTTAAGCTATCTTAGCTTTCATAAGGAAAATATTTTCGTCTACAATATTCTTTACGTGATATATGTAACAAAAAATGCATTACATTATTTACTTATGTAATTAGTTGTTGCATTGTTATCTAATACTTGCAGGTATTACAATATTTTCTTGGAACTTCAATATTTTAATAGTTTAGAGAAGGACTATACTAGATTGCAGATTTTAATGCACAGGAAAAATCTGTAAAAAATTAAAACACAATTGGTGAACAAGAAAAAAAATTGTCTAGTCATTTTTATCATAAATGCATATAATCCACATTCTGAGGATGACAAATCATTTTAGAATTACGTATAATAAAAGATTAAGTGAATAGATATTATTTTCATGCATGTACAGTGGCTCCAAAAAGTATTAGGACATTTTTACGATTTTCGTAAAACCGTTGATATTTTTACTGTTATAATTTCGTAGAAATAATAAAGCTGAACTTATTGTAAAGCTTGAAGCCTCTACCTTCGCAATTTATGACACGTAGTGTACATATATTACAAGTATGTAGTACAGTTCGTACATGTTCATGACTCTTTTTATTTTCGCTTACTTTCTCCCATAAGTCAAGGTTACAATAAAGTAATCTGATTTATTTTACAAATTTGTATAATTTATAGGTACATAAAATAATTCTCTTTATTAAAGGTTACCATTTCACTTTATAATATTAATATTTTCAAAAAGCCTCCAAGTATATATTTATGTTTCACATTTAATTTATGCTACACCGACAACTCTCATAACACCAATTTGAGCGTCAGTCACTGCAAATTGTCACAGCATTCACGATAAAATTACATATATGTATATCATGTTCGACATTAATATTCGTTGATCATATATCGAGTAATGAAAATATCTGTTGCGCAGCTCTTATATATTCGCGCGGATATAATTAATAAAGTGTTTCACGGCTGAAGTGGTAATATATTGCCAAGACTGTAAGCTAATTAGTTAAAATTACTTTTAGAATACTAACTAAACACGAGAGACACAAACGATGTCTAGACTGCAGAGCACTGTTCATTTATGACAAGATCTACTCAATGAATTCCAGCAAAATAGAAACATGGTAAAAATAGAGCACACGTATTTTTTATCTGGTATGAAGTTGATGCAGTGAACTCTATTCTGGTTTCGTCAATTAACCCTGGACAATATGAGTTTGTTGAAACATCCACAGTCCAACGATGATATGTCTAAACCTTTAATGATGTCTTGAAATAACTCCTTCGAGTTTATTTTACGATAATGTTGTCGGTAATGCTGTAACTGATAGCGTAAAAATTTATTTAGTTCTTTTATTAAGCTAGCCTAAATATTTATTGTAGCCAGGGTCGGAAAATCAGGGAATTTAATCGAATCGAGAGGAAAAAGTTACCCTCTCTCTGCCAGAATTAGTCACGTGACGTTGTGACACATACACGACAGAAACGGAACACATCACGTGACTGGGCGGAAGAGTGGGGACACTTATTGTAGCTTATAAAACGGAGCAATAAACTTCAGTATGACATAACATTTAATAAAAAATAGAACTTTTAATCTGGATTGGATAAAACTTTTAATAGACTGATCTCTGTCTTTGACACCAATCGCTGTAAAATACATGACGAAAATTAATATTTTAGCATAAATATCCCCAATTTAATGGCAACTAAATTATATATTACATTTAATAACCTTGAATGATTTTAATATTATATATTAGACTTTTTAATAAAATATTTGTAGTGTTAATCTTATAAAAATGAATCTTACTGCTTAAAATCTACTAAAAACATATGTTATTCATTTCTGTTATACTGAAATAAAATTATATTTCTCGCAAGCAAATTTTATATTTTTCAAATGTATAAACGATAAAGAAAATCGTAATGCAACAAGGGTTGATAAGCTTTCGGGTTTACGGTAACATTGCTGACGTATCAATGCAGAAAAATATCTACGTAAACTTCTAAGAAATTTCGTCAGAATTTTGTGTTCGGACTGGTCGGTAAAAATGCCAAGCGAAATTCAAAAGTTAAGGGTTGGGACAGGAACGAGCGCAGCAAATATTTCCAAAAGCAACGACAACCCGCGCAGAATGTCATCGACAAAGATATCATGAATGAAAAGAGTAAAACCGAGACGATGGGGGTTAGGGGGTGGGGGTGGGGGGTTGTTGCGAAAGGTAGATGAAAAACTCAAAAATGCAACGTACCATCTGCGTGCCGGTGTTCTTGTTCACTGTCCTCGTAAAACTCGGTGGGATGATCCGTTATAAATCCGGGAGAGAAGAAGTTTCCGCGCTGATGCCGACGTACTCAATTTCGTTCCACCCCCGCGCGAAGGTGTGTTTAGCGAGGGGTGCATAGCGTTTCATGCAAAAGATAAGTACTAAATTTCCTCGAAACACCGCCCCCTAACCTCGCATCCGCGGAGTTTCATTCAATTTACCAAGTTTGACATCTGCTTTTGTGCCGATGCACCGCGGAGAACGACAGGGTGCAAGATGGCGCTGTACTCTTTCATTAGAACGTGTCACGAATCTTCGGTTGTTCTTTTGACGGACACGCTTTCCGTTTACCACCGCTCGCTGTGGCCCCGAAAACGGATGCTTCACCGTGTGATTATTGCATTTTCTTCCACTCTCTTTCCCCTGTATTTTTCTTTAGGTGTTATCCATTTATTTTGTTTCTTTGATTTTAACTTCTCAAGCTACTTATTTATTTCATTAAGGCAATTTTTGGACATGATACAACTCATTTTTGCAAACCTGACGAGATCCTAAGTCGGTCAAATAAGAACACATATCTTTCGATATACAGTAAAATCAGTGAACCACTATTTCAAGAACAAATTTTTCTTTTTTTAATCATTCTCTTATGAAACTTCACGAACAAACTCGTGACGTTTTTCTGATTAAAACGATACCAAACATGACATGAGTCGGAGCATATTTCTAGAACATCGATTATCCGAACCGATGATATCGAAAATTCTTCATTTTCACAATTAATTAGTTCACTCTAAAGCAATCTGTATACAACATGATGTATCGCATAAATCAGTAAAGATTTGTAGGTAACTGTTCTATTATCTGTGCCACCGATTAGTTCGGATAATCGAAGTTATAATATATTGCGGATTAAAAAAGTAAATATGAACCAAATTGTGTCGAGTTTGGAGTTATCTTAACCATAAAAATGTCACGAATATGTTGGTAACAATTTCATATTAGCAGAATTAGAAATAAACAAGTTTTATTCACTATCAATAATGTTTTTACATGATATAAGTGACATTTTGGTTGTCATGTATGTCGAGACATTACTATATGTATTCATTCGAATCAAAATATATTTAGAATCTGGTGAAAAGGAAATGAATCGTGAATCTTGGTAGACAGTCTGTCCGTTTAAAAAGAGCAAAAACAATTTGGTCTTGTATTCTTACTGTTTCTCGGTCTCTTGAAGTGGTTTCATCGATATCCTTTGCGAGGAAGAAATCATTTTCTTTTCTGATTATTCAATTCCTTTATCCAATTCTTTTGTCGTTCGGTGCTTTGTTTGGTATATCTGTGTAATGCAGTTTGCTTATGGTATAATAAATAAAAAGATCGATTCTTTCTTTAAATGTATGCCGATGACAACTCGGAGCCTGAGTGTAATTTATGAATAAATTTCTCGACCATTTAAACTTTAAGAGAACACGTTTATATGTATACGTACAGCGCGATAGCGTGTCGATAGTTTTCGCAGTACAATACAAAGAAAAGTTATGAAATAATGTGATATGAACGATGGATTCCTGTTTTCTCTCGTGAACGATTTAATTTTGCAACAATAATTCTCGTGACAGGGCTTCATATTTCCGTCGAAATTCGACCAATTTCGATGCTAAAGCCGAGGTTCAATAATATTTCAAATAATTCCACCCTTTGTCGCGTGCCGAAGTACAGAAAAGTTTATTGCGCTTATACTTTCAGCGATACAAACGGATATATGATTCGTTGTCCGCCATGCTAACGTTTAATCACCATGTCCTGCTCGTTTGAAGCGAAACGAAAATCCGTATTTATGTCTAGAGTGATCCCGTCGAAATACAAGCAAGGTGACATCGTTTGGTACTCAATGAAATAAATAAAAAATATTTGGTTAACGTAAGTTCATGAATTAATCTCGAATAAGGTAAATTTCATTCTGTTCTATCAAATTTGTTGGTATATTAACTGTGCGTAATACATGAAGGCTTTATTTTTCGATGGTCGTTTCTTTTTAATTTATCCATAATTTCAATATTTAACTGTGTTATAACATCAATGTTAGTATAAATTGTATACTGAATGACTGTGGATTTTATGCATTTGTTAAAAATGTAACGAACATTCAATTTTTGTGTAGCATATAATATTCCATATTTATTAAGATGGAACGGTTAGTAGCGTTTCTTAATTATAATTCACAGATAAAATTAAGATATTCATAGCTTAAATCAATAATATGATAAGTTACCTCAAAATTGACAGAAATTAATAGAACAGAATATGTTATTGAATAAATCTATGAATACATATCTTAATTTTATCTTTGAATTTTAATTTCAATACATTACGAACTTTTATGCATTTGTTAAAGAGGTAATGAACATTCAATCAGATGCTCTATTAATTTTTGTTTCACATATAATATTTTATATTTATTAGGATGGAACGGTTCGTAGAGTTTTTTAATTACAATTCAAAGATGAAATCAAGATATTTATTCATAGGTTTAGTCAATAACATGATATGTTACCTCAAAATTGACAGAAATTAATAGATCGGAATATGTTATTGAATAAGTCTATGAATGAATATCTTAATTTTATCTTTGAATATTAATTTAAAAACACTACGAATATCAGAAAGTCAAAATATTATGAAATAACATACCTGTAGTGGAGGAAACACATTTAGATTTGTTCATCATCAATCATGTTAAAATAAAATCTTCACAGACGCCAAACAGTTTTCTTTCTTTAATACTTGTAATAAGTTGACAATACTACACATCGATATCCTAAATTTCTTTTAATCCTTCTACTATATAAAATGGCGCCTATTAAATTCCACCATAAATGCATAAAATTCGCAGTCTAACCTTATTACAATTAGTAAAAAACAAGAAACAAATATATGTTTAGTTCCAGTACCTCGCAACCGACGAAGGAAGATTTTATTTTCATAATAAACCGCAGTCTACAAACATGATTTTTTCCGTTCAGAAACCTCGGTCGCCGCGGAGCTGCGCGGCGCGCTCGGAAGGCGCGCCGTGTCGCGCCGCGTTGCGTCGATAAGCGGTTAATTTCGAAGCTGTTCAATTTTTCGTAACCGGTCGACGACGACGGCGACGGCGACGGCTGCGCGCGGGTGAACGAACCCGCAGATTGACCCGGTAACCCACAACGACCCGCGTCCCGGAATAAACACCGTTTAAGCAGGCTGAGCATCGACGAACGAGCGGAAAGAACAGAAAACCGAAGAGAGCCGAACGTCTGCGTCGGCATAGACGTCGAAGAACAAACCGACCTCCCCCTCGGCGGCACCTGTTTTAATCACCCCGAAAACCGAGTGATCCCATTGATGGGCGGCCGAAAGCAAGCCGGAGCAAGATATCCACGCCGATACGCGCCGGTACCCAATATCAGTAATTCCTTCGTGGCAGTTTCACGAAGTTTCTCGGGTCACCCTTCGTCCATAAAGCGTTTCTCTCGTCTCCATCGTGTAGAAGGAACGACGGGAATAGTGCGCGCGGGGGTGTACGTTCCCCGGATCTATAGGGGTGCTAGGGGGGCTTGGGTGGGGGGAGGGAGGGTCGAAGAGAGGGTAGTGGAAAGGTTCAACTACGAGAAGGAGGCATAGAGACACGCCGGATGTGCCGGTACGAGAGAACGAGTAGGAGAGAACTGGAAACGGGTAGAGGGACGTGGGTCGGCGAAGGGGTGGTGAATGGGGGGTGGGAACTGGGGGAGACAGAGGGTGAACAGGCGCATCCCCTTGTGCCGATCCATACGCACCCCAATATCGCCCCCGGGCCGTGCAATCACGGCATACAGAGAATGGGATGAGATCCAGCCGAACCGGGGGGTAGGGGATCCTGGACGAAAGGGGATGGTGTGTATGTATATATGTGTGTGTAGGGTCGAAGCGGGGGAAGGGCACGGGGATGGGGATAACGCTGTGCCGTCCACCCCCAACCCACCGTTGCCGCCAATTGTGCGTCGTTGACAGGCCTGCATCGGGGAAAAACTTATTGTTGCGCGCGGAAAACCAAAGAGAACGATTCCAGCCCCGGGTGGAGGGTGCCCCGAGCGCCAAAGTTACGGATTAAATGCCTGGCGATAGGGGTGAGGATGACTCCGGCGACTTCCTTCCTCGTTCCTTTTCGAGCCGCGTGATCCTTCGTTTCTCTTTCTCTTTGTCCCCCTCTCCCTCTCTTCTCCACTCTCTTACTCGCTCGCTCTGTGCTACGCGCACACTATTTACGTTCGAATTATTGCGATGAAAAGGACGATCCCGCTTTGCGGCCGCCGGTGATTGTGCTCGTGCCACGGGACGCTGTTTCGGGCACCGGCACTGTTATGCCAGCGGAAAGTATTCGATCGAACGCGTTTAGGGGTTGCGGAGCGGGAATTGCGAGCGGACGCGGCGAGCATTCCTTATCGACGAATTTCCGAAATATTAATTTTGGTCTTGTGTCGGGGGAACTTATGGATAATCCAGGAAACAAATTCTTTTTGTGGTCGGTCGCTCAGAACATTCTGTGAATTGCTCGTTGAAAGCTCGCTGGTCTATGTTGCGTTCCTATTCTGTGGCTGCTAGCTTTTGCTTTTTACAAATTTGGTATTCTGGAATAAATGAGCACTAAGCATTCCTCAAAGATCAGGGAAATGGTTTTATAACTGTGATTCCACATGCAAGCCATGAAGGGACATGTCTATTGCATTTTGCTGGCCATCAATTTTATTGGAACGGTGGCAATTGATTGAACCAATTGATTGGGGAAGCTTATGATGACGAAATTATGTCTGCAGATACATGTGAACATTGAGATAAATGGTTTTGAAAAGGTGATTTTGACTTGTCCGATAAGAAACTCGTGAGCTTTCAAAACACAAACAAATGAGCTTGCAAAACAGTTTGAGACAAGCAAAGTTATTACAGTATTCTCGCGATAAATGTCCTAAATGTCTGAACGATAATTGTCCCTGAACTATCCCCGCTCCTGCGGGGCATACCCCGTGAGGGGCCGTAAAACTCGAGAGGCCTCGGCCGCCGAGAAGTGTAACATGATACGGGTCGGGTATATCGGTGTGAGATCAGGAGACCACTATTAATCCGATGACAAAACTTCTTTATTTTTCAATATTTTTTACGAAACTTTCACCAACATATTCCTGGCATTTTTCTAATGAAAATGATACTAAATATGATATAATTTCGATGATATTTACGTGTGTAATGGACGATAAAATTTTCGTGCGCATGGTAGGACAGCGTATGGGAAAGAAAGAGACGCGGAGAGTCGCAGTCGCCGACACAGTTCAAAGGCCCGCCGAGTCCTCACAATGTAATCCCAATAAAAAAAGTTTTTTATTATTACTAATTTTTTAATGAGACTTTCACCGATATATTTTTGACATTTTTCTGATTAAAATGATACTAAACACGATATAATTCGCATCATATTTACATTAATTGCCGATCATATAATTTTAATGAGAAGTTACGAGGGGTCGTCCATTACACACGTAAATATAATCGGATTTATATCATATTTGGTATCATTTTCATTAGATACATGCCAGGATTATGCTGGTGAAAGATCCATAAAAATGTAATAAAAAATAAAGAAGTTTTGTCATCGGATTAGTAGTGGTCTCACACCGATATACCCGACCCGTATTATGTTTACATTTCTCGGTGACCGAGGCCTCTCGAGCATCCCAGTTCATTTCTACGTTCGGCACAAGTCAAAGAATAGTATCCCTCACACATAATTGTCCCTGGCCGGACCCGTGGTTGGGACAATTATCGGGAGAATACTGTATTTGTAATCGATTAAAACAATTGGACAAGATGCACAAATTTTTCTTAACAAAATATCCGTTTCTGAATGACCAAATAATTGCAATAGAATTGCAAAAAATTGGAAAAAATCATTATTATGAATGTTATGTGTACACGTATTGTTTCTTTGCGATTTGTTGCTGGGACAGTTGAGCCCTATATTCGATAAAAATATCTTATACATTTCTTCAATGTGTAAGATATCTCTGACAGCTTTACAATGATGTAAGTTCGTGTTGATCTTTTGCTGTATAACACCGAGTGAGACTCATGATGAACATTTCAAATAGAATTTACTAGTCAAGCAATGGATAAAAATTTTTTTTGCTTCTATGAAATTATTAAAGATAAAAGAATCTTATTGTAGTGGCTGGGAAAAAATCATACGAGAAGGGGTTAAAAAAGACTGATTCTTTGCATGTGTATGTATGCAATTACGAAAATTATTATACAAATTAACACATATCCTAACACATAAATTAATTTTGCAAAGGGTACAATTTTAACGATTAAATCATTTTATAAATTTCACTAGTAATAAATTATATTTGGCGTTACAAAAATTCTCTATACATTTTGAACTTCAAAATGTATAAGTATACACATAAAAAAGTTTTTGAGAATAACTTTTGGAATTACAACTTACTGGAATTTTCCCACAAGAAAGCAAAACCACCCAGTGCATTATTCACGAAAAAATCAAAGGCAGGATACAATGTGAAACAGTAGTATTATAAATGGTGCAAAATTCGCCCTGCTGATTCTCACGATAAGTGAGACCGATATTACTGAAATAGTTACAGAAAAAATGAACATTCTCTCGTCGCCAGTTATTTCGAAAGTGTGTAATTTTCTTCTGAAAGGGTTGCAACCACGTATGAAACATATAATGATTTAGTTGCATGGCCAAATAACTGGTTGGCTGGTAAGGGAGCAGTACGTGTCCGGAGGTTGGAGGTCGGCTGATCGTTCTTTCCAATTGACATGCACAGCGGGGACAATGCATTACCCAGAAGCTCCTTTTCGACTTTTACTCATAATCCCCTTAGACGTGAGCCTAACTGCGAAGATGGGAAATGAAAGGAAACCAGACCGAGGCCGATTAAACTTACCATCTTCAATAAACATAGCCCTGTAATTATTGATAGTGGATACTTACCGATTGATGTATCGGTAGCACAGAGAAAATGAGGAAAAACACTGCTTCAAAGAAGACTGCGGATTTTTATGCAAAATTAAAATTGTTTGCGTTAATTTCAAGCTACAGGAACATACACATTTATTTGTTTTTGATAATTTTAATAACTATTTTTATTATTTAAAAATCGCAATCTAGTAACAGGACAAAAATTACCCGACTACCCGGGTATCTCGTGAATAGACTGCGGATCTTTATACAAAATAAAAATTGTTTGCATCAATTGTAAGAAGCAGAAGACATTCAAATACACAAATAAAACTCTTTTAACTTTAAAACTCTTGTAACCAGTTGTGAAACCTCACGAGATATTCGGGTACCCGAGGACACGGCTGTTTTTATGAGATACTCGGGTACCCGAGGACACGGCCGTTTTATGAGATACTCGGGTACCCGAGTACCGATGCTCGGCTATTTCATGAGATACCCGGATAGTTTTGCTCTACCCGGGTAAAGGTTCTAGCTCTAATGCCGAAGTAATTTCTGACTCACACCGAGATTTTACTAATACAGTTTTATTCCGATATAAGACGATAGCTCGGGACCGGCTTTTGGATGAGGGCAGTATCACCAGTATCGCCAGTATTATCAGGTTAAAAAATTCGTTTTTATTGTAATATATTTTAATAAAACTTTTCTTTGGATTTTTAGAATAAGGGTTAAAGATGCAGCCACTATAATAAAATTGTACTTTCTTGCTTTTTTAATTCTAATTTTCGCGGTTGAAATTTGGCATTTAACGTGTTAATCTACAAGCCATGTAATAAGTAATGCGATTTTCTTTTCACATTTTTGGAAGGTGAAATATATAATTAACATTACGATCATTATAACTTTGTTTTTAGTTTTGATCGACAATGTTTAATAATTTTTCTAATGTTTTTGGCGCACTTATTAGAAACGATTCACATGATTAACTCATTAAACACCAAAGCGTAAATCTTAGGTATGAAACGCCTAATATACATGAATACTACGCGGCATTACTGAACCAGTAATGTTTATATGATGAATCACTTTTTTCTAATAAACATGTTCCTATTTAGTCAACAAAAGAAAATTGAATGTCGATATTCCGTTACCAACATAGTTTTTGTTGGTATATCAACAGCCTGAAGGTATGAAACATTCAAACTGTTCGTATTTACCGCCGTTTATGGATCGGCCATTACTTCGATCTGTGTTTAATGATTCGCCGATTGATTTCAAATCACCCTCGTGCTACTTAGTTCCCTCGTCACCGGCATGGAACCAACATGTTGTTAATGGCAACTCTCATGAGTCCTAGTTTATAATAATGTAAAATTAAGCAAGTGAGTTCTATTTAAATAATTTTCTTCTTTCTTTTCCTTTCTGTGTTGTTATCCGTGCAAAAAAAAAATTTTTTCATGAAGTAAATTGTGTCTTTGCTGAATATGCATTAATCTTGTCACATTAAATACTGTTCACAGACGCAAGTACTACAAATTATTCCTGAAGAGGGTCAAAATTATGACCGAAACGTCGAATTTATTTAGTAGTAACAATTGCAAAATTGCTTAAATAGTAGAATATGATCGAACCTGTGCGCCAAAAACATTAGAAAAATTATTACGATCATTAGTATGTGCATACGATTTTATGTAGAACATGAGGCGTGGATCAATGGTCGTGACTATATTTTTGTATTTTATCTTTCGAAAAGAAGGAAATTCACATTAATTATGGGTTACACTGCTATATTATGAATATACACGTTTTTGTCATTATTACTCTCTCTTGGCTCGATCAGTTTAAAAGGCAGAAGTAAAGCCAAGTCTATCTCTTTAGGTATATGTAACGATTTAATAATACTCATGGAGTTATAGACCTGTCGAGTATGTACTTTACTATTTCTTCCAATCATATGGTAACAGCGTTTAACTTATTTTATTCATAAGATTATTAACGTAAACGTTGCCTGTGCATGCGGACGTGCAGACTTTCAATTTTCCCAGAAACTCATCAATTATCCTAACTACTCAATTATTCGAAATTACTACTTTTCTGGACTTATTGACACTATTCTCTATTTTTTTGTGCTTCTGGATCTATTTTGACCCAGAATCTCAAGAAACATGTAGCTCCTTTTGTCTACAACAATCAATTGTAATAGGAAGCAATTAGTTTAATTGTTTACAAGTTTAATTCGATGAAATAAGAACAATAAGCATCGAGGTATGAAAATTGAAAAAATTTTTAAAAGATTTGTTAAACAATTGCCTAAATGGACTTAAACCGTCTGTACAAATCGTCAAAAAGCGTGTACTTTCTTTTTTGAAATTTTCAATTTAAATTATGTTACTAATGGATCCAATAATTCTATAATATATCGATCCTGTAATAATACAACAGACAATAACTATTTGTTAATATTAATAAATGTCTTTCCCACAATTTGCCACAAAATTAAAGAAAACATTTTGTTATACAGAAGCATTTCATAAATTCTCAATGTTAAATTGCTGTAATTTATATCGCTAGATAATTAATTTTTTGGTAACGAATGATTCAATAAATAAATATAAGAATACATACAGGGTGTATGTAAATGAGAGACCACTCCTTTCAAGGTTTTCCGACATTTTGGGGCCACGCTGTATACATATGTATAAATGAAGGTTAAATGTCTTCACACGTGTCAGCATTTGTTCAAATCACAGAATGAGGCTTCATAGGCTCGAAAGGAGAAAATCTTTCGACAAAAATGATTAGTATCGTAAAGCAAGGATTCCCCTGTATACTTTATTACGATGAAATTTGTAGCACGGTTTGTGCAGGCTATGAAAGCAAAGAGAATCCCAAATCCTTTTTTCATTACCTGGACGGAGGTCGCAACCTGGACCGGACACCAGGGATATTGTACATCAGCAGTTCCCGCAAGACGTGCAATTTAATCGTTTACCCTTGCGACAAAGGGTGCTCGTCGCCATCTCAGGACGCATTTCTGGTTACGTTTACGGCAATAACTACGGGATCATTTCGCAGACACAGGGCACAGGCATGTAGAGATATCCGTATACTTGCGGTCGGTTTTCATTTTGACCCAACTGCTCCCTGAAACCATTGAGCCCCTAACTGTCCGCACTTTATGAGCCGTCAAGAAACGCGGTGAGACGAAGAAGAAGATCCTGCTGGTCCCAGCTACCGTGGATAGTCGAAATTTTCTGTAACATCATACTTTCTTTTTAGAAAAATTCTGGGACTTTAGCAGGTTTATTTATTGCATCCTGTTTTATATTTAGACTGCAGATTTTTGTGCAAAATAAAAATATTCTGCATCGATTGTAGGGTATCAGGTACAAAATAAAAATTGATTTCATCCCTTAATGACATTGTTACATTAATAACAACATTACAATATCCTTAAATCATTATAATCTATTGCTGTTTTATATTTTACCCAATTTCTTCATAAATGCATAAAAATGCATAAAAGTTCATTTCTTTGGTTAAATTAAATTTTATAATAAATTGTTATTTTTCTACAAGTTTGCAAATTACTGGGTTAGACTGGAGCAGTTATATTAGTTTTTAGCAGGTTTATCCTTCTTAATTAAGTTTTATAATAAATTGTAAATTCTGTACATGTTTGGCAAAATTACTGGACTCGTTATAATGTCGGGCACCAAATATTTTATTTTACAAATGTGGAGATTATAAAAATGCTTTTGTGAGAAATTATAATATGCTCATTCGAGTAAATAATATATTTAAAATCTCGAAAAATCTAAATAAATAAAATCTTGTTATTTTAATATAGTTCTAGTGTTAAATATAAGAAACTTAATTTTAAAGGTTTCAGTTTCTAGATTTGAGATCTTCTAATTAATGATAGATGTTATTGCAAGGTATGTCGTCATTCTTCTGACTTTTCCACGCAAATCTCTGATATTAAGCTTTGGGCGAAATTGCTTGAAAAAGTAAAAAATTGTGAAGGGTAGGGTAAATGTCATTTAATTTAAACCAGGGACTTAATACCGGTAAAATTTGTATACCGGTAATTGTATACCGGAAATATACCGGTATCATACCGGTATTTTACGTACCGGTACAAGTCCCTGATTTAAACACGTTTCAATTAATATTTCAAAAATATACTTTGAGCTCTGGAAGTTTGAGACAGATTGGTTTAAAAATAAGTTACATAAATACAGGATCAGTATAAAAGAAATATCAAAATTTTCTAAAAAGAAGACCATTCAATATACTGAGATCTTATTTGGATCAATATGCAAAGATACTCTTAATGGTTTGTTTCTATGAGTAGGAGAGCTAGTTTCAAAGTGTTGATTGTGTGAGTGGGGGATGGAAATTTGTCACTGGCACGTTAGCCGCCAAGAAGTCTCGACTTTACACCCTGTGACTTTTTTATGGGGATATGTCAAAGGCAGGGTCTTCCTCCCTCTGTGTGGATTTAAAAGATCTGAAACAGAGTATCGCAACCGCTGTCGCTACAGTTGATGATCATCTATCACCGCATCTTTCGCACGAAGTAGACTGTCCAAATTGTGTATTGTAATAATAAGAGTTAGTGCATTACAGATTTCTATGTTACTATAACACATCTTTGAAAATGTTCATTCCAATTGGATCAAGGTACGCCTCAAAATTTTTAAAGAAACTATGCTTTGCTAGTAATCACCATTTTTATACAAAAACGAGAAATTACAATCTTTTGAATAAAACTACCCCTATCGTTTTTATCTTGTATAAACATACACAATTAATACTGGATAATAAAACTGGTTTCGTTACATGCATTTTCTTTTTATCAATATTTTAACAATTCTACAAACGATATTTAACCTGTTGGCGGTTAAATAAATTATATCAATATTGTATAATTGATTTGGCAATAAAAAAATCAAGACTTCGGTATAATATATGTTTTGGTACTTGGTTCATATGCTACTAAGTATATATTGTTCATAAACTGATAAAATCATGTTCCCCATGTTTACAATGATTACTCGAAATAAACCCTCACACTTTGAGTGTTTTACACTTCAACTCGACCAATTATTATGCTTTACTCACACCGTGATATGTGAAACAAATGCATCGAATTGCAACAGTATCACACAGAAACAGACAAATTTACAGTATCTAAAAGAGAAAATGGGTTTTGGGTATTAGGTTTGAATACAAGACTTTTCGCCTTTCGGTAAGTGGTAAATACAACAACGATTCCCTCTCAACACGCCTGGTACAATAACAATAACAGTAATAAAGAGCTCTCGATTTGATGCCAGCAAGTGACCAAACAGTTCAGCACACAGGCGTACATCTTGGAAGCATCCGGGTGTTGATCTTGGAACAAAAGCGAGGATGCAGCATCGGCGTCGGTCGAAGGGGACCAAGAAAGACTGTCCGCCCGGTAAGGAAAACATCGGAAGCAAAGGGTGGAGAGACGCGGCAATAAATAAATGCTCGACAAAATCAGGCCTCACCCCCGCGTTTTCACCAACACGCTTCCGCACAGATATTCGTACACTTGCGGTCCGTTTCCATTCTGACCCAACCGCCTCCTGGAACCATCGGCCCCTAACCGTCCGCACTTTATGTGCCGTCAAGGGGGTGAGAAGGAGGCGAGGGGCTGACAGAGGGGGCGGTAGAAGGGCGCCAGGCAACCCTCCTAACTCTCTGGCCCCGGGGGTGAACGTGGGCTGGCTCATGGCTCAGGGACGATGGGCGAAGCCTGGGGGGTAACGCGGGGGTGGTAGAGCTGGAAGCAGGAGGGCTAGGGATATTACGGACAGGACGCCGAGATATCCACCCCTTCGTCCGACCTTCTCGAGGGGCGAGTGTTCGGGGGTGGAAAGGCGCCCGAGAGGCGGCTCAGGGTAACAATGGCTGTAACCCTCTCGCGATCAACGAACCAAATTGCCACTCGAATTTCCAGTTCCTTATTCATTCACACTGCTCGACAAAATGACAGCGTGCCATCTTTAATTTCTCGAAGAATACATAGAAGTTTCGAATGGAACACTATTGCAATTGTTACGACGCGCGATGCGGCAAGAAGGAACCTGCTAGTAAATAAAGTTCACTTTGTTGGCTTTCTGAATAAGCAGAAGAAAAACACAAATACTGAACAATGATAGCAGATTTACAAAATTTAGATATTTAATTATTTTACCGGCGGTAAAAAACGAGTAGGTCCTGGCCAGTCGTGTATCATGCATTACCGTATCCAGCACAGTGGGTCTGTGGGTTCGGTGCATGTCTCCTTTTTATACCAAAAATTGTGGAGTATAATAGTTGACCTACTTACTATACATACCACAGTTTACAATATTTATTATGATATTGATGGGGTTTACAAGAATGGGGAAGTTACAATGTTTTCAAGTTACTAAGTTGTAATACAATCAATTGCAATTGAAAATTTTTATTATCGATTGTGCTCTTTTTTGTGTCCACTTCTTTCTTCACTACATTATACTCAGTGACGCAGAATCAAGATTTGTGTCCCCACTCTACTTTCCCCCTCTACGACGCTATTCCCCCACGTTTCCGTCATGGCCCAGTCACGTGACGCGTTCCGTCTCTGTCGTGCGTATGTCACACTGTCACGTAACTAATCTGGCAGAGAGAGGATAAGTTGTTCCTCTCAGTGAAAGACGACTTCTGGCGTCGTTTAGAGGTGTTAAGAAAGTAATATAGGGAATTGATCGTAATTGCAAAGCCAAGAAAAAATAATTCAAAATCGTAATTCTTTGTCTGCATCATCTAAAATAATAAAATCATTTCATACGTATGCATTCAAATAAAAGTTCCCAAACATTCTTATTTGATCTTTTATTGTACATCCTCGTCTACTCTACCTTCAGCCCTTCGCAGTGTCAGTCAAAGTGGTACGGGCATAAGGACCTTTTTTTAAGTTCCCGGAATAATACATGAGAATGTGAATTTGTGAAAACGGCAGTAGGGTTGCCTTTCTTGGAAAAATGGTAAATGTTTGAAACTAGAAATGGCTTATACCCTTTCCTAGGTTGGCAACAGAGCAGAGTGATGCGGTGTTCCGAAACTCCGTGGTCCTCTTCGTCTTCCAAACACCCTGCCACCCTATAGCCAGCACCCACACACACATCCACACACACACACAGAGAACTCGAACACATATACAGGAACGCGCACCGCTCTGACGTGCAGCACGGTTTTAGCTCAAGATGGAATGCTCGTACCATTTCTCCGTGAGTACACTCGGGGAGGGTGAAAATGTTTTCTGTCCTTCCTTTCGGCCAAGTGATATCTTCGTCATCGAAGAAATATGGATTTTTTCCGTAGCTCGGGAATTGCACCTTTCCGTGGCATCATTAACGTTACTGCTCGATGAGTCACCCCCGTAAGCTATCATGCGCTTTGGTGCTTTGGTGTGATCGTAGTTTTACGTTGGATCTTCGACTGGTCTTCGTGTTCCCTTTATTGTAGCGATTCTGTTTGCTGGTTTCGATGAATTCTGTGATTGCACTAATGATATGGAGCTAATTAGAACACTTGCTTGTTATTAGACTGTCGCTTGTGCATTTAGATTTTCATGCTGCTTTTAAAATAAATGTGTACTTCTCTTGCTGTGGGGGTTGAGAAGGTTTCAATAAAACAAAGAGCGTTTCATACCTCTATGAATGCATGCTTAGTGACATTTTGTTACAGTCTCTCAATTCTCATTTACGCAAGTTACGGGATGACAATTTGAGGAACTGATTCTAAACTCACAATTAGTAATGTTTCATCTAAACTATTCACCTTCTCTATGTTATCACTGAAATGAAAATACTAAATTAGTCGAAATAATACATGACTTTAAATAATTATCTTTTATTTTATTCCCCTAAGATGTGTCTAAGCCTGGTAATAAGTAGTCGCAAAACAAATATGGACATTATTGCACGTTTTATTTATATTCAAGATATTATAAATTTTTAATTTATCTGTAAATTCAGAGAGTTAAGAGGTGAGGATTTCAGCAACTGATTCTAAACTCACAATTAGTAACATCTCTAGTTTGGCTTCTGTAGGTTTTTCTGTATATTCATATTTGTATAGGCTTGACGTTATGTAAACAGACAGTCGGTCATTAACTTTAAAAATAGCACGCAGACTTTATGAGCTTTTTTAAACATTTTCGTTCATTGGCTCCACAAGTGTGTTATACAAATAATGTTTACTTTCCAAATGTTGACTCAAAAAGAACTGCTATTGAAGGAAAGACACCGCGTGTCTCTCGTGGACTTAATGTCCCCTAAATTAAGCAGAGTAGGTGCGAAGTGCTCGAAGCTGCTAAAGTCCTCCCTTACCACTTCAACCCTTCACTCCATTGAAATCTCTGAAGGTGCCTCGGTGTGCCTAATCATTCTTTAAAGTTTCACCCTGGCGCTAATTAGCCGAAGAGCCGAAGCAAGGAACTAAGGAGATTAAAAAATCCGTGGAGGAAGTTTACCCGGCAATCTTTGTACGGTGTGCATCATTTATCCGTGCTGTCATCGGCTAATTAAGTCCCCCAAAAATCATGCTCATCAGAATTTCGTGATCGTGCACGCTCCTCTATCATTTCTGTAATTCGATTGCATGATACCAAGTGAATCATGTATCGCAAATATTCATTGTACCCGGTTGGTAGATTCGTAGAAATAATTTCCATTTTCATTTGTACGGTTCACATCCGGTCAGAACATTTTGCGATTAATACTCATCCATTACACATTCTCAATTGTTATCAGAGTTGCTAAGCGTTGTGCAGTTCGAACGTTTTCATTGTTGTTGTCGAGTTTTTATTATTCATTAATTTTTCAATACCTGTGGCGGAAGTTAATTACATGTCAATCCACTGGAGTCGATATTTGCAACGTTAAGAACGATCGTGTACACAAATTCGCTTGCAGAGGTGAGCAGAATTAATTGTATTTATTATTAATCTTCTCGAGTGATATAAAAATTTGTATTTGTCGAACACTGCTGAAATTCATTAATTAACACTACTTATTTATGTAGAATAATTTAAATTTTCAGAAATGATTGTAGTTCCAAAATGACTTCGTATGTCAAGAGAGAGTGCAATAGTAAATTGAAAGTGTAAAATATAAGTTTTCATTATGGTACTACATTTTTTAAAAGCTATCATAGAATTTTAAGATTGATCAAGAAAACGGACAAGTGGAATTTATTTTTAGTACTCTATAATTGTTTTTCGACATGTATTAGGCATGATTATTCATGATAAATTTCGACGATGAGATAATATTAATTGTTTGAAATAATTTGTTGATACAAGGTGGTAATTAGAAGATAATAATTTCTAGAAAAGAGAGGCAGCATCTTTCAATGTCTTCGGTTATTCTAAGTAGATTCAGTGAGTAGTAAACAGACAAATAAGTAACTCTTGTTACGTAGACTTACTACGAAAATGTAAATCAGTTTTTGCTTATACCACAAAAGTTTTACAAAATGATAAAATAAATACAATAAAAATCTAACAAGTCGCAGACCTGAAATTTCATGCAACTGGTTATTCAATAATATTGCATAATACATGAATATTGTACGAATGTTGTTTAAATAAATTAGTATAATTAAATGCACTTAACCTAACTTTCTGATGTGAAACATTTCTGCGTAATGCCACAGGTATTTCAATGCTACTGTGTCAATGAAAGTATTCCACTCTTCATTTCCTAAATGCAGTGAGAGAAAGAACTATTCACACATCGCTGGTTTCTGTTCTCAGTCGTCACTATACTAGCATAACGTACAGCTAAAAATTATTCGTATCACTGGTAAAATAACCAAGTTCTATATTTCTAATTATTACAAAAACATCTACATTTTAAATTATTTCTTGCGATTTCCAATCTTAAATGCATTTCTATATGCATAATAATCAAGCTCGTGCTACATCGACACACCCAATCAAATATTAAATAAAAATTATTTCGTATTTTGCCATACCCGCTGAGGAGGTTAGAGCGTTTATTTAGGTAAGCCAGATTGCTCTAAACCCGGGAAACTCCTTAGTCCGATAATAAGTGATAAGTTCACCCCGGGTGTAATTAGTCGGCGCAGAGATAACCCGAAACTGCCTCAAAGAAAATATCCTCTAATTGCCGTGGGAGATAGGGTGGGGGAGGGGGAGGGGGAGGGGCGGTCGGTGGATAAGCAAGCAATCGAAGAAGAATACCGCATTGTGGCCGCTAATGGGGCGCTGCGGTCCTTATTAATTTTGACACTTTCGACTTCCCCCGCAGCAGAGCCCACATACAGAGGCGACCCTCGTCCTTGTTATCGACAGTGCGGCTGCATCGAGCCTGTTCCTTTTTCGTCTTCATCCCCCGATCCCTTTGAACGGTCGGACAGCAAAGAAGAGAGGGACAGGCTGCTGGTGAGCCGGCCGGGCGAGACAGAGAGAGAGGGTCTCAGCGAAAATACATCGTCGTTGTATATCTTCCTTGACCGTCAGGGGCATAACTCTAGGATGAGTCAGTGCTTCTTGGACCGCACTGGACCCACCCTCGGTCTTCTTCCACCTCTATGCCCGACCCTGCTACCAACTTTGCCGCCCTCTTCTCGCCTACCACCCCCTGGAGCCATCAGAGTAGAAGAGCGGAGCAACCCTCTGGCCTGAACCTTCATCAACGGATCTACCGACCCCACCTTTATCAAGAACCCCCAGTCCTGGGAACCCCTTTCGTTCCCTTCCCCCTTCGCTCTCTCCCACCTTTCCCTATCACTATTCCTGTATTTCACTGCTACCCCGCTCGCGCGCGTTTACCACATTCTTTCGCCCTCCGACGACTTCACGTTTCTCTTGGTTCCTCTTTCGCTGTCAGCCTCTCCTCCGCTTTGCGCTTCTTCCACTCGTCCTCCATCCACCACCCCCCGACGTCCGCCCACCGAGCCACCCCCACACCCCCACACCCCCGTTTTGCTCCGGTTGCCGTTCCACCTCGCCTCGTGCTCTTCTGCTTCTCCATTAAAGCCCTGCGCCCTGTTTCACCCCTCGGACTCTAGATTAACGGAACCCTCGCCTCCGTTACCGGGGAAAAGGGAGTCACCTCGACACACCTAGCCCCGGGAAGGTGTCGTCGCACGGATCGCAAGATAAAGTACGAAGCACAAGTTGAATATAGATGCATCGGGTACACCTCTTAATTTTTTAATCCCCTTTAGAGGACGCGCGCCGTGTAATCTCGGCTAACGAAGTTGGGGATGTTTCCGCCGCGACTCAGACGGGCCTCCTACCAACCCGGCAGACACGCTAACCCTTCCACCGGCTTTTAATATCTTCGGGAATGGTAAAATGCATTAATTTATGGTTATTTAGCTTCTCCGCGCTCGCTCGCCTACGCGCACAGCATACTCGCCGGTAAATTGTGAATGTTTATGCGAGATCACGGCTCCAGATATTAGTTCCGGAGAAAGGAAATGTTTCTGTGGTCGTAATTACTGAGGTTTTTTAAATGGTTTCAATGGTCCCAGAAGTGGGAATTGTTTGTTCGGATTTGTAAATTAAATTTTGCGTTAATGCATCGAGTGTAGCAGGCTAGGAATTGAAAAATACAAGATGGTTGAAACTTTCAGCATCATACATCTTAACCTTCCAGTTTTTAGTTCGTTAACATTCAAAATTCAACTATTTACTTTTTCTTTCATGTTGTGAAATGATTTATTTCTTTCTGGGTGTATTGTGAGATGTATTTCGTTAAAATGTTATTATAAATGATAAATTTCAGATTGTAGGTGTAAAACAAAAATTGGTGAAATATTATCTTGGTATCTTGGTGCAACTATTTCTGAGGGCTAAATAAATGATTTTGATTGTATGGAACTTTTGAGGCTGTTGGGTGCGCGAAGTGTTGGAAGAGAATTTAATTTTTAAGGAAGTTGAGTGGGTTGAATACAGTGTGGAAGAAAGTGAAACTATGTTTCTTTTTAAGAATTCTATAAGCTGTGGTTATATGGCAATGGGTAGTAGTTATTTTCTAAGAATGGTAAACTTTAGTATAGTTATTAGTAGACTGCATTGATAACAAAAATAAGTATGAGAAACATAAAACAGAAAAAACAATTGAAGAAATTTTTAATATTTTTATTTTGCATAATGATCTACAGTTTACTTATTAGTCTATAGTTTGTAGGTAATCAAATACTACAAGCATTTTTTCCCAATTATGATGTAATTATGAGAAAATTAATTTAAATTACAGGTTCGATGTAAATTTTGTTGCCCCAACTAATTTATAATTATATGGAAATGTTATTCAGTTGCTTTTTAAAATAATTTTAATGGAATGAAGTAAATAAATTTCATATTTAACTAACTTTTCCGCGAATTTAAATTATCTAAGGATTTGTTTAAGCTATGTTTAAGCTACGTGACAATTTCGTTTTTTGAAAATTTAATAAAATACGTATTAATTTGCTTCTCATATACACAGATTTAAATGAATTTAGTGATGTTGTACTTTATAGTATTTGAAACGAATCTATATATGCTCACCAAAGAACATGAAAGTCTACAATAATTATTCTATTTGTCAATAAAGGTATTAAAGAAGTGTTAAAATGAAATCTAAATAAATTCACAGGGTGTCCAGGAATGGAACAATATCCCTGTATTTGCGGATGGCTCACATCATGTCCAACTATATGCCAAAATTTCGTTTTAGTAAAAGTCCCACCATTCTTGAGATATTGAGTTTTTAATTTTTTTTTGCGAAAAACTTGACTTTGACCAGTTTATTTTATGCCATTTCTACAAATGATGACTTTTTTGAACCCTGTTTTTTTTTAATTACTCATGGATGATGTACTCATCTAACGCAAGGTACTTTTCTTTCTTAAAATGTTAATAAAACCTCAAATACAATGGTAGAGAAAGAGACGGGGAGCTGTTTGTACATTTGCTAGCTCAAAAATGGTGGGACTTTTACTAAAACGAAATTTTGGCATATAGTTGGACATGATGTGAGCCATCCGCAAATACAGGGATATTGTTCCATTCCTGGACACCCTGTATACATGCTTGTATGAGTTAATTCACGATAGCTACCCGGAATTATCGTTCGCAAGGCGTCAAGGTACTTGCGTACCGTAGTGCGTAGAAGCAAACTGTTACGAACAGGAAATTAAAAATGGACGCGTTGCTGGTAGACAACGATCTACGTGTGAATCAGTATTTTCGGGGCAAAGGAAAGCGGTGGAAAAATTTTCCGTCGCCTACATGTGGTTAAGAAGGATGATACTGGTTCGTCAGAAGTCTTAAGGGGCCCGGCACAGTGCACCGGAGCGTCCCTAAAAGCGCTTTTAACGCCGGCACGCGAACAAAAGTGTGACGCCGCCTGTCCGACACATTTTCGGAAGAGTCGTTTCAATCAGAAACCTAATATTCTTTTCCAATTTCGAGCCAATCGATCCGGCGGTCTGGTTGAAATTCCCTTTGCCACACGCTCCCAATCCACACACATCCACGGTGCACACGATAAATCGATAGCCACCAGCGCGTATGCGCGGTCGCATACATTCCACGTGAAACGTAACTAATTACCGATACCGTTATTGTAAAAGTAATCGTTCGTTACAGCGCGGCAAGCTCTTCTAAATGTCAGTGAAACGCCCGAAATATCGACTCGGATACACCGACGCGACGCGCGCGTGGTCGCGCGAGATCCGCGGACCCGATGGTTATCGGATCCGAGCTGCATCTAGCCTATAATTAAAAGTTTCATCGATTGCTGGATCTTGCTGCCGGGAAGGAACCAGATTTAATGAACACGGCCTGATGAACTAATGGTCTCTGAAATATTCGATTCCTTAACTCGACAAACCATTGCGTTTTTGTTTATCGATTTGGCAACCTCATCTACAGGATGTTTCTTTTGTTTTGAGAGCAAACTAGTGATTTCCGAATTCGTTTATCGTGGTGGCAGCCTCAGATGGCTCAAAACAATTTCATTTGTAAATGAAACATATAGAAACATATCTTTCGGGATTTCTGATGTGCACGTTGTTTCCTTCATTATGAGAAATAGAGATGTGTGTAAGGGTTGGCTTTGTCACAAAAATTAGTGTTGGGGGAAGAAGGGAGATTTTGAAGTTCAATTAATTTTCCTTAACGGAACCACATATATATCGTCATCGAAATATTTGTGGGTACTGTATACAGGATGTCCGAAAAATACTAGGAAGCCTGTATTTATGATAAAAAAGAAGGTGAACTAGACAGAACGTCAAAAGCATGTATTTAAGACAAAAGAAGAAAATAAACTAAATAGGGATCATACGTTACATCGGTATTCAAACGGAGTGAGTGAACAGATAACATCCGATGAATATTTTTTGTTGGACTGCGACCTAATTTTCCTTTCATAGTTGGAAAACATGAAATATTTGCAAGAGTAAATGGAAGTTAACCACACTATGAAACGTCGATATTTCAATATTTCAACGTATTAGAACGGGACTTTTTGATAAACTGGTATAAAAAGAACGATTTCACTGAGATTTGATTACATTTACTATTATAAGAATTTAGGACATAGAATAGCGTTATTTAGCACGATCATGTCGTAGTGACCGTTCAATATGGCGTCTATTGGTTACCACACACAATGTACTACGTATTTGGTCTACCGTAGTACTGATGGATCCAATTGAACATTCCAAGCTAACTTCTTGGATGTTTGGTAACACCAATACAGAATTTATTGCAAACTTAAGCTATATAAATAACAGGAAGAAATGCAAATGAATATTTCATTAATAACATAAGAACAATCTCTACGTATCGAAGTTCGGTATATGTACTTCTCAATAGTTATATCATTTGAATTCATTTGTTTCGCATAATGTGCCTGTTGCTAACGAAACAATCAGAATACAAATAATATAATAATGGTAATTATTTAAACCGGAAAGAGTATTAACATCGTTTTAAATAATAAATGTGATTTGGGGTATTAATATTTCCTGCAAATAGAACTGCAATTCATTAGAGAATTGTTAAATATTGTAACGACCTTTCAACTAAAGGCTCATTTTCATAGCATATTTTATGTTTGCAAAGTCAAAATATTAAAAATTAATCAGAGTTATGGAGAGTCAAAATGACGAGTTCCACATATTTTATTTTACCATCATTCAAATTGTAAGGACACGTTTAGGAGGAATAATTCAGTAAATATATATCTTCGGATATAAATAAATGTACAAAAATTGTTTTCGAAAAGTACAAGGTGGTAACACATGTACGACGCCGGCAGCGAACGTGTTAATACTTATAATTCAACGAAAAAAATTACAATTCGATGCAAGGGCGTGTTTCCGGGTCAAGCGGAGGCTCGCGTGGAGCGGGGGTTAATTACTCGCCGAAAAACGTGGAATCGCAACATTTTCACGATCCGTTAATCACACGGCCGTCAATCACCGGGTTCCCAACAAAAGCACACGAATTCATGAATCACCGGTTGCCGGGAACGTCTATTCAGTGCCGCGACCCGCCCTAAGCTCGCCCCGTAGCCCATTAAAATTTCCGCGACACACGCGTGACACACCGGCGCGCAGCGTCACTTGGCGTTCCGTCGCGCCGCGCCGCACCTCTCCGCGCGGCGTCGCGTCGCGTCAGGTCGCGTCGACGACCTACATTCGTAGGTGGCGGATTATCGAGAACTGGAGGTAGGAGGTAGACCGGGAGGTAGGTCGACGGGGGTGAAGTCCGGGGTTGTAGGGGTACTCGTCGTCGTCGTCGACGGAGTAGTTGTGACGGTAGTCCAGAAGCACTAGATCTATCCAATGTCCTGGACATAGTGATAGCAGGCGTGTTCTATCTTCAATATTTCGAGAACTACATGTGCATCGTGTAACACTTTCAGTGTCACGTCTAGGAGCACCAAATTGTTTGACCAGACTTATAAATGAATTTTGCCGTTATTCCATTAAACGTTGCGAATTTGGTTAGTATGCAAAATGGGAGAAGGTGGAGAGAGTACTTTCAGTGTCACACATCTCCTTTTTTCAAATTCTATTTTGTTAAATCAATTACTTTTATTTTATGGAGTTTTCCAGGCTGTTGCGCTCGCACTCGAACTCCAAAAATGGTCTGGGTTATTACAGGTCAAGTGTTTTAAAGTTTTGTATGTTTGTTTGCCGAAATACAGCCAAATAAGTATACAAAGAATAATACACTGTAATTCTTATTGCTATTTAAATTAGTGTATGGTTGCACCAGCATATCACTTCATATGGCTGGCTCAAATTTTGATGTGTACTAAATAAACAAATTATAGTAGAACCTCGCTGGTTGCAACCTCGTTTATTTCAGCAAATCCTCTTTCGTTGCATACTAGCGATGTTGGAAATTCTAACAATTCCTTGTGAGGACTGTGGTGGGTACGTAGAACCAATACGTGCGAAACTGGAGAAACAGATCGCGTGATTGGTTACCTCTTACGTTGCACGTATTTTGGGTCCCGTTCCGTGCAACGAGCGAGGCTCTGTTGTACTTGGAATTTCATAAAATTTTTGTAATTGATTGACGACAATCAACGAGGAACGCATGTATCATCCCCTCGGCAGTGACGTTTGCACAACAGATCATCATCCACCATATGTCCGTAGCGCAGCATCGGAGACCGCGTATGAATGCCACGCGTGTTTCGAATCGTTGCCGCGAATAAATTATCGATCCGCAGGCTGAACGAAGTACAGTAGTTCACACTTAAGCGTTTGCCGCTATCCCCTCCATTTCCAAAAAAATGTGATTTTAAACTGAGCTTGTAGTGGACCGATCCAAGCCCCCTCCCCATTCCGAACACATAGAATCTCAAAATGAGTTTCGAGTGGACCGATTGAAGCTTGATACGTGCCGGATATCCGTATTTCACACACATCCCTTGTCCTTCCTTCAGACGAATTCGCAATAGCCAACCCCCACTTAATTGTCCTCATCCGATCCCGGCTGCTTAACCCAGACATTTAATTGTGCACTACTGTACGCGCCGCGGGAAAAGACAGGCATCGGAAGGAAAGAGACAGAGAGGGGGCAATATTGTAGAAAGAGAAACGAGATTAAGCGCGGGAGTAGGCAGCGAAGCCAGAGCGTCCGTCTCGCGCGCGCGATCCACGAAGGTCGCGGCGACTCGGCCGGCAGAAATTCCCGAGCCGAGTCGTCCTTTTCATATTTAGCGCGCGAGAGTCGGCGTTTTTATCAAGATCAGCTTGTCCTTCCCGGGGCGGAGGCCAGCGAAACGTATCGCCATTCTTCCCGTCGGTTTCCATCGGGAAGCGAGCGAGGGAGCGAGCGAGGGAGCGTGCGAGCAAGAAAGCGAACGCCGAGAGGCAGAGCTTCCTCCTCCTCGACCGGGAAGGGAAGGCAGCTGCGAGAGGGTGGATTTCACATGGATTTCGCACGTTTCAATGGAACAAGGCACGCTGATGTCAACCTACCTGCGTTGGTTGGGTTCAACGCACCTCTAAAGCAACCACACCTCTACCCACCCTCGTGGAACGTTCACCACCTTCCCCTCTATTTCACCCTCGTCGACCGACCTCGCCACCTACCGACACTGCCTACCTACCCTGCTGCCACCCTACCACCCTCGTCGAGCGACCTCCATCCCTGTGAACCCTCTAACCACTCTACAGCCGACCCTATCTACCCGCGCGCGGGTGGGCGAGCGAGCGAGCTAGCAAGAGAGAGAGAGAGAGAGAGAGAGAGAGAGAGAGAGCGCTCGCGAGCCCACGCGGTTCTACATAGGTCCATGTAGCCAACCAGTCCATATACCGTTCGGTTACATAGGCGTCTGGTATATAAGCGAGTATGGTATCAAAATGGACGCTAGCTACAGTGGTAGATATAGTGGTAGATACAGCGGTAGATACAGATACGCGGGGATAGGCCACCGGGGGGCGGGCGAACAGGGACACGGGGGCCCCGTGGGCTGGTATGCGTGATAGCACGGCTTCGGTATCTGTTATAACGCGTGGACGCATATGCGCGGATCCGTAGGTGAATGCACGTCGGTCCACGTACAGACCCCGGACCGACGCGACGCACGCAGCGGCGCGAAGTGTGTGCGACCACAGATACGAGAGAGGACGAAGAGAGAGAGGGCCTGGGCCGGGGGTATCGTCGACTGGGTTGATTGTAAACGCAGAATTAGGCTTCGGCCTACCGTGGGAACACGGGTTCGCGCTGATAATCACAGGTAACGATGCATCGCCATGAAATTGGGCTCCTGTCCAGGACTCCGCGCCCCGGCCCTAAAGGGACTTTGAAATATGGTCATGGCTCGCCGGATACATGACGCAACGAGACGACGGGAACGAGAGACGGTCATCGTTAGGACGTAGAGCTATTACTTATGAGATGCCCTGGTACCCGGGTCACCTCGCCAGATAACCGGGTAAACAAAAATGACCTTGGTGCCCGCGTAAACAAACGTTAGCCGGGTGTCTCGTGAGATTATCGAGTATAGGAGATAATTATCATCGTTGAGTCGATATAAATAATTGTTGCTCCTTGACCATTCTTGTATTAAATGGAATTGAGAGATCGGAAAGAGCAATGGGTCTACAAGCAATATATTCAATAATGTATTTGAAAAGATTGATAAATAAAGCTGCGGATTGTCCTAAGCAACGTCAACTGTATAGTTGCGAAGAAGGTACACTGGTCGAGGGTTAATCAGTAATCACTTATGTATGTGGACACTCGTTCTGTTTTACAAAAGTATATATACGTATGCTACTCGTATTACTTAGATTTCTACACCGTAATTTATATTAGGATCGAGAAATACTATTGCACTCTACAGGTTTATTCATTTTAAGCTACAAAGCTGACCTTTAAGGTCCTATCTTCAGTCTTTATCGAGATATACAACTCTATTTTTAACCCTCAGACTTTTAACCACTCACAGCTTTATTTATAGATTTTTTCAAACATATTTTAAAAGGTACATATTATGGACACGTTAATCTTCCTATTGTTCGTTGAATCAATTCCTCAGAAACTGAGTAATTGAATGACAATTTTTATACTCTGGGTCAATATAGACCCGGACTTCGCTGTCGGGGGTGAAATAAAATTTACTCCGATGTCAATCAATTTGATTTTTCTGTATTAATATACAATAACTATATTTGACGTTTCACATTATTATTCTTGGGCAAATAAAGGGCACTAATAGCGAGAGAAGTTAAGATCGATCACTCTAATTACTCTTTCAACCACTTTCCAACTCACAGATCTTGACGAGATACGGTTCATTCGAACACATTAAGATAAAAATTTATTGTTGAACGTGAACAAAGAATTAAGTGTGTAAGCTTTAATTACTTTTGAAAGTACGGCTAAAACTGATTTATATTGATTAAAATATTTGTTCTGATATACGATGATCTGGTATTTAATAATTCTGTTGTTATTTATTTATTATTCACATTTGTTTTATATGCTATGTTTGTTTTTATATTGCAGTAGGTAATAGTTTTCAACTTTTGCAAGCTTACCTAAATTATTTAAGTATTCTACTTTAAAATAAAAGTTGATTAATGTATAAAAAATAGTTACATAAATTTGATTTAAAAGGGAAATGTACAAAGAATGAGTAGTTAAATTTCTGTTGGTACTCTATTTTTAAAGTGCAATGAAGTGTACGAATTACAAATTGTCGAGCCCCACCTCGCCATTTAAAAATAGTGAATTATAGTGTAATGATTGTCAATGATCTCTGCGTATGCATCGTGCAGGAAGACTGCTTACTTTCAATTGGTTTTTACTGAGTTAGTAACACGGGAATGCCATTTGAACCGCGCGATACTTTCACGTGATTTCCAAGTACATTGTAGAACCGATGCAATTAATCTTCTTTACCACGGTTCGGAAAGTTCCTTTGCACGCCACAAAGAAAACGCTCATCTGTTTCTTTATAATTTTCCGAGCGCTTCGCATGCCACACTAATTCCAGGCAAGCACGAGGGTGCGTAATTCAACTGTAATACCTAACGCAGGCAAGGAGTAGAGGGCTGGATACGTGTACAGGATTGAGTAGCGTTACGTGGGGTGAACCGACGCGAACAAATATATTAAGACAAACACGGGGCCCTTTCAATTTGACGTTTATTATATTTTTATAATGCCGTGAATATTCCTTCCCCCTCCACATCTACCGCGGATTTTTACCTTTTATTTATCGTCGAAACACACTCAAACCGGCCGTTTACAGAGGAAAAATCGTATGAATTTCGAAATTCCGCAATAGGGATCGACCACTTATGGGGAAAAAAATTTCCCGGGAACTGCGCCTCGTACTCGTGATTTTCCGGTTTACGCATTTCCTCGATTTCGCGATCGCTCCGCGAGTGTGTAATTCAAATGCACACAGGATTGAGATCTCGCATCGACGGGTTCATGATGGGCACTGATAAGCTCTCTATGAAACGTATTTCGAAATACGTTTGGCGCTGCCCGTACATTGCTACCCTTAAAAATAGGGAATACTTTCTAATGGCACACACAAATTTTCTATTACTTTCTTAAAGCGTTCATACGGAAACCCTGTGTCTCTATTTTCTGACCAGATGTAAAAATTAACCCTTTCACGTAAGCTCACATATGATCCTTTTCCATTTTGTCCACATTAAAATGATAAAATTAATTTTTGGCGTCAATCTCGAATTATTTGGATCGTATTTAAATATTCTTAATACTTAGTTACATTCATATATTTACTGATATAGTTACTGATTCATATATTTCCTCATTCTTATGTTTTCGATCAGCAGAACAGTTAACACATGTGTTTCAAAACATACTGTGTAAAAAATACATAGCTCATATAATTTTGATTATCCTGACTTAGAAAAAATTAACTTATGTACTCCGAACACCCATAAATATGTGTGCAAAATCCTAACACGAAAAGCTAAATAGTTCCTCTGAAAAAATTTCTAAAACTTGATAAAAAAACGTGAGAAGACGGTAGAAAAAGAACGTAAGAAGCACAAAGTATATTCTAGTTTTTTTGGGGAATATTATAGCGCACATTCTACAGGTAAGAGAATTTAGTAGCATGTAAATTCAGCTCCCAGCGGACAATACATCCACTGAACTCCAATCGGCTGCATCAGCCGCGTGATCGATTCAACAGCGATCGAACTCCGCGAACTTTCGCTCTCCATCGGCCGCCCTGTGAAACCGCGCGCCGCCTCTTCTATCAGCCGCAACTTCAGAATCACTTGGACCGACTTCCGATCAGTGGAGAAATGGGTGGAACGTTTGCATTTTTCTTCATAATTTTCCAATGCGTTTCAATTTGCATCTCATACACAGGGCCGCGTCTATAAATCACATTTCAAAGAAATATCTTCGAGTTCTTTTTGCTAATAGGTCGACGCGGGTTTTAATTATACATACAACTAGACGTCATAAAACGTTAAATGATCTTTATAGTTTTATTTGTTCTACGTATGTAATAGTACTATTTATCAATTTCCTGTAAATTCAAATTAAATAAGCGAAATTTATAGAGCATGATGAATTTGTATTTTAGAATTTATAGATCACGATGGATCTGTGTTTTAAAATTTATAGACTATTATGAATTTGTAGATCATGTTCACGATTGTACTCGTGCATTAATAGATTCTCCTAACTAATAAACTACAAAAGAATGTCGATTTTAATTGAGTATACAAATATATCATTTGGCATAGATTCAATTAGATGACATACAACGTGACGTCATAAAATGTTAAATTATCTTTATAGTTTTAACTTTTATGTTCGAAATATGCGATAGTGCCATTTATCAATTTCCTTATGCAGTCGTGTTATAGATTTAAATTAAATAAGCGAAATTTATAGAGCATGACGAATTTGTATTTTAAATTTTAGAATTTTAGTCGAAATAGTGTAAGATGGTGTTATAGCATGAGAGTTCAAGCAATTTTAGAACAGCGTGAGGCATAGCGAATCAGAATTATTGTAAACGCAACAAGATCTTTAGTATGGAAGTTTTAAAAAACATTTATCTAATTTTCCTTTTTATAAATGATTGTCTAACATTGTAAATTTGTATACAGCAATTTAGTAACCACTATCGTGTATCATACTACTATGTTAATAAAAGAAACCTGTAACACACTAATAGTTACAATCGGTGTCAAACGATTATAGAAGACAACATACATGAAATAAATAATTTTGCTGAAATTTAATGTAATAGTATTACTTCGTTTTCAAGAAAATTGAGTTCGAAAATTTGGTTACATGTGCTGTCGAATAGGAATCAGCTGACATGTCTGATCACAACCAGCCAATTCTACTTCTTGTGAATGTTAGAACACGCGAATCCGTCAAACTTTCAAACTCAAATTGCTCTCTCGAAAAAAAGAAGGAGTGCCAACAAAAAAATATTATTCTGCGAATAAAATCAACCCATGCCCGTTTGCACCATGCGTTCCGAGACATCGTGTATATTTGACTACCTCAAAATTTTTGTTAAACGTCATATGGTAACTAACCGTTGTATGTTCTCGAAAAAACTCAACTCATCTATTCCACTTTTTCAAGTTACCTCATTTTGTATAAGTCGACATTTGACAGTTTCCAAATATAAACAAACATGAGTCGTCACAAATGCGTCTATAAAACATTGCGTGAACTTCAGCAGTCTAACAATAATCGACGACGCACGTCAGAAACTCTGCTCTTCTTTCGAGTAGTAGATTATAATAAGCGGTAGTTGGATCAGACCTTCACAAGGTCATTCTAGTCTACTTTTTAAAGTCACCCCATTTCGGTATGGGGAGACTTTCGACAGTCCGTAGATGTAGAAAGTGCATCGATCATTACAAATACGTCTATAAAGTACTACGTACACGTGTAGAACTGCACAGCCTAACAACAACCGACGACGCACGTCAGTCTTCTTCCGAGGAGTAGACTATAATAAGCGGTAGTTGGGTGTGACCTTTATCAGGGAGGAAAAAAAATTTGTCGAACACAGTGCTCGCTGGTAGCCTGTAATTCAGCTGTATCTAACGGCGGTCGGGGGTGGCGGATGGCTCGGAATGGGTAGGTTTCACAGGGTGGTCTAGCTGGGCAGAGTCGAAGGTGGGTGGATGAAGAACGTAGAGGATAAGGGGTGGCGGAGGCCGAGGGTGGCGACGTTGTTTGTGTGTCAGCCGCGTTGGGACCCTCTGCCCATCCTCCGACCCCCTCAACCCCTTAGCAGCCCGGTTTCCCACTCAACTACCCCCGTAGAGTACAGCAGGTCCGTGGATGTGGCGGCCGGGGCGCACGTGTGCGAGCAGCAAGGTAAACGTGCGCAACTCTATGTACGCTGGTGGCTATGTATTACACCTTACAAACATTACTTCCATATACTCGGATCGCCTATGTACCGGATACGTGGCTAATACATAGAGAATATTGTAGACCTCTCACACCCCAGTCTACGTCCCTCTCTCTCATTCCTCTCTCTCATTCCTCTCTCTCTCTCTCTCTCTCTCTCTCTCTCTCTCTCTCTCTCTCTCTCTCTCTCTCTCTCTCTCTCTCTCTCTCTCTCTCTCTCACTCTCTCTCTCACTCTCTCTCTCTTTCTCTTTCTCTCTCACACACTCTCTGGTTCTCTTTCTCTCTCGTGGCACGCACCACGCGATTTTGTACACGCCTGTGTAAATAGAAGCAAGCGTGAACCTCCCGCTTTCTCCGTCTTTTACTTTCCACGCCGCGAACCACTCGAGATACTTTCAATGACCCTTGTTAGCCGATTTTGATGAAGCTTTGGCAGAAAGTGGTTTTTGTGAAATTATTTCTCACGGATTTTACGGGTCTTTTGTTATCATTTGAGCGGTGGGAATAATTTTTTATGGCGGATGGAAAAGGAAGGGTGTACCTTTTCCAATATAGGAGATGGGAAATATTTCTTCATTCGTATTGGAATTTACAGTGCAGTAATTTTAGAGTTATCTGACATTTTGCAAATTCTACTGGTAAGGAAACATATCCACTAAAGAATTTCAGAACACCAGTAATTTACCTACACGGACAGATTTTATTATTCCTTTGTCAATCATTTATTAAATTAGGATCCCTACCATTCTGGAGTAGATAATCATCGTTTGTGTCGGAACGATCAAAATTGAAACTGATGAATAGTAAATAATAATAGATATTATTATATAATATTAATAATAAATATATATTTGAAATATGCAAAATAAAAATTTTCCACCTGGATTACAACCAACTGAAGTGAAGTAGAAATTTATTTTCTTTCGTAATATGTTAAATAGATTAAAAATAACATAACAGTGTTTCTACACTCTTCTGATGTTTTTACTGTTTTAAATTACATCTATTCGTTAATCATTTTTGCCAAAAGATTTTCCTTTCGAGCCTATGAAGACTTTTTCTCTTTTGTGACTTGAACAAATGCAGATGCGTGTGAAAACATTTATTCCTTATTTATATACAGGGTGACCCAAAAATGTTGTATTTCGTTGACAGGGGGATTCCTGAGGTCATTCTAAGTAACTTTTTCCTTTGCGAAAATGTTCTCCGCGGCTTTGTTAAGGAGTTATTAACGAAAAACACGGACCAATCAGAGCGAGGCTACGACAGGTCCCGCTGAGCGTGCTGTTGGCATTGGCCTGGTCAGAATTCGTCTGCTGTTGCCGCGTCCTGATTGGTCCGTGTTTTCCGTTAATAACTCCTCAACGAAGCCGCGGAGAACATTATCGCAAAGGAAAAAGTTACTTCGAATGACCTCAGGAATCGCCCCTGTCAAAGGAGTACAACATTTTCGGGACACCCTGTATGCATCTAATAGCACGCGTATTCCAAATTACTTCCAATTACATACACTAATTAGTGTTAAATAAAAATCGTTTTCCTTAATTGCAAGTCATAGGACCTCAGTAGGAATTTATTCTTCTTTTTAATGGTTTTATTGGGTTGTAAGAATTGTATTGATACTCTTAAATTTTTGTAATCTACGTATTGTTTGAAATTACAACCACCTTTTTTTGAGATAAATGCACAGAATCCGCAGTCCACTTATAATATTCTCGCGGCGTGTATAACCTGCGAATTATCGCAATTATAATTGTGATCGTCTCAAACTCTTGTCCGCTACTGTATGATACCGGAATCACATTTGAATTCTTCCAACGGTGATTTCCACACGTCCTTATCATTTACAAGCACTGGTAGGAGCTCTCGGGGCGCGATCGATGCCGATCGAATCGGCCGTGTGCCTGTGGTTGCGTGTCGCGGCCGACACCTACCAGCCCCGACCCGAACACGCCGGTGAAATTATTATGTAAGAATCTTGTCCCGCGGCACGCGGAAATATTGAATTCACCGGGGATGGGCGGCTCGTGCGCGCTCAGTTTACCGTCGCTCTTTACTTAATTACGCAAATGAGTGATTATTAACGCGACGCCTCTCGCGGAGTTCGCGAAAATGGTGCTCACGTGTTCGCGCGAAATGGAGACACTGTCGAGAGAAAGAGAGTGGGAGAGGGGGACGCGGAAAAAAATATATATACAGAGCGGGGGTATACAAAAACGAGAGGAGAGAATGTGTTTGCATAAAATAATAAGGAACGGGGACCGGAACACCTGATGCGGCACTGTCGGCGGGGAGAGAGAAGTAAATAAAAACGGTGTAGTAATAATAAAGATAACACACGGCGAGGCGCAGGGGCCAGTAAGAGCCAACGGAAAAATGGGAATGTAATCACCGTGTGCAGAGGCGACTCGTGAAATACCCCTTTTACCTTCCCGTCCGGTGAAGAGTTGACAGGGAGACGCGGAAAACGCGGCTGGAAAATATACGGGGTGTTTGAAATTTAATGGTTTGATGTTCCGCGAGAAGTCCTCGTAATGGAGGTCAACTGCGCTCGAAACCCCGCGGCCGCATGAAAGAGAAAAATACATAACGAAAATAAAATACGTTCGTCAAATTATATTGTTTAACCACCTTCGTCGTTCCAAGTATTTTTCAATCATTTTATTTTTAACGTATAAGAATGAGAATTGGAATAAATGTAATCAAACCTTTCGTCCCTCAAGTTTTGTGTAACACAAGAACTTGAGGATTTGTATAAATGGTTAAAAATAATCTGATGAAACTTCTCCATCAAAAATCAAGTTTTGAATTTAGTGTTTATTTTATTCCTTGTAAATCCAAATGATGTTCAGCGAAATACGAATTTTTATAAAATTTGATCAACCATCTCATCAAAAACCGCACTAATAGAACATAATCGAGCAGCTCAAGTTTGGTATAAGTGTTTTTACGACTTTCGAAATTGATAATTTTTATAAATAGTTAACAACGATTCAATGAAATCCTCTTTCTCTTTAAAAATCAAATTTGAAATATGTTGTATAAACAATTGGTTTTCTCTTTTCAACCACTCGATTTAAAAAACACATTTTTAGATATTAAGTAAGATATTAAAAAATGTAGCTTTAATAAAATATATGTATAAAAAGCAAAAGACTATATTTGTTCTACGCAATCACTCAATTTAAAAACTACGTTTTTGAACCTTCAGGTCATAAGATCTTAAAAAATGTATCTCCAACAAAATAGCAAAAGTCTAAGTAAAGACTAAATTTATTAGATATGATAACTTAATTTAAAAAATATATTTTATCCCTTCGTAAGATACTAAACAATGTGACTTTAATAAATAATATAAAAAGTAAAGGAAGTTATCATCGTACAATTTTCTACGTAACACGTTGATAAAAATATTTCTCGCGTACGTGGAATGATTGGCACAAACGATAAAATGGGTGAAGAAATATGTATCGGCAATATGGATTTTATGTAATGTGTAGTTTCGCGCGAGGTCTGCGTAATGGAGGTCAACAACGCTCGAAACGTTGCGGCGAGTGGGCCGAAAAGAAAGAATAATTCCGCGTCGGTAGGAAAATAAAAATGTATCAGTCAAATTGCATTATTTAACTTCAGTGGGAATTGAATTCACTATTTTAAGCTAATTGATTTATTAGACGAGGTGAATTTGCTTTTAATCTGTTTCTGCGGTTAGTACAAAAACAGAGAATTTTCTCGTTACCGTTCCGGAAAGGGGGCTTTCATAGCAACACAGGAAATTGCTTACCTTTGTTTTAGCAAATGCTCGCGAAGGGGACACTATTTCTAATTGAGGAAAAAGGTTTGCCTCCGCTGCCGTGACAAAATGAGAAAAAACAGGTATTTTATGCTGAAGGAAGAGGAGTAAAAATTTGACCTCTCGCAGTTATATTTCTCGGACCGATGCTAATAAAGTGTCTCGCTTCTACGAGTTCAACATGATTTTTGCTAGTTACGAAAGGATAAAAACGCGCTTACTGTAAATTGTTTCGGCGGGAACGTTTATTTTTGCACGACCACTCATTACAGAGATAATCGGTCTTGAAAATGTGCGACATGCACGTACCTTACATGTACTGTACTTGTGATACAATCTGGCAATTGCTCGCAAAAAATATGTCTAGAACGTGGAATAAATTGTTTCATTCGAGTTTCCAGAAAATCGCGTTCCAAAGTCTAAGCATTTTACTGTAGCCAGGCTCTCCAGATGAGGGGAGGGATCACGAATTGGGGAGAAAAAGTTACCCTCTCTTTCTCTCTCTCTGCGTCACGTGACCGGGCCGTGGCTAAGGCATAGGGAATAGCATCGTAGAAGGGGAAGGTATAGTGGGGACTCCAGTCTTGGTAACTCTAGCTGTAAGTAGAAACGGTGCGTAATGAACAGACATACTATATATTTACATTTAAATTCGATTCACTTTTTCAAAAATATATTAACTTGTAGTATGTTTTAAGGTTACGATCTTATTTCATCACCAATTCGAGTTCCAACTTCTCCAAAAATGGTATATTCTCTATTTAAAAAACAGTAGACTTTGTTAATATAACAATTTTGATATTGCAAATCAAATGACAAATCGACTGTCTCAATACCCTATACAGTTTGAACAATCAATTGACGTGTACATCTTTGTTATATTTTTCCTTAGTAATTTATTAATAGACTGTGGATCTTTTTGCGAAATAAAAATTTTCTAGTTGCAAGAAATTGGAACCTAATGGAAATTGCTGTCCCTTTTTAATAACTACAATCAGTTTAAAATAATACATTGACAATCTTAAATTGTTTTAATCATTGAAATCTTTCAAATTGCATCTACCCATTTTTGGCATACATTAAATGCGCAGTCTACTTATTACTCTTATTAGTAAGATTAGCATGCCATTGTTGAATAATTAATTCTTACGAATTCGGAAATGGTTTTACTGTATTTAATAACATCGATTACCTACAAGAATGTAATCAAATTTTATTAAATTTTATTACCAACGTTACTTATACATAGAATAAAACAACAGTTAAAAACTTTGAAATTTGGATTGTAAAACATTTCACAATTAACAGCTTCATCCAATCATCCAACGAGGTCATTCGAAAATACAAAGGCACTTTGTTACTGCTTCAGCTTCCGGTCCCCTCGGTATTTGAAATACCTAGCAAAAACCGAAACAGCCCACATAACCGCATGACGAGGCCAGCATTTTCCGTATACCGAGCTAAATCGCGGGATCTTCGCCGGGAAATCCGAGAATTATTCATCGGATGATGAATGCGCAGCCGACAAAGAAATACGGGGGGCCAGCTACGTCTGGATGCGAGTGTCCTCTGGATTTTCCACCCGAGCTGACGACAAACGGGCCGGGTTGGGTCGCGAGCAAACCTTACGGCTAATTAAGAAAGCAATCGTTCCGATAATCAAATAAACATCCCTTTAACGGGGCCCGTTATAAACGACCACTCGATGACACTCGAGAGGAGCTTCTGATAGACTGGGCTCCACCATCTAGCGTCCTTGTCGCGTTCGAGAGCAACGACGACGCGACGGGGGAAAGCGAAGAAGAGGCTTCTGGTGCGCTCGCGGGAGATCCAGGTAAAATATTCCCGACCGGCGCGGCGGCGACGAGCCCGAATCACCGGTTAAAGACAGGTAGCTGCGAAAGAGGTCGGGAGCGTGGGAGAGTGGGTGGGTACGTGAAAGTTCGCCGTCGACGGTTACACGGTGCCTTCAATTATTTTATCAGTTATGTGTTTCAGTGTGTATCGCGGGCCTGGAAGCGGGGGCGTAGAGAGAAAAGCGGGGAAAGAGGGAAGAAGAAAAAGAGAGAGAGAGAGAGAGGGGGGGAGAGAGAGGGGAGGCGGCAACGTCAATGGCAGGGAAGAACACGATGGCGAAAGGGGCGGAGAGGGGAAGGGATTGGGGTAGAGAAACGAGAAAGGGAGAGAAAGAGGATGAGGATGAGGACGAGGACGATGCGGTGGTGAGTGCGGCGGGCTGAAGCAAGACACTCTTCCCTCTGAAAGGTGGAAGGCATTTCAGCCCGAGAGCACGTTGGCTCAGCTGTGTTTTCTGTTCGGGGGTGGTTGCGGCGTAGCGGGCAAGCCTGTGTGCCGTGGGATGGGGCGTAAAGGGAGCAGAGTGTAGGTGGTTGGTAGCGTAGTAGGGGCTGTAGGGTAGGTGGGATGGGTGGTTGGGTTAGGTGGATGGCTGGCTGGCAGGCAGGCAGGCAGGCAGGCAGAGGCAGGCAGGCAGGCAGGCAGAGGCAGGCAGGCAGAGGCAGGCAGGCAGAGGCAGGCAGGCAGGCAGGCACGCAAGGGTACGTCGAGCTACTGCGAGGGGGTGGTTGGTAGATGGGTGGCTAGAGAGAGGCTAGGTGTGTCGAGGGGCTGCGGGAAGAGTAGGAGGGTGGTGGGCTGCTTTGAACTAAGCCGGGCTAGAGGTGGAGTACGCTCGGCGGTTGGCGAAGGGCAAAAGGGGGCAGAGGAGGGTGAATGGTTGGTTGGTATGGGGGCAGAAGGGCGGCTACGAGGGGAGAGGGTGGTTGAACACCGGCCTCTGTCGGTGGTGTGGGGTGGCAAAGGTAGGTTGGATACGGGGTGGTAGTCCTGGACACCGCAGCCCACCTAACTACAACGTGGCTAGTATCCACTGTTCTAAATAATTCCGCGGTACGATTGCTGCGGGCTTCGGTGCTCCACCTGCTGGCGAATTCAAAATCCACATCGCCCTACGCTGCGCTGCCCCCGGAAAGACGAGCCAATCCCAACGGGGACTTTACGCCGGAGAAAAAGTCCGGTGGAACTGTCGCATACGCGACGGACTTACCGCCCGAAAGGTTTTTAACTACAGTAGAACCTCGTTTCTCAAACACATTTGGGTACAAGGCTGTTAGGATAACCAACGAGTTAGGGTAACAAAGCCTCAATCTAATTACTCTCACCTTCGGCTCTTATTTGATCCGATAACAGAAGTCGCCGTTCGGACAATAGAAGTTTGTTGTTTTCATACATGAAGCTCATGTGACTGTCCGCAACAGTCCGTGTTCTCTCCTTTTCTGGTGCACGAAGGTCAGTTATACATGTTCCATTTATTCCAGAATACGCGTTCATAGAAGTAATAGTATGCTGAGCTGAAGTTCGAACAATAGAGGTTCGGTTAAGAATTCGTGTACACGAGGTTCAGCATTAATTGGTTCGTATAAACGAGGTTCTATGTATTACCGTACACAGCCAACAAGGATTAAAGAGACTGACTGATGCTGCGAGGGCTGTGTTTGGCAATCACCGAGAAGAATGACCCCCGAGTTTATGCGAACTTTTCGTCTTTTAATTCTGCACTACGATTTATTTTACAGTTAAAGTATTTACGACTTCCTTGCAAGTATTAATTTTTGCACTGCTTCACTCTAAATGTTTATACTAGTCTTGAGACGATAGCAAACCACGCTAAAGCCATGAATTCATCCTGAAAGAAGACAGCCTTCTAAACTGTTTGTATGCACTGGAATATAATGCAATATTATTAAACCTACTGAGTAAACTTTGATATTTACACTGTTAGAATAAATTACATACATAGGGGAGGTGAATTTAGACCAGAGTCTAGGTTGGACCTAATTTATAAATCATAGTTAATTAGTACCACTAGTAATACTGTAAATATTTTTCAAATAATACCTAAACCTGGTTCAAAGCACAATTACTAATCAATTAATATTATGATTGACTAAATATTTTTCTTTCAAATTAGGCTACTCTGCCCTACTTGTAATAAAATTTAACAGTAAATATCCTTCAACAGGAATAAAATAATATTTCACACATTTCATTAACAGTGACCATATACTTTTTAGCAGGGGTGTACATATTTAATGGTTCGAAATCTTCCTCGAGAGTCTGACTCGATGATACAGTGCAAGGAGTTAAACGATTCCCTGATAATTAACAGCTGTCGAAGGTATCTCAACACTCTAATTCGGCGTTAGCTGATTTGCTATTTTGGGTCTAGCTTGACGGAAAGAGGAAGAAGAGGATACATATAATTGTGAACTCGTCGAGCCAAGGCGAGTTTATGCTGCACAATAAAATATACGTAAAAGAGTGAAAGGATTCTCGAAGTGTACACAAAGGGTTTTGTTTTCTGAAGGAATGCGGGCTATTGAAAGAAAGGGAAATTTAAGAATTCACAGACTTCCTCGCTGAAACGAGTCAAAAGCGCACGGTTTACATAGGTCTGCAAAACAGTTCCATCTCGGGAAAATGTTCTCCATCAGCGGGGCAAGAACACGCTTGCGTAAGTTGAAATGTGGAGAACACTTTTTATAGGTTAGGAAAAGTAAACGATGAAACCGCGCATAATAAACAATACTCGTTTACGTTTTGTTGTTCATTGTAGTTTGCCGCAGGAAGTTTTCACCTTTTAATAGATTACTGGATTATGAACCAAATGTATCGTTAGACCGACACTATTTATAATCATTGTTAGTTGAAATTATATTATTATTCCGGAATTTGTATCATTCCTGCATAACTTGCGAATTAGTTTTTAACTCTCTTACGCAGCTCAACAATTGTTACATAATAAGACATCATGGATTAATATTCATTCATCATTGTTAATATTCGACATCAATTGTGTTTGATTTATAATCGCATACTTTAAACACATACACCGTAGAGGAGCGTATGAGGTTTAAAAATTGAAGGGGTTAATACGATTTTGGTACTAAATATTTAATACCATTTACAGTTTATTTTTCAAGATATTTTAGTTAATTAATTTTGTATCTCATTGGTGCTTGCAATATTTCTTTAATTCTTATGTACTCAATTCTTATTCTTGTACTTGTTTATGTAAAAATTTGTGATAAAAACGTGCTTATATTTAACTTAATAACTTAAATCATGCGAAATATTTTACAACCATCTGTTATTATTATTGTATAAAATATATTGTAGGAACTAACTAATATTATATTATAAACTTATCAACGTCTAAATTGAATTTTCTAGTATTCTATACATTTTATTGAGTTTGGTAACATAATTATTATTACAAATGGCCACCTTTTATGAAACACAAAACAGTGAATTTAAAAAAGTGAATTAAACAAGAATGTAACAACACACGTTTTTATTATACTAGAATGGATTTATAAAGAAATGTAGTAGCAAGATACAGCTTAACACTTTCATTTAATGTTATAGTTTTTAATTGTGGAATTGATTAAATATATTTACTAATTAATATAATAATTAATTGAATACATTTTTGTATTGAAGCAGGTATTACAATGAAAATTGTGAAAGATAGATGATACATAAAAATTATATAAAATTTAAAATTAAATTATTGAATTAAATTGAATTTAATCTTGTCATTTGCACAAGGCAATGCAAGCTAGTCAGTGCCCGGTTTAGTGTCGGACAGGGCACGACAAAGGGAAAATTGATTTGCAATTGTAACGCAAAGCAGATACTCCATATCGCGTTACAAAACTAACGCGGGGCGTCGGGCACACCGACCTTGAAATCGCGCCTAACTCGAGGCTATCTGGCACAGTTAGTAAATTCATTAACCCGGTCCGGCATTTGTATTCGGCAACACGGTAATCAGCTAATTGGCACCAAAGGGACGGGTTGATTCATCGCGTTCCACGGTGGGTCGAAGCATACTTCTCGTTTCGATCCGATCACAGGACTCTCCTATTTTCTCCGTATGGGCAGGATAACGAGCCAACCGATAAATTCTCCGAAGTTTCTCTACCCTCCCCCCGCGTTACTCACCCCCTCGAATGGATATACCGGTGTTCCACGCTACGTACCAGAACGATTCCGGGAACGCGATGCGTTTCTCTTTTTCGTCGTCGAAGTTGGCACGCGCGGAATCGCTTCCAGCGCGTTAACTCCCGGGACAGGCGGCGAATTAAACCGGCGCGCGGCGTCCGCGTCGCGACGAAGCCCGGAAAAATGGGTCAGCATGTCTCGGTTATTTTCAAGGCCGTTGGAAATCGATGCGCGATCCAGTTTTTAGGGTGGTCGCGATTCTTCGGTTCCACCCCCGGCATCCATGCTCATCTTTCACGCGCCACCCCCTCTAACCCTATCCGCGACGATTACGCGACTTATGAACAATAAGCCGGCTCGGCCGAGGCTTTCTGCAGATTGAATATGTCGCGAGGAAAGTAATATACGGTCGGCGCCTGTTTTTCTTTCTTTTCGACCGCGAACACCGAGGGTGCCGCGCCGTAGCGCTTTTACCACTCCTTGTTGCCCCGGATGAGCGTTCCCAGCGTTTCTCTCCCTCTCCCTCTTCCACCCCATCTTTGCCTATCTAGTGCTAGCGGTTCGTCTCCCCCCCCCCTTCCCCCTCCCCTCTGCACTCTCTCTCTCTCCCTCTCGGTCTTTCGCGTACTGTGTGCGTGCGATATTGTGTTTTATGAGTCGGGGAAGAATGCTAAGTTCGTTTCCTCGCGGCGGGTAACAGGTGTGCGAGGGTGTTAACGAGTGCGATTTAGTGAATGGAATGATTCGGGTGAAATGAGAGTCGATGAAGACTACTGTCGAATTGAAATTAATTGGTGGCTCGAGGGCGTCGGTGACTGGTTCTGAAATGGAGAATGGCTCTTTGCTGATTCGAGTGAGAACTATTTGGTGGAGGGTTGTTTCGCTGCGACGCTCGGGGTGTGCTGATTGGTTGCTAGACTAAGAATTCTTAGACAATTCTCATTCTTCGGACATTATTTTAGCAAAATCGGAACAAGCGACAAAATTTTGTTCGTTGATACGAAAATAAAGGAAGCTAGCCATATGTGGAATACATTTTGTTTTTCAACCCTCGGACGACGGACCATTATTATAATTATATAATTGATTGTGTAGGACCACTCACTGCTTGAATATTAATTTTGTTAAACATATTTTCTATTGTTCCTAATGCTATAACTGTTGATTTAAATCATTCGCCAGGAACTGAGTAATTAAATGACAATTTTGATACTCTGGGTCAGAATAGACCCGCAATTTGCCGTCAGGGGGTTAAATGCTATTCTTACAAATCGATTGAAAATAAATAACAGATTCTTATGGGTTGACTGCGGATTTTTATACAAAATAAAAATTGTCAACATAATCTGCGAAAAACGAAAAACTATTGCTTATTATACAGGCTGTCCTGGGTTTTTCTGACCAAACTACGGGAGCGTATTCTACAAGTAGAAATAAGAAAAAAATGTTATTTGAAGTTCGGTTAGAAACGCTTTATTACAAAGTTATAAACAAATAAAATTGAATTTGGTAACGGCGGATTTTACTTCACAGAGTATGAAAAGTCCAACGTTTTTATCTTAACGTTTCAAAATGTCGTCCATGGACAATATTATGTGTCACACTAATACAAACTTGACGTCGATGCTTTATGGAATTTATTACAGTACGAATTTCCAGATAATTTTGTTTCATTTCAGTAATGAAACATGTTCGACCTTTCTAAATTGTAAAATCTGCCGTTACCAAATTCAATTTCATTTGTTTATAACTTTGTAATAAAGCGTTTCTAACCGAACTTCAAATAATATTTTTTTCTTATTTCTACTTGTAGATACGCTCTCGTAGTTTGGCCGGAAAAACCCGGGACATAAAACCCTGTATATAAAAAAATTTAAGTTTCTTCATTAAATATGATATTACTAATAATACTAGAAATAATAGTATTAACATTTTTAGCTAATAAACTGCACATTGCAAGTTCATTCGTTGTATTAAAGTTGTTTTAATAATGAACGAGTTTGTGTAACCAAAAATAGTGCGGAGACCTTTCTAACCCTTGTCGGAACTATAATTCTGTAATTTTGTACACAACAAAAAAAAAATATACCCAAAGTATACAATTCTTTCCTTTAAAAACGAGAATTCAATATTTCATTTACGATACAACATATTTATGAACATTTTACAACAACGTAAAAATGTTCTTCTTAGTTTCCGACGAAGTAATATTTTGGTCTACCTTTGTGAATTATTCCACAAACATAATCGATCGTATTTGCATATTCTCTACTCTAGCCTAACGCGTGGCTAAAGTTTGAAAAACCATTTTTGCGTTACTTTGTATCTAATATTCCCATCCGAACATAAAATGTAACTAAAGAAAATTTTATATTTATTGCATAAAAATCGTTGGAATTATAGGAAAGTCACAGACAGAATTTATAGGAGTAGAGTAATAATAATAGTTACGGTAATCATGACGTCATACAAACAATTTGGTATCTAGACAAAGAACCTAAATAGTGCAAGCTGTGAATCTGAAAGTGCAGCATGTGTTACTTTGTTCACACATAAATATACATATTCCTTGAAAAATAATTTATGTAATTGTAAATTCAGTTTTTACAAACTTGCTAGATTTTCTGAACCAGTGAACAATCAATTACTTACTTGTTTAATTCGCGATACTATTAATATTAATTCTAGATTGTCCATACTAATCAGTAAAGCATAATAGAACAATTATCTATCAACAATGCTACATTAAGTCTTTGCTGATTTGTACAATGAATCGCGATTTAGTAATTTGCACTGCACAAATGTATATTATAATAATTCGTACAACACGCGTGCATGGATCGCTTCAGATTGAACTATTTACACAGAAAACAGGTATTCGGATAATCGAGGTTGTACTAAATTGTCAAATGAACAATCAAAATGCTCCGAATTCTATCACGTTTGGTGTCCTTCTAATCAGAAAAATTGTGACAAACACAAAAACAATAAAAATAATATCGGAGCCAGCACATTTATCGATCATTGCTCAGGCTCCCCTGAAAAACCGTTCTCTATTTCGCCGAAAGCAATCGCTAATCTCGAGAGCCTCGAAAAATCGGTACCTCGGAAATACGGTTTCCCGGTCTCGTGTCCCTAATAAACGGACGGTAAAGGACTATTATGCGTATAGCTGGCGCTCCAACAGAGACACTCGTGGACACAAAGAACAGAACAAACGATTCCAACAACTTTACGCGTCCATGTAGATACATGCAAGGTCCGGATATGTGGAACAGTGCGAAGTAACTGCAACGCTTGGAATGGTTGAGTAACGTATGTACGCACCCGTATACACGGATGGCTGAAAGGAGAAAGAGGGACAAAGCGACGAAGAGAGAGAGAGAGAGAGAGAGAGAGAGAGAGAGAGAGGGGGGAGGAGAGGGAGAGATGAGGAGAGAGAGAAAGAGATACAGAGGGAGAGACGCAGGTTATATATGGTTGCAGACAGCCTTGGTCCAGAGGATATTTTGCAGAGGGGCTGGTCCAGGTCGAATCCTGAGGGTTGCTCGTTCTCAACCCCTCCGAATCCTCTGAGTCTGCCCGTACGTGGGGTCGAAGGCAAAAGCTTCTCCTTTACTTGAGCTTCGCAGGAACAAGCCTGCAACTCGAACGAGATCCTCCCTGTTCCTAGTTATCCTGGCTCCGTGTCTTCGGTGAAAGGTAGAAGCTCGCTCTGTACGTGTTCAACGACCGAATGTGTCGTTTCCCTTTGAAGGCTTCGATGTTTGCGTTCTCTACTCGAGCCAAAGATGAGAGCAACGTTTGCGCAAATTACCGACCGTGAATGGTGCAAAATTATAATGAAATTTGAAGTGTAAAGATGGTGACTGAGCGGGGAAGAGCGAATGAAGCAGCCGGACACGGTTACGGTGGACTTGATCGAGAGAAATATGTATAGTGCTTTCAGTTGGTACGGTAGTTGATTACCCGTGACATTGATATTGAGAAAATCGTAGTTCGTAGCAATTCAACTGTGAATACGAATCCGTATGTTCTTTTTGTTGTTTTGTGATCTGAAAAAATTCGAATGGACCCTGTGTTCTGATATTGGATTGAAGTATTGAAGGCGATGAATGGGTCTAAACGGACTCATAGAAATACGTTGCTTACGTTCTTTTTAAAATGTGGGCTATATATTACAATTTCTAGTTATTAATATTAATATACTGGCGATTATACAGTCAGAGATAAAAACGTAGTCGAGGTCCACACGCACGTTCTAGATCACCGCAGATCCAGCCATCGTCATGCGAGGATTAATACTCGTATTCAACTCAATATAATGTTGTTCATCGTTTAAACTTGCTGCTAAAAGATTTAAATTGACCGCTTGTAACACTGGGTCCAATTGGACCAAACTTTCGCTATCCTAGGGTTAACCCCTTGATATACATACAAAGACATCTCAAAGACGTCATGTATTCCTTATGCCAATGTACACATGTAAAAAGAGTCGTGCATCATATTTGTGTGTCACAAACGTTACGAGACGGTGCATTCATTTATAATTGAACTACTGTATAAATAAAGGAGTATTCAGATAAACGATCCACACTTCCAACAATATGCAGGGTCAGTTGAATATTGGTTGCCATTTTGTCATGGAAAAATACACAGTCACACAGCGTGCAGAAATTGTTAAAATTTATATGTACATTTATGTCGGACATTGCATGTGCAACAACCTAATACCAATAAATTGATATCATATACCGTTATGTCTTTATTTCAATTTAAACAATTTAAACGTGTCTTAGTGGATGACCCTTTACAATATATTCGGTTGGAACGAAAGTTCCAATAAAATTAAGATATTTATCCATAGATATATTCAATTTATTTTCCATTCTGTTCCATTACTTTTTGACATTTTCGAGGTACAGTAACTCTTATTAATATTCCGACACTCGTAAGAAGACAATAATTTTTTTAATATTGGACCATACGACGGAGATTTTTTTGAGAAGTTGGAACAATTAGTTTACTACATGACGTGAAAAAGAAATCTTTAAAAAAATTCCGATTACTTGGAATTACAGCGAAAATATTAAAAGTTGTTGGATACAACTTTTTATGTGGACCTATATTGAATATTTAGAAAATACATTTTGTAGATCTGTGTCAATTATACATATCCTGAAAATTTCATCGACATCGGTCAACGTTGCAATGAGCTACAAACGTTTAAAGATGGTGAGAATTGCAGTTTTTCACGATTTTTTTTCAGCCTATAACTGTAAGAAATCTAAGGATTCTTGTATCTTTTTATGCCTGTAGTTTTTTCCACATCAATCGATTTTCATGAAATTTTCAGAATATGTATAATTAATATAGATCTAAAAAATGTATTTGTTAAATTTTCAATACAGGTCCACATAAAAAATTGTAAACACTAACTTTTAGTATTATCTCTGCAATTCCAACCAATTAAATTTTTTTTAAACATTTCTTGTTCATGTAGTAAACTAATAATTCTGACTTCTCAAAAAAAACATCCCCGTCGTATGGTCCAATATTAAAAAAGTTATCGTCTTCTAATGAGTGTCGGAATATGAATAAGAGTCACTGTAACTTGTTATTGAATAAATGAATAAATATCTGATTTTATCTGTGAATTTTAATTTAAAAACGCTATGAACCGTCCCAATAGCTAGGAGCTGACGTATCGTTGTTCGGCGGATTGATCCTAGGATCCGGTTACACCGAGAATTCCGCAGGCATTGTTCACGGGGTCCGCGGTTATTTCTTTGCTAATTGGCCGGTTGTGTATGTGCCGGTGACCCGTCCCGCTGCATCGCTCAAATTAGCTGAAATGAAGTTAGAAGCTAGCATGTAACCGCACCTATGTCGCGTGTTCGTCGAGAGGGGCAGAGGGCTTCAAAGCGGCGTTTACGGCTGGTCAGGGTAACCCGGACCGGTGAACAAAAAAGCAACAAGAAAAAAAAGGAACGAAGAAGAATAAGAAGAAGAAGAAAACGAAGGAAAAGAATTAATGCTCCCGTTTGCCGCGCTCTGTCGCGTTTAACGAAGGGACAATTTACGCGAAATGGAGGGAACGTCTGCGCGCAGTTCCCTCCTTATTAATCTCTTGATTGGTCGTCGTTTTATACACGCGGAATACGCTGGAGACCGAAGCATGACTACCGCGAGGTAGAGTTGAACACTGGCGTCCCGTCACACCCACGAATGGCGTGCGCGGTACACATTATCCGCATCGTGTGCAAACGCACGTACGTACGGACCTACATATCTGTCTCTTACACACTACTCGTGGTTATGGTTCTACAGGATGTTTCAACGGAAAATGTTGCTCTCGTTGATTCGAACGTTGCTCTTCGAGTGATCAACGATTGGATATGGTTCTCACTTTTAGAAATTGCGTGGGGTGCTATGTTTCGCGCGTTGCTGCTTCCTAACAAATCCTAATTGAGTGTTACGTTTTATGACAGCTGGCATTTCAGAACGTCTTGAGGTCACTTTATTGAATTTTTATATATTTTATTAGATGCACATAAATCGCCGCACAAATCAGCAGTTAGGTGCAACTATTTATTATTTTTTTCACAAACAACACCGACATTCTTTTGCTACCCTTAAAATGTCACCTCTCGGCTTGTAAGGGTGTTTTGAAATGAAAATTTGTATTTTGGGGTTTCTTGGACTGTGGGTTAGGACTATTTTCTTTAGAATGAAGGGAAAAATAATTTAATATATCATTTAAAATAAAGAGAAAAATATTTTGTATCTCTAGGTCAACCGAAGGTCATATTATAGTTTGTTAAATTCGTAATTTTAAATACGCGGTGTCTATTATTAAACTAAAACTTACCTTGTATTTACTACAAACTATATATGCACATATTCTCACAAATAAATAGAAAAACATTAACCGTTCGAGAGTCCGGGTCTACTTTTACACAGAGTATTAACACCTTCCCTCAGCTAATCAATTTCTCACCATTAAATTTAATAAATAAAATGGGACTAAAATTAGGAACAACAGAAAGAGGTCTGTAAGAATTATTTTCAAAAATATGTTTTAAAAACTTAATAAATAAAGCTGTGATCTTAAGCGACATCAATTTTATAGGTGTGAAAATGGTCGCCTGTCCGACGGTTAAGTTGACACTTTAGGAATAACTTAGGAAAGCAACAAAGTAGTGTACGTATTCTCAAGAATAAATAGGAGTTGACAGAAAGGAGGTCAAATTCTTCCGCGGAACTGATAGAATGGCCAGTGATACTATGGTAATATTCGCTGTCGGACGTCCTCGTTCGTACGAGATATACTTCGGAGCTTTCGGTGCGTTGCAACATTATTTTTGGCAGCACCCAGGTAATAATGTATTACGGTGTATCATGGCGATGTTAAAATATGATACGTTCCGCCGTGATATATTAAATTCGCTGCGGAGTCCAACGGCGTCCATATTTTCATCCGGCTGGCGACCTCATGAACTTTCTTACGCGCATTCAACGCCGTAGCGGAAGCCGGGCTCTGCGCATACTGCCGGATATAACCGTTATCACACGAGCCAGGGAATATTCGAAGTGTTAACAGTTTTATGAAATCGCCAATTAACCGATTCGCCTTCAGACGTTAGCAGCCAAGCGAAATTTAAAACTGCAAATGCAGAAACGAATGATCTCTCAATTTCCAAATGTCTTGTGGTTTATTTATTAAAAATTTATAAAAATACGGTATGCCTAATTTTATAACTTTTTCCCAGTATTTCATCGGTAATACTGAATTCTAAATATTAGTATAAATTTACTTTGATAGTCAAATTCGTACTAAACATCTGAAGATCGAAAAAAATTGATTTATTACATTTTTCTATAAATGAAAACCTCAACAAAGGATATTACAATTTTTTCTGAATTGATTGTAAGTTAAATTTACTACAGGGCGACTCAAAAATGTACTTCCTTGAAAGGGGCAATACCTGAGCTTATTTCAAGTAACTTTTTCCTTCGCGAAAATTTTCTCCACGGCTTTGTTAACTAGTTACAGTATTCTCTCGATAATTGCCCCAACCACGGGTCCAGCCAGGGACAATTATCGTCCAGGGATACTATTCTTTGATTTGTGTCGAACGTAGAAATGGACTTGGAAGCTCGAGAGGCCTCGGTCACCGAGAAGTGTAAACATAATACGGGTCGGGTATATCGGTGAGAGACCACTACTAATCCGATGACAAAACTTCTTTATTTTTCATTATTTTTTATGGATCTTTCACCAACATATTCCTGGCATTTTTCTAATGAAAATGATACAAAATATGATATAATTCCGATTATATTTACGTGTGTAATGGACGACCCCGCGTAATTTCTCATAAAATTATATGATCGGCAATTAATGTAAATATGATGCGAATTATATCGTGTTTAGTATCATTTTAATCAGGAAAATGTCACAAATATATCGGTGAATGTCTAATAAAAAAATTAGTAATAATAAAAAAGTTTTCAATTGGATTACATTGTGAGGCCCCGGCGCGGCGGGCCTTTGAACTGTGCCGGTGACTGCGACTCTCCGCGTCTCTTTCTTTCCCATACGCTGTCCTTCCATGCGCACGAAAATTTTATCGTCCATTACACATGTAAATATCAGCGGAATTATATCATATTTATTATCATTTTCATTAGAGAAATGCCAGGAATATGTTGGTGAAAGTTCCATAAAAAAATAATGAAAAATAAAGAAGTTTTGTCATCGGATTAGAAGTGGTCTCCTGGTCTCACACCGATATACCCGACCCGTATCATGTTACAGTTCTCGGCGGCCGAGGCCTTTCGAGTTTTGCGGCCCCTCACGGGGTATACCCCGCAGGAGTGGGGATAGTTTAGAGACAATTATCGTCCAGACATTTGGGACATTTATCGCGAGAATACTGTATTAACGAAAAACAGGCTCGGCGGCAGGTCCCGCTGACCGTGGCGTTGCCATTGGCCGAGCCAGCATCTGTCTGCTGTAGCCGTGCTCTGATTGGCAAGTGTATTTCGTTAATAACTCCTGAACGAAGCTGCGGAAAACATTTTCGTAAAGGGAAAAGTTATTTCAAATGACCTTAGGAACCACCCTCTTCAAGGGGATACATTTTTGGAACTCCCTATATATTACATAGTACCTCTAAGTTAGTTGTAAGTACAAGTTATAGTCTAATAAGCAAATAAATGTATTATTATCTATTTTTTAACCGGCTTCTAAAAGGAGGATCTAGAGAATTCAATCATTATTGTTTATTGAGATCATTTTCGAAGCTCTCATTGACCAAAAAATATGAAAAGTATGATAGCAAAATTTTAAATAATTGTTTCATTGTTTGTTTTACATGTCTGTCATCCATTCAGCCAAACTAGGTTACGTTTGCTGATCAGTCGAACAATTACAAATTGTTTAATCGTCAAGAAGGGTAAGGTAAGTCTTACAAGTTTTGAAGCCACGAGCTGGAAAATCATCTTCATTTATCGAGCTGGTCTACGAACTGAAAATAAAATCGTTCGCGGCACCACGTGGAGGGGAGCAGGGAGTGTTACTCAAAAAATGTTTCCGGGTTTATGTACCCTGTTGTAACGGAGCCATTGTAAACAGCGCGTAATGTTACAAGCGGCGAAGTTGCGATGGTTTTATTTACTTTGCAAGCTTGGAGGCACGAATGGCGTACCGTGTTAATTATGGGGACAACGGAAGAAGCTCGAAAGATCCGTGTTTTCATTATTAGAAATATTATTATTGGACGCTTCGGCAAAATATTGCTTAAAACTTAAATATTGATAGAAACGGGATACAGAAGATTCATTTGGAACATGAGAAGTATTTTAGACTGCACAATTTCATTGCGAAATAGTTTGGTTCTATTTAAAACGATAGAAACGAAATAAAAGGAACTCATTTACAATTCGAAAAGTATTTCAAACTGTTTAGTTTTATGCACAAAAAGTTTGGTTCTATTTAAAACTATGTGCCTGTGATATCGTTAAAGATTTTAAATATAATGTTTTCTATAAGACGTGCTCTTTTATTTACTATAGTACTGTAAATTTATTATTAGATTTTTTAAATCTAAGTAAATTTATTAATAAATTATTATTATTATTACAGATCTCAATAATCGAATTTGCACGTGTTATTATTGCTCATTCTAATTTTTTAATACATTTCTAATAGTTACGAATGGCTACCATTTGTTAAAATAAAAACTCTATTATTACTGAAATTTTTATATAATAATTCTTCTTAATAATTCACTTGGTTTTTGAAAAGATTAAGTTTGAATAGCGACTAGATTTAATTCAGCTGCACTAATACGTCTGATCACGACATACCACATCTACTTGAATAGAGATACACGTATCAAAATCATGTTGGAAATCGTTTTTCTCAACATTGAAGACTTGTTAATAAGAATAATAAATATTGTATATTTTTCGTTTAATATAATTATTTTAAATTAGAACATATTTATATTTACATCCGAACGAATTTATGTTATTCGTTATTCTCCAATTGAAATCAATAATAACTGTTTTGTAGCAGTGATAAAATTAAAAGTTTTATATTTGATCCAATATTGTCTTTTCTGTATTTAAATAAGTTTTAAGAGTCCCTTATTTCTAATATTACATTTATTTTATTTATCAATTCAAATCTGAAGCCTCTCGTGAGAGAAATTTCCGCTATTATATTGCAAGATAACTACAAATATAACAGTTCTTCAATTTCTGTTGAGCATTTTAATTTTTTAATCTGAATATGTAATGTATGTTTATATATGTATATGTTAAAAACGATTTACCAAATATTTAAAAAATTTTCAGAAAGATCCCAGTGTGGCACATTTGTAGTCCGAGGAAACAGAGTAGCACTGTAAGAATGATATTGTATTTTCAATGTATTCTTATACATTGTATATTTACTGTCATCCCTTAAGAGTTAACACCAGAACTATCAAATGTATCAATACTATCCTTATCATAGTTGTCTCGGTTTACAATTACTGAAATCAAAAGTACATTTACTCGTGCATATGTATATCACATTGATATGCACCGTCTGAGTTTCTTCGTAGCTATAATGATTAAAGTCTCTTTGACCCAAATAATTCCATAAATGCGAAAAAAAAATTATTCCACGCCTACATTTACTCCAATGCTTCAATATGGACAACAGAAAAACAGAATTTTATTTCGACTGTAAAATAGTGTTATTTGTATCATTGTGCGGTGTTCAGACAAGTTTGTTCGAAAGGTTCATCGCAGTCTGACTGAAGGAGTTAAAAATGATGTGGAATCTCGCAATTTCCGCGGAAAATGAAAATACAGTCATTCGTACTGGCGGGTACTCGGAGGGTCACGGGAAAAGTGGGCTGCCTATTGATGAACCAAATACTCCGGGCATAACTGGAAGATCCACCTAAATCATAGCCACGAACTCCGTTTCAGTGTTTCATCGAGCCGGTAGCCTGGTAGCTCTTCAGTCGGCATTTACGGCTGAGAACGCGGCATCGCTTCTATCCAGTACCTTTCATCCCTCCATCGAGCGTGGTCTGATAAGTTGAAGAGGTCGCGTAGTAACCTCAGTGGTCAGCGGTCGGACGAAAATATGAGCACCGCTGAGTTCGCCATGTTGGCTACCATGCCGTCAGTTGAGCTCGGGACGAAGCTGTTTCCGGTACTGGAGGGCAGACCAGGTATATCTATATGCCATATATACAACGTGCACGTATATACACACGGTATATGTATACAATATACAGCCGTACATACACATATACCATAGCTTGCAGGCCTTCACCCTCGTTCAGCCCACCTCAGCCACCCCCGTGGATCTCCCACTTCGTACCACTACGCTCTGGGGGCCGTTAGAGGGTTGTGCAGGGTGTAGAACCCAAGGGGTAGAGGGAGGGCAGAGGGAGGTAGAGTGAGGTAGTAGTCAGCGAGGAGGGTGAGGGACGGGCAAAATGGCCGCTCCAGAACCTCTAGGTGGATTCATGGTATCGCGGAGGACCTCCTGCGCTTCTCCTTCATCCCCCTGGACTTAAAGCCGCCGTCGGGGCCGGGGGCCTTGAAGGACATCGAGATGCGGGATGATTCCGCGAAGAGCTACGGCGGCGGCTGCTGCTGCTGCTCCCCGCCGCGCCGCGCCACGCCGCTGCTGTCCGAAGCTATCGGGAAACCTGTTGTACAGAGCAGTCGATACTTACGAACGGGACCGCCAACTTCCGGCCAAGAATCTCCGCTGTCGATCGCCGAACTGTTTGGGAGTCCTGTTTCGAGTGGGTTAGTTAATCTGGACTTCGTTCGGGCCAGTGTTCCGCTCTGTTGAGCGAACTTGCCGAATAGTCGCCGGAGCAGTTGCACGCCGATTCCGTTTCGTCTGATTCCCGAATCCGAAGAACCAATTTTCACACAATTATCGCGAATAATCAACAGGGATTAAACGGGGTCGCTAAGGGTCGGAGATCAACGTTCGTTTGCTCGGGATCATGGCCTGTATAGTAATGACGTAATGACACGATAAATGTCAAAAAGACGTGCACATTTCTGCAGAGTTTGTCCCAACCACAAAAGTTCGATTACCCAGAAGCGTAATACGATGTGGGTTCAATATTCATTAAACTTATTTGTTGTTTATTATTTTTTTTATGAAACTTGCAAGAGGATGTCGGTGACACTTCTCTGATTAAAAGGACACCAAACACGATACAATTCGATGAAGATTTGCTTGTTGAATCCACGATTTAGTAGAACCTCGATTCTCAATCATTTTCCGAATACCGTTCATATGTAACATAATTTAATCTAATGCGATCTACACGGTTCATTGTGAGAGAGTTAAACCAGCTCTGTAGCTAGCTAACCATTTTATTATCAGAACACGCAATTTCCAAAGATTAATATAATAAAAAAGCAGATTACTTGGTTTTAATATGCACGTATATGCACAAGATACGTCACTAGCTTCGTCTAGTTGGAGTAGCATTGTTGTTTTAAACAACTGCTTTATTGCTTCATTGTCATCATGGTCTAGTCGACGCTTCTTGTTCCTCGGTTCGGATAGTCGAGGTTTTATTCCGTTGTTGATTAAACAAGTAAATGTGATCCAAACTGTGTCATGTTTGGTGTCATTTGAATCAGAAAATTGTCACAAACAAGTTTGTAAAAGTTTCATATAAAAGTAATAAAAAATGTTGTGACTGGATCATTGTCTCACCGTTACGCCAATGTTGATGTTTTTAACGTAGGTTCCAGTAAATTGAAAATAATATCATATATTTTCTAATTAAAGTTTGAGATTTATACAATTAAAATGTTTTAGTTGCGATTATTGTTTTTACGCGACAAATGAATTTGTAATCATAACAAATGTCCAGTCCATGAACGAAGCTTCGACGAACCTTTCTTAGCAAGAAATAATGAAGCATGGATTAATATTTTACATATTACTTTTTTGTTGAGTCTCGATTCAATATTAGCGAACAAAAGGAAGTTTTTCCATTCACATAATCCGTTCCATGATTATTCACATTGAGATCTTCAAAGGCTTAAATAATTTCTATGTAGTTCGAAGTAATGAGAACCCTTTGAAATTTCTATTTCATTTTTACCTGTCTCTTTATGGGTGCTTTAATCCACAACTAAAACTACACATTGTATTAAATAAAAATATCGAATTAGCGTTCGTTAAAAGTTTATAAAAATTCATAAATTTCCATTTTCACCATTGAAAAGTCCTTAATACTCAACATTGTATTTCATTCTCGTACATTATATTGGAAAAGCAAACGTTATTATTCCTACGTAAGAAATACTTATTTGTAAGGACGTTCGATATTGTTCTCTACAATTAATTGTTCAATATGGGACAAAATAAAGTATTTTTTATAGTTATTTTAAAAAATAATTACCTATTATATAAATAAATAAATATTATATAAAAGATTGATGTCATCGAATGATCTTCGTTGAATCGAACCAATGACAAAAAATTAAATTTTGATTGTACCTTACTCGTATCGTTAATAACTCGACTGCCAATTTTTATGCTAGACCAAATTGTCTAAGAATAATTTATGAAGACTGAAGACTAAATAAAAGTTTATTTCCTTGTGATAACGATTTTAATATTTCAAAATTGAGCCTGAGTAGATCAAATGCAAAACAATAAAAACATTTAAAGAATTTAAAGATATTGTTGTATTATTTCTTATTAAAATTATAAAGGAAAGAAATAAATTTCTATGTATTGTAACTCGTGTATCTTAATATTAATGCAATCAATTTTTCTTTTGCATAGAAATCCGCACTGTAATGATGAATATATACATATACAATGAATATATAAAAATTTACTGTTCATTACTGTTACAGTTACAGTACAAAAAATGCATTTTTCAACCAGGTGTTAAATGAATAATATTGTACATGATACAATATTCATATAAAATTAACAATGTCGTTTATAGTGCTGCTGAATGTGCATTTACAGTTTGCAAACATCAATGCATCATGTAATAATAACAATTCAGTGTTGCTAGATTTCAATTTAAAAATCGATTGTTTTATAAAGTCGTGGGCTTTTGCAAGTGTTTCCAATACTTTGATGATCCACAGTATACATACGTATGCACAGCGAAGCAACTAGTCGCTGCCTAACTTCCGGGCCGTTAAAGGAAACAGACGGGGAAGAATTAGCGAAACCAGTGGCATATCTATATCGTCCTAATTTCCATAAACTCGAAGGGTCTACGAGATCGGTGGCTGATACTCGCGAACCTAATTAGGAATTCTGATCGGATCGAGTCCGACCAAGGACTTCGATACTTGGTGGATAGGGCGAAACAATTACGGCATGGCAGAATGACTGCGGGTGGCCAGGGCATCCCGTTCAGACGCGCCGACGTTAAATGACCAATAATTGAGTGGCGCTTATAAAATCTTCATTACAGGCATCCGCTCTAATAAAATCGTCCACGCACTAATTTCAAAGTCCTCATCTCGATTTACCCCATTCCCGGCGACGGGGGTGGACCGCCCTTTCACTGCGCGGCAGGACGAACGGGAGAAAGAGGACAAAAGAGGATGGGCCGAGAGTAGGGGAGCGAAACAATCGTGTTATCATATTGTTCAGGCTCTACCGTTACTTTCGACGTGTTCACTGAGCTTTCGGTGAACAATTAATTTTTCCCCGGTAACTTGCTTACCACCAGTTCAATCGAAATTTGCTTCGGGGACAGGTAAACCTGCACCGGGCACGGATCTTTTTATGTACAAATACTGCATTTATTTCGATACGAGGTAACCCTGATTGGAAGAAAAATATTTTTCTTTGAGGATTTTTGAAGTTCCATTAACTTGGTTTTTGGCGACTATGTACAGTAGAACCTCGATCGTTGCACGAAATGGGGCCGAAAATGCGTGCAGAAATCGGGGCTGTGCAACAAGAGAGGTAACCAATCATAGTGATTCGTAGTGTCGATTTTCTTTTCCCACAAACCCCACCAGTCCCCACCCATCTCCACGTTGCAAGTAGCGAGGCTACTATATACTCTGTTATGCTTTTCTTGTCAGCAATTTCTTTTCCCTCAAGAACTTGATTGAATTTGCTATTTTCTTTTCTTTGGGGTTGTTCTTTCATGTTCCAATAGAAAAGTCTGCAAATGATAGGACCATCAGTCTAAACAATTCTAATAATACTGAAGTACAGTCCTATTCATATTTAGTTTCATCGTTTGCAAATTACTCCAAAAATGCTTTGGATCAAATTATAAATTAGTGTAGAATATGAGTGTATTTAACCCTTTGCACTCGGAGCTATTTTAACTCGAAAATTAAACATTTCTTCCGACCTAGAATAATTCCATTATATATGATTGTTTTTAATCTTATGGATATGAAATTGATATAACACCTCATACAATACTTAAATGTTCAGTAATTGATTAGCTACCAACTTATTTAATAATGTAAACAATATTTTAAATAATAGCACAGCAATTCTTGTGGTGACTCTGAGTCGCCACTCGAGTGCTAAAGGTTAAATTTTGATAGCACAAGAATGTATTTAGCCATTATTTTTCATGATAATATCATTGTTCAAAGAATGTGTAATAATCCTACGTTATGATAAAAACAGAAAATTTCGAGTTTAAGTAAATATGAAAAGACTATATGTAAATATAAGAAGAAATTCATAATAACATAATAGTCAATGTTTTTGAAAGTGGTGTAAATCCATTTAATAATTTTTTTAAAAATTCTTTTTATATCTATATCTGAATACAACTACCAGTAACTCATTTTTTGCAAAAATGGACTTATACCACTTTCAAAAACAACGACTCATATGTACTAAAAGTCCTAGTGCTCTGCAGGTGATCGATCATTTACTTTGCCCCAACAGATTATGTATTACTATATTTGATCAAAACTTTTTGACCATAGTGTATATAGCTGTCAGGGGAGCAAGGTGGATAAAGACGGTGGTCGGGGTGGCGAAAGACTGGAGAATAGAATGAAGCTGGCGGGAGTGCGGCCTGACCAAAATGTTAATTATTTAACATCCAGGAAACTCCAGCTAACGAGCCGGTGCAAGAAATAAGGAACGGTAAGGGTGTTGGGACTGCCGAATGGGACGCACCCCTTGAAAGGAGGAGGGGTGCGATGGCTGCTCGAGAGCTTCCAATTAATATCGGAGGAAAAGGTGTTCTGAAAAGAACAGCTTGCAGTAAATGAGGACACCTTGACAGTGGCATAGAAAATACTTCATTCGGATAAAGTTAAAATATAACTACCCCAGCTTCATTAGGAGAAGTGAATATTTTTATAATTTTCAGAATTGTTTTTTAAACTATATACTTTGACTTGGGAAGATTTCAATTGATCTTTGATTAGAATTAATATTCGCTATTCACAAATTACAGTGTGCAAAAAATAATCTTTTTGTATCGTCATTCTAGTTTTGCAAAGCTGCGAATTTTATGCATTTATAACAAAAATGGGTTGGTGCAATTTAATTGGGGAGAAAAATTGAAATAATTGACGAATAACGATGTACTATTTTTGACCTATGTAAATTATTAAAGGAAGAATAGAATGTGTATCTGGCTTCGATCTCTTGCAGTTGATGCAGAAAAATTTTATTTTGCACAAAGATCCGCTTATAATAAAGAAAGGTGAAAAGTAAATGGAGGATAAATCCAGAAGTATAGTAAAATTTTATAATTCAAGTTCTAATGTTGTATGATAATAGAACCTCGATGCAAAATTGTCGTAGAAACGTTTTAATAACAAATTTTCAAATAATTTAAATAATTGTAATATAATTTTAGCGTGGCTTGCATAAGACAAACGCAACACCCTTCGATATCATGGTGTTTTGTAGAACTTAATTCCTTATTACGCAATGATTAAATGTTTGTCCTGCACCATTTTTGCATTGAACGACACATCATACAAATAAACATTTATTTCGCGAGCCTAGGCACAAACGCACCAGCGGCCAAAACTCGCAGAACCAGCGTATCAAAAATTCAACAGAAATGGAATTCGAATAATCGAAAATGAAATCTCGTTGCATTAAAATTCCGTCTCCTGTTTGCGCCTGAATTTATACCCTATGTTCAGCAACTAATCATACAACGCCGATTTTCAGCCGTTTATCGCCTTCGCGAACAGTTACCAAAACTTTCCGACGACAGTATAGCTACCCCGAACTCGCCGGTGTGCGGACCGTAACACGAGCCCCAGTTAGTCCACCGTTCTGTCCACTATACCTCGCACTAAACCCACCCCCTTCAGCTACGGCCACCCTCAACCCTCTACCCTCTCCCAGCCCGTACTCCGAAGCTTCGAGCACTATAGCTGCACCCTCTCTCTCTCTCTCTCTCTCTCTCTCTCTCTCTCTCTCGCTCTCTCCTTCTCCCTCTCCCTCTCTCTCCGCGGTGTGCATATTGCACGGTGCACTGTAACCATGCCCGCGGTCCTGAAATATACAGCCCGCTGGAAACACGAACGGGTGCGAGGCTTCCGCATGTGCACTCGTACAGGCTGTTTCAGAAGATTTCCCGACGATTCCGAAGATAAAATGCCACCTCCGCACGGTGGGCTGTTTCTGTAAAATAGGTGGAATTAATTCAATTCCATGTCATATTTCAATTATGTCATGAAATAGGTTAAAACTATAATAAACATTAAATTGGTGGACAAAATTTTAGGACACCATGGAAATTACCATGGATATGAACCATATAAGGTTTTATTTTTAGGGTTATTTCACCCTTCTAGAGATGTTATTAAGTTATTAAATAAGGAGGTATTTTTTCTAGATATAGAATTCATTTAAATTATTATATATTTATACCAATGTTTTCTTTAGTACTATCTATAATATTATGATTAATTTATCCTTTTTAAGTAAATATTTATAATTATATTCATATTAAGATTAATAGAGATAGGGGTGTTTCCAGGTATATTAGGGGGGTGAGTATCAAATTTTAATGTTTTCTATATTGGGGGCTATTCGTTCAGTTCTTCAATCTATTTCTTATCAGGTAAGTTTATTTTTAATTACCTTCAACTTTATTTTAATAATTGAAAGATTTTCTTTGTTAGAAGTTTTTAAATTTCAGGTAAATATTAAATTTTTATTTATAATTCATCCAATTTATCTAATATTTATAATCAGTATATTAATTGAGTTAAATCGTACACCTTTTGATTTAGTTGGGGCGGATTAATTTATCTACATGAATTGCGTATATTCTGTAAACATTAATTATTTAAACAAGCAGTTAGGTTAAGCAGAGTTAAACATAGAGTGAATTACATCTGTAGCTAGCATTTTCTTTTCAGTAATTTGATAGGGAAAATTACAAATAAAACGTTATGTAAAAATGTAGCAATACAAGAAAATGATACAGATATTCAAAAGAATTATGTATAAAAAATTTTCGTCTTTCAAAAATGAATATGTACTTGCACACCCCACAGACTGTGTTACAGCGAATACATTTTAAATGATCAGATAAGAAAGTGACATTAATTAATCAGGGACTGATCTTGTTATGCGATAACACAAGATATATTAAAAATAACGACACAAAAAGTTAATGGAATATGGATTTTCACAGTGCCTCTTCGATTCCATCAATCATACCACATACATTTAAATTATTTAAGCAACCGAATCGCATTTAATCGAGTAAGCTGTTATTAAATGACAAACATGAATGAAATCATTTAGGCTAAATTCAACCGGTTAAACGAAAGACAACAGTAAACTGGGATAACGAATGAGAAAGTTTGCAATATAATTGAATGTCTTTTTCGAATAAAGAAATTCTGTGTGTGAAACTGATTTAACAAATTAAGTAGTAATTAACATTAGGAAAATTGGTTTTACTGGTGTTCGAAGATCTGAGCTAAAATTGATTAGAATGGACTTTTTTCTTCTAGTATGTATATAATGTCGACATAAAAGTTTTATTTTTGAAAGTTGCTCGAGGTGATATTATGTGGACATAACTGACATATGCAGTACATTCAACAGTTTGCTCTTTAACACATCAACATTAAAATTGAGAGACTATAATAAAAGCATAAAAGAAGTAAAATAAAACATTCTATATAATATTAAACAAATTGAGAGACTATAATGAAAGCTTAAAGAAGTAAAATAAAACATTGTATGTTATTATATAAACAAATTGGGAGACTATAATAAAAGCATAAAGGAAGTGAAATAAAACATTGTATGTTATTATATAAACAAATTGGGAGACTATAATAAAAGCATAAAGAAAGAGAAATAAAACATTGTATGTTATTATATAAACAAATTGGGAGACTATAATAAAAGCATAAAGGTGATGAAATAAAACATTCTATATGATATTAAACAAATAATTGTAAATAAGACTAGGGTTTCAAATACCCCACGAATAATATAGAATTTACAACTGTTACTTCTCTTAAGAATAGAAAACCTTATCATCATGTGGACAACAATGTATGAGATCTCCCAAATTTACTCTGAAAAATTATTTTTAAATAGATACGTAACATAACAATATCTCTCGAACAGCTGACACTTCGATATTTATCAATTTTTGGTCTTAAGAGCGAATCTCATTTGAGTCAACTCTTGAGTGAAGATAAGCATAAGAGCTGCTCTGGAGAGTTATTCTTAACCCCTTTTCTTACGACATCTTCCGCAACCGTGCTCATCGAAGTTTCTTTATCGTTAATAATTTCTTACATGAAGAACGAATTCCACGATTATCTGAAGTCTGCGTTTATCGTACGGTTTAATTACTCATATAAAAATAACATTTCTTTAGAATCGTATTCATATTTACTGTATTGTTTACTGGTTTAACATTATAAGCAAACTTTTATTCATTTATGATGCTAATGAGAAGATGTAATGTTAAACAGTGCAGACATTTAACTTTGACAATACTATTGTAAAATTTTCGACTCATTAAAATTATTAAGTGATTAAATAAATGTCTATGTAATTCTTATATATTGCACTTGAAGCAGATAATAATTATTTTGCATAAAAATCCGTAGTCTTATTATAAAGTCTAGTTAACTAAAGACATGATTGTTTAAAACTATTCTCACGCGGATTCCCAACGTATTCGAAATGACAAAAGAGACTCGTTCCTTTGATACAATTTCTTTAGGAATGGTTGAAAGGAATTCTGATCGATATGTTACAGGTGGTTCACAGTCAACCTCGTCTGAAACGAATGCTATACTGCTGTAGTCCAGTCCTTGAACAATCATTGACCATTGAATAAGATGAAGCAGATCTTGTTGGTGTTATTGTTCAGCTGTTCATATCAAACAATTTAATTTATTCGACTTTCCCCTTGAGAACTGTCTTCGAAGTCTTTTACTGCTTAAAATAATTATTCATCTATGTGTATTAACATAATAATCCCTAATCTCCAATTAGAGGTCACGTTAATAAATGTAATGTAAGTATTTTTTTACAGACTCTCTATACTGCTTACCCGAACTTTCTCAATTCTACACTCATGCAATTTTCACTGGTGACCTATACACATAACTGGAACAAACTACTGGAAAAAGTCTTTGATCGTACTATTCCGCATACCTCGCATTGCTCCGTTATACATACATATCAAAGAAGTTGATGGCAGAACCATGTGAAGATAGGGATTACATAGTCATTGTAAATGAAAATGTAATAATAATAGATTCAGGATCTTCATGGAAAAAGAGAATTTTCTGCATTATTTAGAAAACACAAAGGCTTAATAAAAATATGTTTATTTTTTTTAATGATTTTAATAAGTTTAAACTAATGTAACAGTATTTGTTAATACCTATAACTCCTACCCATTTTTATCATAAGTACATAATATCTGTACATTAAATTTTTCAGCCCCTCATTAAATACAGTTATCCTCCTATAAGTGTAAATTGATGGGTGATATAAGATTCCTCAAATGAATTCATGGTACATGGAAAATATTTTATAAGCATATTATAGGAGAATTGTCCCAATTTTTGTACAACTATGGATACCGTGCCATAAGTAGGTTGAGTGTTCAAACAAAAGTAATATGAAAATCATTGTGAATTATTATGCAGCAATTTAGAGTGGTGCCTCCGCGTCGCCGTTCAAGTGCTAAGGGGTAAATGAATATAAATATAATATAATTAACATATTACCGGAAGCCTTTTAGGTATAATTTAAATATAATTTATCAAGGTAATCTTCAAGGTCAATCAGAAAATGACATAGAAATCTTCGTTCAGAAAATAAATCTAAAAGAAATGACTGGATTACGTCGCAGAGGGTGGTTTGTTGGTTCATGACTAAAAATTTGCCTTTGCTGTTTAAAATCCTTAATAGAGCTTGTGTTAAATGTGAGAATGTTTAGAGATGAAAAGATGCATTTGAACAAGAAAATGACACTAGCAAATGACCAGCGAATGATTTTACAATTATTTATAACTTGTTGCCTTTTGGCATAATTAAATAAACAACTTAAAATCATTTTGGTTTCACTGTCAATTTTACAAGTTAATAAAATGCTGAAATTGTAATCAAAGCAGATGTACCAGTAAGTGACCACAGCTAGTAAGTGATTAGAATAAAACAATGCCTTAATTCACAAAATTCGCTTGGTACGAAAATGAGAAACCAATCTGCACTAGAAGCACGTGTAGCAAAATATATTTTATATTCTCAACCACGGTTAACTATATGAAAGAAGGGATCGTCAGGCTCAATCCGCAATACTGCGGCAACAATTAAAAATTATTAATTAAAGTCTGGTTCTGTTACTAATTACATGGATACGGTCACTTACTGGTGCTCAGTCACTTGCTGGCACAGTCACCCCAGGAGGTGGGCTTGCTCGGGCAGAGGAATAATTCCTGAAGCGGAGAGGCAAAGGCGAAGGCGAAGGCGAAGGCGAAGGCACACGAAACCGTGTTCTAGACCTAATCATCCTTGAAGCTGACGCCACGAGTTATGAAGCGGCCTGTACGCGTGCCCACGGCACGGCACGACAGAGATAAAGAGCGGCAGGGATCGGTGGGACGCGGACGAGTGAGAGAAAGGGTGGCCACCCCTCTTTGCGCGTCACTACGCTGAAAGGTATACAAAGATAGGCAGCCGTGTGCTCGTATATGCGGATCCGTGCACCCACGTACACCAGCCGCGGCAGTGCATCCAGGCACGGCCACGTATCGCCGGTGTATCGCGTTAATGTACGTAGTAATGCATTATTAAATAATGTCCGGCCGTACACGAGCGAAGAACGTTCACCTCTGGCCGAGACGAGTCCAGGCCGATCGAACCGGCAACCGTCTCTGCGTGTGTGTACGCGTACATGTATGTGTCTCCGTGTACGTATATCCAGGTGTGCGTTTGTGTGTGTGTGTGTGTGTAGTGTGTATGCGCACGTGTGTGTTCACGGTTTCGATCTGCGCCGTTCCACCTGGTGAACAACTGCTGGCCGAGTTTGGGCTCCACCGCGGCTACCTGATCGATTTCCACGCCTTGGCCGCTTCCTCGTGATTCGACGTGGCCGCGATCGAGCCCCGATTCCACCGGGTGTTTCGAAAGTAATTCCCCCACCCCGTAAACTTTCCGAGAACTGCCGGGGCGGATTTCGGGTTTCGGAAACTGGGTCCAATCAATGCAGTTCGCAGGCTCTCTCTCTCTCTCTCTCTCTCTCTCTCTCTCTCTCTCTCTCTCTCTCTCTCTCTCTTTCTCTTTCTCTCTACGAACTACGAGCTGTAACTTCCATCTGGCTGTGTAAAGATCGGATGCCCCAAGTGCGCCTCCACGCCGGCCGCGGTTTCCGTCGAGATGATACTCTCGGAATCGGTGGACTTTGGAGCGCTGTTTTGTAAGATAGACCCGGGGCGCCGCGCCGCGCCGCACCGGTGCGGTGGTGGAGTGCTATTTTGTGGAACTGTGGCTACTGCGAGTGGGTAATTGATTTATTAGACACACGGTACCGAACGTATTTTTATTAGACGTGCGATGGGTAGTGTCGTCTGGACTGTTGTTAAACATATATTTGCAGTTTAATATTGTAGAACATACATACACTCTGTAATACAAACGAGAAATCAATGTGTGTAAACTTTCATTCAAAATTGATTTTTTTAATAGTTGGTCTATATAAACTATTAGATAACGTCATTTGATTTTAAACGATTTTTGTCAACTGTGTTTGTTAAACTATTAACGAATTTTGTTACAATCATGTAACAATAAGAAAAAGAACATTATGTACATATAGCAATTTCTTTGAAAACTAATAAAAGTTATTTGTTTATGCACTAGAAATATGTGATTTCATTTTAATTGTATGTAGTTTACACAATATATACCACATGCTGTAATTACTACTGGGTTATTTGTGACCCTGTGTCCGCCGCTCGAGGATAAATGATCTTGTATTGTATGTATGTATTATGTATACTGAATTCTACGAGTCCCATTCAATACAATTTAGATGTAAAAGTTCGACAAATATTGCCAGTTGTAGCTGATATGTTCTTTTAAGTAGTATTGTATGATGATCTTCGAAAACTGTTAACAACACTTCTGAATGTTTTTACTAAAGTGTAACAATTATTTTTCCAACTTCCAACGAACCATTATTTTTCAGAATTTTTCCAATAAAAATTGTTCTTCTCTATTTAAACTGTACGAAGTTCCTCGTGAGTAAATTTTGGCGTCCCTTTCCACAAGACCGTGTACTTCATTTTCAAGATAAAACCCCTAACCCTTTAGAAATTCCGAAATTCCTTCTACAATCCAGACATTCTACATTCCAATAGATAATAGCTTTATCGCATAACGGATAAAAGAAAAGAAATTCTACACCAAGAGGGGAGTAGTTGACGAATGAGAAAAGTTTGCAAGAATTAATTTCTATGAAATAACTGTGTTATTATGCGAAACATTAGCGAGGATCGCGTGGAACAGAAGTTTCCTTTAGAATTGCGGGTTGTTGAACGTTCTTCGATTTTTGAAGCCGAAATGTCAGATTCGATGAGGTGCTTCCTTCTTTCTGAACCTTCGGCTTTAATCGTTTGAACGGAAATGTTTTGTCGGTCGGACCCGTGCGCTTGGAACTTCCACTTGAACCATCGATTCGCGGCACCTTATTATTTCTTCACGACAAACGACTGTTTGGAAATTTCGATCTTTCATCGATCAGGAACTTTTGAAACTGTAATACCTAATTGTCCAGACGAGTCACACATTAAATAGTGCAAACATACCGCCGGCATTAATTAAAAGATATGGTGTATTAGACTGTGACTGATAGATTAGATTAGATGAATTTATATTTAGAAAAATAAAACCAATATGTCGCATAAGATACATTCAATTTTACATATACCTTTAGCACATTTACTAAAGTATTAGTGGAAGTTTGTTTAACCCTTAATTACTATGGACATAGAACTTAAGCAATCACTGTATGTCGCTCATGCTTTGCTTTATACAACATGTTTAGCTTTAATGTGGCTCTGCCATATGGCAGAGACTTCAACACCTTTGAAGAAAACATGCAATTTTTTCGAAAAAGAAATTCACCAACTTGGTAAAAAATGGTAGTGACTGTACAGGGTGTTCCACGTAACTGTCGGCACAATTATTCGGGCACTTCCGGTAGCCAGATAAAAAAATATTTGCTACAAAATTAATTAGTGTTTAGTCGGCTACAGAATGCAATAGAAAAAATATTCAAAAAAGAAATTCGTTCATGAAAAATGAAGGTCACCTTCATTTTTTTATATGGCACTAGATATTTTTTAGAACATAATATTATTGCTTATGTCAAGACGAGTTGAACGGCCTAATAGACTATAACCTTGATATGACCTTAACAGTAAGTCAGGCTTGTGTTGTTCATATATTAGTCAAGACATTGATCTCTCGAAAGAAATATCAAAAACTTAAGCCTGACCGACGCTATGGAATTACCTGAAAATGATTGTCGTGCAATGCCACTAAATATTAATTTATTAATGCTGAAATTAATTAATTGTTATTAATCCCTTCTACTGGAACGACGAGCTGCAGTACGAATGATTGTGGAGCGAAGCGTTCAACAGTAACTAATTATTTGAGTAACAAAACTACAAGTTCTTATGCTAGCCACAGTTGTATAAAGTTAAGAAAATTTTCACTGTATGCCTAGGCTTATTAAAATAAATTGCAGTGAAGAGGATAGTAACGTAGATCACTTCCACGAAAAACCTAGATGAATCTTGTGTGAAGTACATAAAATACGCGTGGTAGTGAACGTGTTAAACATCACCTAACCCCAGAAGCCAAGTCTCTACGACTGATTGGCCAGCATGCATCTGTGACAACGGAGCGCAGCAAATCAAAGAAATTCGTTAGCGAATGGCGTGGTGGAAGGGAGGCATAAACAGCTAATAACCATTATCCTCGGAGAGGCGAGCGGTGCCGTTAGGGGAGAGCGTGGTGACACACCTCGGAACGGTCCTCCGCATCGAAAGCCAGCCTTGGCATCAGGACGCTCCACGTGGCCGGGTCCTCACCCTCGGTGCACCCCCTTCCGAAGCAATCGAAGCAAAGTGGTCGTACAGTGTTGTGCTTCGAGGCTGATTTAATCTTCAAACAATTCGACTCGGTGTGGTTTGAAGCTCCGGGTCCGGGTCCGGTTTGTTTGTCGAGCCACGGTTGTTTGTACCCTTCGCTAGCAGCGTCTCCACCCCCTGCTAGCCGACCCCCTCTGCTCGTTCCGTGCTGCGAAGCACATACCTATAGCAACTTAGGAGTCGCCAGTGAGTCTGGACCCTAACAAGAAACTTACCCTTCCGCCCAACCTCCCTTTCTTGGCCCCCGGACGTCCTTCCTTCGCTCCTGTCCGTGGAAGGAGCTTGATCGTAACAGGCGAGAGAGAGAGAGAGAGAGAGAGAGAGAGAGAGAGAGAGAGAGGGGGGGAGCTGCGGGGGCTCGTTCGTTGGATGGAAGCCGGGGAGTTTCGGTCTGCGAAGGGTGGAGGAGAGGTCGGAATTGTAGGGAATGTCAGGGGGTGCTAGGACGCCAGGGGTGTAACAGGGACGAAGGCATTACCTAAGGGTCTAATACGAGGGCGGGGGAGGGTAGGAGAAGGGAACCTGGGGTGCAAGGGGGGGGGCGAATCGGGGCTGGCAGAGATAGAAAGAGAAGTTTCTTGCAAAAAGACACCGGAGGACAAAGGGGTACCGACAGACCGGACTGGCGACTTTGGCTCGGACGAACAAAGAGAACGTTTAATCCCGACGTGTTACCCTGAAGAAACCATTCGAGCCCGGTCATCCGGCATTGTTCCTCGTCCCTCCTTTTGTCCTTCTTCGGACTCTCGCTCGCGCAATTAGTCGTATGCACTTTGAACAGACCTCCACGTTCTGATGATTTTTCGTACCGTGAGGAGCCGCGCGTCTCGTTGTTTCGCGTGTAGCTCCTTCGGAGTTTAGGGGCGACTCGCGTCGATGGACGACGGTTAAGAGAACAGACCACTTTGGGGGAGGAATTGCGCCCCTGAGGATCGCGGAGACTTTGCGCACGCTGGAAAAATTCTATCGGTAATATTCTCGCAGATATAGCACTTTCTGGTGATGCATAGCTTAATCTCTTTATGCGATCAAGGGGAATCCCTCGATGGGAAATGACCGGACGGTGAATTTTATATGGTTGTGCAGTTTCAACAGTGGAACCTGTCGTAATCTGGTGTAATATTATATTTAGTTTGGTGAGTTTATTATTTTATTTCAATCATTGGCTGAAGTTTACCTTCCGAACCCAGAGATTTTCGATTATTATATGTTTAATCCTGTTCATTTCGTCGAGACATCGTCTCCAAATATCGATGTCCCAGACCGTGGAGTGCACTCGTTAAAAAATTATGAGCGTCTAAAGTTGAGTAATTTTCATTGTTTCACCTCAGTTTTTGACAGGTATGGGCGCCGCCATATTGGTAAGTAGGGAGCTCTTCCGTGTAGTGACTCAGTGACAGCACTAGCGCGCCACCTGATAGTAGCACGGGCATGTTGAAGGAGGAATTCGAATTTCTAGTTTTAGAGTGCACCAAAATGGCTACCGCACGCTTTAGTGGGGATTTTACGAAATTAGGGGGGATTTCCGCTTCTGGAACTCCGATTATAGTTTAGGTAGAGTATACCGAGTTGATCTGAGTTAGTTTTTCGGGGGGTCCGTGGGGCGTAGCCTCCCAGCAACATCACCGTATAAGTTGTTGTAAGTATAGTAATATGTACAAATTTGGTTTTATCTGATTTTACAGATTGACAAAGCAAAATTCGGCAAGAGGAAATATAAATGTATGTTATCGGCATTGCAGAGTTATGGCGCGATGTGCGGTGCCACGCGCCGCGCGATAAAGTACCCGCAACATGCGCGATATGGCGGCGCGCTAGTGCTGCCATGTGGTGTCGCCACTTAGTCACTATACGGAAGAGCTCCCTACTTACCAATATGGCGGCGTCCATACCTGTCAAAAACTGAGGTGAAACAATGAAAAATACTCAACTTTAGACGCTCATAACTTTTTAACGAGTGCACTCCGCGGTCTGGGACATCGATATTTGGAGTTTTCTCGACGAAATGAACAGGATTAGACATATATGTATAGTAATCGAAAATCTCTGGGTTCGGAAGATAAAGTTTACCCTAATCATTGATAATGCACTAAACCATTAATAATGCACTAAATCCACATGCTGGATAACTCTTCAAGGACGACGCTCTTGGTTTCTTCTTGTAGGATCGACAGTAAGTAGTATTAAAGATATTACGATTTTTCATATTTTCCATAGCTATTTTCTAATTCAAAAAATTCAGCAATAGTATATGCAAAATGTTGTAGATACATCGTTTGCAAGAGACAGGAGTTCCATAGACATTTATTTCTTCGCATAATAATTTTAATAAATGGCGAATAATATATTTTCACTATTTTGCTTTTCACCAATTCTTCATTGGCATAAATGCAAAAATCAAGTTCAGAAATAACTTTTGGAACATTCGTTAGAATCAGTATGGTGCACGTACAGACATCGTCCCTGAGGGATTAATGTATAAAAGCGACGATTTTACATGAAAGTAGCAGTTCACAGTGAAATTCATTTCTACGAAGATCTTTAAATTTTGAGGTGGCCAAACTAAATTCGTATGTCTAATTTTGCATGCAATTTAATTTCATATCTATTTTATGATAAATGTGCAAAAGGTCGATTTGATGATAACAATAGAATAGAATCTTCCACGGAAGGCATACGTGAAGAAATAATGAGAAAAATGTGAATTATACAGTGAACTCGCATTTTATAGTTTTACCTTCGCTTATGGTATTACAGTTTCGCCACTCCGGACTGACAACGCGATTATAGCGAGCAGTGGACAAGGTTCTGCCATTGTTTCATTGAATTCGTCGCCTCTATTTTGTTCCGCCTCACTGGTTTATCACTGTGTGTTTCTCTCCCTCGTCAACCATACTAGAACAAGGACCGCCTACTGTCAGTTACCTTCAAAATACGGCGATGGGGATGCAGATACGATTATGGAGAGACTGACAAAGCGTGATTATAGGGCGGAGCTAATCGATAAATATTTATTATACGTGTTCCATTTTATTTAAAACAATATGTTCCTTAATTTGTGTACCCCTATTTCAAATACTTGGAGCAATGTTTTATTATACAGCAAACTGATCTTATGTTTCTTAATTTTTTTATACTACCATTACCTTAAATAGCTGGATCACTATTTTATTATACAGTAAAATGACCTCATATCTTTGAATTTTTGTACCCCTATTTTGAACACTACGAGCACTGTTTTATTACATAGTAAAATGGTCCTTTGTTCCTCGATTTTTGTTCCACTACTTTAACTACGCCCCCTCGACCTGGTTGCGCGTCTCGCTCCCCGTGGCGGCCCTAGTTCTCGAGCCAGCTCAGGCGCGTACCATAGGCGCTATTTGTGGCGCATTAGGGCGACACCCGTATCAATAGGTTTCCAAACAACAGCTGTAAGAAATCAATTAGGAAAATAAATTCAAATAAATTTTCAAAATAGTTTTTACTTGTATTGTCCAAATTTTATTAACATCTGGGTACTCTGACTGGTAACTTGATTTTTGCACACATTTAGACGTGCTTGGCAAATTGGTAATATGTATCTACGGGAAGTTTAACGCATTTTAGAAAATGAGCATCTTTATTCGCGCAGATTCAACTTTTTTCCCGTCTTATCCGTTAATTGTGAACGTGGTGTGAACAGTCAAGAATTGGTTATTGAATGATAAGGAATCACCTTACCCTATTCTTCGTAATTTCGCGATCCGAATATTCTCAAAGTTCGGATCAACTTATTTGTGCGAATGCTCATTTTCTAAAATGCGCTATATTAAATCGGAACAGCGAAGATGCTTAAATGATTCTTCGCCCGTGTCTGCGATGCGAACAGCTATGTCTAAACTTCCCGTAGATCTTACCAATTTGACAAGCACGTCGAAACGTGCGCGAAGATCAAGTTATCTCAAATGTTAACAAAATTTGGACAATACAAGTAAAAACTATTTTTAAAATTTATCTGAATTTATTTTCCCAATTGATTTTTTACAGCTGTTGTCCGAAATTATCGTGCGACATAGTGGAATAGGCCTACAAAGGATACCACTGACAAAAAAAAAACGCATTGGCAATAGTACCTCGACGGTAATATGGAAACCTATTGATACGAGTGTCGCCCAATTGCACCACGAATAGCGCCCATGGTACGCGCCTGAGCTGGCTCGATAACTAGTGCCGCCACGGGGAACGAGACGCGCGGCTTGGCCGTCGCGAGTCAGTAATTTCGAGCCCTGACTTAGATCACTGTCTTATTATACAGTAAAATAGTCCTTCGTCCCTTCATTTGTGTACCCTTATTTTTCACACTTCGAGAACTGTTTTATTATACAGTAAAATGATCTTATGTTCCTTTTTTCAATAAAACGATTATTTATAAATGAACAAGGTACAACATATGTATAAATCCTTCTTTTATGTGAAAGTATATTAAGAAAATGATCGTTCAAGTTAATAAAAACCAAATAATGAGTCCTCAACTGCAACAATAGGAAATAGTAGAAGGTTGTTGAACTTGAATAATTAAATTACAATTTTTAATCAAAATGGAAATAATATTTGACATCTACCAAGTTTTAAACATCATGAAAACATTTATATTTTACTGTATAATATTTGACCGTTCTCGTGCCACTCGACAGTATTACATATTTATATGATTTTTGACGCGGAATTAAATTTGCGGCGAAAGATTTGAAGGCACATACTGCGTGAATTAAATCCCCCAGGTAATTAATCCCTTTGAGGGGGGCCCGAAAATGCGAGCGTCCCGTTAATACATGTTTTTCGGTGTACGATGACGAGGATCAGCGGGCGAGCCCGTAGAACGAGGGGAATCCGGGATCATGATTGAGGGTTGGTTTCTATAAGGCTCGACGAACCGGGCAGAAGCCTGAAAAATATCTTTCCATATCAACCCTCGTCCTCCGGTACCTTCTAACCCATACGTACCTTTTTGCATTCTTTCCCGACGTACCCCGGCCTTTGTCCTCCGTTTCAGAAATATCGAGGAGAATTTAGTGACAGCTAAAGAACAGGAGGAAGGAAAGCCTTATAGATTTTCCTTTCGTTCGCACAGGTGCTCCATTCTTACTCAAAATATTATACAAGGGTACCAAACTGTCTATGGGTGCCCAAAGAGAAGAATTACTTTCCCCGTAAAAATAAATCACTAATGTAATGGTTTATAGCCTCGATACAAAGTAACAACAATTTTCTCTCTTTTTAAAGGAAATAATTTATTCGACGTTGGTAATTGCATATCTGAATGTAAATGGCGTTAAGAACTATTATTCATTATTACAGTAAGGTACTTTAACAATTAGACTGCATATTTTACGTATGTATAACAAATTTTATTTTGCTTAAAGATTATTTTGCAGTTTATTAATAATGATCCAGTACTTCTTTTCTTGATAAGAATGCTTAGAACTTTTTCGTCACACAAATTTTTAGTATAGGGATATCTATTTGGCAAAACATATTGGATTACCATCAATAATTTTGTAGTAGTTCATATGTAACAGAATCGTATTTTTTAATCGTATTTTTGAATTATTAATGACGCTTTTTGTGAAGCATCTGACATTAAAAATTGTTTTATGCACACGGAAATATCAAATACCAATACAAGTAGGTAGCAAAAACAATTTTTTAATAACGGAGCAATACATACGATAAAGAGAAAATTAATTCACTGAAACCCATTCAGTTGAACAAGAAATTCTTTTTAATTCAAACCTGTATTAATAGGTAAGATGCATTTTTTTACACACATCTAAAAATTACTATTACTATTTTTCTTGTAATTCAGACTAAACGCAATTTTTCAAAATTTCTATACACGTCATCTAGTAAACTAGTCAGTCAAGTTCGGTAGAAAAACTGAAGTCGTTGGGTGCGTATATAAAAAAGTTATTCTGATTTAAAGGGTGTGCCATCAATAACGAGCAAGGTCCTACTGTACCCAGATCGGCATGCATTCGGTGGTGAAAACAGTATCAGTACTCGCGGTCAAGAACAAAGAGCGGTTGAAACATTATTGTAGGGATGTTCAAGGGTTGCAGAAAAGCGTGCCACATCGATTTTCCGCAGGAAGTGGAGCAGGGGCAAAAAATCATAGTCCGGAGCCCTCGAAAAATAACTCTCCACCTTCATCTACCGGTAGAGCTGCCCCCTACACTGCTCGCCCCCGTCACTCCGCTCCCTTTTTCACCCCCGAAGCGAAGGGCTGGCAGGTTTTTTGCCTCGGGCGGTTCGAAAGGGCGGTCGGGACGAAGGGCGGGGGTGGGTGGCAGGAAACCCAACCTAAAAGACTCGATCCGAGAAGCACGGCGTAGGCTAGAAAGAGAATAAGGGTGGCCGGGCGGGGGTGGCAGAAGATGAAATGGGGGTAAAGATACGAAAGGAGGACTCAGCCGGAGGATCCACGGGGACCACCTAAGGTATAAAGGACGACGTTCGGTCTTTCCACCCCCATATTTGTTCCCTCTACGGTCTTCGTGCTTCTGTCAGTGTGCACGTCTCTCTACGTGTGGGGCTATGTTCGTTGCAGAAGTGCTCGTATATATGTGCTTTCATAGCTGCGGTTATGTACACTGTATCTGGGGCTGGATTCACCGAGAATCTATGATAAGAATGACTGTAAGAAAAATTACGGATTAAAGCTTCGCGAAAGCTCACTGATATTTAATCAGTCCGTAATTAATCTTACCGTCCTCCGAACCAGAAGTCAATTTTAAACCTGAATTTTAGCAAGCACGTACGCGTACGTGTCCTGTGGGGTTGACATCATTTTAGTTAGGTTGTCCCATTTAGAAATATTTGATCGATTCAATGGTCGATAAAAATGATTTTTTCGATGATGTGTAGACTGAGGAGTATATGCATTGATGATATAAATGATCATTAAAATTACTGAGAGAAGACAATGTTTATTTAATATGTGAATACATAATTAAATAAAAATGATATAGTTGCAGTTGTGACACGTTGAACTCAAGAATTCCTTATTTTCTATAATTCTGAATTTAGCAAGAAAACAAATATTTTATCAATAATAATAGAGATTATTGAAAACTTATTTTTTGTAGTATTCTGAGAAAATGTATTCTTCACTAGGGGGAAATTTCCCATCTGTGAATACTACTTATGTTATCAAAAATATTAGAAACAAAGTGAGAATTATACTTGCACTAAAATTATTAAATTGTATATACATGATTTGAAAAAATTTTTTAATATTATTTTATCGTTCGTGCCAGAAGATAGTTCGTATTTCTTGTTATTAAGAATATTACAAGTGAAAATTGTTTAGGTTACACTTGCAGTGTCAATTGAATTCTAGTATATAAACTTTGAAAAAGATGTTTGATAATATTATTTTATCTTTTACGTCAGAGAATAGTTGGTACTATCTCGCCGACGATTTTTTCAATCTTTTAGCCAGAATGTAACCGTCAAAATCATGTTAAAGTTTTAAACACGGCGAAAATTTCATCGTGAAAAAATATGGTTCATGAAGTTGCTTATCGCAAGCTGTAATACTTCATTAGTGTTACGTAACATGATCTTGATTGCGTTACATAGGTATATTTCGTGGCGTGATTTTGTTTTCATGCGAAGCTTAATAGGATGCATAAATACGATATTTATAGAATATCATGGAGTATTATATGCTATTACAATCTATTGTGTAGGATATTAACAGTATTTATTGCAGAAAATAAATATTCAAGAACCCTGTGTCATTATATATGTATACATAAGTGAAGCTATCAATTGAATAAACATCAAATACTTCGATAACAATTACTAACATCAACGTTAGTGTATAATTACTGACTTGCAAAACAATGGATATTATAATGGAGGTATTGGAGACGGTGAATTAAAAGAACATATGTTATTAGCACCGTGGCAGAGGGTGACATTTAATCAAATAAATAATGCTAATGAAACTATGAATGCTATCACTGTCAACAATCTTCAATACGGCCGCCGTCTTCTCTCATGCATAATCCAATTCGCAAGAAGTGATGTATGGCGCATCATTAATAGTAAATTTGCATTACATTGCATCTCGAAAACAAAAACAGTTAGCTTCAATAAAGTTTAAGTCGTAACACTACTTGTTTTAAATTAATAACTGTACTTTATGCATTTACTCTATTATGACTAACAAACAATTATGTATTTAAAATTATTAAAAGAAGAAATAAATTATTGTTTAATTCCTGTTTTTCGTAATCGATGCAGACAATTTTTATGCAGAACGAAAATTTCTTAGATTAATTGTATAATACAGGAGTCAAATAAAAATTTATTTCTTCTTTCAATAATTTCAATAAGATGAAAATAACATATATTGACACTCTTAAATTTTTTCAATCTTGCTGAATTATTCATAAATAAACAAAATCTGCAAACTAATAATAACCATTATCATTGAAATAATGTTTCAAATTAAATTAATCACCATTAAAATTATGTTTATTTCTTATGCGTTTCTCTTCGATGAAAAAGAACATCTGCATTATTTTCTTATTGTTTACTTCAGATAAATCTAGTTTTGTTGTGTTGTCTAACTGAAAATGAGACATATTTAATATCCAGGGTACGTGTCAACATATGTTACTTTTATGTTGTAGATAATGTATAATTGTATGTTGACTACGATAATAATAGTAACAATAATAATAATAATAAGCGCAATATAAAAATACAAAGAAAAAGGAAGCGTATAAATAAAATGGCGTAACGGGTAAGGTTCAATGAAAAGAACATAGTAAAATATTTTTATATCTAAGATATTTTTTGTTATTAATATGTATGTCGGCTACCATAATAATCACCAATGCTTGTCGATATTGTACTCTTGAAAAATCACTCTGTATTTTAAAATATGATTAATATTAACACCTTATTTACCAATGATTATCTAATTGTACTTTAAAAATCAATAATTGACAGAAAAGGATACTTTAACCCTTATATTGTCAACCAAATCAGTAAATAATATTTAAGCCATGATATTTAGGATTCCTTACCTACCAATAATTATTTAAGACTAAACCTACCACAGCCTTCATTATTTAAGACCACTTATTTTGCAATTATTGAAATTATGAAAAATACTCCTATGGAAAATTATTAAATTTCTTTATTCAAGCACATGTCATAGTAAAAAATATAAAATTTTGAAAAATACAATCTCAAATTTTAAAAGGTAGCAGTCGCCTTTAGTGCCTGATTTAGTGTTAATCGTACTTAAACAATCAATAATAAAATTAGAGGATGTTTCAAACCTTATGTTAGTAACTAAATTAGTAAATAATTTTAAAGCTTCAGCATTTCAGATTCCTCACCTATCAAAGATTATTTACTCCTACGTGAAATTTTTGTATTTATAATTCTTTGGCTAAATCTTTACCTTGGCACTATAAATTATACAGTATCCACAGAACGGTCATTCGGAGTATTGTTCGAAGAACATACTTAAAGAAATTGCCAGCACAAGGATGACCGGCAGCAGAAGCTGCGCCAAGGCACACAATCCCCAATTCGTGCCCGATTATTTAAAAAAGTTCGCGAGCACCTTTTTATCACAGCGTAGTCATCGGTGGGGTGGGGCGGGGTGGGGGAGGGGGTCCATTAACGTTGTTCCATCGTCTAAAGCGCACCAGTAAAATCCGGAAGAAACGCATTGTCTCCGGCTATTATCCTAGAAGCGAAATTTTGAGCGTCGGTTGTGGCTGTTTCGCATTTATTGCTACTTCATACTTCGCGCGATTTCCAAGCCAACGCAACGGAACGGGTCAGACAAAGATCATCGGATCCTCCATAAATCGGCGTGGGTGGGGAGCAGCAGCACCAGCAACATCAGAGAGTGAGAGATCGTGGCTTCTCGATCCCTGGTCGAGAGAGTCTGCTCTGCGATACCGAAATTGCGACGTCGATGCAATTTGCCGCGGCCGCGGAGCATTACGCGGCACAAGATTCGACGATATTTCCGCGATGCATCAAGCCCCGGTGCCAGCTCCGTGACACGGTTCCGCCGGCACTTGGCGAAGAAGCTCCCCGGGCTCTAGCCCCGGCGCAAAAAGGATGACTAGTCGGGTTGAAAAGGAGCGAAGGCAAAGAAGAAGCCCGGGGGGAGGGAGGGGGCAACGGCAAAAAGAAAAGGAAGAATCCGTGGAAGTGGTGGTGAGGCGACGGTGAGCGTCGAGGATGGGACGCGTCGGAGGTAACGGCGGAGAGGGCGGGGGGGGCGGTGCGGAAAGGGGGCTGAAGGGAGACCTGGAAGGGGCACTGGAAGACTACACCAAGAACATATCCCTGCTTGAGAAGTTCTCCACGCCACTTTCCGCCTCTATTGTGATTTATGCGCGCGATGAGGGTGGCTACGGGCCACTATACGGGTTTTAGATTCCGGGATCCACCGGACCGTGGATGGTCCACGATCGTTTTCAACGAGATTACAAAGGATCGTCGACTCGCTGGTCCATACCAAGCAGGAGGACGTGAAACGTTTCGGAATACTCTACTTTTCGACTTCTAACCCCCTCCCCCCTCCCCTCCCCCCGTCGACCGGTGATCCTCCTCAGTCCTCTTCTCGTCCTTATCCTCTATAGCCCTGTTGTTTGCCATGTCGTATAATTTGATATTTCGAGGCTGGCCTGTTATTAGGTTAGATTGAACGGACGAGAGCGATGACTCTCGGTCGATGACGATTCTAGCAGCCCGTTGTATCGCGGGACGCCCGGCTCTTGGTTCATAGCGATTGTTCAATTAAGTGGGATGTCCGTAGTGATTTTGGTGAGCTTGGAATTAGACCAGCTGTAAACCGAGAGCGTCGGAATGCGTTCGCATACAAATGAATTATCGCTCGACGGGACTCGAGAAGATCGTTCGAGTGACATTTATCAGGGTTATTATTATGTTACACGGGAAAGACGGCGCGCGGCGCGACGGATGATCGAACTGTTGGAGCTACGAAATTGTGACCACTCATAATTGTGAGAGAGAACAAAATATTCATTTTTTAGGGCTTAGGACATACATATGCTAATATATCTGAAAGTGCTCGATCACAAAGAGTTATTGAGACAAAGTAAGAATATCTTTGTATGTTTCCTTTCTTTTAAATTATTTATTGGATTGCTGACGGGCTAAGAGTTAATAATAAAAATTTGATTTTTCATCTTATTAGAGAAAATATAACGAAAGTACCATGCACTTAAGTTTGTATTCAAACATTATAGTTAGCGGCTAGAGTCCAGCAAAATGGACGTCATACGTAAGGGGTCCTCAAACTCGTAAAGTTTAAGGACCACTGTCATGGAGTATGCTTGCACCCGTTTTGCGGGAAAGCTTACGATATCGTCTTTAATAATTCGGAAATTTTCTTCGAAACTTTTGAGTATATTTGTTGAATATATTAGTGTCTATATAGTAAAGGTGTTAGGTGTTTCAAACGAAGCCTAATTTTGTTAGCATATTCTCAGAGTAAATATTAGAAGGAAATATGTATGAATTGGGTACCGGAAACGCCTTGCTAAAAAGGTATAACAGAATTATTAAACACGAGGACAATAAGACGACAGATGCTTTACGGCGCACGCAGACGGCGAATTGTTTATTTAATTTTTATGGTGACTAAATTTATTATCTGCATCTATTGAAAATTATCAGTACAATCTCCAGTTAAAGTTTTGACTTATATTTACAATTTAATTTATATTAATATCTCTGTATAATATATATATACAATATATATATATATATCTCTCTCTCTCTCTCTCTCCCCCTCTCCCTCTCCCTCTCTCTCTCTCACTCTATATATATATATAGAGAGAGAGAGAGAGAGAGAGAGAGAGGGGGAGAGAGAGAGAGAGAGAGAGAGAGGGGGAGAGAGAGAGAGAGAGAGAGAGAGAGAGAGAGAGAGAGAGAGAGAGAGAGAGAGAGAGTTTTACAGTGACTATTTTTAATTCCAACTAATTCTAACATTCCCGGAAATTATAAAAATTATATTTTATTTAACTTAATCTGTGTGATATCACATCTTCCTTCGTTCCCATGGTTGTAAAAGCTATTGACATTTTTCCTTCAATTTATTGAGCTTATCTAAACTACTAAACTTCATGAACGTCCTTTAATTTTATCGCGCAGTACACGTATAACGTTTTTATCACTTCCAAGTCTCTCCGGATTTGTTTCAAAAACCTTGAAATTTTTAAGTCTTTTGTCGAAGTTTGGAAATCTTCCAGCACTAGTTTCCACGGTTCCAGGTTTTGCTGAAGGTAAAAGATAATCCAAATGAACTTTACGTTCCACATTTCTTAAAACCTCGTGCAAGCCAAAATATACAATTTACTCTGAAAAATTACGAAAATACTGAAAATGATAGTAAAGAAATGTAATATCTTCAATTTGAATTATGCTCTAATGTACAATAATGTAACTAAAATTTCCAATTTCAAATTGCTGAAATCACTAATTTTCAACCTCACAATTTTATTAATTTCTAATAATTATGTTTAAGTCAATATCCAGTACACACAGAATACAAAGTATTTTGGAACAGCGGTAGTCACTAAACACAAAAGTTTGTAACCTGAAGATTAGATCTTGTGTAACTGATTAGATCTACCTTCTTTTCCTCGTACAAAACACAATCTCATCGATCAATCTGTTGTCAAAGTCTTGTAACGTAGAAAATAAAAAGATGTTGTTATACATCTCTATTAGCAACGTCTCACTTAAATTAAATTTTCTATTATACTAAAAATAAATTCATTTATCTCAAACAAGAAAAGATAGATAAATCCCATTTAATTATGATATCATGGTAAAGGTGATGAATGTTAAAAATGTTTGCATATTGAAATGCATCTTTTATGAAAAGGTGTAACATTTTTTATCCGAAAAAAGTATTTATATAGAATCGAGCGAATATTTCAATCTCGAAATCTGTAATCTTTCATCCCTTTCAGAGACCTGTACGGTCGGGTTAATACCGTTCGCATTCTAATCGATTCATTTTTATTTTAGGTCTCATTGCAAGATCGACCGGGAACTATAGTTAGAGTGCCGGGGTTGAACATGGGGCGGCCGAAGATACAATTTTCCAGGATATTCGTTCGCGAAATTCGGCTATTATTGGCGAGTAATCTGGTTAATTGCGTCGATGGCTGCCAGAGGAAAGGTAAAAGGATTATCTGTGTCACATCACATTACCTGTGACACACTATAAATATAATTTAAATCGATCTCTTTCGCAGCGTTAATTATAAACGAAAGTATGATTTGTGAAATTCGCCTAGTCGGGGCGACCGACTAACGCGATTAAAACGACTCCGCGTCGTTAAATTATGCCAGCTACATAATTAACAGGGGCAGTGGCGCGCTGGAAGTGGCTTGATAAGTATTTTCACGGACTTCCATTCTATGTACCAGTCGCACTAGTAGCAATTCGAATAATCGAAACAGGGGCTCAACTTTTGACCACTTCGATGAAGGCTACGTCGACTCGGACCATTTCCAGGTACCATTGTCGAGGGCCATTCTTCAGGAAAGTGACCATGACCACAGTTGCCCTCCTTCCACGTTACACCAACAACAAACTGTCATTTGCCTGCGATTACCAGTCCCTTATCTAGTTCGCAGGTAAGTTTACCTCGGCAAACCCGCCCACCCAAATGCCCTGTTAGCCAATCCCTGACAATCCCAGGCCTTGCTCCGAATCGACCCCAACTGGCAAACCACGATTTTTTCAAAATTGTTTGACAAGCTAATGTTAGACCCCCTCTAATGTGTTTCGACTTCAATTTTCTATTACGTATTTCATTTCATGTATTAAAGGTATTCGAGGTATGAACATGAACCCACTTCTGAAAACCAAAAGGAGAATAAAATAACATAAACAACCAGAAACAGCTTGTTTGATATTAGGACTTCTATTAACCCTCAAGTGGACATTTTAAATGAACTTAAAAAATGCAACAACTTAATTTATGTATTTAATATTCAGTTTTATTAATTTAAATCAATTTTGCTTTGCAACAGGTTTCGGAGTCAAAATTGCCCCCTGGCCAATTTTAATTGGACCTGGCCCTTTCGATAGCCTACCAAAAAGAAACCTCCCTGCCAAGTTTCAGCCTGATACCTCATCTGTAAGGGTAGTGACAGTGTGGAATTGAAAAATCAATTTTTGCCCCGTTTCACCCATTTAATCACAATTAAAAATTCTGAAAAAAATCTGGCATATCCCGGGTACCGAGACAAATATTAGGCAAATTTTTTCCGATTTTTCTTCTAGTAATTATTAAATACTGTAAAATCTGCATTTTTCAGATTTTTCTCGTCCTTTTCATTTTTTTACAACCAGAATTAGCAACGGAAAAATCGGAAAAAGTTCCCTAGTATGTGGCGTTTTCCTGGAAATGTGTCAGATTATTTTCAGATTTTTTAATTGCGATTAAGTGGGGAAAATGGGGCAGAAACTGATTTTTCGATTTTTCCCTTTAACTACCCTTAAGTACAGGTGAGTTATCGGGCTGAAACTTGGTAGAAAGGTTTTGTTTTTGGTAGGTTATCGAATAGGCCAGGTCCGATTAAAATCGGCTGAGAGGCGATTCTCACTTCCAAACCCGGCCATAGTCTTTAAATAGGGCTGCATTGACCTCAATTATCTAATCATTGTTTAATGTCATTTCTTTAGTATTACTATAGATATATGTATTATCAAAAATATGTATGTGGGAATGTAATCAAGTCCGATTCCTATACATTGCCGTGAGACTGAATAACATAGGGTGTGTCTCCTAAAGGAAAGTATCTAAATGGCGAACCTATGAGGCAGGTCCATCAATAAAAACCGGAAGAAAGAAGGCACTATTCTTGAGCCACGTATAAAATTGAACGACCGTGACACGGTTCTTCACCGACTGAAAATTAGGAGACATAATTTGAAAAAAGAAATTGCGGTCTCGCAGAGTCGGGGTCGTTCGCCTGTCAGCCACCCCGGAAACGCGTCACACTTGTTCCTGGCTGGGTGGGTATACGGTCGTTCGTAGGAAAGAGAGCCAGCAGGAATATACCTGGCAGGAAAGTTTCCACGGAGACGCCGCAGTCTTGGCCAGGTTCGCTGGGCTCGCCAGGATTCGGAGTAGTGCTACCTGCAAAGGGTCAAATAGGGTAGCCAAGGAAGGGTCGATGGGTGGCTGCAAAGAGGCACGAGCACCGGGTTGTGGGTGGGTGGCTGGGTTGCTGGTGGGGTGGTTGAGAGGACTGAGGGGGGCTGGGAAGTTGGCGTTGGTTTGAAATGACCGCCGAAAGTCGCAACTCGGAGAGCATTCTCGCGCAGGGTCACGAGGGGCCTGGCACAGCAGGAAGGTAGGTGGGCGAGAGCCTTTGCACAGAAATTAATATCGCCTAGCGGCGGCGTTCACCTATATACGTACACGCGTACATACGTACCGCAGACCCACGCGTGTGCTACATAGGTGTACACGACTCTGTGCACGATGGGTTATACAGGGTGGCTCGTATCGTACAGCTTCCTCTCTTTTTTCAGCTTTTCTAGACCGACTTCTTATACCCTGGATCCCCATTATAAATTTCGCCTTGTTTGCTCTTAATAGCAGCAGCACCAGGAAGACTGAGCGACCTATCTGCGGGTATCGTCGTTTCATTCTTTTCTGTTTCATTTGGAATATCTCGGTAGAGGTTCATACAGGGTGTATCTAATAATCTAATGACTGGGTCGAATTATAATTATTGAAGATACCAAAAGGGCTGTACAGCCCTTATTTAATAACGATTATGACTGGGAGGAAAATGCACCAATTAACAAGTTAGGGTTAGTTATTAATCGTATAAAACAGTCTATTGCTACAAGGAAGTGTTTCTTACAGATAATTAATTATTTCTTTTATTATTAAACTACAAATACATCATGGGAAACATCCGTGGCTTACGATTTGAGCAATTGGTTTCTATAACTTGTATTGAAAATACAATAGGTTACAACCTCAATATAAATATCATATCACCATTATGACTGTATTAACAGTATTTATTAAATATCTAACATATACGTATATCTGAATCTCACACAAGTTACATCTGAAAATTCATAAGTTATATGAATTATCTTAATTAATGTGAACTAATTAGATAGAAATCATCATAGGTGAAACTTTATTCATTATTAATATTATTAGATAACATGACTGACAATGTCAATTTTTCAACCATAAAATAGATTGGTTCGATCATGTGCTTTATTATAAACCTAATAAAAGAGGATAGCTTGAGGTGCTATCGGTGATAGCTTTTAAGGGTTAAAGTGTGTATTCACCGAAGAGGGGAGAGGATAAAATCTAATTATTGGAATTCTGAAAACGATTCGTCCATCTATTTAATCTCTCACCTATGAAATAATGTAAAAAATCTCGCGATTAATGTAATATATGTAGAATAAACTTGACACGATTATTAACACATTTGTTCTAACCACATGATTAAAACTAGTTTTTCCATCACCAAGTACAAACGACCATATTAGTCATATATTATATACATGTGATAATATTAGTTATATTCATCACTTTTAACAGTATAGAGAAAACTATAATAATTCTCATTTTAACACAAATATTCGATTGGCACTTCTTCTCATCTCACCTCTCTATTCTTTCTCGTATTTTCTAATAAATTATGATTTCGTTATCTTTCGTTACCGTTCATAGATTACTCCATTTCATTTCGATTTAAAACAGCTAGGGTCTTTTATTTACTGCAAAACACAAATGACTAATACGACTAATATTGCTAGACACAAATGACGAAATGACTAATATTGCTAGGCACAAATGACTAATATGCTTAATCCTGCACTAACCAGTTCCCCAAATCAAGTGGTCGCTAATGACCTCGATGTTGATGCGACCTTTATAAATAAATAATAATAAAAAAAAAAAAAAAAGTTCCCCAAATCGAAACAAATAAAAACATTAGCATTAACGCAAGACGAAAGCATAGTACCTTATAAAACACAAGAACGAACAAAAAGACGTGCAGCAAAAAAACACTGGTGGTTCATTGAAATACGAATTCTTAGTTTTCCCCGTACCTTTAAAAACGATGCAAGCACCGCCACAAGAGGTGCACGAACACTGATCTACCTGAACATTCCGGGTCCGTCAACAAAGCCCTTCAGACCTCGATGTCATTGTTCCCGGTCACCGGAGGCACACCAGGTCGTGCATAATCGAATTTATTTTCCAGTCGCTCGCCGCGCTCGGCATTAATAAACATAGCCGTCCGTCCGCCCCTCTACCTAAAGAGGTGGTCGCAGGATCGGCTGACAAGATCCCAACAGATCCGATAAAAAAAGCGCGCGCACACACACGTATACATATATCGAGAAGCAGCATCGAGGTGGCGAATAACGTTTCCCCGCGGCGTGCTCTCGAAACGTCAAAATCAACCGGAGAGACATTCAAACGGGGGATCATGATATACGGAGCCACCCAGTATAGGGATGCTTCTCGGACACGTTTCTCTCCGGTCGTGTCCTTCTACCTTCTCCGCGCCGATGTACCCGTCCCGTTTCCCGCCCCTCCCGTCCGCCCCCGCATCCTCGATTCAACCCCAAAGGACTCCCTTACTCTCCTCGACAGGGCATAGCGAGAGCGAAGGGAAACGGGGGCTGTGAAGGGCGAAGGGGGGGTGGGGCTGTGGGGGGCACTGGGGGGGAGGAACGAGGGCCGTGTGGGGGTGGAAAGGGAGGACCGAGAGAGAGTCGAGGTAGCAGAGAAGTTGGGTTACATCTCGAGGGCTCGGGGGATGAGAGAGCGTTGTGGAGGGGCGGTGGGGGAGGAAGGTTGGCCAGGATAGAGGGTGAGACTTCGTAATATAGGATGGCCTGTGTGCGGTGGAACGAGTCTCACAGCTTCGTTCTCTCTGTATTCGAGCGTCTCCCTTCCTCTTCTTCTCTCTCTCTCTCTCTCTCTCTCTCTCTCTCTCTCTCTCTCTCTCTCTCTCTCTCTCTGTAGCTCCGTGCACACCGGGTATCTCTCTCCAGGACCCTTCTCTCGCTCTCTTCTGTCACCCTCTTTTCTCGTTCCACTAGACGTGCACGGGTCTACGTGCATCCGCCACCGCTCGCTCGCTCGCTCGCTCTCTCACGTACATACCCAAGGCTCCCAGGTTTTTGCTTGTGGTAGCCAATACTCTCCGGCTACGGCGACGAGAGGAGCCCTTCGTTAAAAGGAGACGGCCGGCTCCTCTCGGTGAGCCACCCCCCCCCCCAGGGGGGTAGAGACGGAGAGACGCTGCCCAGAGAGAGATACGATTTTACCCCAGCTGCCGTGCCCGAGACATTTTTTCCTATCTAGGGATAACCTCCAAACTGGAGTAGCCCCGGTTCCGAGAGCCCCGCGTTCCTTGGATCCATTTCTGCCCATCCCCCCTCCCCCTCGTCCTCTTCTTCATCCTCTTTCCACCCCCCGCCTCACCCCCCACCGGAATCCCTACCGCGGACCAGGCGACTAGGGCGAAGACCTTTTCTGTTTCGAAGTGATTTTTGCTTCCTGGACGACAACGCACCTTCGCGGATATTACCACGGCAGAGCCAGATGGGGCACAAGGATTAGGGGGATTGGTATTGTTCGATGGGAATAGTTGTCGTGTCGGAGATTCTGAAGGGGATAATTGTGGAATGCTAATGGATACTGCCGGACGGATGGGTTGTTGCAAAAGTTCGATCCACTCGGGGCTGCTTTGAATAGTGCTGTTTAAGATGGGGTGTGAAGCTCCCATCGCGTTAATCGCCGGTTAGCGCGGAGTTTAAGAGAGATTCTTATGATGCGTGGAGCGTGATATTTTAACCCTTAAGTACTGTAGACATTGGAACTCGCACGATCGCTGTGGAGGGTCTTCAGGAGCTAATATTTATCCCGTTGGTACATACGGTAGGTCCAAAAAGTAAAATTCAGAAGGTCATCAAATGAGAGCTATGCATGTTTAAATTGAAACAAACGTATAATGGTATATCAATGTAACATTTTCGTATTTTTTATTTATTAGTCATTATGTTTTAAAAATAATTTAATGACGAAAATCGATAAGCAAATTAGATTGTTCATTATACATTATAATACAGAGAACATACTTATGTACCGTACGTACATCATCAACATATTTTCGGTTCTCCTCTTCGTTTCGGGGCTTTTCTACCGAAACGCTTATGTTACGTCAAGCGAAATAAGTGAAATTGAAGAGAGCACGTTGGATAAGATAGTACTTGCTGCACAAGTTGTACTAATGTACCAAAATTATGCCGTCTGAATTATATAGAAGTCGAAATTCGCGTTTGTATTATCTAATTCTGACGGGATGATAGTATAGGACGTTCTACCTTCGTTCCGCTACTAAGACAAAGCTAAAGTGTAGAATGCGTTATGCAAATTCGAGGATGATATCTTCTGCTTAATACGACAATCTTTGATATCTCGAATTTTTCAATCAAAATTAATAATCTTTAAAAGAAAATCGTGCTTTCTTCAATCTAATTCAGAGGATTATTGTAATTATATTTTATATTATAATCTCTTACCTGCTACCTGTACGTACGTATGAATGAACTGGCATGATCTCCTAATATTGAATATATTCAATCTGTATATTAAACAAGTAATGTCATGACGTATTAAAGTTAAATGTTTTCATGCGATTAGATGTGTATGCATACGCGTGCAAGAAAATATTTCAAGCATTTATAACATAATTCGTAATTATCATTACTTCTTCAATATCATACACAATATTTTTATGTATAGAAATATGGTATTACGATTTCGGTGGGAATATTATACATATATTAAATTAAAAAATCAAGAATCGAGTAATATTAATGAACTCACATGTATAGAATCTGCTGAGGTCGTCAAGCAGAAAGTATTTGCATAATTATTTACAAAGAATCTAACATTTTTGTTCCATTATTAAAACTTGTTAAAAAAAAATTAATATTATATTAGCGTTAATTAAATTATATCGGCACCAAAATTATATTCAAATATAATGCAATAGATACGAAGATGTACTTAATTGTCTTTACTTGATTATCGAGAATTTAGTCTTCATTAAAATATTGATGTCACTTAAAATAAAACCATGTCGTGCAAAAATTATCTCTTCCACACAACCTCAAATTATATCGTTCGACTAACTATACCCACAAAACGTATAGTCCACCATATGGCATGAAAACATAGTCTTTAAAAGAGCAGTCCGAACCCAAAATTACATAATCTAGATAGGTTTGACGTTGGAAAAAAACAGTTTACCCAGATGCGGAGTGGAGGCGGCTCGTCATAATTGGAAGAAAAAATTACTTGAAGAGGGCGTTTTTGTGATGGCAATATGGTGGCTGATTTCTACCTGGCACTCGCGCAATGAAAAAATACGTTCCGAGTTCGTGGCCGGATTATCGTATTAAGGGTGGCGTTCGTGCAACGAACGAGATAGGGTAGCCGAGGTAGTGTCTTGAGTCGGTCCCGCACACGAGAAATATCTACGACTAGTTTGTTATTACAAATTGTTATCCCGAACCCTCCTATCTGCCTACAAATAAACCAGCCTCTGCCTGTTTATTTGCATTGTTGTATATCTCGGCCGAAAATGTCTTAGCTGTTCCTTGGAGAATCGTCTCGCATTTCCGGCAGCTTTTCTTGCCTTACTTCCGTATGTTCCTTCGCAGTGTGCCGTTATTTATTATTAGTATGGTTCGAGACTTGAGCCTCGAGTGAATGGAATATTAGGTTAAATAGTTTGACGGCGATAATAGTTGTACAGGGTGTCCCATTTCAAGTGAACCACTCGAATATTTCAGAAATTATTACAACAAATTATTCAAACAAAAGCTAAGGAATTAAAATATCTCCTAAAGTAATGGTCTTTCAATATGAGAATGTTAATCACTTTCCATGGAGAAGAATGAACTACATCGATTGGTGTATTGAAAAATGCATGGTTCCATTCAAACTCTTGAAAGTGACCTTCGTATGACCTCTATTCCTATTATGACAAAAATGATTAAATGAATTTTCATAGCAGATGGCAAAATTCCAACAGGATTCAGTTAAGTGGCAGAAATTATCCGGTTACATCTGCCACGAATAAATCATTTTAATGATCGTTAAATCGGGGACGATCATCGAAGTGAACGTCGGAATGCGAGAAATTACAATAATTATCGGCTACACGAAAACATCATTTCCTCCCGACGTTCTTCATCTAAAAACTACCGCCACGATTCCGTAGCCCATTTCCGGCTCCGCGGTATCAGCCTGTCAACCCTCACCGGGAACCGGATTCCAACTGTTACAGCTCTTTTTATCGTGACACCGTTCCCGATGCTTACGGTTCCTCTTCTCCCTTTCCAAATCCTGACAACGACTTCACAGGAGAGGCACGTCGAGGATAACGGATTCGAGCAGTTCCGTTATCTGTACTGGACCGGTAGCGAACACCCTTTCGGACCGGAAGTGGGCGTGAAAGGTGTCCACGTCCCTATCTCTGACCTCGCTGCAAGCCACTTCGTATTGGCCATTGAGGCCCGCGTAGGTGGCAACTTTTGTGGTCTTGGCCCGATTGCGAGCGTATTCACAATTTTCACGCATTTATCTAGCTGCGGATTCGAATTTTTCAGAAAGAATCGATGGAATACATATTTGAACTTTTTATATGGAGCTTTATGTTCAGTGAATATCTATAAAAATACAGTAATGCCCCCGTTGTATGGGAAAGTCATGTGCACGATATTTGTGAACAATTTTGCTCCCACTACCTTCTTGGTGCGGGTGACTTTTTAATGAAAATTTCACTGGCATATTTGAGACGTTTTTTTGGTTAAAATGAGTCCAAACATGATATAATTCGGAGCATATTTACTTGTTTAGTGCAAGATGTAGTAGAACCTCCATTATCCGAATTGATGAGATCTCAATTTTATATTACACAAACATATTTGTGATATTTTTATGATTAAAATGAGACCGAACGTGACATAATTCGTGACGATTATCCGAATTTCTCCATTATCTCCATTATTTATTCTCCATTATCCGAATATGTGTTTCACAATTCAATCTGAAACGATTCATGTACAACATGTTAAGATTTTATTGTAGCTAAGCAACATCCATGTTCCACTGATTAGTTCGGATAATCGAGGCTCCACTGTATGGTGAATTATAGGAATAAATATGATCCAAACTGTGCTGTGTTTGACATCATTTCAACCAGAAAAACATCACGAATATGTTGGTAAAAGTTTCATAAAAATAATAATTGAGAACAAAACTGTTTTGTCACTGGATTAGTGTATATGTATACATATTACCTCATCAATAAATGGTGTTGATATAAATTACACTTCCGACCCTGAGTTCGTACATGTATATCAAGACATTACTGTATTAGTGAAATGTCATATTAGTTATAATAGAAACAAATCAGATAATATATTACATTGTAATTAGATAAAAGTGTTTATTAAATGGTAAACTAAAAATCATAAAATAATTCTTCATGCTTCAAATGTATTGCACAAATATATGTTTAAAAAATTAAATAATTTTTCTATTACATTAAACAATGTTGTGAAATGTTGTAATAATCTTGATAAAATAATTAACGTAGGGAATCGTCCACTTTTGAAAAATGCAATTATTTGTAAGGAAAGGAATCGATGCTGCCTTTTTCTGATTTTGTGTTAATAAACAATTGTCTTGGTTAACATAAATATACGCATCATTATAATGAAACAAGACTGGATTAAATATACTTTTTAATATTATTTTCTATGCCAAAATAATTTATAAATACGTTGTAATTGAGGACACATGATTCATTTATAATATTTGAGTCAGATTTAACAAAGTCTTAGCTGATTTGATGTATTTAACCTACCCACGATTTAATTCCTCTATGACCCCGATTTAGAGAGCATCCCTGTGGCCGTCTCTCACCGTCTTATCGATTCCCGTTTGATTGCATTACGTTTGATTTAACATTTAGGGAAAACAAACACCGCTCTACGTCCAAACCTATCCTTCACAGAATCATTTGACATTACACGGAATTTGCTATAATTCACGACAGAAGCTGAAATATCGACAAATCGTTATACAAAAAGCTTAGTACAACATTTTCTTAGATGTGACTTTTAAATTATCCAAGCAACTAATAATTATTTAGTTTACAATACTGCATAATTAAAATTAGTCTATATTAAAACGGTGTAAACATAAATAAGTTATAGTTCAACAAGTTGTTTCAACTATTTAAGTATTTGTTTTATACTTTTCTGGATCTGGCAATTATTTTATATATACATTTACGTAAATAAAATAATTAAACGGAGATAGTTTAAATATTTTCTTCCTTTCTTTGGTTAGGAATAATTAATGTTTCAATAAAATTTAGATTATGTATAGCTTTTAGTTTGTAGACACGTAAATAAATATGTAATGTTAATTCACAGCAACTGCATGCAAATAATAAATATGTTGTTCATTGAAATCGTGTTATGTCTTTCATTTTAACAATGAGTAAATTCATCAAGACATTGCTAATTTTTAATACTATTTAGCTAATATCATAAAAGCTACATCGAAATGTTAGTTCCTCTATTTAAATAAATAAATATAATTTCATGCTTTTGATCCCCTGGTGTGTTTTCAAATTAAATTACATTTTAAAAGACTTAATTGTAGTAAATTAAATTTTTATTGACTTACTTATCAATTCCCAATTAAATTAATTTAGAATTCCTATTTTAAGAGGCTTAATTATCCCATTTTTCATGCTCAGAGTCTTACACTGATCGACTTTTGAGCTTTCTAACTATTTCTCCTGAATCGCTTTATACTATAACTTTACATAATTCCATTAAAAATACTTCCTTAAGTTTGTTCTGTTATTTTAAAGTTTAAAAGTTCGTGTAGCAACTACATTTATATTAAATTTTTCTACATTGTGATATACATACATATTGTCCGAATAATTCTGATTAAAACGTACTGAAGCCAGTACGGAAGTACTGTACATTACAATGTATACCAGGTCAGGAGGAACGAGCCTAATTCGAATTCATCGCCTCGAGCGTAAAATCCTGCGCATAAACGGACGCGTTTCTTTTTCCGTGTGACCCTCTCCGCGTTTCGTTTCTCAAATCGCAAGAAATCATTGCGAAACCCGTAGAAGGGGTGGAGTAGGAGTAGAGGGAACAGTGGCAAAGGTGCAACAACAGGACGCATAAATTGTTGCGACTATTTTAAGATTTTAGAGCGAGTTTATGCCGCCATTAGGTGCGCGCGGCGAGACACCGCGTTTCTCGAGCCGCGCGTTTAATCCTCCAACCCTTTACTCGCGGACCTTTTTTCCCGTACGCTCGCGAGCTGGCCTCGCATAAGCGGGACAGGGGCATAAATTGTCGCAGTTGCGCGCGTGCCAGCCTCTCTTAAAGTTTGGTTTACCTAGCCAGCTCGGGGGAGGAGAAGAAAGCCGGTCAATGGGAGCTGAATTGCCACACCGTGATTCCTATCTCACCCCCCCCCCCCCCTCTTTTACGGCTAACGATGGGAGTACGATTCTTACTTGCTTATTACTCCAAAGCATACGTAATCAGTTCATGCTGCATAGTTATATGTATATGTTGCAAGCTCTGCCGTAGAATTTTTTCCTGCCGGAATATTCCTCGAACCTGAGGAAGACGAAATCCACGGAAATTCGTGGACTCCTACTGTCAACAGCGGCGGACCTGACATTTTGGGTCCCTGGGCTAACACTGAGGTCCTACACAATTAACCTAAATTAACTGAAGTACCAAAAAGTTTTGTATAATTTATATTTTCTTAAGTTTAATTTAAACTTGTAATTTAAATTGTTTTTCATTTTTATTATTGTGATCCCGATGGGGGCCTTTTGACTGGATCAGGTCCTGGGCTGCAGCCCATAATGTCCGTGCCTAGATTCGCTGCTGACTGTCAAGAACAAAACGGTAGGGTACCTTAGGTTCCTTTGTATTTCCATATGATATCGGAAGAAAATGTACATTTTATTAAATCGATTATATTGTAACTGGAAATATTTATATGGAAGATTATGCCTAGCACAGTAGTATCTCCGTAACTGTCGCACCGTCGGGTCTGCCGGGCGACAGTTCTAGTAGAGATGCTACATTCTTTATAGTGTGCCGAACCACCCAGTGGTGGGGATAAAATTTTGAGAGTTACGGTAGAGATCTCTGAGACAGTTACGGAGATAATACTGTAATACCCGTTTCTAAGAAATGTTATGTATTGTTTATTTAGCCCTTAAACTGTAAAGGAAACGTATACAGACAATTTCAAACGGTTAGTAAAATTCACGTACCATTTACAATATGAAATATTTAAACAAATCATTTGTCAAAATCATTCTAATAATCTCAATTAGGGACGTTCGAAGGAATATGAATTTTTTCAGATGTATTTAATCTGCATGAGACATGAAGGATCCACGTTTACAATTTCAGGGTACCGTGAAACCGTCTACAGTTCCAGAATTAATTAATTCCCCCAAAACTACAGTAATTGAATAATAATTTTGACAATGTGGGTCAAAATAGACTCGGAGAGTTAAAATGATGTAACTTGTTTAAAAGTGGACCAAACCACTTGAGTTTTTTCAAGAACATAGAAGAATTAGTTTACTAAATGATGTGTAAACAATTTTTTTTTTTAAATAGTAAATATTGATTTCAAAACGATTTTATCCGGGTCTGAAATGTAACACATATTTTCGTGTTCAAAAATTCTTTTAGAAAATTGAAACGCACTGGAAATCGTATATTGCACGTATGCCTTGAGTGATTATAAAAAGATAAGAGGGTGAAACGGATAGGAGAACACGGTGGGTAGAATACACCGTTCGAACGTCGTCTTCCATGTTTTTCTTACGCGGCGACAGAGCCCCAGATTTCGCACTAATAGTCACGTATTCAATTAACTGACTCACTAATTAAACCTTTAGCGGTGGCATCGGTGAGCCGCAGCAGTCGAAGCTACACATACCTCGGTGCCGTTGATACAACGGCCTCTCATGCGTGTAGGTCGGAAACAGGGGTTTAACGGGGGTGGAAAGAAAGATACGGGGATGCGTGGTACACACAAACGCGCGGCCACCGGAAACGCAGAGAGATACGGACGGAAAAGGATAAGGAACGCCAAATGAATAGAAATAAGGGCTGGCGAATTGCGACCCTCGAGGATTACGTATTCAGAGGGATGTAGGTCAAAATAGTAGAATCGATCTTCCTGATGTAACAGTTCGATTTACAAAATTCCGGAAATCTGGCCAAAGTCGTAAATGTCTGACACACACGGATTAATTAAAAAATAAGGTAAACATCCGATTTTAAGAATTAACATTACCAAGTACAATAAATGCGACTGGTGTATATTGCTTTGTAATAATAACAAGATAAGACATTTTTATTGTAACATGTGCTTCGAAATGAAGAAGCTCATTCGAAAATTTCTGATGATAATATTTTTATAATTCTACAACCTACACATGGATGTGTAACAATAATGTATAATTTAATGGTTGTAACCAAGGCATTCGATGGACGTAACATGGACTACATTTGCTCCTTTAATAATCAATTTTATTTTATAAAACAAACGGTACTATATTGTAGCAAGTTATGAACCGAAACAGAAGAAACATACTGGGCCAAGGGTTAATGCTCAACCTTGAAATGGCAATCGTAGCGTACACCGCACCAGGGCGGCGCGGCGCGGCGCGGCGCGGCGCAACCGGAAGTCCGTGAGTCTCACAGCGGCAACAAATGGCCCCGGGTTTCCGATCAGCAGTTTCCATAAAAATGCAGGCGGGTGTGCACGGTGTCAGCAGTCCCTGTAATAGTAGGCAGAGTACGCGTGGCCACACGTTTTCATCGGGGGGGATGGTCGAGGTAGTCCGTGGTTATTTCGATGATTGGTTTTATCGCGTTGGCAACAGTATGCGACCTGGTCCCTCTGTGATGTCACCCCGGCGCGGCGTGGCGCGGCGCGGCGCGGCGCAGCGCGGTGCAACGCGGAATGGCATAGCGCGTCGGGATGCGTCCCAGTTTGGCCTGGCCCGGCCCGGCCCGGCCCGGCTCGACCCGACCCCCTGGACGGTGGCGGCGCTTGTATTCGCAGAGGCGTTCCGGCGCGGGACGCATAGATGGACGCTCGTGAACGTGCATACAAATTCGTCAAATATTGGCCCGCGTATCGGTGGCCTTCGCAGCTGCCCACCCGGCAGAACGGTGAAAATGGAACGCGGCCGTTCCGCGTAGCTTTCCACCGAGCTGTTTGTCGATGATGACGCCGTGTGCCCTTTTTACCCCCTCGCACTCTCTCCCCTCTTCCCGCGAGCCCCTCACACCCCCGCCCCCTGCGCTATATCGATTTTCCTTTTCCGTTTTTGCCCTCCGACGAACCGGCTGTGTTTTTGGCGCCGCGCTGTGCGTCGCAGTTTAATGCAGTTTAACAACGTCCCGTGAAAATCGTTTCGCTCTCTGTCTCTTTTTATCTCTCCCTCTCTCGCACTCCCACCCCCCTCGATCTCGTTCCTTCCTGTTATCACCCGTGTTACGGGGCCGGCCAGTGCGCGTAAACAACTCGCCCTTTTGTCTATCTGGCCAGGAAATGGCAGTTCTGACGAATACGATACGTCAGGATCAGGGTCGTGGGGACTGTATCAATTTCTTCGGGGGAAAAAGAATGACGGCGGACAGGGGCCACGTGAGAGCAAAGACGTCGCGACGGTGGAACTTTTCCGGGCTTGTTCAAGCTGGGAACGTTGTGAGAGAATGCTTATACGAATTGGACGAAAGTAGATTCTACGCGTTGATCGCGGCTCCGGAATCCTTGACAATTCTACAAAATCCAAGAACACAATTTATTTTGTGATACTGAACTTTTGATAGTTCTCATGGCAACCAATTGTGTTAACCCTCAACGAGCGACGCGTCATCTGTAAGACTGTTCCATTTTTGCAAGTTATGCTGTCATTTCCATGGGTTTGAACAGGTTGCGTCTATGGGTTCGATAATAGAACCATGAATATTATTATAGCATATTATAATAAACATTAAAGGGAATTCATCTATCTCACATATTTTGTTTAATCTTGTCTACATTGTTGTAAATATATATCTGAAGCAAAGAAAGGTTCTCAGATAATAATTCTTCATAAATTAACAATGGGAAATCTTGCAGCAATATCGTTGTACAAATATAAATACACTTACAATTGCATTAATCATTTATAGGATGGAGATAGGAGTATATTCTGAGTGTTTAAATAAATTATCAATAAATGTAAATTATCAATAAATTCTGCAGAAATGGAAACAAATTAGTTTGTAGGTACACCTGAAGGAATCATAACGTGTCTGAAGAAAAGATGAAATATCGACTTTAATGTATTTGTAGCTTCCAAAGGTTTTCAAAACCCACAAGATTAAAATTTAAAACAAAATTTAATTTCGTTTCGACTATACTGAAATGAAACAAGTAAATAAAAAGTGGGGAGTATATGTTGGTAGAAGTGTTCAGAGAAAAGGAAAGGGAGAAAGTAGTTAAATGCTCGGGGGCGGTAGATAGTAAGCCGAGGAAAACAAAGAAAAGGATAGAAGTAGAAACAAAAGAAACAAAACACAAGGATTTCTAGTAATAAAGGAATGTTTAAACAGAATGGAAAAATGAGTGAACGGTTAAGGTAATTTACGTTACCGTTTACACGATATTGTGATTGTTTTATTGAATGACTTGCTTCTGTTTCCGCGTGGAGATAAAGAGCAGGAAATTCTCGCTGATGCTTTCGAATTAATCATTTCAGCGAATAAATGCTCAGAAATTAAATCTCTCTTGGTGAAAAGAGAGAAGTCGATTCCTTCAGTTTTGATCTTATTGTTAGTTGATAGTGTGTTGAATTGCATTTCAATATTTGGAGAATAGGCGAGAGCCACTGTTGTGGCGAGTGGTTATGTGCCCGATTTTTTGCTTGTTTAATGCAAGTCACTAATTGGTGAGAGATAGTAATGAGGAAAAGGGGAGGAGAGGAAGAACAAAAGTATTGTGTTGCACTAAGGACGGGGATGGCCTAATAAAGACAACGAAAACACGTAATTATGCCAAGAAAACGCTGCTTTTTCATTATATTTATCTTCGCATTACCATAAGCGCAGTTGACAAAACCATCAAAATTATTGTAATTCATCTCCTTATTTTGCTTCCATTTTACAAAAATATTTGAATAATCACTTTTTAATTCTCAAGATAGGTACAAAATCAAGAATATTAAACAAAAATATTTGAATAATCATCAGACAGCGCATTTTATGAATTTATGACAAAAATGTGTATGTGCAATTTATAGCAGTAAAAATATTAGAGGAATTTGAAAATTCTGTTCTATGATTTTCATCCTGTGAAAGAAGATTATCATTTTACATAATGATCCGCTGTCTAATAATCATTTTTTTATTCCTCCAGTTAGGTACACAAACACGAATATTACAATTTTACAAAAATATTTGGATAATCTTATTTATTGATCCTCAAATTAGCAGGAAAAACAAAAATAGCAGGACCGATGAATCGCTAAATTAAAATGCATCCTATTAAAAAGTGCATCAGTGGTACGCGTGGAAAAAGTTGGAACTGCAAAAGTGTTTGAACCAAGTTTAAGATCAAGTTCTGGAGACAAGAGTGAAAATCGAAATCTGGAAATCTGGTCGTACGATCTGTCTCTTCTCGTCAAACAGGGAGATAGAAATTTGTGGGTTATTGACTCTTGAAGATTTTTGATAAAAGTTTGGGTACTTCACTTCTCCGGCCAGTTACAAGGTAACCCGAAATGTAAATGCGCCCCAAAAGTAGAGCGTACATGCCTTTCACCCCATTGCGCAGTGCGGTAAAGCTTGCCTCAAAGACAGCGTCTTCCCACTACTTTTGCGAGAGTGGCGAAGTAACTTGGATCACGACGTTGACGTGAAGTTATCAAAAATGTTATTCTTTCGTACACTGGTTCCCCAATACTCTTTCTGAATAAAATACTGAACGTACAGACTATGGGATTAAAAATTTATTATCCTTCTTAATATATTTGGTTGAAAACAGTTTAATAGCATTTTTCTAATGTTTTTGCTGTTTTAAATTACAGCTTACTTACTTTTGCCATAAATGTATGCAATCTACATGTTAGACGAATTTATAATAGAATTAGAATTATATTAATATTAGATGCAATTAGAATGTTGTTTGAGGAAGTAATGTGGACACAAACATTTAGGTATTTTTAATCCACTGTTACCTCGATTATACGAACAAAGTAGACTTTTTTTAGTATAAAGTAAATTTAGTAGATACAATAAAGTGCAAAACGATGGGCTCGTCACTACGTATAGTAAAGGGGAATGGTAATATTAATTTAGTCAATAATTTTGGTCCTCGGTTCATATGGCTGTATTTATAGTGATCCTATATAGTTGTTTGGGTTAGGTGGCATCTACTACAGAAGTGCAATACTTGTGTGTAATGTTTCTTTCATAGTTTTCATTTATTAAAAGTATTTAAAAAAATTATATTTAGACTGACAAGGTACACTCTAAACTGTAATACAGTATATGTTTGGTTTCCTCATTAACAAAACAATTTTCTTGTTTGTCCCATCTTTGTTACGAATTATGGTTCGTTTGTGTATAAAAAAAAATTTGTTTCAAAATGTTTCAAATGTATTATGTGTTTATAATAAAAATGAGTAGGTTCAATTTTGAAGAAGAGATTGAAGTAATTTAAATATTTATTATTTTCAGTTTATCGAAGTTATTACGGAAGGAGATGATTTATATTTTGCATAAAGATCCAACAATATAATTTTATCCGTGTATTATGTATAAAAGGTACGAATAATGATAATTTAGGAATAATTTAATACTATAGAATCTGGAGCGCAATTTTTGCAGAACCGTACGACGTCCTATGCACTTAAACTGCACCAACGAGTGCGCTAATTTCCGAAACGCCGACATTCCCATGTTCGTCCATCGATTCGACAAATTCTGACAGATTACATCAGTACAAGGCTTATTAATGCCGTCGTAAATGCTGCTCCTGACAGATTTACGAACGGCAAGGCGGCCCTTCGCGCGTGCAATCGTTTATGGTGGTCCGCGGAGTGCATTCTCGGTGCAGCCCGGGATGCACCACGCTGCGGCGCGTCATTAAACGCACGATGTAACACACGCGTACACGTAGCCGACCTCGTTGAAAAGGCTGCCTAGGTCGTTCTACGTTAAGGCGCGTCGTTCCCTAGCATGCGACCATCCGATTAAAATCCATTACCTCGATTACTTTTATTTGCCGTGAGTTCACTTCGCCGCAAAAAATAGTTCTTCGAACGCCGCGCGCGTAAAACCTCGAAATTCTTAAACTCGACCCTCATAAACCTCCCGGGCGCAGTTCGTTCTGCGCGGGATTTGCGATAATTGTAGTGCGTTTCGTTTCTTCTCTTGCAATTTAAACTTCGTTATCACTAGACAGTGAATTTTATACATTTATGACAAAAACAAAGACTAGTAGAAAATAAAAATGAATAGATGAAATTCAAAACAGTGTAAACGGTAAGAGTATTTATGAATATGCATACGTTATTTTCAATTCACTGATATTATTAAAGAGAGAATTGGATTTTTATAAATGGAAAAAATTTGTATTTTGCATAAAAATCCGCAGTCTAGTCATTACATTGTGTCCATCTCGTTAAGATTGTTAAAGAAGAAAAGAATGTTCTATATAGTGACGGTTTCTTGCAATTGATGCTAACAATTTGTATTTTTCATAAAACATTTAAATTCCATCTAGTCATTTTTCTCATAGAAGCATAAAATTTGCAATCTACTAATAATCCAACAAGTCTTACCTAATTTGCAAGCTGAACAAAATTACACCGAAGACTATAAACATTGCAAACAAACGAGGCTAAATAAAAAAGAAAATTTTCTCCACGCACAATTTATTTATAAACTGTAATGTCTACGTCAAAATGAGTCTTTCTAAATTTGTGTGCAGCAATCATTCGAAACGCAAGTTAGACCTAGCGGAGCAGTTTTCACTTTCAATTCTTTTAAAAGGATTTAGACATTTTCCCTCGGACCAGGGTACTTTGTCCCTATTCACAGGCTCGTTCCCCGCATTTGAACCGTTCCAGCTGAACCGTTTACGCCGGTCCGCGAAGTGCATTCTCGGTGCAGCGCGGGATGCACCGCGAAGCACGGCGCACTCGTGTGCGAGGCCGTGCACATCGCTCGGTTGGCTGTGTTAAAAGGAAGTCTAACTTCCAACGAGTGGCTTTATGTGGGTGGTACGCACACGCCCGCGACCCCCCCCCCCCCCCTCCCATCGTTGCAGGCACAAGGGAACACGCGTGTCATACAGGACGCCAGCGTGTTTCGCATTTCGCGTTCCCCTACTCGTCGCCGCGCCGCGCCGCGCCGCGCCGATGCGATCGGGCAAACCGAGGCGACGCACGGTTCTCGATACGCTGGATTCCCAGTAGGTCCCAGAGAAGCAGTGTCACCAAATCAAGACTTGTGGCCCCACTCCCCACTTCCCCTTCTGCGACTCTGTTCCGCACGCTTACGTCGCGGCCCGATCACGTGACGCGTTTCGTCCCTCTCGTTCATGTGTGCGGTACTGGCAGAGAGAGGGTAAATCTTTCCCCTCGATTCGTGCTCCCTCCACTCATCTGGCGACACTGCAGAGAAGATATGCCTCAAATTAGTCCTTATACACTCCGCGACAAAAGGATGGCACATCTGATTTATTTAAGGTTTTTATAATTTGCAAGTAATGAAATAATGCATTACAGTGGTACATATACTTTAATTGCAAAATGCAACCTATCGGTAAAAAAATTGAAAGAAATAATCTTATTTTTAAAATACAGATATTATAGTAAAATGTCGACGCGAAAAAATGACTGTACACATATGAAGAATTTGTTGTAAATTTTTTAAAAAATGAAACAAATATTGCTAATATTTTATACCTATATCTACTATTTAATTTTTCATTAAAAAATTGGATGGACACGATGGCTTTTCTTCCTATATACTTTCCAATCGGCGACACTGACACGTTGTTTATGAAAATAGGAGGCAGTTTTATAATATTACTTATTAACTCTTGAAAATTTCTTTCAATTTTTTATACTGACCGGTTCTATTTCGCGACTGAAGTATATACACCACTGAAACGTATTACTTCATTACGTGCAAATTGCGAAAACCTTAAATAAATCAGTTGCGCCATCTTTTTATCGCGGAGTGTAGAGCTCCGGGCGCACGTGATGTACGAGCATTGTGCCCTGTGAATGGATATTTATGCATTCATAGCGCACTTAAGGGGGTACTCCGGTTTTTTATTTTCAAAAAATCGATTCTTCTTTTTTTACATTTTTTTCAAGTTTACATGTTGTAGAATATGTTGTAGAAGGATTTGTTTGTATTCGTAAAATTAACAATCATACTGATTAATAAACAATTTCATTTTTTCGTTTCCGATCGGTAGAAAGATCGGAATCGTGGAAACCGTCGACTCAAGTTTTTCAAAACATACTCTATAAAATAACGTATAACTCGTGTAATTTTGATTATTTTTATTTTATTTTTTACTTTGAAAAAATCACACATGTATGTCAGGTACCAAGAAATATATGTGCAAAATTCCAATGCAAGGGGTTCGATAGTTTTTCTGAAGAAATTCCTAAAAGTTCGTGAAAAAGACGTCCTGGAAAACAAGAATTTAAGAACATTGTAATATTTTTTGTTCAACATATTGAAATTATTAATGGAAGAACAAAATTTTTATTTAGCTCCTGTATCTTGCAATCGATACTCAAAATTTCTATTTTGCATAAAAGTCGGCTCTCCAGTTACAAGTTTGGTTCTATACTAACAATATTATTTTTTATTTATAATTTTTTTTAAGTATATAAAATATAAAGTCAATTCTTCTTATCAACAAGCTCATTTTTCTTCTAAACGTTAAAAGTCGTTCAATTCATCATATTTTTTTATAGAAATTATCACAACCTCACTATAAACAATCTTGTAAAAAAATTATTCATTTTATGTATTTACGTGACTATGACAGGTGCTACACGTCACGGAAATAAGGGCTTACACGCGGAACAGGTTGACATGATGGTTTTCTCTCCAATAAATAAATAAAAGAATGCAACTTTAAAAAATGTTTGAGAAAAGGTAATAAAAAAAATTAAGAATTAATGGGGAGAAATTAGTATTAACATTGCACATTTAATTGCGCAAAGCACATGTAAAGACTTACATAGTGTTTTGATAGTACTATGGTTTGTAAAGGGATTTGCAAACAAAGTCTATATTACATTTAATCGGCTATTGTACACCAGCTTTAATATTCTGGTTATTCCGTGAATTGTGTGCATTAATAACGCTAACGAGTTACTACTATATGCCTTTCTGCAATCTCATAACTAATTTATTTCATTAATTAGTAATTAACGGTGGCGATATTATTATTATTCATGATATGGCAGTTCAAAGTTTTCGTTCATAATATGAAGAGGTGCGGAGTCTATTTATTGGGAGTCGATGATTCACTTTCCCAAATGGAAAGCTAACTTCTGCATAGTGGAAATTATTTTTTGCACACCTGATGACTTTCAAATTGATTATTTCTACATAATGCAATTACTACTTCACAATAACAATATTAAGAATTTTTATGAAGCAATAAAAACAAAATTAATTCATTTCCGTATCAAAACAAGTACCTACTGCTTTGATATTTGTAATATCATAATTATGTTGCTTTTATACACACATGAGCCGTTGTTTTTGAAAGTGGTGTAGGTCCAATAATTTGTGAATTTTTTTTTCGTTTTTAAGAAAATTTTTTTTATATCTATATCTGACTATACCATTAACTCGTTTTTTCCAAAATCTTACAATCTTATACCACTTTCAAAAACAACGACTCGTATGTCAATGCTCGCTTATAAAAGAAGCATTAGGCTTCATGCTGTGATAAAAGTAAAATGGTAAAATGGTCGTTCCCTAGAAATATTCTAGTGTTCAATACTTATTTCGGTTCACACAAGGCAATAATATCATACGCAATTATTTTTCTAATTAATATCTCGGAACTTGATCATTAATTACATCACGTCGCGGCCAGCGGCTCGTTCGCGATGCTCATTAATGCGACCATCAATATTATTTCGAAAAACTATGGTATCATTACGAGCATGAGCGGAAGCGTCGCAATATATGTGCTTGCAATATTAATGAACATTTAGGCGGTTTCGGGTTAGATTATATGGTTGGTACTCTTAAGTTTGGACAAATTAATCAATCTCTGTGTCTAAAAGGTAAAATTAATCGATACACATAAAATGATACTGTGGCAACTGTATAAACAGGGAATATGTTTCTGCGAAATTTCTGTGCCATTCGCATCGGTGTAGAAAGTGCAAAAATCCATACATTACCGTAAAATATACGAATACATACAATACACATATGTATAGTAGTGAGTAATAAAATTGTACCGTTCCCTAACAATACATATAATTTTAAAATGGAAAAGGCATTCGTAGTTTTAAGGCTCTAGTATCATTGTTTATCAAATGTTTATTTCGCGTAAATATGTTATGATAATCACTCGAAAGAATATTGACTCTGATGCAATTTGTAAAAGTGTTTATTTAATTACAATTTAGTAATCGATGTTAAAGTTACACATTCTCTTTCTCATTATGAGTAGGTTTTATTTATGTATTTATAATCTCTATTGTTTACATATAGAGTTTAAAAATTATGTATCGTTCTTCATCTACGAGAAATGTGGTTTCGATTGGAATATGACATATTGTATACAGAAATAATATAATTGAATATAAAATTTATCCTTATTTATATTTTCGTCACTGTGTATTAATTGTATCAAATGAATTCTGAATTTATTTTGTTAATGCTCTATTAACATATTCGCACAATCCTTGGAGACATCAGTGACACCTCTCTTCCAAGATGGCAGAAAAAGCAACGATCAAAATCTTGGGTTTATAAAACTTAAAATTTTGATAATGTTACATATTTTAATATATTAAATTCAATTAAAGGGTTTATCATTTTTTGCAATATGTATGCTGTTCGTTGTATGACACACAAAGGTGGCAAAATATTGTCGAGTAAAATGGACAATACTTTTGACCTTGACGAAGGTCATCATAATAAATAAGGAATATTCATTTTTAATCTCCCATGTCAAAATAGGTTAAATTCGCTAAATTGTCTTAAATGCTTAGTTCTGAAGAGACTGTAAAAATTGTACTGAACAAAGAAAACAAAAATGTGCTATGTGAGAATCTATAGTAAGTTTTAAAATTTATATAATCCAGGAACTGCATGAAATAAGACAACTTCCATAGGCTAACTACTGTGTCACCCATATAAGAATGAAGAAATAATTTGTTTTAAAAATGAATCCTTGTGCCGATAGATGAAGGGTAGGTACTAAAGCTTCATAAACTGCGAAAAGATTGAAAGAGTTGATGTTATTAATTAAACTGCTTTGATTTTACCTAATATTTTCGAGTCTTTATGGTCGATAACCGAAGCATTAACGCACTGGAGAGACTTGAATTAGCAAAAAATAAACATGCCACCCTGTATATCAAGCAGACGCATTTGCCCGTATTAAAAAGGCCCTTCAGGATAGGTGAACGATCACGTATGACCCAGGCCGAGCAGTGAAAGCTCGCAATTACATAAACGTCATACATCCGATCACCGAAACGTCTTCGTTCAGGCAATCAACCCTGGAATCGCTTGTCCACATGGATCCAGATCTATCCGGCTGCTAGCCGATCTGGCTGATGCCTAATTGAGAACAATGAGCAACTTGTTCTCTTGTTTGCCGTGGGTGTCTTCGGCTGTTGGGATAGAACTTTAGGTATTTCCTTGGTGAACTTGAGAACACGAAGCGGAACGACCGGTGCAGAACGACGAATCCGACGCCGACGCCGACGCCGACGCCGACGCCGTACGCTGTGCGCCGTGCGCCGCGCCGCGTCGAATCGCCTCTTGTGTCGAATTACACGTCAGATCGGATACACATTTATGAAATCCACGGAACTTCGTGCCTCCACGGGGACATCCGGCGAGATTGTGTGCGCCTCGCGCGACATGCTACGGCCCTTTGCTCGTTATCCACGCGTATGGCTCGTGTATCGAGTATTAATTACCCGGGGCGCATCACCTTTAATTAACTACGCTAACGCAGTCACTTTGGCACTGTAGACGACACAGATTTATGAAAAATCTTGCCACGAATATCTGCGGATACACATCTAAGCGATCCGTGGTATTTATGCTGCTCCAGAGTCGCTTTTCATTAATTAAAAGCAAAGGGAATTCTAATTCGCAAACTTTTTACTTCTGGAATTGTATTTATAATAGATTATACCATCATGGTCGTGTTTACTGCCATTTTAAGTTAAAATTATATTTTACTACAGTAGATTGTGGTCAGTGTAACTTTGTGGTCATATTTACTAATGTTTTAAGCTAATTATGCACAGACTTGCGTGATTATAAGTCTTATTGTACATAAGAATCCAGTGGTGTAATTTTATTTGTTTCCTAATTGTTAATTTTTCAAAACAAATTTAAAATTACTTCAAGCAATAGATTTAACTACGTTATGGGTTACTAAACAAAATAATTGTCTACATCGATTGCGAAACACAGGTGCCAAATAGAAATTTCTTTCTTTCGTTATTAATTTCAATAAATTAAGAATAATAGATTGACATTCTTAAATTCTTTTAATCTTCCGACTGTTTTAAATCTCATCTATTCGTTTCTATCATAAAGTCATAATATAATCAAGATTGGTTATTATTATTATCTTTAACAACGATCACTTTTTGAGAGATATGTAAATAGTGCAGAATAACTAATGTGTTACAATCATAAACCATTAGCAACAAGATACATTTAAAATCTCGAACATGTGTCACCTCAAAATATTTGTAAATTGTTTATTAATATTAAAACACGTTTGAAACAAAAGTTGTGCTGCATCAATGGCGAAAATATAGAAGGAAAATATAAAATGTTTAAAATTGCTAATTTACAGAAAACTATTTAGCAAAACATTAAGTCAATTTTCCGAGAAGAACAAAATGTTAAATGATCAAAATTAGTCATTTATATCAGGATATTAAACAAAATATTGCATGTACCATTTAACAATTTCTCTTGAAAAAAAAAAAATATTAGAATTTTAAAATTGCTGGTTTACAAGATCCTAATTAGTGTTTATAATTTCTCAACATTTTTCGTTTTTCCAGAAAGAGAAATACAATTTTGATTTCTCGATAATTTTTGAGAAATTTCGAGAAAAATGATATGAATAATTAAAGAAAAAAACATGAGTTTCAATAAAATCTTTATTATTAACTATCCTAATTGTATACATACAATGTATTGTAATGTACATTGTATATAAATTTTATACATTTAGTAGGTAGGAAATAAAATACATACATATATTGATAATCAAACAATTTTTATTAAATAATCGAAATATATAGCTTCGATACAACTTTTCAAAAAAACCTTTGCAAAGAAAATTTTTAACTTGTAAGATAAAATAGAAAAATTTTAATGTTTTATTTATATTCTTTTTTTTAAATTATATCTATGATTTAAAATAGTTTTTAAAAAAACACAAAGCATCCAGCGTTGCGTCTGCCAGTTGAGATCTTTTCTTTGTAACAAAATCATTGGTAAATGCAAAATTGCGCTCATTTTGTCTGGAGGTCGGTTTATTTGTAGGATGGAACCCTAACTGTGGCAACCCCACGTTTCGAGTGCAAGTGTAATTCAGAACGGGCGCTTTACTTGAATTCTCGAGAAGTGCAAAATTTAAATATTTGGCTTTTCTCGAGATCAACTCGAGCAAGAATTCTCAAGAAGAAACACTAATCCTAATTAGGTGTGCCACTAATCACTTACCATTTCCAAAGAAGCCCAAAACAGATGGCCACCCAATAAACGTTCAGAGTCGTTCGGCAGCAGCTCGTCGATCGCGCAAGGAGTTCCTCGATTTTATTCCTCGGAGGCGGGCACTAGCATTTCTTTCGGGAAATGGTGGATTACTCATTGACGCGGGTAGGCACTAACATCACAATCCATCGAGCAGACATAAAGAAATCGAAAGAGTCAAAGGGAAGAATAAACGAAAGGGCAAAAGGAGGAAGCGGGACATAAAAGGCGTACATAAAATCGGCCGGGGAAAAAGTGCCGTGTGAGTTGAAAGTCATCTGACTGCGGCGCACGGTCATGAAAGCTGCGGATCCTGTTCTAGCACTATTAAAAGAAGCCTCTCACCCCCGAGAGAGGTAAGACAACGTGAACGACGGGCCGAGAGGAGAGGATCGGAGAGAGAAAGAGAGAAAAAGAAAAGAGAGAGAGAGAGAGAGAGAGAGAGAGAGAGAGAGAGAGAGAGGGAGAGAGAGAGAGAGAGAGAGAGAGAGGGAGAGAGAGGGAGAGAGAGGGAGAGTGAGGGAGAGGAGCGAAGCCGGGCTTCTCGGGCCTGCGTCTTTGCACGTGTGATGGAGACAGAATGGCCTCGGTGAGCCTTCCTCGGGTATTAACGCCGGGGAATACATTAGAGGTGGAGGCGAACTGTGTGTGCCGAGGAGGCGGCAACGTGGCCACCATGTGTGATAGCAAAGCTGAAGTTTCTTTCTTGGCCGTTGCCGGACATATATCTGTGTGCCCCGCCGCGCGTCCTGCATAAGAGAGAGACTTACGCAGCCGGCGATGCTTCTGGTGCCTGTGCCAGCGCGTCCGCCTGCGTCATACCTGTCCGGAGAGATATGGCTGTGCTGCTTTATGGTTTTTGAAAGTAACCGTGGAGGAATTTTAGCCACGGAGACAACGTCTGCCGGTGGCAACGGGACGACTGCACAACTTGCAAGGGAGGTTCCGACGACGATGCCCGAGACCCGTCGAGAATGAATGGTTTTCTTCGATCTTTTTTTCGACCCGCGCTCCCGCAACAGAGGACCATGGGACTCTGCAATTCATATTTCCCAGGATGAAAAATTAAGCGAAGATCGCCCGGAACACTTCGACTGCTAACCTCGAAACTCCCACAGAATCAAAGTAATTTGTTTAACGAAAGAAAAGCTCAGAACTTCCAATGTATAATATGGAATAGTCTTTCTACCTCTTTGGACATTGCAAATCTCTGTAGTCACTGAATATATTAACACGAAACTTCGTTTTTAAATATGAAGGAATAATCACGAAAAGCATTAAAATATTTCTAATTGAAACGAAAATATGTGACATTCAAATGTATTAACACATTGCCTACCTGTTGGGTTCCTACGATCGAAGATTAGGAACGCAGGAGGTCTAACACCGCGAGACCGCTATGAAGAACTACCACGATTCGCGAACAGTCGAATCGTGTTCTAGCGTCGTCGTTACTCGCTTGTTCTATGTCGCATCAGTGTCGTCGGATGAGGGGAGGAAGCACGAATCGAGGGGAAAGTGTTACCCTCTCCTGCCAGTACCGCACACATGTATGACAGAGACGAAGCGCGTCACGTGATCGGGCCGCGGCGGAAGCGTGGGGAATAGTGTCATAGAAGGGGAAGGTAGAGTGGGGACATAAGTCTTAATCTGGCGACTCTGGTTGCGATGGAGATTCGCCCGGGTCATCAGGAGCGTGCCCAAAGGTGTGCACGCTTCCTGGGGCCCCAACACTACCGACGATTCGATATTTTGTTAGCTCTGCAGTCGAAACTATTTTGACTCTTGAGCTCAGAAATTTCATCGGATCCAAAAATTTGGTCTCACTAAAAATATTTTATGAATATGAAACAGTAAAACTGGGAGTACTTAATCATACACTAAAAACTTTTAACAATTTATTAAATATGAACGAATTTAGTAACGTAAAATTATTTCAAATTGTTCTATGATAAGTTTTAGTAGCGCTTCAAAGCTGCCATTAAAATGTGAGGACTTAAATCATGTCGAATCTAATTAGTTCTTTTGGGATTATACATTTGAGAACGGGCTGTGAAGTTTCTTTTGATGTAGCACAGGCATTCGGAAGTCTAATAATAGGTTTCCGGTAAGTAAAATGTCAAACGAGGTCGATAATATTTTTATGTGTATGTGTATATGATCCCTCAAAAATATTTTACTTACCGTTTGATTTCAGTTGGAACTATTAAACAATATTATATTTGCAAAGAATGGGTTTTGTGGATTTTCAACAAGGATCAAGTTTGAAATTCGAAACAGCAAAATCTAAAGTCTAAACTCATATTTTGTAAACTGTTTGAATGTTTAAATGAAACGTAAACAAATATTATTCTCGCGTTATAAACCCCAAAAAACAGAATATTACAACAATATATCAAAAACCAGGAACGTTGTTGCATTCTGTTCCGAATACTGAAACATTCATGACAGAATCAGGTTGAAGTTTAAAAACTTTACAAAACACATAAAACAAGTAAGAGTTTGAACTTCAAATTTGTTGTAAACTTTTCTTTTTATTTGCATGATAAAATTGTTCTTCTACATTCTATTTAGTGATTACATCTATTCTCATTTAATTTTGATTATTCTACAATTCTACGTCGATTTTGCAGACTTATTTATTGGTACTTGAAGTAAATGTGTGATTTTTTAAGAGTAGAAATAATCATAATTACACGAGTTATATATTTTTTTATAGAATATGTTTTGAAAAATAAACGACGGTTGCCACAATTCCGATCTTCCTACCGATCGGAAACAAAAAAATGAAATTGTTTATTAATCAGTACGAATGCACTTGTTAGAGTCCCAACTAAAAGAAGTTAAAAAATCAGGAATTTTTACAAAATGGCAGCATTTTGAATTGAAACTGTTGCTTTTTTCGGCCTTTGACACGACAAAAACATATGAAAAAATTGACAGATTTGAAAAATTTTCATTTGTTCGATAACAGGGTATATGCTGAAGATTCTCTGAACGTGTCAAGTCAGTCAGTCAACTGGAACTTGAGATATTGTGACAACCGTTTCAAAAGAAACGCGTTTAAAAATTCATTTCACAACATTACATTTAAAGAAAATTGCGAAAAAATCAATTTTTGAAAATGGAAAAGCAGAATGTGGTAACTCGTGATCCTCCATTAAAAGGTGAATAGATTTCTAAAACAGACGAGAAATTAGCGAAGAGCGAGAAAGGGATGTTGCGGAGATCTAGTCGCTCGACAAGACGGTCAAGCACGCCTCCTAGATCGCATCTACGGCGCGGAGCAGCCATCGAAAGTAATCGCGTATCTCATTTTTGCCCGCGTAAATGGAACAAGGTAATAAGAGCCGAAGGGAGTGGTTGGCTCGAGACGAGAACGTTACATCGCATGCGAGCGCCAGCCCGGGGACGATAATTTACCAACGCGTTGGCTTTTACGAGCGCGGAACGCACGTCCAGGTCCCCGATTCTTGGCCGATCGTAATGGGATTATCCGATTAAATCACGATTCGTCTTAACGGTACGCCTGATACGTTTAACCGGTGACCGATCTTCCCGTCCCGTTACGATTACCATCTGCTGCCTGTCCATTGATCGATACAATGCTGTCGTTATTAACCGCAAGCCAGTTCCGGTTGTCTTTACGCGCCTTGTGTTTGTCACGGCGCCGATAAAATGGGTCATCGGGGGCTAGAATGCCTGAGGTCGACCCGACCCGACGCGACGCGACGTATCGTGTCGTTCCACCAACGATGGACTTTTTCTCGCGGTTTCTCCAGCCTTCTAACCGTCTGCGTTCGCTGTCTAGGGTTTTGATTAAACTTTAGAAGCGTGCATGTGCAGCTCTGCTCGTATAGTTGCCCCGCACGGTTCACGTAACGCGGTTAGAAAGGGCACCGGATACAATTTGCGATCGTTTCATTGGCCGCCAGCTAGCTTTCGTCTTGCCGATGCCAGCCGAAAGGAATACGGTAGTGCCTCGATATATGCGAAAACTTTCAGACTAATATTTCACTTGTTTCATGCACAGACGCTATTTCGTGATCTCTTATACTTATTGTTAGCATCGAACGTAGACAAGGATAGCGATCGACGCGGATAGGCGATATAATACTACTTCAGTGACAAAACGTTTTTGGTTTTAGGGGAATAAGATTGTTAAAAAATAGGACAGCAAATTAATTCTCTTTTAACAAATTAATAGACTTTTAACGCCTGTGTCCCTACAACAACTGTCCTTATTTGTTACAAAAATGAAATTGTGTAACAGTCCCGAAAGATGTCGACGTTCTATGACTTGCGAAACTTTTATCAATAAATTTGTGACATTTTTCCAATTCCAATGACACCGAACACGATACAATTTGGATTATATTTATCCGTTTAATCCACGATGCAGCACAGTCTCGATTATCCGAACTGATCAGTGGAACATGAGTGTTTAGATAATAGAATAGTTACCTAGCCATAGTGCCGGATTAAATGTTTACCGACTCGTGCAATAAATTGTCTTGTATACGAATCGCTCTATCATCAATTACCATTAGATATCATCAGTTTGGATAATCGAGGTTCTACTGAATCCGTGAATCGAACACGCGAATATGCTCCGAATTATATCGTGTTTAGGCTCATTTTAATCAGAAAAATGTTACCAATATGTTGATGTAAGATTCTTAAAAGAATTCTTAAAAACAAGAAAGTTTTGTTATTCGATTAGTATCGTTTTAACGATTTCTGTATACCTAAAGTATGTATTTTTATATGAACGATTTAGAATCTCAGTCAGATTTATAAAAATCAGTTGTATAATATCCAGAGATTGCAATAATAAAATACATCAAAATACAGACAAATAGCTTGAGAAGGTAAAACTGGAGGAATTTTGCTCACGTTTCTCGCAATTAATGCACGAAACTTTTATTTGACGTAAAACTCGTCAGTCTAGTAATACGCGTTCGGCTCAGTCGTAGATAATTTGCGTCGCAATCGTGAAACAAGTTCTGAATAATGATTAGGCGACAATTATATCAATGTATTAAAGGCGAATAGCTATTATTATGATCAATAACGATCGAGAGCGTGCGATAAATCAATGTTTACTGTTGCGTTTTGGAAGAGGAGAGACATCGAAAACGGGAGTCAAAGTTATTTATGATATTATCCAACAGATTAGAAATTTTATGCAGTCCAAACATACATATGTAACGATACAAAATACTACATAATGACAACCTTAGCCCTTAGAATATCTATTTTAAGCCTTTGCACTCGCTTTAACTTTAGGATCGAGACATTTCTTGTGATCTAGAATATTTTCATTGTATAATTTGTTTAATTTTAACCCTCTAGAATTAGAATACTTTAATTTTGTATGATCTGTTCCAGTTTGTGCATCTAAAATTGATTAGCGTTGACTCGTAGCAATCTTGAAATAAAGTAAACATTTTAATGAATTGTGGTATGATTAATACAAGTAAGAGGATTCAATGCGTTCAATGATATAATAAAAGTGGAGAAAAGCAAATTAAGACCTGATCATATTTACCATTTATTAAATCCCAGATGAATTTATTTACTACTACTGCAAGAGAAAGCATCAGATGAGTCTAAAACTATCATCACGTTATTTTTAAATAATTAAATTAACGAAAGATGCAAATTTCTATTGAACTCTTCTTCCTTGAAAATTATGCACGCACACTTGTATAAAGATTTGCAGTGTAATTATTACTTATTATTAGTTTTTTCTTCTCTAAGATATACACACTACTGGCTAGTACCGAATACTTTTTAAAAAGCCATTATAGACAACGTTGGATAGCAACAGCAATTTTAATAGTGAATCAACGAATCAGTCGAAATAATAGAATCGGATCATTTATGTCATGATCATTTAAAAAGAAGAGTTCGCAGCCTCTCTTTATACGACAACAGTCATTAAGAAACGTAACAGCTTTCCGGTAGCTAAATTGTTAAAATACTATCGATCGCGTGAATATCCTCAGGCACACTGTCGCAAATGTTATCATTCCAACACGTTACATCAGTCAATATCGTACTCCGGTTGCCAGCAGCCCCATGCGACGTAATACTGTAATACCAAACGTCTCATCGTACCTCTACCGTCACCGTAACCCAGAACGTTTCCTCACAGGAGGAGCCGAAACTCTGCGACGAGAATGTCTCAAAGTCATCGACTGACGTAGGTTGAGAGTCACTACCCTCAGACTAAAAGACAGGCAGCAACAGAGAAGGAGAGAACGAGCAAGCGAGCGAGCGACCGAGTGGGGGGGGGGGGGAGCGAGAGAGGATAACGTAAGCGTGAGAGGGACGCAGAGAGAAAATATACCAGAGAGGAAACGAAGACGGAGTGACAGAGAGGTGGGTAGGAAAAGAGAGCCAAGAAGAGTACGATCGGACTAAGGTATAGCACGATGAGACTTGGCTCGGAAGAGGGACAGAAAGGGGAGGCGGGGCGGGTCGGGCTGTGCCGGGAGACAGGGGAGGCAAAGGAGAAACGTACGATGGGAAGAGGGTAAAAGGAGGTGAAGGGAGAAACCCCCCGTTGCGACCACACTGGACTTGGGTTTTTTGTGAGGGAGCAGTGCGCGGGTGAGCGAAAGAGAGAGGAGAAGGGGGAAACCGTGGGGGAACGAGGGAGAGACGGGGGGTGGTGGGAGACGAGGCGACTGTGAGGAGCCGCAGGGAGGCCAGTGGAGGTAGGAGGGCGGGGGAGGGAGAGAACTGGCAGGCAGGGGCTGCTCTAGGGAACGAGAAACATAGATAGAGGATGGAGGTGGCCGAGGAAGCGAGAAGGGACGAGAGGTGGAGGTTAGGGTGAAGACGGTGAAGGTGGATGGTTGGTTTGGGCGAGGGGGTTAGGAGGGTCGTTGCGCTGAGGGGGGTGGTCTGTGGGCCGGGTAGAGGAGAGAGAGAGAGATACGTAAGGGTGCTGGCAAAGGGTAGGGGACTACCGCGCAAGGCTTCAGAAACCAAGGGTGTCTAATGCCGAGTGGACTTTGTTCGCTCGCGAGATGACACACTGTGTATACAAGTACACGCGCGTTGCGTCGCAGACAGACACAAACGAGGCTGGCAACGGCAACGGTCGTCGTAAGCACACGTGTTTCAGGTGGTGCACACGGTAACGTTGCGCGAAATGCACGCGCGTATCTTGCGTCGATAGCGGGCCGTAAATGGATCCAGTACATGCCGCCACGAGCCTCCGGTCTATTAGGTATACGAGAGGGCTGACCAAACGTCAGCCGGCCGTTGCATTATGGCCGCGCGCGTTGGAAAGCGGGACGAGCGCGCGGAGGGAACGCACCACCACCGTTGGGGTGACCGGGTATTATAGATTTAATTCGACCGCTTTCATATACGGACGGAACGTAGGTTTTTTGTTCGACCGAGCGGGACAGGAGTCGGGAGAACTGGAACCGGAGCTGCAGCAGGAGGAGGTGGCGGCGGGAGGATCTGGCGCGGTTCGACGCTTCTGAAAGTGTGCGGGGGTGTGCGGCGGGTCGAGTGGTCTTTGTTCCCTCGTGGGATGACACGTTGCGCCCGTGAGTGCGCTGGTCTCACCGCGATCACGAATATACATACATATACGTACTTACATGCACGATCCTGATGGAGCAAGATAGCCGCCTGCTCGCGGCTTTTTGCGCGCTAAGAAAGTTCATTTGGCGCGGTGCCTCGCCGCGTCGCGCCGTCGCGTTGCGTGGTCTCTTAATCCGGCCGTGCGGAATTGAAGGCGCGGAAAATCGGCAAATGCTAAACTATATCGTCGATAAAATAGAGAATTTTCGATAGACACTGATCACCACATAGCCACGAGTTAGCTCCACCAGTTGTTCGAAGCGTTCGCTTGAGGCCCGCATTGCGTTGATACGAACCCACTTACTCTGGTTTCTGTCTCTCGCACGAGCTACTTCCCATTCTAATCTTAATATTCCAATATCACTCTACTTGCGAGATCTAATACTCAATCATGTATATACATGACACGTATATTTTGCGTTCTAACCTCAACACTCGAAAAGAATCCGATCGGAAAACAAAACCGCAATGCCGGACTCAACCTGCTCAACGGATCCGTGTACTTTACACAGATCTCTATGTCTGTGTGCATGGAGAATACAATGCATAATTACACGGGTATCAAGAACTCGAATAGTTAATTCGCGAATACATACCCATGGTTCACGAATTCCTCGTACACGTCCACGCACCGTAGAATAATAAATACATCTGACGGTGATTTCGCGTTCCCCAGTTGTTCGATCGTATCATGACAGTTAAGAATTGAGTAATCGAGTATGAACATGGATCTTCTATCAAGCTTTTCGTAGGGGTTCCCTGACGTTCTGCATCCGGCTCAAACGATTCGTAAAAAACGCGCCGGGAGCCTTCCTCACCCTACTCTCGGCTTCTTGCTGTACGCTGTCAGTGACTGGACTCACGGTCAATGAATTGTATGTTCCGATACATTACCCCTGGAAAGTTTATTTTAATTTATTCCATGAAGATACTCCAGTTCAATATCAATGTCACGTTTAGCAATTTCAACAGTACAGGGTTCAATGTAGAACGTACTCAGAGTTAGCATTTTGATCAATGAATGGCATGTAGAAAATTACTAGACAAAATAAAAATAGAGGACACCTAGGACTTCTATCGTCAATAATTTTAGTAGGACGAAAGTAAAAAATACTCAAAACTTTTAACTCCCCGACAGCGGAGTCTGAGTCTATTTTGACCCAGTGTATCAAAATCGTCATTCAATTGTTCATTTTCCGGCAAACTAATTAATTGAACTGCATTAAGAATAATAGGGTATAAGAAGTGCCTTCAAAAACATGTTTCAAAGAATTGATAAATGATTAGTGAAAGGTCTTAAACATCATCAATTGTATTGTTATGAGAATCCAAACAGAACTCAATTCGTTAATATTATTAAAGCAGTCAAATTGTTACGAGAAGTCTTATCGAATCGAGTCTGTTGACTTCGTGGAGATAGAGTGATAGTTGAAGCCGTGAAGTTAAAACAGGGAAACTTTTTTGAATTACTCGATAAGTGTAGCAAGTTCGAAAAGTAAACAAAAAGTACAAAGTAAGCCAGTTCCCGTACACTGTGACCGAGAGTGTCATCGATAGCGCCGAAGGGAGTCGGAATCGAAAGCGGAGAATTGCACTTTCGCCGGAAAGTTTCAACCTTTTTTATGCTCCCCGTGTCCCGAAGTTTTCCGCCCCCGCGGCAAACTGTTGCTTAGATCGTTATCGCGTACACCGTCCGATAAGGGTGGAGATTCTCCCCCTATCGACGCGAAGGAATTAGAAACAATCCCGGCGCCGCGCCGCGCCGCGCCGCGCCGCGACGCGCGCCGAGGGGACACGGTTTATTTTCATTCCGTTCCGTTCGCGACTTTTCAATTCATCCTGCCGGCTAATAGATGCCATTTTAAAACCGCGGGCAACGTTTAATTTGACTACCGATGAAATGATGGACATTAATTTTAGCGCTTCCATGCGGTGACGAACGAGGATAATCGCAGATGAATTCTGAATACATACCCTGACAAAGCAAACGTTCTTTCAAATAGACAGGGACGGACGTGAATGGGTGATGCGAATTTTAGTCCACGATGAAAATTTAATTTTTAGAGTAGATAATGTGGCGGGTCAACGCGGACAGGATATAATCACTGTAATCAATATTCATTCTTTTATCATTTGTTAATTATTTGCAAAAGGCTACTCGTCTCCGATTTTGATGACCTTGAATTATGTTATCAGAGGCATCATTCTGAACAATTTCCCCTATATACTATAGGGGACATATAATGTTACCGTCGCACGGTCTTAGTTTTCGAGGAAGGGGCTTCACCTCTCCCCCTGCACCCCTTCCAAAATATCGATAAATATCTAGAAAACGAAGGTCGAGCGACATTTTCCACAAAGGTAAAGGATCACAATGTCGAGCTGTACAACGCACGTCAAGGTCATCAAAATCTGAGAGAAGTATTATATCTTTTCGTACATATTTACTTATCATTACATTAAACAAATGTGTTAAGAGGATCAAATAAATTTTACATTGTGAAGGTTTTATTCAACTTTGGTACAACATTTGCAGTCATATAGTTCTGGACAGTTTGGTATACGATTGTAATTCCAAGTAGGGTAATTATTCCAGTAGCGAGGAAGGCTGAAGCAACATTTAGCCAACGTGAAAAACCATGGACAGCGATAAGATTTACATAAAAGTTTCCAGAAAAGAGGTATCGCCGTTATGCCGGCCGTAGGAACGCAATTACATCGGCTAAATTCGAGCTAGTCGAAAGTTCGGACTCATTGAAAGCGAAACTATTTCAAATGAGTTTCGAAATATCGAAAACCGTTGTACGGCAGCATCAAACAACAAGTATGTGTCTGCAACACATGAAACCGTTTCGAATTCCAAGTCCACCAGCCGTGCCCTCCCGCGCGCGTTATGCAGACAGAACGGGTCCTTGTACCAAGGAGGTACAATGTGTCTGTTGTAAAACTGTTGGAGGGGTGGGCTAGCGCGTTCCTAGATTCAAAGTTGAACATCCTGCAACACGCATCCTCCCTTATCGAGCCCGCAGGTGGTCGCAGCAGTCGGCGATACCCCCGGTCAGCTAATAACTCGAAAGACGGGCTATCAAAGAGCCGTCGCGTCGGGACACGTATCCGAAGCCGAGCGAGCGCTCAGATGACTCGTCATCATCAGCGCGGCGCGCGTGTAAGTTGGCGTCGCGCACACGGGCAGAACTGGGCATTGATATCGCACACCAGCTCGCCACGGGCGAGGGCAAGGGGACAAAGATGGGCGTACAGATAGATGGCAAGCAACAGAGACCACGGACCCGTGTACGTCCGCGTATCCACACAGGCGGCGGCGACGACGTGTCCATACATAAGAGAGAGAGAAGCTAGGCAGAGGCAGCAGCAGCAGTGGCGTATACACATACCCTCCTAAGCACAAGCCTAACACACCCGTAGAAGCCCCTTCGGCCGATGAGTACCCGCGCCCCTTGCCCCCTCGCTATTCCCGTTGTCCCCCTTCGCCCCAACGCCACACAGCCAAAGGTACTCCGTCGTGTTCTCTCCCTCCCCTCTCGCTCCCCCGAAAGCCCTATGGACGTCCGTGTGCGGCCCCTTGCGCCCCTTTCAATCCCTGCTTTCCCTTGGAGTTACCCGTCCAGCGGCCTCTTCTGTGTTCTGATGGTGACAGACCCTACCTTACCGCCTCCGCTGCCGCCTCCGCTGCCGCCTCCGCGGGCTAGCGAGGGTCGAGAGGAACCGGCAAGGGCGCTGGAACAGCAGAAAGGAAAACAGAGAAGGACTGTCCGCGGGAGAGAGACCGCCGCATCAAATAGGGAGCGAGAGAGAGAGACAGGGAGAGGGAGAGAGAGAGAGAGAAAGAGAGAGAGAGAGAGAGACGAAAGGAACGAACGGGGGTTGCGGGAGAGAGGGTTGACGTGTTCGAAGAGGACCGTTGGGGAGCGAGAGCGGTGCGGGTCATAGCAGGGCGCGGCGTCAGGGAGAGACAGGGACGTAACGAGGGGACGGGAGAGTGAGAGAGAGAAAGCAGAAGGAGTGCGACTAGCAAAGGGAGAGTGGGGTATGGGAGAAACGTGGAGTGAGGTTGGCGTGGTTAGGGTGAGGAGACGTGGGGGAGTCGAGTGCTACAGGGGAGCGGCGCGGCGGCGGTGAGGAGAGTAGTGGAAAGGGTGAGGTGGGTCGAGGGGAGGGGGTCGCCGCCGCGTCGCCAGTCGCCAGTTTGCCGTGAGCGCTCGTGATGTGAGAACGTTCTATGATCTCGTCTACGAGCGTGGCGCTCTCTTAACTATCGCAAGTAGAAACGGGGAAACGTGTGTCCGCGTTTTCTTTTCGTACATTCGCGTTCCCTACACCGGGGTAGACCGAGTATATTCTCCGAACAGCCGAATGATACAACAACAGGAGGAACATCGATTCAGGATCGTGCGAAAGGGTTGACGATCTTATTCATCGAAGTCGAGACCCGCGGCGTGCGCGGTCACGCGACCTCTGCACGAGGAAAACACGATCACTCCTGACTGGAGACGGAGCGGGTCATACATTCATTCTCGTGTCGATTCCCGCCGCTCTCCCCGCGCGGCGAGATTATTGTGAATTGTGCGACATTCTACCGGATTCGACGGCTGCACCCGCGTATACACGCACGCACACACACACACGCACACACACATACACACACACACACACACACACGCGCGCATACATACACACACCCGCGCGCGCGTATACTCGTCGATATACACGCAGATCGTACGGGGAACGCTGTCAGTGATCGGAGTGACTGTGCCCCTTGTGATGCCCGAACGTTTCGATCGACCAGCTGATCGCGATTCTGGCAGTGTTGTCGCATCGACTCGATGGACTATATAGAGGCAGCCGGGCCGGCGAGTATCGCGTGTACGTGAGCGGAAGTTCGAATCGGTCTAGGACGGGACAGTTTTCGTGCGAGCTCGCCTCGCCTCGCCTTACCTCGCCTCGTCACACGTTTCTTGCTACTGCTTGCTTGCTTGCTCGCTCGTTTGCTGCCCTTTTCGTCGCTCGCACCCATCTACGTCGGCACCTGCGGCGACCGCGGGAATTTTATCGCGCGGCGGTTCGCGGCGCTGCTGCGTGGTGTTGTTGTGCGCCAGCTTAAAGTTCGCGGCTGTGCGCGGAACAAGGATAGAGTGTGCGCGACCGTGTATACGCGTCGAGCACAGAACGAGACAGACCGCGAGTGCGCGACAGAGACGAGACTAAAACCCGAGAACTCCGCGAAAGTTCGCGGGTGAAACGTGCTATCGAGACGAATTCGAGACATCTCCGTCTCGCTCCCACTCGATCTCGCTCGCTCCAGTTTCTGTTATCGGTCCCTCCGTGTGTGTCTGTGCGCGTGTGTGTACGCGCCTGTGAGACAAGGACAGTGGGACCCGAATCGTTACAGAGAAATAAGGATAGTACACACTCTCTCTCTCTCTCTCTCTCTTATATTGTTTTGTGATCGGTGGTTTTCGGTAGCGCGGGTGGTACGAGTCGACAAAGAAGATCCCGCTAGACAGAGCGAGAGAGAAGACGGTTGAAGCCGAGGGACAAGGACGCGAGAGAAAGAGAGGGAACCACGATTACCGTTGCACGCGGCTAAGAAAGACAGACCAGTCGGGACTGAATATGTCCGCTAAGCGAAAGGCCACTGCCATCATGCAGCACCACAAGGTGAGTCGACCGATTGCTGCCATTGCATTGCCACGTGATCGGACTTCTTTTTTTTTTATTTTTTTTTTATTTTCTTCTCTCTTCGCCGCGGCGAGGGCCCGTAAATCAGTCGGCGATGTATCCGCCGCGCGTAAAGCAAAAAACGAGAACCGTTTCGCCGGGTGTCAAAGTTTAACGCGAAGCGACGACGGGGTTCAAGGTTGTCGTCGCGTTCGCAACTACTCGTAAAGTGTCGTGTGAAATTGTGGCCAAGGGATCGCGCGAACGCACGCTCATGCTCCCGCGGCCGCGGCCGGCTGCGGCCGGCCGTGATCACGCTCGCACCTACAAACGCACTCTCTCACGCACGGACATCAGCGAGCGTGAACCGTGTAGCGATAAACAGACCGCTCGAAGGGCGAGTCATTTTCGTAACGGCTGGAAAATCCGTCTGGGATCGAGTTTGGAGATCGAGTTTTGCACGACCCGAGCCACTCGTTCCGCGAAACTCATTATTCCGTCGCTACTCTACTACTACTACTACCCCCACCCACTCTTTCTACCACCCCCGCTTCCCCCCCCTTTACGCCCCCATAGCCGCCCACTCGACGTTCCGTGTGTTTTTGGAACGGGGAAAGATGAACCGGCCGCGAAAGTTTTAATTGAAAGAGTTACGCAAATTTTACCCGGGACACGCGGAAAAGTTGCGAGGGCGACACTTAACGCGTATTGACTCATTAACCGTCAGCTGCGTCGTTATTCCTGATTTTTGTTTCCCGAACTACTGCAATATACATACATACTAGCTTTTTCACCGAGCACCGATACTTTCAACGTAGACAAGGATCATCGGTATCCCGAATAATTACGGGAATTGTAGTTCGCTGTCGTTCTTTTTTTTTAACGTCGCTTCTTGCGGTCGGGACCGATAGTGTGGAAGTTTGGTCTTGAATCAGAGTTTCGTGGACGCGCGTTGACTGTCGAGCATTTTTCACGAAATCGGAGTTAGTTTCTTTTTTTTTTTTTTTGAGACGTGAGCTAGTTGTTTTGTTTTGTTGGATATTAATCCGTATACAGGATCGGCAATAACTGATGGTAAAGCCGGAAAGGGAGTGATTCTACATAAATAAATAAGTAAAAAATTTAGAATTACGCGATTTATCGATTCTAATTCTTACGCAAACTTAGCGGAAATTCAAAGTCGATTTTCTCTAACAATAAAGTATGAAAGTTTTATTCTACATTTTCGATTTATTTTTATATGTAGAATCACCCCCTTTTCAGTTTCTATCACCAGTTACCGATCACTTTGTATACATCATAATAATTTTCTACAGTGTTCAATCATTTTTAAGCCTTGTTAATACCTTTAAAAAATTGAAATCTGCGATAAATTATTCAAAAAAGAAAACTCCCATGCAGTTTGCAACTTTTAAAGAGTAGAACCATTTTAAGCACGAAGTGGAAGTAGATATTATTGATGGAAGGGTTAATCAGTGAAAAAGATTGATCGATCACTTCCTATCTTCGAAAACTTTCTGACAGGAGATAAAAGTCTACTACACCACTACTAGCAGTACTCCTTCATGTCGTAGTATTACGCTTTTAATTTTCATATTCTCTTTATGTGGTAATTCGATTTATACATTTTTTTATGCAATAGTAATTTACTACAAACCAATTGGGATGTTAGTGAAATAAGTATATTAATTTGTTTTTATTTTGTCAGAGGGTTCAACTCCAAAATTATCATTTCGTATTTTATGTTTTACAATTTTTGAAAGAAATTGGTAAGAAATTTTCAATGAAATCAATTTTTACGAAAAATAAAAAACCAAGTATATACACAGTAATTCTAGCATTAATGGGAACAAATTTCTGTTCATTTAATATTATAAATTGTTTGTATCTGGAACATTTTCCAAATGTTTAAAAGTGTAAGAGACAGAGTGTACATTGAAATTTTGCTCGAACGACAAGTTTTTGTTTCCTCCGGTTCTCGCGAAATATGCCGTCCGGAATTTCCCTTTTCGCGTCTAATTGTAAGAGTTATGTAATCGTGTCTGAATACTTCTACGTAGAATTCCCGATTTTTCGCGTCATTCATTGATCGATCAAATCGACGACGTACCATGAGAAACTCGTTGGATCTGACTTATCACGAAGCTTCTTCTTTTTCTCGAGTAGATTAGGCCAGTAATAATCTTGCGCGAAAGATAATCCGCGGATCGCGTTTCCAGGGCGGACGATCGAGCACGTGCTCGATCGAAGAGCCTTCGTGACTAGCCGCATTTAAATCAGTTGCGTTGCTAGTCTAAATTTTATCCTCGGGGTGTTTCATTAGAGTGAAATATTCGTGACGAAATTTGTCTCAATTTCAATAGGAACGACGATTTCTCGAGTGTGTTTCAAAGAATTTTGTTCTATTGAAAATTTGAGCACAACATTTCAATCGATTTTCATTCAATTCCAGTTTCTTAATTTTGAGATGTCGTATAGATTTAATTCGCAAAATAAATATTGAAATTTATTAATTTATTTATTATTTATTATTGTTGTAAATAACTTTAAAGATTTCTGTGCTGCGCATATTAAAAAGTAAAAAGATAGAAAAGACAAAATAAAAATGAAAGACCATAGTAAAATGTGTAACTAATTTTGTTTTTTTTTGCAATAAATCTGTATAAAAATTTTTTGCAAATGAAATGGTGTTAATAAGCTCTACATCTACATATTTCTGTTGCATTTCGGATTAATGGAGGAGCCACTTTAATATGTTGGTCTGTTCGAATTTGTGTCGATTGTAACTGTTCTTAATTTTATTATCATAGTTTCATACTCTGAATTTGTGAATGAATATATATTCCAATTACTCGTGTTGCACCTAATTGATGCGGAAATGCAATTTTGGTATACCGTGTAGGGTAGGGGCCGTTCGAAACGTCGTTAAAATCTCCGATTAATTGCATATGCTTGGATCATGGGGTTCAGGGAAATGTTTTGAAGCAAGATATTTAAAAATGTAGCACCTTAAAATTGTAGCTATAGCTAAAACCATCTGTTATATGTTTACCAGTAATCTCTCTTTTTAAACTATTTCATTACTTAAAATTATTGTGTACGTTTTACAAATTTTACTTTATGGTGAAGTTTTTAGCTATTCTAGCTGTAGCAACCTTTTAAAATCTCACAGTCCCGAATTAAGTCAAATGCATAAAAAGCCTGATACATTACAGTATCCCGGTGATAAACTTGTTCAAAATCCCGGGTTAGGGTTTGAAAATTAATAGATGCGAGGATGGTGGTCGGGGAATACCCGTGAAACCGTAGATTACGGGGGTCGCCGGGTGCTCAAGGGAAAATCTTTGTTTGTTCAGAAATAAAGTGCGCCAGAAACTTTTGAACGACGCTGTGTTACTGGTACGCATCCCTTCGGTTGCGATCTGGGAGCATCGGGCTAATTCTGCTACACAACAAAAGTGATTACAACGCTTGAACAAGGGGAGAGAGAAAACAAGGGAAGGGGTAGTAAATACTGGTGGCCGGTTTACCCGGTGCTGCGCCACTTAGATCGATCCGATCAAAATTGAACCGCGAATGTCAAGTTAGAATTAAGGCAGGTTCGGGACGTGTCCGCGTCCTCTTCTCCCTCCTCCGTTGTGTTCTCCTCCCTTTGCGTCCCGTACCCCAGACCTCGGGCTAACGAGCCTGTCTCGCTCCGCTGACTCTCTTTCCTTCTCTTTTCCACTGTAGGTTCACTGAATCGTCCCTCTCTTTCGCGCTTGCGCTCTTCCTCTCGCTCCTTCGCGGTCCAACAGGTTATATTTTTCCAGCTCCCTCTTCCTCTCCCTCTTCGTCTTCGTTCACCGGTTTTCTCCCCCATGTACCCTCTTTCTCCCTCAACCCCCCCAGCTTCCTCCTCAACCCCCTCGATTTCTTCTCTTTCTCCCGCTCATTCAGAGGGCAATCAATCTTCCCTCCGGGTTCCCTTTCGTTTCCACGACGGACCAGCTTTCTTCCTGCTGGATTTAGAAGTTTTTCACGCCCGCGCGCCTGTCAAGGGATGAAGCTCGAATCCACCCCCGCGGTTCGGATACTTCTCGGTTATTTCCGTCGGGCCGCAAGGAAATTATTCGGATTAAACCTTACGGGCTGGAATTGTGTATTCTTGGGATTTAACCCTCGTTAGTATCACGTGTCGATCCGACATCATTTTCTCCGCTTCTTGAACAGCAAGTGTCCAGTAACGTCTCGATACAGGCGAATATGTGCAGGATATTTGTGAAAAATTTTCCCCCACTATCTTGGTTCTAATGATTTTTATTGTGAAACTTTCACTGACATATTGGCGACATTTTTCTGATTAAAATGAGTACAAACATGACATCATTTGGAGCATGTCTACTCGCTTAATTCATTGGGAAAGATCTAGCACTGTAGCTATGTAACTACTGATTAGGTCGGATAATAGAGGTTCCACATCATCGTGAATTAAACACGCAAATATGCTCCGAATGATGTCATGTTTGGACTCATTTCAATCGGAAAAATGTCACGAATATGTTAATACAAGTTTCAACCAGTAGTGTTGTTGCATGTATAATTATTTATGGATATCTCGGAAATGAGATTTTCAACTACACCTTTAAATTTTATATTCTCAATGGAAAGACAGTGAGATTGAATGGATTAATGCTTTTCAAGTCAAAAATTAATGTTCAACACTTCCGTACTGCTCCACGTGTCCATTTGTGCTTTCCGAATCTCGTTCGAGATCATTGCTACGAAAAAGAGTTAGTTTACACCGGCGCGGCAGCCGTCGTCAATGGTAGCGAATACAAACTAGCTGCACGGGGAAACGTGTGGAAACGATATGCTTTGAATTTTTACCTTGAAAGCATTAATTTATTTGAGTATACGCTGCATCTCTTTCAAAGCGCACGGTTTACAGTTCATCTGTGAACAGTTGCAGAGATTTATACACCTATTTGGAACGGATTTTAAAAAACTAAAGGCGCTTGCCTACGGTATTCTACGTAAATGCAAGTATAACTTACAATAGAACATTTATCTTTTAGGAGGGGGACATTAAAATATTTCCTAAAATATAATAAATATAAAATATTCCATCACCCTTCGTTGAAATTTATCGTGGTGAAAAATCGATAATATTGGTAATAACGTGTTTTAAATCACTTGCAATAAAAATGCCTTCCACGAAAGACTGATGAATTTAAAAACACCCAGATGTAATTCTTACCGAATTCCACAGTTGATAAATATTATTTTAAATTGTTTTAGAAATTCGAAACCTTCGTTTCGAATATTTTTGGTAAAACGGTAGTTGGAAAACACAATTGTTGTGTTAGAAAATTTATTTATCCGTTTGTTATTCATCCTGTGTCCTGGTGAGATGAGCATGATTCACACTGTCTATTCAGTTGACACTAGTCCAGCGTGAAGCAACGAAATTCACATTTTTCGCGAACCTCGTCATGAAAATCCATTGTGCGTTTGATTTACCTGGATAGTCGTTGCTGAAATTCTTTATGTCTGATTCACACTGCACCGTAACGCGGTGGCTGCAGGATTTGTTGCAGCTCGTTACTTAACCAAAGTCGATGGCAGGAATGGTTTGCAATAATATCGTTTCTTTTTATAATTCCGTGGTTAATCTGCTTCTCCCAAGGTAAAATACGTTCGCATTTTTCATTTAGCTGGAATTGGATTAGTGTGGTAGGTCCTTTATGCGTGCTAACTGCGCCAGTAGTGTTCTCTGGCTAAGTTATTATGAACTCTTTACCCCATTCTGAGGATTTTACACATGAGTACCCAATTTTTTGTCTCGTCACTTTAAGCATTTTTTCGCTTGCTTTTCCACTAGGAAAAGTACAATATTTATATAACTATACTCGTAACCATAAAATTGTATCGTTTATTAGTCGGTTGCATTAGTTGTTACTAGACAGCGGATTTAACGCATTTATGACAAAAATGAGTGTAATTTAAAACGGTAAAAACATTAGAAGAATTTATTATTTTTAACCTATTGAACATATTAAGAAAGAAAATAAATTCCTGTTTCAATCCAGCTTGTTGCAAATCAGGTGGACATTTTTTATTTTGCATAAAACTTATTCGAAATTAATCAAGAGCAACAATATTTCGTTTAGCCCTCAAGTGACCTATTGGGTCCAATGAAACTCCACTTAAATTTATGCTAATAATTATTTAATGTATAACTATCAATAATATTTATTGGATTCAGATGAAACTGTACTATCTCACTACGGTTCTATTTAACATATCGACAGAGTTATGAATATTGAATGCAAGTATAATATTAAATGATAATTTAATTATATCATTGCATTTTTAAAGTACATTTTGAAGGTCCACTTAAAATGATAATATCAATAAAAACATTACTAAAAATTGTTATTCACAGCAACTGGATAGGATCGAAAATATGTAAACAATGGTTACACTTTTCTCGGAATTTACCGTTAATACGAACTAACGGATACATTTAAAATTCTTTTGAAATTCAAATATTTTTGAGGGACTTGTGCGGGTCAGTTCTCGCATAAAACGAAGCAGCGATAAAAGATAAGCGTAGAATTCGGGGACGATGTATTTGGCACTATTACATAATGCGATTAGAGTCTCCCCCCGCCCCCCCCCCCTCCTCCCGTACATTATTCGAACAACACGGCGAAAGGTAAGCTGGATTAGCTGAGAATGGACGACGCATTTAAAAGGAAACAGGAAGAAATGTTTGTAACTAGGACTCTTTTAACGTATTAATCCAAAGCCTGTCCACGGTGTAACATTTACTCCATACCTAAAGTAGTCGGAAGGTATGGACATACTTCTGTCTACTTTAACTGCGAATCGCATTCATTTACATCTTTGCGAAATTGGCAGCTTCCAAATCGTTAGATAAAATTAATTCATATTAAGTAAATATATTATAATTAATAATTGCAATTCAAAAACTTAATATTTTCTGCAATCTTTACATTCTATTTAATTTTATTTGGAGTCCTGTAAAGTATTTAGTGAAGCACCTACGTCAAATTCTAATTTTTGTGAAGTAAAAACATCTATTGATTGGTGAAATCTAAAACATTTTCCTCGTTTTTTTTTAGAATTGATTAATTAATTTTGTTTGTTCCAAGAAATTGATCAGATTTTCACAGGAATCTAAAACGTTGTTCTCGTAAGTAAAGCTTGATTTTTTGAAAGCCCTATAAAATATTCGGTGACGGATTTGCCTTAAATTCCAATTTTTGGGAATTAAAAAACATCTATTAGGTTGGTGTAATATAAAATGTATTCCTCGTAAATAAAGGATGATTCTTTAAAGTAGAAATGTATTTATTTATCTTGGAAATCAATATTTATTTTAGACAAAAATATTTCGTATGCAAATATTTCTGATAAATTATAATTGTATCGTAACTGTTATTGTTTCCAAGGAAATGAGACCTGAATTTCAATTGTGGTTCGAGTGTAGTATCCTCAATTAATTGCATTCCATTCGTATAGTCGCACAACTTTGCACTAGCAACGTGATTAAAGTGGAAACAATTCATCGATCGTCTCATTGACTGCTTCTAGTTTTATTCATTCTTTTTCTCATCTTGCCTCCGGGTATACTATAGCGATAGTAGTATAGTTCAACGAGTTCAATCAGTAGCAGTAAACGAATACGCCGTGATTACCAATTTGGAAAGATCTTTTATTACTATATTTATAGTAATAATTTATATTTATATTTATAGTATAGATTAATTGATAACAGATTAATTTCACAAGAAGCACACTGCACCTAAATCTTCGTTCAATAAATTTCTTTTAACCTTGCACGACGGACCATTTTTGTAACTGTACATTTATTGGTTTAGTAAACAGTTTCTAAAAAAGTTTAAGGTACTTCTTTTACATCAGTCTCTTTGTTGTTTCTAATGTAACAGCTATTCATTTGATTTAATCGCTAAAAACTTTGGAATTATATGACAATTTTATGGATCATAATAGACCCAGGCATTGCTGTCGGAGGATTAAGAATGTTATGTGGCGGATAGTTGTCAAAAATCAACTATTTGAAGAAAATAATTTCTGTGTAATAGTATAAATAATTTTCAAATTCTTTAAGAGAGTTTCATAAAAATTATTGTATTGTGCTTTGTCTAATAATGTTCCTTCTGCTCTCAATGTTGTAGGTATTTTATCGTGAAACTACAAAAATGAAAGTGTTCAACTAAATGCTGATTTTTGGCTTATTTTTTCATTAATTGTCAAAGCGGCCGAAAATTCGTGTCCGGAAGTCATTTCTCAAGCATTCAAAATCCTCCGGATAAGATTCGCCGAGAGCAACTTTACACGGTTTCCAAAGCTGTTATAGACACGTGGAATCCTGGAGCGCGCTAATGAGGCGTGCGATTCTCTCGTTAAAGGATTAAATTACTAGACGTGGAAAATCGTCGTAAAAGCTCGGAGGGTTAGGCATAAGGGGTTCCGTCCTTTAACGACGATCCCGAGGACTTAATGGAGCTTGTAAATGACGGAAAATCGATTTTCTCGCGAAACACTACTTTTCTACGACTTTGCCGTCTCCAGCGTCGCGTCGCCGCTCGCGCCGCGCCGGGGTTAATGTGTTCCGACTTGATTGGTTATTGTGAATTTTACAGGTGAGAACAATGCGAGCTTGACATTGACTTTTCTCGTAACGGAAGGAGCGATAGGCGGCGAAGAAATACGATAGGACTGAATGTTATACATATTTCATTCTTTCTAATGAAGTTTGTGACACTTGTTGCGCAAGTTCAACTGCGACTCTAATGAATCTTGAAAAGTTCGCGATTGGAAGAAGTACAATACATCGAGACGTTTATAACGTTTATACGTCAATATAATATTATGGGAAAATGTAATTTTTAGATGGGAAAAATTCAAAATTTTTAAGTGAAAGTTCGAATTTTTAGTGCTGATGAGATTAGATTAACCTTTTAGTGCTGATGCAAAAGAAAATTAAAGTTGAGTAAAAAATGCTGAGATTAAACAGCAATTTTTTGAACAAATTTTATACTGAAGAGAGAAATCCATAAATTAGAATAAGATTCTAATATTCTAATAAGATGAAATTCTAGAATTATTAAAAGTCTACGAATTAGGATAATAAATTTAAACTTTCCGATTAATTATCAGGCCACCAGAATTTGTGGTTAATGTCTAAGAATGTTGAACGGATCGCCGTATTTAGATCCACCTCGTTGATTGCCCTCTCTAAAGTTATCAACCAAGAAATAGCATTCCCAATATCAATATCGACGGCTCTAGTTTATCATTGACACGATCGCTCCCATTCGATCAGGCAATTAAATCGGTTATACACGTGCCAGACCGACACGCAACTGTTCAGGAGCATTTCGGTCCCCCAACTTGCTAATTTTCGAGCGATTCAATCGTGTACGTCCACAGCCAGCTGAATACTATTTTAGTAAAATATTACTCCCTTAAACGACCCCTTTAGTATCTCAAAAATAGCGTAGGTACATTCGACATTTTAAATATGCAAAATGATTTTACAACCCTTACGATTTCTTGCAGTTCCGCAAAAATGTTTTTAATAGAGAATCATTTTTTAAAGTGAATGCTTTATGACAATTAATAAAAGTTTATTTGCGGATATTACTTCAAGTAATGTTTACAAATGGTGTATAGTGTCTGTACATGACAATCCACAAAGATTTCAGATTATTGTCAAAATAGCATAAATATGGCAGCGCTTTGAATATCAACCTTTTTATTCAACCTTTCCCGTTTTTAAGAGGCTGTCAAAAATAGAAAAAAATATATTTTTTGTGTGCAAACAAAAGACCAGCTATATACTAAAATATAATTAACCCTTAACCCTAAATAACTGAACGATACTGCGTGGAAATACCGATGCCAATTAAAGACAGAAATAGAATTGGACGCTTTTCATTTAACAACAAAAATACTTCGCCTTCTGAAAAAATAATGTAAGAAAAATGCAAAAGTATATATTATATTTAATATTAAATTTATTGATCGGCGCATTTGGTGGATCACAATCTGACGTCACAAGATTTACATGTTCCGATCTAGGGTTCGAACAGTAGCTCAGAAAGAGCGAGCTCGAAAGCGTCGAAGTAAAATTTGATACGAGGAAGAAACATATTGATCGAGCTACACGGGAGTGCATAGTTCACAAATTCTTAAATTTCGCGTTCCCGAATACGAAACCACGTTTAAGGTACTTTCATTTTACACCTCAGACTTGTGTCTCCGGAGGAAATCGTATTCTTTCCGATCGTACCACGAATTTTATTTCGCTCTGCCACCCCGTGCTTTTCCACGGTGCTGTGATCTCGCCTGGACGAGTTCGCTGGAACTGGAAAGAAGAAGAAGAAGAAGAAGAAGAAGAAGAAGAAGAAGAGGGCGAGCAAGGGGGGTGAACTTTGGTGTGGAGCTTCTTCATCATACGGTAGCCTGGCACTGCGAAAGGGAAGGAAAGAGTTTGAGCGAGGGGTGACCTCTCTCGCACCCCTCATATTCCAGGCGAGGTAAGGGCCAGTATGGATTTCCCATAAGATCAGGTATGCCAGTGCCTGGAACCGACAATAAGAGTGTGCCAGTGTGCTCGTTCGCTATATTCAGTGACGGGGACTGGGGTGAGGGGAGTGGGTAAAAAGGGAAGAAGAGAGCCATCCCCTTTCCTCCGAAGTCGTTTCGAGCCACCCCGGGGGCTGCTCGTGTCGAGCCCCGTTTTCAAAGCTGTCTTCCCCGCCGCGCCGCGCCGCGCCGCGCCGCGCCGTGTAGAACACGCTAAATACCAGCCTTGCACGGAAACTGAAAATCCAATATGCATAAGAAAATGTCAAGAGAATTTTTTCAGTATTATCTAACTGAAAAAGTTCTGTTGCTCGAGGGGGATTCATAATTTTCAGTCATAGTAAGTTAAAACGGAAACGTTTAGTGTTTGTTGCAAGAAACAGAAATCGCTTAGGAATTTCTTTCTTTTTTCAAATCATTTTAGTTGTAGATTCAATTTTCTTTCTTCAATTTTTGAAATTTTCTACTAATTCAAAATGCAGCCATTCATTTTTATTCGAATTGAATTTTATTCGTCATGGTTTTGTAATATAGTGCTCGATCATTCGTTGCACCAAGTGCCAGAGAAAAACTAATGCAATTTTATGCAATTATAGCATATATGTATATATATAGCAATAGTAGAATAATGCAATTGGGATGAAAATTTCCAATTAATTTTTCTCTGTTCCTCCAACACATTATTCTTCTCTATTTTTTAATAATCGCATGTGTGGAAAACTATTTATAAATGATACAGTTAGATTCTGAAAGAGACATTTCAATTTTTCGAGATGAAAAATAATAGTAAAATTAGTACCTATAAATTACCTTTTTGTTAAGAACAATTGATCGCGAAGATGAATATTTTTACGAACAAAGTTCATTTAACAGTATAATTATTGAGCCCGTCGAAATTATGGGTCCTAGAGTTTGAATTTTGGAATTAGTGAAATGATAAATATGTTTTTGTGAACAATTTGACAATTTTTGTGAACACTTATTCACTTTTTTTATAAACATAAAGTCACTGTAAACATTGTACTTTACAATTAACAGATCATTTGATTATAATGTTTATTTTCAATTAATTAAAAATGAACCGTTTTCTCAGAACAATGATATTCACACATGTCGAGATTTAAATTTCGCGCTTTACAGATGCCGGGTGAAGTACGTTGCGATCGATACGCGATCGATTCCCTCTCCCTGCGGCGCGGCGCGGCGTTCGCTCGCTGCCAACGCTTGTTCAATCTCGTTGATTTTTGCCACTTCCGTGCGGACGATCGATAAGTGTGCACTTCCATGTGTCTCATCTTTATAATTTACGTTAGGTATATTAAACATATATAAATATATAAGTATATACATATACATAGTAATCTCTCTGAAGAATACATTTACAGCGTTTCCCTAAATGCAAAACAATGATGTCACACGATTCAAACATGATAGGGGTTACTAGGGAGGTATCTGTGCAATCGGTTTTCACTTTCTGGACGAGCCTCGTGCATTTGTGACGCTCCTCGGTATTTACCGAGGCCACCGACTAATTGTTTAACGCGTAATTAACTCCAGAACGCTAATCTCCGCCAATACAGTACGCCGCCTCATCTCGTCTGTTCCTTTCCTTTAAGGACTAATTCCAAACGTAAATAAAAACGTGAGTGAACGTATTTTACTTTCTTTATTTGAGCCATTCAATACAAAAATGGCGCCAGTCAAAACAGTTGATCGGATAATGAATTAAATAAAAGTTCTAGAAAAACACAATAATATGTCAAGTTTGTCTTGTGCAAGCCACGTTAAAATTATATTACAATTATTATTATTATTTATTTATTGCTTTGAAAGACCCTTTAGATGTGGTGTTCAACCAAACAGACAAACATTGACTTACGCCATCTTTGCATTAAACGGAATTGTAACAATGTAATATAATTTATATTTTTAATATACCGGGTGTTTCAAAATAATTATGTTCGAGTAGAGTTTATTCAAATTAGTTTGTCCAAACGACGAAAATGAATGACCACTGCAAAAAATGAATGAATTGGGTTTCGTTTCAAAAATATTTGGATCGTGTTGGGAGCATGGAACCCCAGCCAAGAGAATGCCATGATTGGCACAAGAAATTCGAAACTGCTGGATGTTTGTCAAAAAGTAAAAGTTCTGAGACATCGCGTGTATCTGATGAATAGGGGAATACGTTCGTGCAACACTGTCCAAAGAAAGCATTGCGATACCGCATTGATACATGCTGCATGAGTTACAGCGAACGTATGAATGTCTGTACATTTGTGCAACGAAACTAAAAATATCTCTAGATATCAAGACGTGTCTCAATACCTTCAATCATTTCTTGACCTGCTTGTTTTTAAAAAAATTTTCTGATTTCAACACTTCCATTTTTCTTGAATGCACATTTTTAATTGTTAATAAGGCTTTTTTGTCTAGAGTATTCTTTTTTAAGTATTATCCTTCAATAGTTTTCTGCGAGATCTTCCATGGAGAAGTGTTATTTTCAATTATAATAAATCGCTATTTTTACAATTAACAATCTTTCACAATTTACAATTTGTCTTACAGTTTTACAATTTTTTACAATTTTACTAATCACGCGTGGAAGAGTGACAACTCTAATCTTCACAAATAAGAAATGGCGCGAAATTTAAAATGACACCTCTTAATGGAAGACCCTTTATACTTTATATAATTCTTAAATCGATGGATCTCACGGGCCACGATCAAATATCTATTCTTTGCGTTCGAAAGGAGCTTTACTATCTTTACTTTATGAAAAGCTGCGTTAGCGTCTTGGAAAATAAACTTTGTTACGTCATATAATTATTTGTATATGGTATTATATGGGTCTTACCCCCAAAATTATTGTTTTTAGATGATCACCTGCATTTTTGGAATGAAATGCGTGCTAACGTTTAATTAATGAAACTTCGTGTGAAGTTTGCCCTTTAAAATATACAGGGTGTCCCAGAAATGGCGGAAAAACTTGAAAGGGGTAGTTCCTGAGGTCTTCGTTTTAATCTAGCTGTTTTCCTTGCAGAATTTTGTACAAACAAAAAGTATGGCAAGTTTACTATTACTTATAATAATGCATGTTTACTATTAACTATTTTACTCAAAATTCTCTTCTCGTACCGTTTAATTTTCTTACTTAACGATGGTCGTCTTATAGTTTTAGGCATAGGAAATATTATCAGTATTATCAGTGCGGATATGAATGCAAAATAAAAATTGTCTGGATCAATTACAAGAAAGGGGAGTACATAAAAATTGATTTCTTGTCTTACTAATTTTAATAGATTGTGCATAACGTACCAGTAATGTAAAATTCATCTGACGTTTCTTCCATTTCGTGTTTCACATACTCATTTTTGTCAGATATATATTATAAAATTATAAAATTCGCAGTCTAGTTACCAGTTATCCTTATGTAGCTTCATAATTCATAGAAATAAATATTAATTGCAATATGGTGTAGAAGAAGGGTTCTCAAGTGAACTGTAACAAACAATTCACAATAACAAGAAATTCCTTTTCGTAACATAAATTTCTATGGTTTTATACAGAGTGTACCAACTGAAGTGTCGCAAGCTGTTTTCTCAAAATCTAATGAAGATATCAACTTCATTATATTTTCTATAAAATAGTTAAGGGAGGCTAATATTTTAGTATGTATTAAATTTGGTATACTGTCTGTATAGTGTCTTATAGTATTGTCGCGTTTTGTAGAATTCGGCTTCCCGAGGAAAATATTCTGCTATTTAAAAAAATCCTAGCCCCGAAAGGATTCAACGCCAAAATGTTTGATGACGGTGTCCGGGGGTGGGGGTTGGGTGGGTGACGCCTCGATGTCAGTCGTATTAGGAGTTCGGCCTACGACACGGATCGGAGGAAATGGAATTTCCTACGAAGCCGTGGTCGTCGTCGTTTGTCTGGTCAGTCTGATGACGGGCTTATCGGCGCCGTTCGTCAACTGGCGCACACTCACGCACACTCGTTGTCACCGGGCTCCCGTCGCATAGCCGGTAGGCGTGTGTGATAGCGAGGTGATGTTTGTTGCTAGCTGTCGGCTGATTCAGGGAGCCATCCGTGTCAAGGTACACCGCATCGACGCGACGTCTACATGCAACGTCCTGTGCTCTTTTTGCAACAGTCACGTGCACACGTACCAACTGGCACGCTTGTATTAGCTTGGCCACTTGGACAGTGTCGATGACGATGCTCTGAAAACCTCAGGCTAATATCAGGACACTGAATTTTCTCGCTGACCTTGAATTTCCAAAGCAATCGCCGCGCGCTGGTTGAAAAGTCGCGGAATTTTTTTTAACGAGATAGTTTCGAGAGAATTGTGTAGACCCGGCTCGGCTAATTGGCCAATTAGCGTTGCTTATGTAGGACGTCGGATAAAAATCTCGAGACAATTTCGTTTTGAATTGCCCGGACGTAGTTGAAAAGCATCGTTCGGAAGAAATGTTGAGTCTCTATGAAATATTTTCGATACTCTGTACACTCGATTTGGGTGATAGTGTTAATGCGGAAGATGGACTAAGAAGTCTGAAAGCAATCAACGGGTGGATCATGGGTATCTTGAATAATCGCTGAACCTCAATTTTGGAGAAGCTGGGACTGCTCGTAACAATGCCGCCGGAGCTTAATCAAATATTCGTCATGGTCTGCGCTTGGATCCAGCTTGGGTGGTTGGAGAGCGCTGATGATGTATGTGGCAGACTAGGAACCTGACGACAATTAATCTCCAGATTAGTATACTAATTTTTACTTGAATTTGAAAGAGTACCCAAATATGTTGCATATCTCATGACGTATAATTCGAGTTTTTGGTAAGATGTCTTTTTGTTTCGATGTCTTTAACTTTAGAGGTACAGGTTCTCGTCTACTCAATTCAACAGGTGAACTTCTATTATCTGACTCGAAGAAAACATTTTGTTTCTAATTGTAATATGTATACTATATTTTGTGATAGGATATCAATATACTTAGTATACAAACCATTTGTTTAGTGTCATAAAATGCAATAATAACTTCCCATTGATTTAATTCATAACTTTTTTACACTATTCTGACTTCACCATTAGACTGCGAATTTTTATGCAAAATTAAATTTAATTGCAAGATGTAGGAATTCCTTTTTTATTAACTTTAATTAAACGAAAATAATAAATCAGTATTTTTAGATTCTCTAAAAGTATTTTAATATTTACATTTGATCTACTAATGTTTACATTGATTAATTATTGTCACATTTAAAAGATTCCGTTTATTGGTATTTCAATGTAACAAGCAATACAGAACTAAACTTACATAAATTGTAATGATAATTTAATGTCACAATCTAATTACAATGCCTTACAAGGAACATATGTCGCCAGATTAAGACTTGAGTCCCCACTCTACCTTCCCCTTCTACGTGAGGCGTTTTGGCTGCGTCGCGTCGTCCATGTGTCCGGTACAGTGCAAAGAGGGGGTAACTTTTTCTCCTCAATTCGGGCTCCCTCCTCTCATCTGGCCACACTATGTTGAAATATTTTTGCGGGTAACAATCGATCCATCGATGGTCGCGTTTTCTTTTCAGCGTGGAAAAGGAACGGTTTAGCGTTTAATAGGCGATCGAGGATACAAGATCGTTCCGAGAACGAGTGTCGTCTTCTCGCACAACGTTTCTATTAACCACGACACGCGATTCGGCGATAAATTACGCGAAACCCGCCTCGCGCCGCTCGCCGCGCCGGAAGGAAATTACGAGGCGATCGAGAGTGCGACTCGTGGCGCGGCGGGACAGCCGCGCGCGCGTTTCTCTGTTGTTGCGAAAACGTATCGATACTTGGAATGCCGTCGATCGATATAATCACACGGCCGGTGACATTGTGAAATAAGGCTCGACCTGACGCGTAATTTTAGTCGCGCGTTCGAACAGATAAGTAACGCGACCCCGAGCAGATGTATTATGTTGTTTTGGAGTCGGAGATCGCGGACGTAGTGTTGAGATTTCCCGCCAAGGATTCGTAATCGCTGGACTGCGGATCTTTGTACAAAATCAACATTTTTGGCGCTTTTTGCAAGAAACAGAAGTCGCCTATAAATTTATTTCTTAATTTCGTCATTTGATTAAGTACATAGGTGAAAAGTAATACATCGATACTCTGCAATGTTTTTAATTTTACTATTGTTGAAATTGCAACTATTTTTGTCATAAATGCATAAAATCTGCAGTCTAATAATCATTGTTAACCGCAACCATACCGAGCACAAAATGTGACTTGTGTAATAATATTACAATTGAAACTTACAATTTTTATAACAATACTAGGCCCTCCGGGCGGGTTGCCCTGGCGGGCGAAAAAGACGTCTTTGGTCACTAATGACGTCACAACTTTTGAACGAATTGACTTTTTCGAATCCTGCTAAAATTATGATTTCTGAAGTTTGTCCGAATTTTCCGACTTTCCTTTGTAATTGAAAACTTTTCCAGGACCATAACGAACAAAACAAAAAAAGAATTACGCATATCCATCTTTCGAATCGTGAGTAATGGTCTCGAGTTCATACAAAAATCCCATTGAAAAAAGCACTTTCATTTTTTCCCGAATTTTCCATTTTTCCGGGCAACTTTTCCAATTTTTCTTTCCGTATAAACCTTATTCGGACTATTACGAACAATTTTTTTTTTAATTAGCCAAATCGGTCGAGCCGTTCTTAAATGATTCGCTTACCAACGAACAGCATTTAATTTTTATTTATATAGATGCACTTGAATGACAAAAATTTAATAATTTCTTATGTATCTTTGGAAGCATCTTTGTAATTTCAATAATTATAGAATAAAAAATGTGGAACCGGTCGTGGTACCGTTAGTGTTAAAATACCGTAACTGAAAATCTCCATCAAGTTTAATTGAACTCACGATCAAATTAAAATTCGTAACAAGCAGATTTTTAAACGCTACTACTGTACCTAGGATTTTTCAAGTGTTTAAATTTTCTGGATTTCACTTACACTATATTACTTTATTTTGTATATTATTCAAACTGAACTCTATCGCAGTTGATACGGGCTTCTCTCCTAACTTCACACATTCCCGCTCAAATTAATTAAAACCTACAAACTGTTTTAATACCTCTAAAATTGCATACCAAATTAATTTTTGCGTATTATACATATATTACCTGAAATAATTCGTGAAATACAATGGAACGCGTATATTAGCAACATTTGATGGTATTTTTATTCTATTCTTACCACGAGAAGGTTTCTGCTCGGCGAATGAAAATTTACCTTTAGTCTAATTCTCATCAATTTAATATTATACACGCTAATTTGAAGAGAAGAAAACTTGGCTTGTGTGCCTAGGTTCTGTTTTGCTAGTAATCTTTATACATTCCCAATTTAATCGCTAGTTTTATTTAATAATAATTGTGACTTTTCAAACTTGCCAATCAGTCGTTCAATTTGATACATTTTTCAGTTTCTAAAAATATTCTACATTCTCCGATTCATTATTTCTGAACAATAAGAATAATTGTATTTCAATCTTATCTCATCTTACCAGTTTTCCATTTAGAGTAATGGAATTCACAAATCTAATTATTCATCTTCCTATCACATTGATTATTCATCATTATATTAGTTTAATAAGAAACAAATTATGTTAAGAATAAATTTTTTTAAATAATGGTTGGTTGGTTACAAATTGTCATAGTTGGTTACATATTGAACATAATATATTATAATTAGAGTACGGATTTGTATGCAAAATAAAAATTGTCTGCATTAATTGTACGATATAGGCTATATACATATAGACATTTATTTCATTTTTAATTTCTGTACAAATGCTTACTGTTTTGTATATGATGTACTCATTTCTGTCATAAGTGCATAAAATTCTAATTACAATACGCCTACAGTCTTCTAACCCTTTTAGTGTTTTAAATTACACCTACTCATTTCCAAAATCTGGAGACTAGTCATAGTTAGAATTTCCGTTCCAATTAGGCTACATCGCAGACGATAAATATTCCAGAATACTGGAACGCCGCGTTCGGAATCAGTGTCCATTCTTAATAACTAAACGTCACCAGAGCAGGCGGTAATTAGATTTGCGAAATTTCGAATGGAAGCCGTTCATGCTCGAGGCGACTCAAATTCTAAACATGGTTACCGGTTCTGAATAGCCGGGGTCCTCGCACTTCAAATATTCCGAAAGTGCCGGAGATCGCATCTTCGCGCAGAAATGCGAACGATAATCGAATTATGGTTTACTTGGGAAGGTCACCCGGCCTGACCTGCCTCTCGCACATGATTCTGCCACCCCTCTGTTAGCCTCCGGAATACCTATACCCGCTGACGACACTCTTTGTAATCCTCGGAGCTGACACCGGCTAACGATCGCCATTTAAACAGGCACTCTGCTACCTGAACACCATAATAACCCGAAGGGTACGTCGGTCAAAATTATGGAACAATAGGCGTCCTACCTTGAGTTTCATGGTTTTTATGGGCGTGCCAGGTCCGCGATTATGCGGGCGAATTGTTCTGCTCCGCTGTAGGCACGCTCGAGTAACGAAATTTGACTGCTTCAACGATAAAGGACACTTAGTTCTCTTTTACATTTTATAATTCATGCTTCGAATCAAATGACAGTAATCGAAATTATACTGCGGGTATAGTTAGGCTTTTATCATACGTACACGTTATTAGATCGACACAGAAGTACCCTGAACAAGTGTTTTGGATTAGTATGTTTGTGCTTGGTAATGACAAATGACGAACTCAGTATGAAATATTTTACCTGTTATTTAAATTACTGCGTGTTTCCGGTATGGAAATCTATGTAATTGTCGTAGAACGTCGTTGCAAAACTGTCATTGCTGAGTTTATGTATCAGTTTTAGTGCAAATTGCAAATGTCTTGCCACGCCTCCCACTTTTACCTTTAAGGATTGCTAATATTCACGTTCACATAAAAGATCTCAAAACTAATCTCATCAAAAAATAACAATTAAAGTTTCGGGTGTGAAAGAGGACGGCGAACCTCTTTCTTTTTCAATCACTATCCTTCTCTACGTTCGGCATCCACAAAGAATGTAGCACCTCTTCCAGAACTGTCGCTCGGCCGACCCAACGATGCGACAGTTACGGAGTTACTACTGTACCGGCAGTTTTTCGCAAATATCTAGGAAACTGAGTGAGACCGCCATGCCAGTATGGCACAATGGAGAAACTTGTTCAAAATGTCAAGATTTATCACATATCCAAAAAATAATTAAAATTGGCAAGGTAGGTACACTTACGTAGAGAAGAATAGAGCAGCTACTGCAGTGCAACTTTCCTCAAGAAGCCTCGAACCCAGCCGGCAGGAGGGGCGGGCGTTCCGCGCGGCGTGGCATGCAGTTATTCGCATTAAAAAATAACGTTTCCGCGCGGTGCGAAGCCCCCGGTTCAGCCATCAGACGGTTTCATCGTTAATTTCCTGGATCCTCTCTGTCTGTCGAAGCTAAAGGTGGAAGCGGGAGGCTCCCGCGGCGCGCGGCGGCTCCCACCTATGCGCATAAATAATGAAAATCCTCCGACTCGGTATAATTACCGGCGCGGAGCGTCGCATCCGGTCTCGATTCAGACAATCGTCGCGTTTTCGTTCGCGCCGGGGATTTCGGATGTGCTAGCCGTATTTTTGGGGACGAATTTGATTACCAACCGATGGAATGCACACGCTCGTTCTCCCGGCTAACCCCCCCGGCCCGACCCGGCTCGACCCGGCCTGACCCGACTCGGGGGCCTATCTTTGGATCCTTGCCGCGTCGCCCCGTTCGCCACCCTTAAACTGCGACTGCCGGCCCTTAATTCATCGTCGCCTCCGTTCCGAATTATTCCTCCGACAGTCAAGAGCCCTTCGGTTGTCCTAGGTCCGGGATTACTCGGCGATAATCGAATCCGCTCGCCGCTAATTGACTCCCGGAGTAATCACGAGTAAAACTTTCATGCCTCGCCCGCGCCGTTCCATCTGACTGACAACCGACTCAAATGAGGGGCCAACGGGGAGAGAGTCAGCGTGCGCGAGAGGAACGGGTGGGGGGTGGCGGGTGGGTAGAACGATATTATCAGAGATGCCTCTCGGGTTGCACGTAATTGAAGTAAAGCGAGAATCGTTCCCTCGTCTGTCACACTGAATTTGCGATAATGGAGGTTGCCGATTTTCTAGCCTTTCCGCCGTCGATGATTCATTCGGTACCGTCTGGGACCGATGCGATGGCTCGCTTTAATGACGATTATTTTCGTTCTCGGCCGAAGTTTCGGGTTTCATATTCGGCTGGAGGATCGGTTCTGAATTTAGGATCAACGGTGAGGTTCGCTAGTGGTATTTAGAGGTCTGGTAAAATGCAAGAAAATTTCTGTGCTCATACATTTAGTCGTGCCATGCACGCGTTCGCTAACCCCTTGCACTACGATTTATTTTACGGTGCCAGTGACTATAACTTCTCTATTGGTCATCATTTCTTAAGAAGCAACTTTACACGGGGTGTTTCCAAAATGGTGGTGCAAGCGGCCGTGTGGTCATTTTACACGAAGAAACAAGTCTTGTGAAGTTCTTGCGAACAAGAAATACTATTACAATCTTCAAGCTTAATATACAGGTTGTCCAAAAAATGTTGTACCTTTTTGAAGTAACTTCTTCCTTTGCGAAAATGTTCTCCGCGACTTTGTTGAAGAGTTATCAACGGAAAACACGGACCAATCGGAGCGCGGCTACGGCGCGGCGCGCGGCGGACGGATTCCAGCTCGGCCAATGTCAACGCCAGACTCAACGCGAGCCGCCAGTAGTCTCACTCTGATTGGCTCGTGTTTTTCTTTAATAACTCCTTTACGAAGCCGCGCGGAGAACATTTTCGTAAAGGAAAAAGCGACTTCAAATGGCCTCCGAAATCACCCCTTTCAAGGAAGTACATTTTTGGGACAACCTTTGTATTAAATTTGAAGATTGTAATGGTATTTCTTGTTCAAAAAGCTTCATAACATTTTCATTCTAAAATCGGACATTTCATATATAACAACCTACTGCATATACTAGAACACTCGAACTCGACGGATTTTCAAACTCTATCTTCTCGAAACATAACCTCATAATACAAAAATTTATTGTACTTTTACGTAGAACCACTAGTCTATATCAAAGTAGATAATGTGATTTGCATAAAAAGAATGAATACGCAAAATAATTTTAAAATTGTCTTTACTGTCGGAGTGTCTGCAGATGTTTTCCATATAACTGGAGCTTAATGACTTCGATTTGACGAGTCCGCGAAACCAACAGGCCAGTCGAGGGAGGTTAAACCGAGCCAATTCCGCTCGAAATTTCGAATCCGCGACCAGGGGCGAGCCTTGTCAGCATGATCATTTCGCTTCTATAAAATTCACCGCATTTTGTTTGTATCCGAGCGCTATTCGAATAGTCGCTACCGAGAGTCACCTACATACGAACAGCCACGATGTATTATTGACACCGCAACCCCCAATGTAGCCCGCCGCCGCCGTCGACCCTCTTTGTGCCCTCCCATGTTGGAAATTGGACAGGTATGTGCTCTCCGCGTGTGCGCGCGCGATATATGCTCGCATATACACCCATATCTACATATATGTGTATCTACTGTATACATGTGTATATATATATATATATATATTTTAGATACGTATATGTATATATGGATACATATAGGTACCGGGTGGCGTTCCACAAACTATGCACACACATCGGTGTCGCCGGTGCGACCAATAAATTTTTTCCGATGTTTTATTCCCCCGTGGCACCGTACCATCTCCTCAGCGCGGAATTATAAGCCCTGCAAGACAACGAATGACCCTGGCCTGTTCAATTTCATTTCGTCCTGATAAATTTGTAGTTTATTCGAAAGATGAATCTCGGACGACCGGTCGCGCGTTTAGGCGAAATTAATGATTGCTTTGGGAACGCTTTATGCGACGTTCCGTTGCGACGATTTGTTTTTTTTGGGGATGAGGGGGTAACGATTTCGACTATATAGTGAATAAATCAAAAAATAAATCAAAAAATGGTACATTTTTTTGGGGAATATTTAACAAATATGAGTGGAAGACGAATTTTGTACTCCGATTTTTTGTTCAGTAATCTTTAGCGAAGCTTCTACTTAGTTTTATTTGATTTTTAATCTGAAAACTCCTCGATTTATTTGAGATCAATAGACTGTGGATCTTTATGCTAATTTTGCGAATTAATGTTTTTTCTTTCAAGTGTTTTAATAAGTTGAAACTAATGTATTGATACTTTTAAATTCGTTTAATACTTCACCTGTTAGGTTTTGTCGTAAATGTATAAAATTCGCAGAATAGTCGTCAAATTGTAGACGAAGTAACATTTTCATAGAATATTTTATAAAAATAACGATGAAAGAAAAATATGTTCCAATTATTTGTGGATTAATGAGATTAAACGAAACCTTTAGCAATTTCTGTCGAAGCTTTCGTTCCATCGCGTTTTGTTTACGTAGCTATCTATTTAAAAAATGTATAAAGTGTATTTTAATACTTTTTTAAATACTTTGATAAAAGTGAGAAAATAGCAAAAATTAAATTTTTGTTTGTTTATCACACTGACTCGTAAATACATAATCGTGTACAGTTTGCAGTGTAAATTACTAGACATAAAACTACAAGGAGAAATGCATTGCTATCCACTGAATAGGTTTCAGAATCTGATCCGCTGCTCTCTATGATTACATTATCAATTCCGCGCGTTGCTCTATAGAGAGGGAACACTCTATAATGATATCTGTACATATGCTGGAACCTGAAGCTGTTGGCTGACACCCATTATCAGCCAAATCAATTTTGTTGTCCCCATTGATTGCAGTTTACATGAATTTTAACTGAAATTTATTGACGGCGCTGCACTTTTTGTAACTGAATCATACAATTTATTCCGCGTGATTTCAATCTTTAGTCTCCTAACCTCGCTTTTAATGTACACAGTATTTACATAAAATCATTGAAACGTAGCTTTTGATACGACAGTTGTTTGTTAAGAAAAATTGAAGAATTTCATTTTTATGCTTCATAGTCAATTAAATTGAAAACAGTTGAACCCAGTAAATTGTTCAACCTATTTTCAAAAATATAACCCTTTCAATTATGTTAGCACAGTTGTGTCAATGCTCATACTTCACAAGTTATTATAATAATAATATTTTAAAATATCTTAATAGCAAAATATAACGGGTAAAATAACGAGTCAAAATCAGGATTTCATTGTTTATTTATAATCTTTTCTTCACAGAAGAATGCATATGCATTGAAAAAATACAAACTTCAATTATTGTATGATTCACACTCGTGAGGACGACATCAAACAGAATGTACTAAATATGAATACTATTCTTTTGTAACCAATATTTGAGCGTTAAAGTAAAAGTAGGCATACTATAAAAGTTTTCATTTCTCTTCTATAAAATGATTAAAGACAAAGAAGTTTTAATCATTGCAACCACGTACAAAATAAATCCACAAATCCTAGATCAGAAACAATACATCAACATTTCCGTGTACGCAACACGCTCCCCAATACGACAGCGTCAAATTGAGAGAAGGATCACCTTCGCAACAGAAAGGGCCAGTATAAGGTCCTCGAATTAGCAATTTCCATGCAGAATAGCGGCGACAAAAATCATTTGAATCGACAAAACATCTCGCGTCGCAATCTGTGGGCCCGACGCGACACCGTCGTTCTACGAGCCATATTCCGCTGTGGTGTGGCAACCAAACAAAAAAAAAAAGAAGCATCCAGCAGAAAACAAAGCAACCGAAGCTACGTAATATTTCGTAGGCGTCCGAAACGTTCTACCGCGTGCAAAAGTGCTCTGCGATATCGAACAAGCCGGCGTGATACGGTTGCCCGGTTCGAACGAGCGCTCGGGCTCGGACTTGGACTCGGGCTCGGCCAATTCCGTTCGCAATTCCACGGCGAAATTTTGAGCGCGATCCCGCGGACAACGCCGCAACAAAATTATTATTTTATTCGCGGAACTTTGCTCGTTTCCTCGGTCGTAGCCATCGTTGTATCTCCCTCGTGACTGGTCTCTGGTCGAGTTTACGGCTCCCCGGTCTCCACCCCTGGCGTTCCCCGCTTCCCACACACGCGTGCACACACCCGCGTGTGCATACACGCTTACTATCCACACAGGTACACACGCGCGTGCACATGCACCGAGGGGGGAGGGGGGGGGGGGGGGGGAGGGGTGGAGAAAGGTGGGGGGACGAACGCGCGCGAATCTCGTCCAGCCGCGCCTGCGGTACATATATTAGCACGTTCCGTGCACACAGAGCCGACAGACAGCGCCATGCGAGAGAGAGCACACACATAAACGCACACCGGGCAACTCCTACGTGATATATGTCTGGCTGTACGTGGCGGTTGAGTGGAGTTGTGGTGGACGGGTGGGTGGCCATGTGGGCGGATGGACGATAGTTTATTCAGCGGATTATTGACGGGTGGTGTGCTCGGGTCCTACATGCTGTACGGCACACTCAAAATAGCCCCCGGTTAACCCCTGATGCTGGCATTTGAAATATCGACCTTTTCGAATTTAGTCAGGATATGCAGTCACCGCCGATGGATTTCGGACGGCCGCCACCCGGCGGACACGGGGCACCGGTTGATCGCTGGGGACGCGACCGATCTATGTAGATCCTCCGCCGAGGATTTTGCTCGGAAACCGAGAAAGTCGCGCGGATAACCGGGCTGGGTGGACAAGTGCTTTTTTGGGGGAACCGCTATAGAATCGTGCAATTTTTCGGTAGTCCAGTTACTGGAAAAGATCTGGACCAACTGATAAATAGGCACCTTTTACAGTAAATCTAGTTGTAGGAAAATGTGCCTTATTGCAGCCCCTACCGGGTTTCCTAAACACTAATCGTTTAAAAATAAATATCTACTTACAAATTGTTGTACATTCGAATGAGCACAATGATCATTGACATTCCTTGCTTCCGACGTGTAGCCTCATGTCTCCATATTATATATAGAGATTTAGAAAATAGTACATTAATAATGACCTTGGCCACCTTACATTGATGATACGATTGATTACAGAGCTTTGATTGATTATATGAGAAAATCGTATTCGGATAATCGAGGTTGTACTGAATCGTCAATTGAACAAGCGAACGTACTCCGAACTGTATGGTGTTTGGTCTCATTTTAATCAGGAAAGTGTCACAAATGTGTTGGTAAAAGTTTCTCAAAGGTGTCAATAGATTTAATTATAAATTACTTAGAATATGTTATAATAGCCTGCACATCTCATGTTAACTTGGTTACAATTGACTAGAACAATTTTTATTTGACACGAAGGTCCGCAGACTAGTAATTATTATTATTATTATTATTATTATTATTATTATTATTACATTTTTCATTTTGTGCAGCTAAGATTTCTTGCAGATAGAGGTTTGTTGCCCTCACACCCAAAAACGTTGCTTTAAAGTCCGGGTCTTTACCGGGTTTACCGGGTTTTATAGGGTCCTTACAGTTGCTCCGTGGATGATTTAGGGTTGCTTTATGATCATGTTAATATTGATCCGGTTGGCTGGCACTCCGTCGCTGCGACGACAGCGATGGACTGTTTGTTGCTCGCAGCTGATGTGGATTTGACTCTGCATTAATTTTGCACTGTGTCTGTTGTCCCTTTATAGTTGACTCCTTGGGATCATTTGTCGGTTTGACCCTCCCACGCGACACTAAAGATTTGACTGAGTGTTGTGGAAAATTTCGATCGTTTTTCTGCTTCGATGCTTGTCGATTGTGCGTGACGACTATAGAAAAGGAGTAAGTAGACTGCGGATGTTTATGCAAAATACAAAGTTTCCGAGTCAATTGTGGGGAACCGAAGATAATTTATATAACATTTATATAATATTTATATAACATTTCATTGTTGTTTAGACCCATTTACTGACAAAGTTTGGAACTTTAAAGCTGGGACACCCTGTATGTAAACTGTATGTATAATACATGCTATAAAAATTTTAAAAGCCATTGTCAATAGATTATTACTGACATTTTAGTGTTAATATTTGGTGTTTATCTTGTAGATGTATCTACATATATAGGTTATAATTCTACATATATACACATGTAGAATTAATATTTTAAATAAACTCAAAATTATTTTTACTTCACTAATTGACGACAGAACGATTTTTCAACATGAAAGTGTTTCATATTCATTCACGATCTTTCTTCCACATGTTTCGTGGTTAATTAATAGTTGCTAGTTGCCGATACAAATTTCCGAAGATATTAATTGCAGTTCGTACATTCGAACACTGTTTCGTGTTCGCCGAAGTGCTGTATACGCAATCAATTTTTAATGAATTTGTCGCAGTGCTGTGTTGCATACGGCCGAAATGAATTTTGCGACGATACGAGTAGGCAACAATTATTGGTTATTAAACTAAAAGCTTGCTGTGATGTGCGTCACCTACAAGAGGTCAATTTTATAATTTAAAAAAAAAAGGTCCCGTTATACTGTATGTACATACGCTTTATAGACAAGGGGTACAGCTTTCATAATATGTGGTCTTTTTGTTTTTATACAGTTAACAAGTTCATCTTTGTGAAAAATGTGTTCAGAAATTGCCATTCTTCTTTTCACAAAAATTACTAACTTCAACAGTAGAACTATCGAATGAGTCAAAATAACTTATTTCTGATTTTTTCTTTTACAACTATAGAAATTATGAAAATATTTTCATGAGAAAATTTAGAATGAACTTAATTCAAGCACATCCCATAATCAAAGTCACGAGAGATATGAATAAATCCAATATTGTTATTATTATAAAATAATTTGTATCAATCGTGTTTAGTGCTTGGCAGTTCTAGTGTTAAACAATATTTGATTTTACATTCATTATTATTACTTTCATTATTTTGAATAGTTCATTGTTTTAAGAATTCTTAAAACGTCCTAAGACGTCTTATGGTGCCGCAAAAATTTATAAAAATTAATGTTAATGTAAGAGAATTATTAAATAATCATTTAAACTCATGTTACGTCAAGTTACATCCAGCGTTAAGTAATTTTCTCAAATTAAACCAATGAACAATTGAAATTATTGAATCCATAACATAAAAATTTTCAGCATACAATTAAAAATCTGGAATTTGTTATTTTATACATATAATACATGGTATAACGACACTTGTCTTTGCGCTTCTCAATGTATTTTAAAAAATCACGGAATAATGTTAATTATCAGGTTTTCAAATGACTCGAATTATGTTCCTCTTCAACGTCGAAACAAATATGTAATCTTCCCTGTTCCTCGAACACACTTTCCTCAGCATCGCAGCAAATTAATAGAAAATAGCAGAAACGGAAAACACGTCGACAGCGCTCGCATATAATATTTAATTTTCCTCGTAGATTCGCATACTCGTGCGAACCGCAGTGTTCAGTTACAGATACCCACTGGCCTCCTCCCTCCCTCGTTGCCAGTCCCTCCTCCCCCGTTTCCCTCGGCACACATCGTTTTTCCTTTTTTTTTTTCACCGTACATACACTCGTTTGTTAGTATATTCGCGTGATATCTCGCATTATCAAGGTGAGCTGACCGCGCCGACAGAAAAGGAAAAAAAGCGCGGCGCACTTTTTTCATCCGGTGTGCTAGCCGTATTTGCGCGAGTAAAGCCGCGTTTACGCTGGACGAATCTCGTCTGCGATTGCAGTTCGAACCTTTCTATGCGAAAGCATGACAATGGTGCTTCGATATTAGGGTACCGCCAGAGAGTGTTTCCCTATTTCAATTAATTTTTGCCTTGTATCAAGCTCCCTATTCCACTCATCGAATTGGTCTCACGGTAAATTAAAAATTAATAAGATTTTTCAACTTTCAATTTTTTATATCATCAGATTTTAAAAAAATTGATTTTCGCTTTCGTTTGAAGCAGTACTATAGTGAAGTAGGGTGAGACAATATTTTACCAGCGATTATTCGTAGATTTTAATTTTCGAAAAAATTAAATCGTTTATACTTGATAATAGATTATTTATATTAAAATAATGTGACGCTGGTTAATATGTGACGAGTGCACGGGTTTATTGATCGCAGCGGTGGCTGGGTCAAGTTAGACCCAAACCAAAACTCCACATTTCAAATTTTCCTGAATAGAAATGCATATGATAATTATATTTTTGCATGTTTATATATTTATTCTTAAAAGTTACATTATTATTGCAAATCTATTGTATTTAATAGGTACAAGAAGGTATACACGACATGTGAATAATTACTCAATATTTATTCCGTTTAAAAATGTTTGTGATCTGTAACAATCTACATATACTGCAGATCTTAACAATGTTTAGAATATACAGGGTGAATCAACTAAGTGTGCTACCTAAATTACTTGTAAACTATTTGGTTTATGAAAAAATGGTTGCAACGAAAGTTGTACGATTTCAAGAGTAGCATACAATGTAATAATTACAGTTTTTTCCTGTTTTACTTTTTTATCGAGATGTAAGGGTCACCCTATTTTTTTTATTATGAAGGGTAAATTTCAATCTTATGTTTGAAGAGAGAATTGGACCCTGAATAAAAAACTAATAGTTACTGAGATATTTATTAAATGACTATTTAATGCAAGTGGCTCCTCGTTTGTTAGCTCGATATAAAATAGTTCCTTTTCATTCGCACGTTCGTCGAACAAAAAATATGAGAAGACGTTTTGTTTTATTATCCTCCGAGTAATGAATTCGAGTGTCCGAGGTTCAAAGTGACCACCGCTACGTTCTGGCGATGTTAACGAAGTGTGAACGGGTCTTAAGTGAACACCGAAAGAGAAACGAAGCGTATGTACGCGGCAACACACCCGTGTTTTTCATACGGTCACGTGTGGACGAACTGATAGGGATGGCCGTGCGGGTCCGCGTAATTGCCGGCGCGGTACTACCGACCACTTCCGCTCACGTATCCGCTCCTGCAAGCACCTTCCTTTCGGCGGAAAACGTCTACCGCGAGATCGTAAAACTGCGAAGGACTCCCGCGAACTTAAGACGCTTCACCTTATTCGTCGGACCCGCCTTCTTTCCAAACCACGCCTCCATAACGAAACGTTTCAGCTTTCAATAAGTCCCAAAAGTGTACTTCCTTAAAAGGGGTGATTCTTGATGCTATTTCAACTGTAACTTTTTCCATTGCAAAATTATTTAGAGCACAGCTACAGCGGACAGATTCCGGCTCAGATAATACAACGCCACGCTCAACGGGACTTATCGTCAAGTAGAAATCCGTCCGCTGTAGCCGCGCTCTGATTGGTCACTGTTTTTCGTTAATAACTCCTTAACAAAGCCGCGGGAAACATTTTCGCTAAGAAAAAAGTGTCTTCAAATGATCTCGAGAATCGCCCCTTTCGAGGAAGTAATTTTTGGGACACCCTGTAGAGTGACCTCGGACAATTAAGCTGCAGGAAGCTTGATGAGCTTCTTTAACATAGTACAGTACAGTAGAACCGCGTTTCAACGTATAAGGCCGGTCAGATAATGATGAGTTCGGATAATGGAGGTCAACTACTCCCACTATCGGCTCTTATTTGTTCCGATAATAGTGATCGCCGTTCGGATAATAGAAGTTTGTTGTTTTCGTACAAAAATAGTAGGCTGAGTTATAGTTTGTATAATAGAGGCTTGTTTAAGAGGTCGTATACGAAGTTCAGCATTAATTGGTTCGTATAAATGAGGTTTTACACTACTGTACCCATTCCCACTCTTCCCCTACCACTCAGTGCCTCGAGCTCAGTCTTATCTCAGTAGATAAGTAAAGAGAATAAAACTGCTCAAGGAAAGGAAGCATACTTCAAAGAGGTGCTGCGAACGTAAAAGGTAATCTAAAGAAAATTCCGAATTCAGTCATTTTTGTTTTACCTTTTCAAACGTAGTACTAGTGGGTTGTTGAAATTTTTCTGATTAAAACGAGTCCAAACAGGACGTAGTTCGGACTAGTTTTATAGATAATGTAAATAACAAAATTAATGTATTGCTATGTACGAAGTCTATAAAAGTAGACTGATTTACGTCATGTTTGAACTCGTTTCAGAAGATTCTCGTTTCGGAAGAATCTCAGCAACTCACTGATACTAGATTTTCGGAGATAAAACAAAAGTTACTGAATTTGAAATTTTCTTTATTGCGCATTTATTTTTTTGTTACGCTCGCGCTACCATAATCACGAGTATTTTTGTAGGAAATCACCGTTTCACTTATTGACTTTGACAATTTGTAGTAACTTATTTTTAAATTCAATTTTCAAATTCATAATTGTTACAACATATCTGCAAATTCAAGTTATTTAAAATAAAATAAAAATTTGGATATATGCGAGCGAACAACAAGAAAAGAATTCCAAGAATTTCGAGCAGTTCAACTTTGGCTGAAACTGCCTTTTTATTTATCTAAAAGCAACGGAAATATTTGGGTATTCCCGTTTATATTTATCATTCTCAGCTTGTTTATCATTCCAACAGTTCGACTTCCGAGCTATATTTAACATAATTCACTGGTGCGACCAAAATGTATTAGAGTTTCGAAAATTAATTACAGTTTACAATAAAATGACCGACAATCACACTTGTTACGATGTAATAAAATTTACAGCCGTTTCAACACATGCCATCTTTCCATAAATTGAAAGTGATAATGATGATCCTAAGTGCTCTCTCATCATTCTATATTAGATACCTTTCATACAATTTAATCTTTAATCACTATCATATAGATCTGTCTACGTTTATAGCTCATACACATCGTCGGAGTTCAATCAATTTAAGATTACAATCAAATTAAACATAATTCAATTTTATTCCAATTTGTCAAGTACATTACAATGTTCTTATTACACGTGTACCATAATATTTTTGTAACACTACAATAACTTCTGTGAAATTGTTAGATTTATCTAAAGTCATTCATTACATGTATTATTTTGTATAAAAGTCGTGTGCGTTTTAATCATATTTAATATTTGCAGTATAACGTGATTAAGTAATTTCTTTGGGATGTAAAGACTCAAAATAAAATTAAGTTAATTAGCCCAGGAGAAAATTTGAAAATTTTATTTTGTAGTATTTTGGAAGAAATGCTTTTTCCTCCTTTCCCTGAATCGTGTTTCCGTCTTACAGTGTACAAACGCAGTATTTGTAGCACGCGTGATCCGCTCCGAGAGAGGTTATCATTCGCGGCAAAATTGTTGATACGCCATAGATATGTACGTCGAATTCGCATCATAAATGGAATTGCAACCGGTCTGGACCGCTTCCATCATCCAAAATTCCCTGAACTGTAACGATGGACTCATTAGCGAATAATGTATAGTTTTGGAAACAATGTATTCCATATTATACAGAAATCGTGTAATTTTTCACTTTTTTATTAACTCAATTTATACACGAGAAGGACCACTAGATAAAATAAGACAAAATACTATTTAACTAAATTATGAAAAAATTTTGAACATTAATTATTAACGAGTAATAGTCCTGAAGGAAACTAGAAATTAATGTCTGAACCATAGTGGGAATGTATTCTGATTTTGATTATACACGTTACAAAAATATCCAAAATTGATAGTCAGTAATTTTGTTAAAACTGTTTACAGAAGTGTCAAAAATTGTGGGTAAAAATATAGTATGTATCACTTTTAATAAATAAGTACTTTGTTAGAACTATTTACAAAATTGTACAAGATGTACATATATAATTGTAAAAAGATTTTAGGTAAAAATTGTAATACGTGAAAGATCTGTATAAATGCTCGAAAATGTTAGCTGAAATGATTTTTTATGCATGCTAGAAATCAATTGATTTCAAGCTGAAAGAAACTGAAAATTATACACGAGAATATTTCGAACCCAATAAATTTCGTAGAATATGAACATGAAAATGACATGCGATATAATTTCTGTAAATTCTGAAATACATATTTCCACTACATTTCAATTTTGACTGATGACATCCTCGTCTACGCCTCGCCGCGACACACTAGCTGTTCCAGTCGTATAAAGCCATATCTGCACCAATCTATTTTTACCATCTAAAAATATTTGTCTACGCTGCTACGCTGATGAACGTATCGATCGTTTCGCTCATCAGAAATAAAAAATGATATGCAAAAAGATGGAAAATCGCTAATTCGTTTTCAATATTCAACAGATAATGTAATAGATATCGCATTATACAAAAGACTACATAATTATATTTAGGTGATACTTTCTATTTGTTATTATATTCTTCATATTTCCACTTTTTGTGTCTATTAACAAATTAAATAAATACTTTTAACAATACATAATAATACATAATACTGAACAGATCTCACCGTAACAAGTTTAGGTAAGCTGTTGTAAAAAATCTAATAACTTGAAATTATTTTCTTTGTATCGGTACAAATAAAATTTGCATTTATTGATTCCATTAATCTTTACTCACTGAATTCTTATCATGTATAAGGATATCATGTATTATGGAATTCGAATACTTTTCTCCAAAATTCAACGTTTGCTTAACACAGTATTTTTCCAAATTTTTATTTCATTTATGGGCATCTCATCAATATTATTGAAATACGATTTTGTGCATTTGTTAACATAAAATAAATATTCACATTCGCAGCAGAAGTTCTACTTCTTTTGATTTATTTCACGCACGATTTTCAATAAAATGATGTACACTTTTAATCGTGAAATGTTATACGCAGAAATAATATACTATACGATTTACGTACACAATTTAATTGTGCGAATTGCTGAAATATTGCGTTGCTTAATTAGTTCGTACAATTTAAATCCAACTTTACAGTAAATTTTTAATTTTTTATTAATTAATAATTCCGTTTCTGGTATCTTTGTATATTTTCCTGATAAAAATATCAATTATAAACTAATAAAAACGTTAAAAACATTTTCGTACGTCGCGCGTCGTCAACTAATTTAAAAAATGTTTGTTAAATGATGTTGTAGTGACTTAAAAAGAGGTAATCAGATGGATAATATATCAATATCAGAACCGACAAAAATTCCTTTCATCATAGAATAAATAATGTAATTTCAAAGAACCTTCAATGGGATGACATTTGATTTTTCCTATAACTCCTTTTTAAGTAAATATTGAAGGTCATCATAAATTTGTTTATTATCGCTATACTTTCTTCTGCCTACCAGCTAGTAGATATAAGCCAATTCCAAGAAGCCCTAAAACAAGCTTTTCATTTTATCTAATATCGAAAATAATCGAGAAACAATCCTTCCTGTGTACAAGTATGCACAACATTGTTTTAACACATTCATAGTTTGCACAAATGCGTCACAAAGATGTCAAATAAAAACTTCATACATACATGTTTTAAGACAACAAGCCTTGGAAATAAAATAGACTTTAAAGCTTCTGCAAAAGTAGAATAACACAACGGAGTCTACTTAAGAGAAGACATATTCTCATTGCTTTTTACAGAAGCCATTGTCTTTCACTGTATTCGAGCTTAGATACTCGGACCGTGAACGTGTTAAAAATGATTTGTTATGCCCAGTTTATCCGAGTATGTTAGTTTTCCTAGTCCGTATAATGGAGGTTCCACCGTGCCGGGTATTAGTAGCTGTTGTCCGCGTTTGTTCGGAAAGTACGCGCGTATCGTAAATCCGGAAGACTTGAACGCGTGTATACGAAGCCTCTAAACAGTGGCCGAGCCGCGTACGCGTGCGTCTGTGTACTCACGGAAAACCGAGAAGAGAGGTAACTAGAGAGAAACGAGATTTCGCGCGAATCGATGGCTAATAGCCTCCCCGCTGTAATTAATGCAACAAGTTGATACCTAACACTTATCTACACTGCCGTTGGTCCCACGATTAACCCGGCACGAGTTTCGAAGCAGGTAGCGTGTACGTGTCGTCGGGTATCGATGACCAAGTTTTCAGTTTGCCCCTATTTTATCGAATCTTCGCGATAGTTTATACAAATATACTACAATCACACCCCCAGAACATATCACGAATTTTATTCTCCTGCTACTAATATTTTTTATTTAGAGGATATTATTCGTAGGCTGTCGCAGAATCTATTGTACATTTTTTAAAATTTATTTTTTAATTTCCATCAACCTCACAACGGTTATTAGCAACTACAGGCTTATACACGAGTGGTCGTTTATTGTACATTTTTGTTTACCCTTCTTTTATTATTCTAAAAATTTCCGTTTTTCTTTTGATGATGCGAATATTTTTGATATTGAGAGTATTGTGAAGAAAAATTATTATTGCTATGAAAATTATTATTAAACTGCTGTAGAAGATATTATCGATATTTTAACTTTAGTTTATTCTCCTTTTGCCACTATAAATGTTCTTTTGAAAATATTGTTAAGAGAAATTGGTACTGAGCAATCAAACAAATGATTATGTATTTGTTTCATTTCAGTTTGTTCCTTTTCTAATGATATGAATGTTTTTAACTTTGAGGATATTATAAGGAAAAATTATTATTAGCAGGCTGTCGCAGAAAATGTGGCGTTATTTTATATTTTAATTTTTAATCTTCAAATATTATAATAAAAAGTTATTTTGACAGAACGTTGCTAGAAATATTGCGAATATTTAAAATTTTCTTCCTTTTGTGAATAATTCAATACTTGAGAATGTTATAAAAAGAACTCGTCTATCGTGGACTTCAATATTAATTAGGCAGTGAAAAATGTTCATTGTCAAAAATTTATTAATGTCAAGCTAGAAAATAATTTTATGTCAAACAGATCACGTTGGAAAGAAGAACGTTCACATTGGAAATTAACCTTTGTGACAAGAAAAAATGTGTAATTAACTGTTTTGTGCTACATTAACTGTACATTTTATGAAGCAGGTTTCAATGGTACAGGTTCTTCTAGTTTTACGGAATGCTGAATAACGCTTAATTCATAAAATTAATATACATGTGAAATACCGGTTGCATTCATAAACATTTCCTGCAATACGAAAACTTTCTACAATATCGCTGACAACAATACGGAGTAATTGGATAAAGTGCGCAGGTATTTAATGAATTATTTATAACAATTTCAATCATTTTTTACCTGCGAATTCTCGTTTCGATCGAGCCACGTTCAAAGCCTGTTTCAGCTCAAAAATGAAATTTTCGGAAAATTGTTGAAAAATCATTGGCGAGTCGGGTGTAGCTACTCGTTATTGCGACCGAAATGGTACACGTGAATACGGATCTTGAAATGTTCGCATTCACCGGCGCTGTTGTGTTGCGCAAAATTTGTGGAACACAACTCGGTGCGTGAATAAAAAATGCATACAGATTAAATTAAATTCCTTGGAAAACATGTTTGACCGCTGCGACTTCCTTTATTCTTCATTTGGCAACGTTAACATTAATAATTTTATTAAATAAATAACGTTATCAATATTTCAGGCGTTTCATTGGATAATAATTAAGCTACTTTATTTTCGGCAGATCGTCATCATTAAATGTTAAACGCATTTTCGAATCAACCGAAAAAGCTTATAATAAATCCGCAGGATTTTTGCGTTTGTTTTCTGCTCTATCAATAACTAAACTGCACTACAAAGATTTCAGTCGGGAAAAACTCGTCGAAAAAAAAAGTCGTGTGCGATTTTTAAAAAATCGTTCAACGAAACATATTGCAAATAAAAGCCGCTTCAATTTTTTATGAGTTTTGAAGTGTGGGGCAGCCGCTTAATCCAATTTTTCCTTTCGAATCGGTCTCGCGGGAAAAAAGAGAAACACGCGGGTTTGGAGAAGGAGGCCACGATCAAGGAAAATCGCGCAGCCCGTATAAATCAAGAAACTAAACATCGTTACCCGCAGGAAATTTTAAAAAAGGAGAACCTCCGGCTCCGGTCCATGCTCGAAAACGCCGGATTAACAACCCCGTCACTGCCACGGTTCGGGGATATTTTTCATTTAACCGGCATCGAGCTTTTAAACTCGGAAATATTTTTTACCAGGGCAAACACGAATGAACGATCGAAACAACGGCCGGCAATCGTCAGTAAATTTCACGAGCGACCTCGCGCGCCGAGCTGTAATATCAATTATAAACGCGTAACCAATAACTATGCTCCGGACCTGTATATCTGCGCTCTGCCAGTCGCGAGGCCAGAATTCGTCGAATATTTACCAATCCCGTGTAATCGAAAAAACGGCAAACGGCCACCAGAATACCTTTTCATCGCGTTTACAAAACACATTCGTTCCTCGTCATCGTGTAAAATTCATTGTGCTCGGTCACGCCTCGAACGAACCACCCCTTACGCATGACATTTTCCGAGGATCATATAGGTCTCATTCTGCGAATTTTGCGGCGGATCGTAAAGTATACTTGGTGAATGACGTAAAAAAATATTTCATTGCGTTGACGTTAATAACTTCTTAACATATTTCCGCAGACGAAAAAGTTACTTCAAATCGACTCGAGAAACATCCCTTTCAAGGAAGTACATCATGTTAGTAATAATAATTGTCATTTCAAATGGTCTCAAGGATCACCCCTACCATGGAAGTAGAATACTTTTGGGACACTCTGTACAAGTAATAACTTGAATATTAGTAGTAATAATTTATATCATTTCTAATGGCCTCGAGAAGCAGCCCTTTCAAGGAAGTACAACATTTTTGGAACACCCTGTATAAGTAATAATACTCATATCATTTCAAATGGCCCCAAGAATCGCTCCATCCGAGGAAATAAAACATTTTACAAGTAATAGCAACTACTAAAATATTTTTAAAAAATCGTAACGCAAATGGTAACCCAAGCACCAAAATTCCCACCAACGCGTGTCTATAGAAACCACACAGGAGCCTTTAAGTTTAATTATATTTCATGAAGAGATCCGCATCAAAATAATGATGGCGCTATCGGTTTCTATCTAATAAAGACCATTAAACGTGCTCACATGTTTCACGTACTCTGAGTCTCCCCGGAGATCATGAAGGCACACCCTGTGCTGTCGACCGATCTGAACTTCGTCGCTAATTACACAACGGGACGCTAACTCACGGTCACGCAGAGGCAGCAGCCGAGGCCTCTCGCAGGCCGTCGAAAAGAGTTTTTCGGGGGCTTAAGATTCGACGGGTTTGGCATGAAGCCTGATCCAGCGTGGGCATAAAAGCGGCCATTCCACCTCGAGAAGTCCACGGATACACAATTAGGGGATCGTGAAACCGTGGATATTCCTGCCAATTCTTGAGAACCTTCCACCGGTATTAAATGCGAGCCCCTTTTCTGGAGGTGGTGGTTCATAGAAAAGGGGACGTGGAATGGCCTGAGGGAGGAGAAGAGGGTAAAAAAGACAAAAAGCTGCGAAGAGAGAGAAAGAGAGAGGAGAAGGAGGGGCGGGACGGGGGGGGTGGGTGGGGAGGGTGCTGCTGGCTTCCTAGCTTTAGCCTCCAAATGGGACTTGGTGGAAAGTTTCTGGCAGCGCGTCTGCCAATCCTCTGCATCGCGGATGCACCTGCAGACTTGAAAGAAAGGGTGGAAGGTCGCAGGACCGATGGCGGAGGGGAGAAATTAACGAGGGCTGCCACGAGGGTCGCCATATAATTACCGTTAATTGAATTCTTAGTGGCAGCCGTCCAACCTACCACCTACGAGAGAGAGACACCCAGGTCCCCCAGGATTCCCTTTGCTCGTCGATGGAACACGCGTGTGCACCCCCTGGTACACACGTATGTACACGTATATTTCTATATTTTACACGTACACGTGTGTACGCGTATTTACGAACGACCGCGACTCTCGCAGCCTTAATGGATCGGGAAATTATTGCGCGAGATCCTCTGGAGGCCGAAATCATTTTGCCCGCTTGTGTTTCTTTCACCTGAACCCGCCTGCGCGCGATTCCCACTTTCTTATACTGGGTGTCGCGTTTTAATCTGTAAATGGAGCCGGCTGGAAAGGGAACCAGGGTATGGGGGACTCCGCCGCGACGCGCCACACCGCGCGCCGCGCCGCGCCGTGCCGGGGCCGAAGAATAGTTGATGAGCGGAGGTGTTCGAGCTATGGGACCTTTTTTTATGAGCTCCTAATGGGGAACCTGACACTTCGTTTTGTAATTAAACGGTGAATTGTTACCTCCGCCCGCTTTGTTTCGATATTTACCCACCGCTTCAGTAAGTAACAGTGTCGTCGGTCGAAGCTGTCTAAACTCTTGAATTATTTTTATTTTCCAATTTGGTAATGTTAATCAAATTTAAACAAGTTTTATTATATAAATAATAATCATTGTAATGGGACTGTTGTATTTTTGTTTCGGCTAGAATATTAGCACCTTGATTGTTCATTTGTCTTTAAACTAAACACTAAATTATATAAATTAATATTACATGAAGTATGTAAACTAAGATAACGAACCTATTAATCAATATTCCTTCCTTCCAAGTCGAATCAGAGTCCCCAGATCAGGGGAGGGAGCGCGAATCGAGAGGAAGAAATTACCCTCTCTCTGCCAGTACCGGTTTAGTCACGTGACATTGTGACACATGCAGGACAGAGACGAAACACGTTACATGACCGGGCCGCGGCGGAAGCGTGGGGAATAGCGTCGTAGAAGGGGAAGGTAGAGTGTGGACACAAAGTGGATAGCCTCAAGATATGACCCAACAAGTGTAATGTAGCAATGTAACAAGTAATGTAGCAATGTAACAAGTAATGTAGCAATGTAACAAATGTACAGTCCCCACCAATCTCGCCAAATCGATACTAAATAATCTAACGTCCTAATTAGCGACGATTCCAACGTCGGACGAAGTCGGTTCGGTTACAAATCAAATTAAATCGTTCCGTGACCCTCATTAGTCGAAATTACGCCGTCGACAGGAATAATATCAATCACCGAATGACTTTGAAACTGAATTTCCCCGTATAAAGAACATCATCATGCATCCATTAAGTCGATTCGAGCTGGTTTAACTGGTAATTACCAGTGGTGCGGCTAATTCGCGACCGAAAATTCGCGTTCGCGGATAAGGTGCGAAAGGATTTGATCGCGACGTCGAGTCGCGACCGGGTGCTGCACTCGCGTAACTCAATTATCATTTCAATTAAACGAATTGTTTTAATTGATTTAATTTTTTGATGTCGCGGGCGCGGTGATGCGCCCGAGCTTAAATCATCGAGAACACCCCGGAGCCCGAGAGGTTGTCGATGGAAAATGTAAAATATCGTTGCTGCACGACCGGTCCAGTAGGAAATTAAATTTATTTGCTGGAGGGACGAGGAAAACACAGCCGAACAAAATGTACCTCGACAATGAATAATTTTCGAGATTGACCTGGTGAACGTGGGTTAGCACGTTCAGTATAGTTTCAGCAAAATCGAACCGGCCGGGCCGGGCCGCTCGCGGTTGGTGCCCTACCTGCGATTATGGGTGGGGCTTGCCGTGGAATATTTTTACTTTATTTGTAAATCAATATATACTCTAATGACGTATGCTTTTGATCATAAACATTTGCAAATCCGAAATTATAAATTTTTTTTAATCCCCCTCTATTTAAAATTTTCCCTACTCAACAATGTCATATGGATTATAGATATGACACATTTTTTTAATAATTTTGCTGAAACTAGCACAATATTATTAAGTTGGTCACACGTACAACGAGCATGATTTCCTTAACACTAGATTGCCCAAGGAAGTCATTTTGACTGCTTTTTAATTTCAATTAGAAAAACAATTATGTATATAATGACACAATTTCTTAGAATTTTGTGACTTTTTGTACAACATATAAATGCGTTTATTAATAATTGTAGTTACCTTCCCCCCTTCTTCATTTCCACCTGTTGTATTACCTAAAATTATGACACGTATTGGCGATGATTTTTATGAGATAATATTCGTATTAAAAAATGAATGAATATAAAACTTCGAAGATATGAGAAAAATTGAAGGACTATTATCTCCTACTTATGAAAATGATGAAAAGAAAAAATTCATTTAATACTTAATCCTGTTTTCTTATCTTATTGACTTAAAATATTTCTATTTAGCTTAAAAGACTCTGCAGTCTAATTATATAATTATTAAGGATAATCGGTAACTGGCAAACAGAATTGGCAGAGTAAGACTTGTGTCCCCACTCTAACTTCCCCTTCTACGGCGCTATTCCCCCACGCTTCCGCCACGACCCGGTCACCTGACGCTTTTTGTCTCTATCGCGTGACCTAATCCCGTACTGACAGAGAGTGGTTAACTTTTTCCCCTCAATTCGAGTCAATTCCCCTCATCTGGCGACTGTAAGTGCAACCAACATGGAGATGATTCTACATAAAATATAAGTCGTTACTGTAGAATAATTTTCTTTTGTACCACTAGTCACTTATCAGCCTGTATATAATTATCTCTTGAATGTCGTTGTGCTTTTAACACAATTAGCAAGTGTCTTTATACTTATTAGTAGATTGCGAATTTTTCTTGTGGTAAGAATGAACTGGTGCAATTTATAACAGTGGACAGATTAAAAATATTTAAGAATATTAATGTATGCTTGTTAACATTATTAAAAGAACAAAGAAATTTCTACTTGGCTCTTCTCACTTGCAAATGGGGCAAACAATTTTTATTTCAAATAAATTTGCATTTATTTTGCAATTCAGAAAATCAAAGATACGTTTGCTGTACCCCCACCCCAATGTTTTGGAGATTTGTTTTATTTTATCAGTGAGATAGACTGGAACGCACTTTGTATCGAAAGTGCATGTATTACCAGTTTATTAAGAATGCTCGCAGCTTTCGTTCCGCCTTCATCTGCATCGTATCGCTCCGCTCCTGCGAAAAACTCTCAGCGAATAGTGTTACCTCTGACATTCGCGGAACGAAATGCACGGCTCGGTTGTAACACCGGCAAAGAAATCGAGCCACAGCCTCTGGGATGGGATCGTAAACCGAGTCTCGATGGAATTGCTCGGGGAAAGAGTGAGAACCGAGCCAGCGCGGAGCGCGTGTTGTCCATTATTCGGCCAGTGTTCGAATGAATATGCATTTTAAATGATTAGCCCCGGAATGAATATGTATCTGATATGATCGGTCGGACGAGTTCTTTTCGTCTGAATAATTAATTTGTCTAGCGCGCGATCATTAGCAATTTAGGTTAGATTGCCTTGTTCGAATCGGAGATATTATTTAGCTTGGCTACCGACACTTGATTTACATTGAAGTAGAACTGTTTATTTCTCTTGTTCATATATTTTCACATTGTAAAACACCTTCCATTCTTATGAAGAGTGTGTATAAAAGGAGAAAGTAATTATCTCGTATCTTCCTGTACTCATGACTAGGCTGGCTTATGAAAATTTTCAACAAATTCTAGAATATAAAAGTCGATAGATTTTAGTACAGTTTTTATTTATTTTGGATTTATAGAGGCTGTTCCCACTAAAAATAGGATTTTATTTGATTTCACTCTCTTAAAATTTGTCAATAAAAATTGAAAATTGAAAACAACTGAACATATTAGTGCAATAAATAAAATAAATATTATTAGAATGTATACTCCGTTACCTAAAATATTTACAAATAAAATATTTCCATTTGATTTTGACTGTTCATGTTGTTTCAAATATGTAATAAAGCAATTTTCTTTTCGGAAAACTTGACGGCTCCAAGGTAATTTATTGAGTGTAAACATGCTAGTTATTAACATACTACATCGAAATCTTTAACAAACTTCATGCGCACTACTTCATTGAATATTTATCGCTCACATTTCGTCATGCAACCGTGAATTATTATGCAATTTTATGAACTGATGAAAATATAAACTGCACAGAAGTTAGTGCTTTTACAAACGTGTTTATACACTTCAACACGGACGGCCTATCTCTCAAATTATGTTTATAACTTATTTATTATTATAACGAATTTTGATTTGCCAGGAATAACTGTAAATTTGTGTAGAGAAATTGATATTCGCGCGATACGGTCATATTAATCGCAACACGTTGCGAGCGGTTTAACGAGAAAGGCACGTAGAGCTTTTCAAGGATCTACAGCGCATAATGATTGCATCGTTCAGCTTCGGTTCCTTCTCGATTTCGTAGATTAAGATCCTTGGAGGTCGAAGCAGAGATTATCGATCCCGGGTGATTAATTTCGTCGCTTGATACAACGGACAACCTTTACAGCCTCCTTCACTCCGTTACTTTCGCGAAAGAACCCTGGCAATCTTCACCGTTACTTGCAGCAGGCACGAGCAACCGTGACCACCAAGTTGATTCGCGATCAAGCTGCATCGAATCGCCGCATTTATCGAAATCAGAACGCAACCGTTGCACGCGTGCACCGTGGTTTTCTTTATTGAGACAATCTCGATAGAAATGTGCAATTTCCTTACCAATTTTCTAATTCCTGGATCATTTCTATCCCTCTATTTGTTTAGAAAATCTCCATAGAATTATGCGATTTTCTTACTAATTTTCTAATTTCCGGATCGTTTCTATTTCTGTATTTGTCTCGAAATTTTAGTACCTTTGAAAGGATCTTTTCAAATAGGATTTTCATGCAAAATAAAAATTGTTTCCCTCAAATTACAAGTAAGAGGAGCTCGGTAAAAATGCTTTCCTTTTTTTTTTAATCACGTTAACAAGCTGTAACCGATACCTTAATATTCTTAAATATTTTTTATATGTCCACTGATTTAAATTGCACCTACTCAAATGCATGAAATCCACAATCTACCAATAACAAATTTTTGTGCTGCTTGTTCAACCTTCTAAGCGATGATGTTCCTTAAAAATTAACACGTGTACCGCTATTTTATTGTATACATTGAAAATTATAATGGACATTGAAGACATTTTTAGAATTCTTAACTTGCAACGTCAATAATTGTTGAAACAAATTTTGTAGAGTTTCGTTAAAACCCATTAAGTTTTCACTTGAAGAGTTTTCTTATACCTATAATACATATTTACATATTTACATATTTTCTTATATATCGCATATCAATCGTCTACGTATGTTTCGACAACTAATCGAATTTTCTTTTTTCCTTTACAGGTAACGTGCCATTTATGAAACAAACCGTATATTTACTTCCGATCATCGAAGAAAAAACGAAGTGGTACGAGCAAAGGTATTTGTAACGAGATATCAATTTATTTATTGTCCTTGAATTTATTAGTGCATAATTCTACTTCAAAGTTGCAATAATATTTTTCAATAAATCGCAATGTTTTTTTGCGAAGATCAGCAGTGAATTCAATTGGGAATTCTAGAATCGCTGTAGTTTATTATGCGAGAAATAAGAGTATTGACGTTAAAAATTATACAATGGACGATCAGCTCGTAAATTTCGCAAATCAATGACGTGTCAGATCAATTTTTTCCCTCGCCCTATGGTAGCTCATTTGCGAAAGGAAAGAGAGAGAGAGAGAGAGAGAGAGAGAGAGAGAGAGAGAGAGATAGAGAGAGAGAGAGAGAGAGAGCACATGGTGGGAGGCGATTGAGAGCGCGGTAAAATTGAAATTGCTATAATGCTGTGGTAGTTACAGTAATACCCGGTAATACAAGCGCGAGCGGGCTTATACAGATCGGCTCGAAGAGATTTTTATGCTAAACTCGCCACTCGCGCGCCTTGATGATGCACGTAACACCTAAGTTTCACAGAGAAGCAAGCTGCTACCTGAGAGAAAGTATAGTAATCAATCGGTCAATCGCTTTCTAGGATACATGAAAAAAGTGTTTCGTAGCTCCCGAAGTATGGAGACTTTGTTCTCAATCACTTTTTCTATGAAACATTTATCAACATATTCGTGACATTTTTCCGATTGAAATGATGCCAAATACGACACCATTTGGATCGCGATTTACTTCTTTGATTCGCGATACAATAAGACCTCCATTATACTAATAAAAGAACTAATGAAAGAAACGCAAGCTTTAAGCTACGTCCACATTGAAGCAACACCGAGCGTATTTTTGTTGCATCTAGTTGCCTTCTTCTTCTTCTTCTTTTCTCTAGCAAGATACTGCCAGAAAGGGAGGGTATGTCGTATTATATACTTTCCCAACAAAAGATATCTCTACATGGTCCGATTTAAGGGATCCATAAGCCCTCGGCCTACTCAAGAACAGTGTGAGCCGAATGGGTACCCTCGATCGCAATACGACGAAATCTATCCCGAGTTATCGTCTTATATCGAAAGAAAACTGTGTCTCGTTAACTATCAGATCTAGAACATGTGAAGGTTAATACATTTGTATGCAGAACTTCCTCTATCGATTCATTATACAAAAGGTAGGCCTTTACACCTAAAGAAGTCTAGGTGACATTGAAACGCCTTCACGTTCATAAAGGGTACCCGGGTACCCAGGAATCTCCTAAGTAACAGCTTTACTCTATACTCTATACTTACCATGCAACTTTTGGACATAGGGAATATTCAAGGAGGTCTACTATAGAGATTGCTATAATTTGGTTGTTGGGAACATTAAACGCGAATATCCCAAAATGTCTGTCCTCCGAAAGAAGAACGATGGCAACCCCGGACGCTTAAACTTTCACCCCCGGGGTTCTGAGTGAAAAGAGTGTTCCACCGGAGGAAAGGGGTCATGGGTCCCAGGATCCATCATCCTTGATACTTCTAGCGCACGGTGAATCATCGAAACCCTGGGGGCACGGTAACGAATTAACCCCGACAGCCGCGATTAATCGCGCGCCGCGCCGGTTCCGGCACCAGTCTTATTCCGTGTACGACTGCATCATTCACGTTCCCGCAGAGGTCCCCGCGTCGCCCTTCCATTACTGGAACGAGAGAGCCGGAGGGATACGTTATCGCGGCTAATATCATCGATCTGGCCGCTTTGCATTTCGATTATGCGCCGGGCGCGCGCGGGCGCGCGCGGGCGAACGCAGGCGAGCGCGGCCGTTTCAAGAGGGAATCTAACCGGCTAACTGGCGCACTGCCCTGGGCTTGGACAAGCGTGGCTCTAACGCCGCGCCGCGCCGCACCGCGCCGGCCACCATCGGCCTCTACGCGCCGCATCGGCTAATTGAAATCTACGACTTTGAACTTCGCCGTCTCGCGGAGGGAGAGTGATATTAACGAGCGCGCATAATGCTCGCAGCGTGCCAATAAACGACGATTTGTCGCGCGACCGCTAATTACTGATTACACGTGTCCCGGTTAACTCTGACGCTCCCGGCTCCTTTGGTTGATTTGTTAGCTGACTATTCGCCGCTCCGCGGATTCCGGCTTTTCACCTCGGATTAGCGTGATCCTACCCCCCACCCCACCCCCCCCCCCCTCCACACCGTCGCACTACCCCTCCCGTTCACTCAACGGTTCTTTTGCACGTGCTCGCGAGAGCCGTTTCGTCTGCAAACTGTGATGTTTAATTGGACTGTCGATATTTATGCGAATATATATTTTCATACGGCACTGTGAAGCTTCTTTACTGAAGGTTCAATGAGAGGATTAATGAAATGGAAATTTTGTTAGAGCTGGTACCATTTTTGTTCAAATCTTCGACAGGCATGTTTGATGTAAACCAATTACATCCGCAGGCTACAGGTAAATACTGCTGTCATTAATTGTCATGCAGGTACTTTACTCTAAAAATGCTAATAATAAGAAGAAGCATACTCTGCTTGGTTCTAAGAAAGGCTCGATAAAATGGAAATGTTGTAAAAGCTGGTACAACTTTTGTTAGAGTAAATTTTTGACAGCTATATTTGCCATAAATTAATTATTAGTTTAATTAGTACTATACTGTCAAAGTATGGCAATAATTGTAAGAAATAAACGCTGTAATTATTCTTCATTAGCAGTTGGAATATTTTATAAGATTCGTTTTAACTAAATATAAATAAAATAATATACAAGCGAGTTTTAATTTACAAATTTTTCAGACAGTGTATGTTCTTTGCAACCCCTAAGGGTAGTAAATGGTAGTAAAATTAATATAGTGCACTATTATTTACAAAAGTAGCACAACAAAAGAGCCATGAGTAATATTTAAAATTGTGATGACGCATTCACAGGAAATCTGAGAAAATTGGCATGATATCTTTAATAATAAAACAATATTTTCTGCAATCAGTTTCTTACGAAGTTTTTATCCAGTGATCACAAAGAAGTTATTTCTAAACTACTAGTTTCATATCTGTTCATGGTCTACATTCGACATATTTATTATAGAAAGTGTTTTTCTTTTACTTGCGCTAAAACCCGGTCTCATAACTTAACAATGCAAATTCGTGCATTAGACATATAACGAGTATAATAGCACGTTGCAATGCCGCGCTATAAAAATGATTTATTCTAATCGAATACAGTTTCATTGCGGATAGTCGATCGAAAAGTTGTTCCTGCTCCGTTAATGAGTGACGCCGTTAAAGATTTCCCTCGCTCCCTCTAACCTCTGTGCACGCACTTTCATCGGCTTTTGTATTCATACGATATTCCGCGTATAATAAATTCGTATTACTCTTATATCTTGAAGCATGGTTTCGACACAGAAATCGGCCGAAAGCCGGTAAAAGTCGTAGAAAGCAAACGATTTCCCGTCCTCCCGGGGATCTTTTTAGCGATGACTGAGGTTTCTGCGAGCGACTTTCACACGTGGGCTTCCTGCAGTCGCAGCCGTCTACCCGTCTAATTATATCTTACTTTGTTTGAGTACAACGCACCTTTCGACACGCGGCCGCGCCGCCACCTCTTCTCTTTCTTCGGCCGCTTCCTCCTCTTCTCTGCCTCTCCGGCTCCGCTAACCCAACACACGCCATCCCCCTACCCTACCGGTAGAAACGGGAGCGATTGGATCGCGGCCAAATCGAACGATCGCTCGTTAAATCAAACCGCGAATTAGGCAAATTTCCCCTTTGAATCCGCGATCATCGGCCGGTGATATGCGGCAAACGCATTGCGTGATTGCTCGCCAGACGCGTCTCACTTTTTCATGATACTTTTCTCGTCCCGTTGTCTGCCCAAGAGCACTCTGAACTTTGCACTTCAATATTCAGATCCTCATTCACCAATTTTTCAATCCTCGTATGCAAACACTTTTGACGACTCCATCGTACAATTTTTGTTCAAGTCTTGGACAATTGCTATTCATTTATCAGATCTGCAGTGTACAGGTAAATATTGCTATCGTTAATTGTCATAAAGGTTCTACAATCTGAAAATGGCAACAATAATATAAATCAAATTCTGTTTGATTCATCGAGAGGTTTGATAAAATGGAAATGTTGTTAAAACGGATACAATTTTTGTTAGAGTACAGTTATATCATATACAGTTTGTTATATCCGCAGTTTACAGGTACATGTCATCATTAATTGTTATAGTGGTACTGTAAAAATGGCAACAATTATAAAAACTTTATAATTATTCTTCATCAGTAGTTGGAACATTTTATGAGATTCGTTTCAACAAAATATAAATTTATTTACAATATACTATCGGGTTTTAAGTTACAAATTTTTAAGACTGTGTATTTTCTTTGTTCCCCTTGATGGTGGTTTCATGTTTCGCAGCTGGTTAATTAACATTGTGTACTATTATTTACAAAAAGAGCATGATTAATATTTAAAATTGTGACATTTATATAGCTGCAAGAAAGTTGACATAATATTATTAATAATGAAAGCGAATATTTTTTATAATCATTTTGTAATGAAAGTGTTCGTAGTGTATCGAAAACGAGAAGTGTTCTATGAATGTATTATTATTGCAATTTTTATTGTCGCGTCATCTATTCGATGACCTATGAAATTTTAAATCCATTTTTGGTGACGGTTTTATTGTTTGCGTTAGAAAAAATACGACACTATTCTAGATTCAATATCTTCTCAGATATATCGTAGCTCTTTGCCATAAAGGATATCCCGTAAAAATCTGCAAGTGATTCTATTCCTTCACTGGATACCATTCTCTCTTTTCTAGTTTCGAATGATCCTTAAACTAATTGCATTGTGGGGATCGTCGTTATACATATTTATACGGAAGTATTATTTGCATACTGAGATTGACACCTCATTGTTAGATAAATTCGTTGAAAAGATACAACTGTTTCTCATGGGAATTATGTTCCTAATTGCTTGTTCGGATACGTTTTTTAACGATTTCGTTCGATTCGAATCGTTAATCGATTCTGTAGAAGAGAGGTTTTACAGGAAGTATTAGATAAATGTTTTACAGAAATTAGTATTAAATAAATGTTTTACAGAAATTAGTATTCGAAGTTCGTATACAGTATTTTATCGATAATTGTCCCAACCACGGGTCCGTGCAGGGACAATTATGTGTGAGGGATACTATTTTTTGACTTTTGCCGAACGTACAAACGAATAGCGAAGCCCGAGAGGCCTCGATCGCCGAGAAATGTATCATAATACGGGTCGGGTATATCGGTGTGAGACCAGGAGACCACTACTAATCCAATAACGAAACTTCTTCATTTTTTATTATTTTTTTATGGAACTTTCACCAACATATTCTTTGATATTTTTCTAATGAAATTGATACCAAAAATGATATAATTCGGATGATATTTACGTGCGATGGAAGTTTCGCAACGGGTTTTTGATATCCTTTTATTAAAAGGCAACCGGATAGCTACATAATATAATTATTCAATCGACTTTCCGATTTGTTTCCGTTAATTTTTCACAACTTTAACATACTACTTATTGTGTTTCGTTTACTATTTGGATCTTATATTCCGTATTCTTTGTTATTATTGCTTTACAATCATGCATTCTATGTATAACAATATAAACAAAAATTACCTTTCCATTATTTCCGAAATATACACAGTTTAAATGCCTAATTACTATTTAGCTTGTATCTTAAATAATTAATACTTGGTGTCTCATGAAGTACCATTTACAGTCTGCAATTCCTTCATACAGATTAACCATTGGGCGCGTACATAGCAAGTTTTTTTTTACATATTTTCCAATTCGCTTCTTTGAGATCCACGTTAATTTTCATGGACTCGATATAAATAGCTGATAATTTCTATTGGCTATTGTCAAAATAGACCCTACTTACGTGTAAGCAATAGGAAGATCGATTGATGTCTTGCGACACTGCACCACAAATAACAATTTAATAGAAAACATAGAAAGGAACGGACAAATGAACAGAGAAAAAATATCAGTCGGGTGAGTGATGAAAGTATTTAAACAGCATTCAAATAAAAAATTTATTCTCCTTTAATTCTCTTAAAAACGCCTGTTACTATTGTTTATATGTATTTCTTCAAGTAGAAACAGTCAACACGAGGCAGACAGATTAGCCATCTCGCGCTTAAAATGAATCTTCCAAGCCTGAAAAAATGAAGAACGCAATAAAAATCAAATACGTAATATATCCAACGGCGAATGTGATCTTGAAAATGATTCTCCAAACACATGTAATTTCCTCGAACCTTCTAAATTCCTATATTCCCACACAGATCCCACGTTTCCGATCGCAGCGCAAATTACTCACGCTGCACCCTGTCTACTTTCGAGCAGCGCTCGGCTGCCCGCGGATTCGCAGACAGGCATCTAGACCCGTTACACGGATCCCAGCTGTTTCCCGTTTTATTACAAAATCGTGTTGTCCTGGTCAGCCAGGACGAAGCATCGGTGGGAGAGGGGAGGGGGCACCGGTTCGTAGAGAGAATGAAGACGAGCAGCTAGAGGCTAGAGGGAGAGAGAACTAAAAAGAGAGACAGAGAAAGAGAGAGAGAGAGAGAGAGAGAGAGAATCACCCGCACGACCCGCTTTCTCCGTTTCGTCCGACGCGGTACGAAAAAAAAAGCGCCAGCAGCCAGCTACACTGTGACCCACTACCCTCGTGACTCAGATCCCTACCCCTGCGGAAAAAACGCGGATGATGAGACGCGGGATGCGGAGAAAGGGATCGAAGCGTTTAACGAGTCTGCCGCACGAGAACGCGAGGAATAAAATGAGCAGCTAATCGATAGCAGTTCATTGAGTTTCGGGCGTGCACGCGCGTCACGCCTGGCTCTCCCCTCCGCTCGCCTTGCTCTGGCTCGCCCCGCCGCGAATTTATCGCCCCGGTGCCCCACCACCATCGGCCATCACCACCACCGCACCGGCATCACCACCACCAGAGAGCCCGCGGAGTCTACTTTCTCTCCTACCCGGTGGCCCTTCAATCGCTCCTGTCAGCCCCTGCGCGCCCCGCGGTGCCCAACGGCGCGGCGCGAAGCGGTGTGGAGCGGTGCGGAGCACGGAGCACGGAGCGAGGAGCGGAGCAGAGCGACGAGGGCACACACCGCTGCCGTCGACGGTCTATGTGTGCCGTTCCTCGTGCCACTGACGCCGGATGACGCGGCCCCCGACAAGAGGAAACGGGGGAAGGTCACGTGGGTTATCTTTTCGCGGCGAGCACACGCGCGCCCCCGCCCTCGTGCCCCTGGACGCCACGGAGAACTCGCCAGCGTTTTCGCAAAGAACGCACGCTCCTCGATTTTCTTGAAGAGCTTGCCAAAATTCTACGTTTTTAAGTTCGTCGTTAGTAAAAAGTAGAATCACGAGGTCATGAACAGACCGGTCAGAATTTTCAAATTCGACTTTTCTGGAAAATGAAGCGTTGAATGAAAAAAATTCTTCTCACGCAGAATCACCCCCTTCACGGTTGCACCATCAATATTAGGACACCTTGTATGTAGGATGTCTTTGTAATCATGCTACAAGTGGTCTGACAGTCTGGGTTAAGGGGCTGTGCGCACCCAACTACCACCACCACCCTTACCACTCACACATCGATAGATCCGCATATACGTACACGAAATGCAAGGGTTTACGGCAAAAGAAACTGACGCCTCAATATTGCAATTAGAAGTGCAGACCAGGTCGATTATGTTTCCTAAGAGTCCTGGCCAGGGTGGTTCAGAGCCCAAATTTCATATTTTTACGTTGTTGAAGAGTAATTTGCAATAATCGGCAACACTGACTTGTGACAAAAAGTATTCTGCCGATTATTACAAATTACTCTTCAACAACGTAAAAATATGAAATTTCGGCTCTGAACCAACCTGGCCAGGACTCTTAGGAAACATAATCGACCGAGTCTGAACTTCTAATTGCAATATTGAGGCGTCAGTTTCTTTTGCCGTAAACCCTTGCATTTCGTATACGTATATGCGGATCTATCGATGTGTGAGTGGTAAGGGTGGTGGTGGTAGTTGGGTGCGCACAGCCCCTTAAGTACAATATGTAAAAATGATTCCACTGATTTTTGTAATGAAACTTTTACCAACATATTCGTGACACTTTTCTGATTAAAACGACTCCAAACACGATACTATTCTGATCATATTGACTTTAACACTAAACGTACCAAGCATTATAAGTATCTAGTAAATATTCCCATGTAAAAATGGTAACACTATTGAGATTGTCTGTAATTTTCAATATAATAGATTAATAGATACTTGGACAAATTCTATTATTTTCCATACATTTTATAATTCCTATAATTGGAAAATATAAAACCGGCCATTTGACCGCGGTAGGTTTAGTGTTAATGAAAGATACACTACAATCTCGATTTTCTCAGTTAAACATGAGTTTTTCGAATAGCAGAACAGTGATCTAGCTTAGATTAAATCTGTACTGTTTTATGCAGTAAATCGTGATCAGATGCGAAAATGGAGAATTTAGATATGTTCGGATAATCGAGGTTCTACTGAGTAGTCGATTGAACAGGCAAGTATGCACCGAATTACGCCATATTTGGTCTTATTTTAATCAGAAAATTTTCGCACATTTGTTGGTAAAAGTTTAGATTTATTTAATCAGATATGTATAATTTCCTCATGGCCCTCAAGGCCCTAAGGCTGTGAGCCATGGAAACCTTGGTGCCAAGGGTGTGACTCCGTGGTGAGGGGGATAAATTTTTAATAAATATCGTACACATCTCTTTCGCATATTTTGAGACATCACTATACATAGAGCAGATTTCTTGAACAAGAAGTAGAATCGGAAGGTAGTGATCAGACGCGTCAGCCGATTCCTAGTTAAAAGCATAGATACTTGACGTGTTTCTTATTAATACGAATTGTATAATAAATTTCCTTTATAATTTTTTCCTTTGTTTTTCTTGTCTTTTTCATTAACATGTTTGAAATGTAAATTTGACAAATTAAGATAAAAAACAACAGTATTAGCCTTATCACATTGCTCTTTCGCTTTGAATAAATTTACACTTTTGAAATTCCCTCTTTGTCTTTTTCAAACATGTAATTTTTTAATTGTTTCATTTGACGATTTCATTGAACGAAGGTGAAGTAGGTATGATTGAAAAACTTTTCATTTTATTTTCACTCGAGGGTAACTTCGGTTGGAGTACATTATTGCAGACAATTTTCACTTTTATTTTTTGTCCGAACGATGGATATAAAATGTAGCATTGTATTGCTATATTGATTGTGTATACTGTAAGCAAGAAATATTTTATATTCCTGTATGTTTGTTTACCTGTGGATTATCTCTGGTTCTACTGGTTTGTGGTAGTTATTAAAACCGTTGTTTCAACTCTCATAAATATTAATGCTTTTTAAACACAATATGAAAACATCTTTACATAATATTATATTTATTACACTTTGATCTCTTACCTCTATGTGAACGCTTCAAGTTGAATAAATAATCAAAATTTTAATCCATGAATTCCATAAGAAATATTTAATCATAATAATGCGATTTTAAAAATCTGTAACCAAATGTAAATTAATACATATATTAATTATTGCTACAAAAGAAATTGCAAATCCAACGAAGTTTTACCGAAATATTTGCAAACTAATTAACCTAACCTAACCTAATAGTAGTTTTATGCAATCTTAATTAGCTAATTTCCAAATACTAACTGAACATGCTATTTTATAATTACTGCTTCGTAATTACACACATTTTCTCCTTTTAAGTTCATGAATATTCATTAGAACCGATAAGAATACAACATATTGAACTAGTAAGTGTAATCATCGTCTTGTACCGTTCATACTTTGTTTAACACTGGTGGTATTTCACAAAATAACTCATTTATAATTTCTGATAAAATTACTAATATGCCTACGAATACATGGATTTATTTAATATACTAGTATTTGTGTTACAATATACTATGTATATTGTAGAGTGAACTAAAAATGATTAAATTTACTCAATAGATTTGTTATTACTACTTCAAGTTCTATTTTTAATTCCAATATAAAAACAGTGCATTTTGCTTATCTGTGTACTCAGAGTAACTGATCGCACAGAACAAAAACATACCTTGCAATAGCAACTAAACGAGACGCTAATTAATAGAGCTACATTCGTGCTTTCAAAAGGTGTATTGCACAATTAACATAAATTAAAAATGACAGGTGTACAAACGCTCTAGATATAACAGACCGGAAAGCCGCACTGTATTAAGTCGTGCGAAATAGAATGTTAGATATCAAATCATTTGCAATTTGATCATTCAAATGGTTTTCTGCTTCAATGTTAAGAAATGGTATGTCCCTTTCCAATACTTAAAAATACAAAAGAAATCTACATCGACTATTTTTCTTGAAACAAACAACTTCTTAACATTCAATCAAAAATTTCCTGATAAAATTACAAATGATAAGGGTAACTATAATAAAGGACCAATAGAGGACAGCTTATGTGACCTGCCCTAGTAGCTCTATCCAATGTCGAACCTTCTTTTCATTCGATCAAAAATTCTTTGAACGATTAAATTGTTCGCGTTACACTTGACAATAGTTCAGGACAACCCCATAGATTTTTGAAAATAAAAAAGCACGAAATATTATGTTTTGATCAGTCCTAGTATCTCTATGCAATGTTGAACCTTCTTACCATTCGATCAAAAATTCTTTGAACGATTAAATTGTTCACGTTACACTAGTCAATATTTCAGGACAAGCGCATAGATTTCCAAAACAAAAATGCACGGAATATTATGTTTTGATCTGTCCTAGTATCTCTATGCAATGTTTAACCTTCTTACCATTCGATCAAAAATTCTTTGAACGATTAAATTGTTCGCGTTACACTTGACAATAGTTCAGGACAACCCCATAGATTTGGAAAATAAAAAAGCACGAAATATTATGTTTTGATCTGTCTTTGTGTCTCTATCCAATGTCGAACCGTCTTACCATTCGATCAAAAATTCTTTGAACGATTAAATTGTTCACGTTACACTAATCAATATTTCAGGACAAGCGCATAGATTTCCAAAACAAAAATGCACGGAATGGTACATTTCGCCCTATCCTAGTAGTTGTGCCTAATACTGCACTAGTCACGAGGTGCAAGACGCGCGAAATGATACGCGTGTGTCCCGTAATTCGACGAGTCCGCGTCGGACTCGAGGAGATCATGGCGATTGATGAAGGAGACCTTGAATACGCCGCGACGGTTCGTTAAACCAGGAATGTGTGGGACTTCGTTACGGTGTTCTGGTTCCATTACTAACGGCTGGAACCTCGTCAATGACTTAAGGCCGAGGAGCGGCAGCAGCAGCGGCAGCGGCGGCGGCGGCGGCGGCGGCGGCTACAGGCGAGGTACAGTCTATCCCCGTTCGAAACTTTCATCTGGATCTGCTCCGTCGAGTATTTAGCCTTGTTAATAAGTCATGCTATGCTAATACTTCCCAGGTGTTCCTGCAGTTTTAGCAGGCCATCTCTCCCTTCTGTCCGGCAGACATTTCGGACCAGCTGTTTATTTGCTAGACATCGAAAGTGAACGCCTCGCGATTAAAACGAGAAACACTTGGGTTTAGCTGCTCGTCCGGCTACCGTTGCGGTGTGTTGTTCCGATCGACGAAAGAATTTTAATCTGCTTTGCATCACCCGGATGGAACCAGAGTCGCGAGATAAGGGAAGGGAGTACGAATTGAGGAGAAAAGTTACCCTCTCTCTGCCAGTACCGGACACATGCAGCGACTAAACGCGTCACGTGACCGGGCTGCAGTATATGCGTGGGGAAGTAGAAGGGGAAGGTAGAGTGGGGATACAAGCATGAATGGGGACATTGCATTTATAAATACATAGATATCCACGTGTATAAAGCTAAATGTTTATTAATTATTTTAGATATTATATCATTGCATTAACACTAAACCTACCAAACACAAAACATATAAAAGTGAAACACCTTATAGCAGTGAGGAGATTGAATTTACTTAAACTTCGTACGGTTTTATAATATTTTGTGCTTAATTGAAGAAGTAAATTCAGTTATTTCCTATGAAAGCGTTTTTATAATTTCAATAATTATGAAATTGAAAACCGGCCATTTGACCGTGGTAGGTTTAGTATTAATCATATTGGTGTTTAACACTAGGTATCTATCCTTTGTAGTCATTCTTTTACTAATATATGTATACCCAAAGAAATCAATTTCTTGAATAATTTCTCATGATGCATCTTTACAATCTCAGTAATTGTAAATTAAAAATATTAGAACCCTTCGATTTAGTGTTAACATGATGCAGATTGATTTCACGATTATTCTCGTATCTTCCTCAAAATTATTTACGCAGTGGACGCAAATTGCTCCACAATTGAACTGTACATATTGCACGTCAATAGTATGTGAAAGTTTCTGTTCACTTTATCTTATCAATTGCAGTCGTGTGACAGCTGTTTCTCACATAGTATCTGGGAAACATAATGACTAGTCTACGTTAAATAAATTCACATTTTCATAGCCACACACTAGACAACGAAAGGTACATATAAATAAATTTTTAATGTTAATTCTCAATTCGATGAGAATAAAATTGGCGAACATCCTGACGCTACATAGACTCAAGAACAATTAATTAAAAAAGAAAGAACTCGAATATAATCTGCAGTTAATCAATTTATTGAAAATTGATAATACACTGTTTAATTTGCTACATCAAGGGTAATAGATTAGAAAAGCAGACTTACGTATAAAGAGACAATTAAAGACAATTCCTGCAGTCAATTAATCAAAATTGTTAATATTTAATTCTTTCTTCTAATACATGATCACTATTTAACTATAGTTAGGTACATTGTCTCAGACTAGTTTTAGGAGACGTTCACTAAAAAGGGATGAATATAATGAGATTAATTTAATGCAGTTAATTAATTAGTCGCAAATCGCCACTATAGTATTTAATCTGGACGCATGATCGCGTCAATCTCCTAGTTCTGCATCGGGAATTGTTCGTCATTTTCCATGTCGTCTTTAGTCACTGCGCCGAACTATAGTTTGAAACGGCTCCATTTCCATCGAGCATTCCCATTACCGGAAGATAAACTCCTATAAAATCTCACTGCCGTTTTAAGGCTCGCCTCCACCTAGATATTCCGTGGACTACCAAGCCAATATCGTTCTCTATCGCAACGTATAACCCCCTTTCGCAAACGATGGTTGGTGTGGGACGCGGGCATTGCGTCATCCCTTATCCATTTTCGTACGATTGTCGATGGCTTGTTAAAATGTCCGACGGACACGGTGCCGTATGTCCTTTCTCACACATGTTCGCACAGTATTATTGGACACGTGCCGGTCGCTTTCATGTTTCTTGCATACGGATATCTTTTTTAATTCCACCGAGAATATCATTATGCAAATCTATTCACAGAATGTTTCCAGATCTGTACATTATTTCGTTCTGAACACCGTGTTCGCTATTTGAAAAGTGGATTTTTAAAAATAAGAACTTTGTTCTTGACATATTGCCTGTCGACAATTATTTCGAAATTTTTAATGTTTATGATTCGTAACTAAACAACATTTCTTAATAAATTCTGTAATAGTAGTAACAATTTCAATCGTAAGTTGGTCTCGGTAACACAATCTAATAATTTTTTTATATGATTATTGTATAAAGTGTGTTGTGTCTACACTATACCTTCTTCTTCTACGATGCTATTCCCCTACGCGTCCGCCGCGGCCCGATCACGTGACACGTTTCGTCTCTATCGTGTATGTGTCATAATGTCATGTGTGACTAATCCGGTACTTGCAGAGAGAGGGTAGTTGCCCTCACCTGGCGACTCTGGATGTAACATAATTATTGAGAAATCTGTTAATAGGTAAGTAAACTGCTGAAATGCCACGTTATATTCATTTGGAAAATTCGAATACGTAAAAATTTCATTGAAGAGTGTAATTTTCTTTTAATCGTTCATCAAGTTCATCATTTTCTATTTTCTAAGGAGGTTAATTTTAGCAAGACAATTATAAATAGAAATTAATTTAACACCAACAATTTATACAGTTTCGAAGATTTTCCTGACTCGATGTCAATTTTCATTCGGTTCTATTCACAAAATATTAATGTACCAATTATTTGAACAGTGCACAAGGGTCAATGCACATACTTCACAAAACTCAAACAGCCGATTCGTTATCGAATAACGAGATGACTGCTGAAGCTCGTCGATAGATATATTTAGATTCACATACAATAAATCCGCAATTATAAATTTATTTATATATTCGTGCGTCCTCCTACAACGGAGTCCGGGTCTATTCTGACCCAGAGTAATAAGAATGGCCCGCCATACAGGTATTAAAGAAACATTTTCATTTCTATACGATACATTGTTATCTTTACAACAAAATAAATGCATGTAATTATAGATATGCATGTATGACAAGAATAAGTAGATGTTATTTAACATTGTAAAAAAGGAAAAAAATTTGAACATACTATTATATCATTTTCAACCTACTAAACATGAGAGATTAAACAAGTACTAAACAAGAAAAAATATTAATTTCCATTTCTCTCCAGTTTATTGCAATTCAGGTAAAGAATGTTTGTTTTGCATAAAGATCCGCAGTCTATAAATGTTTGTAATTGAGCGTTGCGTGGCGAAGCATTAGCAAAGCGATCGCGCGATTAAAACGAGGATCCGCATTAAATTCGATGGAAAAAATATATTTGCGTCGGCTCGAATGCACGACGGGGTAAAAACAATCCCAGACGCTGACGTTCCAGAACCAGTAAAAGTTTAAGCCTCCCTCGTAACTCGCGAGCCGTTATAGCGCCGCGACGCTGATCGTCCCGCGCAAACTGCCCTGCGATCGCGTCGTTTATACGACAGTTACCGCGGCCTGGCGAGAAGTGGTGCTTCAAAGATCTGTAACGAGTCGGCGTCACTGTGCATATACACAATGGCTTCAAAGGAAAACGAGGATGCCGTGCCCTGTGTGCGACCCGATGGCGACATTTTTCACGCCTTTTGCCTAACAGAACTGGAAGTGTTACCTGCTGCGGGTCTTAAGGGGCTAGTCCGATCATTCATTTTCGAAAAATCGATTTTGTTTGTATTTTCTTTGAGTACGTGTGTGCTAAAGAATAATGCAACTCGCATGTCATATAATTCAGGAGATCGGCAACGGTCAACACGTGTTTTTCAAAACATACTCTATAAAAAAAATATAATTTTGATTATTTTTGCTGAAAAAAACAACTGATGTACTTCAAGTACCCATTGATGTGTGTGCAAAATCCTAATACAACAAATTCAATAGATTTTCTGAAAAAAGCTCCTAAAAATTGGTGATAAAACCGCATCGGCGCGGCGGGTTATTTTTCATACGAGAAAATATTCAATTTTTCTTCAGATAACACAACGTTTTCATTAACTTGACGTCTGATTTTTAATTTCTCAAACATCGACACTTGTCGTACTGACTGTACCATCTGTATCACGTTATTCACACTTCGGGCACCCAATCGACCGTCATTTGATTGTAGATAAAATAATTGTGGCAGAAGAAATCATTCATCAAGCAGTTAACAGCTGAATGATGTTCGTCTTGATGGGCTATAATACGAAATTAATATAGTAAGGACAGATCCTGAATCAATTACATCCTGCTGCAGTAATGATCTCATCGTTCACGAACACTCATTTTTGGGGAAATGGGCTCCAATAGCCAATTGAATCTCCTCTAATTGTGGGAGAAGTGAATAAAACACTGTATAACGTTCCTCTCGAGTCAGACTTTCATAAACGAACATGTTCTTTATATTGAAAATTTATGAAAAACGTTTTGTAAATCTGTCAATTATATACATTGTGAAAATGTCGAACAAAGGCCAGATATCTTGAAAAATTCAGCGGCTCTCGACAAGGTGTGTGTGCAGGAGCGTCGAAAGCAGTCGAACCCGCACAAAAGCGTCGTAGTCAAAATTAGACGAAAATCCGGGGAGCAGAGTGTTCGGTCTCGCAGGCCACCTAAAATTCCGACGCTCCGGAAAATCGTAAAAAAGCCCGACAGAGAGCGAGCTAGAGAGAGAGAGAGAGAGAGAGAGAGAGAGAGAGAGAGAGAGAAAGAGCGAAAAATTTCCTCGTCAACGTGTTCGCGCGCGCAACAAGCGTTCAATCGGCCGGGGCTCTGACTCCATTGATCAGCGCCGACGTTCCTTTCCAAACAGACCGTGCATTTAAAAGCTGACGTCCAAAGAGGCTGTCGAACAGGCGTGCCCGCGGAACAAGGCAAAAGCGTCGTAACGCACGTCAGAGGACGAAAGTTCGAACAAGGAGAGGGCCCTCTCGTCCCAGGCAATTTCGTGCCCGCATGGGCAAACGTATTAGCTGGTTGATTGGTATTCCAAAGATCCTTGGTGTGGGAGAGTCGAGGTACTTTCCTCCTTCCTTTCCTCTCTTCACGAGCCATAGGATCTTCATCACAGTGCCTGTTACGAATAAGCTCTTAATTCCTTGTAGGGTTCTTGACTCCCACTTCTGGCGTCTCTGGCTCTTTCTGCCCCCCTGTTTCGCTCCCCGATTCCACCTCCTTCACCTCCCACCTCTCCCTCCTCCGCCTCTTTTCTCAATCCGACTCCCCAGTTCCTCTCCTACTGACTCTTCCCTTTTGCCTCCCCGCCCCCCTCCACCTCTAACCCCCCTCTGGCCCCTGCCCGCCCCCTCCCCCCGCTCCCCGGAGCCGCCACGCAAGAGCCCCCGTCGTCTACCAGCTTCTTCGTCTAACTCCTCGACCCACTCACCCACCCACCCATCGATCCCCCCACCTCACCCCACCTTTTGCCGCCACTTTCTTGGCTTCTCTCGCCGCTTGTGCTCTTCTCTCTCTCACGTTTTGCTCTTGCACGAAAGCCGACGTGGCCTGCACACCCGTGCAGATGCGCCTAGCAGCAGTCTCGAGTGCACCGAGAGCTGGAACAACCCGCGGATAAGGACGGCTCTCTCTCCCGAGGACACGCGGGAAACTCCATGGTTGTCAACGGCTACAGATGCTTTTCAGACACCGTTCGGTTCGTTCACGGGGAATAGGACGACCTCGGTATCTACCTACCCGGGCTCGATTAGATACTCTTTTCGGGCAGCAAGCACACACCGTGTTCTCCGGATTCTGTAATCACGCTTCGACGATCTTGTAATCGCGTCGACCCGCGTCGTTCATATTTACCCGGCGCACGGTGCGGCGCGGTGCGGCGTTCTTGTTTTGTGAAGGCGGGTGATTAACGCCGCTGCTACTACCGGACACGGCCCGAAAGGACCCGCTACTTACGGATTTCTTGTTTTATAATTATTGGAAGCGTTCAGGAGCTTTTCAAGAAAATTGCTTGTTGATTTAGCTGCAATAAGAATCAAGCGAGAGAGAGAGAGAGAGAAAGAAAGAGAGAGAGAGAGAGAGGGGGGGGGGAGGGAGAGAGAGAGAGAGAGAGAGAGGTAAATGCACTCGTAATACGGAATAAAGTTTAATTAACATGATTTATATAAGAAAATGGAGGCTTGCCGTCCCGTGTTAATAGGGGAGAAGAAACAATAATGTCTTAATATAGTTGAAGGTATCGCTTATATCGTGCATAGACACTATTCTCTCATGTCTTGCTACTGGACTCGAAGGTATGAACAAGACAGCGATACAATGTCAAAACTTTTTTGTTTCGAATGATTTTCATCGTGAAACTTTTATCAACATATTCGTGACCTTTTTCTGATTAAAATGAGCCCAAACATGACGTAGTGTGGTTCATATTTGCACACGTTTAATTCACTGTACAGTAGAACCCCGATCATCCGAAATAATGTGTGGCACCTGTGTGTTCGGATTTAAATGTACTGATTTAACTGTACTGAAATTGAACAGTTTAAATGTGTAAATGTAGAATTTAGATATCATCGGTTCGGATAATCGAGGTTTCACTTAATCGTCTATTGAACAGGCAAATATGCTCCAAAGTGTGTCGTGTTTGATCTCACTTTAATCAGAAAAATGTTACAAATGTGTTTGTGACAAGAGAAATTGTTAACGCCAAAAAAGTTTTGTCATTATAAACAATACATAGTATTTTCTCACTAATATATCTAATCACTTACGCTTCTTGGCAATCGAGCTCCGGGGCTATATTATAGTTTGTGGGTACTACTTTGCCAATTACATATTTGCGTATACAGCGAATCATACTGTAATTTGTTTATGCTCAGAAAAACGTGCGAACCACTGGTCAGTGAAATGATTGCAAAATCGATTACTGCTCTTTATAGTCGCATTCCTTGACCCAAGAGTCAATGAACAAATAATAGTGTTATCTACATATATGTATAGCTGACACAAGTCAGTCATATTAATTTGTTAAATTGCATCCAATTGCTCAACAAAATTAATAGTCAGGTATAATAGAGTCTTCAATAACTGCAGGAAGGTGAAAGACGTGAATATTTTTAATGCCAAATGTTTATTCATTCATAAAAGTGTTAAATTACAAATTTTAAAGTAGGGAAGAAATATTTAAAAAAAAGGACTTTATTACTTAGTATCCAGTCAGCTTGTTTGCTCCGATGCTTGGTCCCCAGGTTATTAAATTTGTAATAGAAGTAGATTGGTGCTTAATTGATTAGTCTGTTTATCGTTGAGCGACGTCGAGCATTATGGTGGGAAAAATTGTTCCAGCAGGCACGTGGAATGACGTTTCGCAACTAGGAGTGCCGTAGGATCCGTTGCGAGCGTAGGCTAACTCGAAGAACTAAATTTGTGTTTGTGGGAGTAAGTGATGGTATGCGCGTATTAAAGAAGACCATACATATGAGTAGAGATACATGAACTTTTTACTCCATTTTCTTACGAGGTAGCATATCTGAGATGAAACTTGCAGTCACTTAGTTACATAAATATTTGAGCATTTGTAACGTGATAAATAAAATGCAATATTTCCTTATTCTCCAAAGATATATATTTTACTCAAATATTATAATAAAAATCGCTGAAATTCTGAATAAACATTCTTGTCATTTTCATGAAGGAATGTAAGATATTCTTTTAGTCTCTGGCAACCTTGAATTTACTTCATTCAAAAAAGTGTCGAGGTCAACAAAATGGATTTGATGAAAATTTTATTTTAATCAATTTTTGTGAAGAAGACTAAGTTAAGCCTTAACTGAAAATATTTTTAAAAATTATTTTTTTCTTGAAATCTTTGAAGACGAATAATGATATTTTATGATTGCTTATATTAATTAGTATTCAATGCTCAGAAAGCAAACCGTATCACTTTGAATAATCTTCTCCGTTAATACAACCTAATGTATTCATACATACATATATTTACATTGTTCCAATCACTGAGCACCCAATAGAACAGTAAGTAAGCTATTTACAGTAAACGATTCACAGTAACTAATTTCGCGGCCACAGGTAAAATGTTAGTCCTGTATTCTAGTTACACTTTACATAGTGTGTAGACCATTATTGTTCACAGTTGGGGCTCTTTACGACGCGGCATATGACTCTCGTAGAGTGGAGGAATTATCCATGGTAGAGTGAAGGAGGGTCTTTAAACTCTAATGTATATGTTGGACAGTATTGCTACGGAGTTTATCCGAGTTACCTTGTTACACAGGGTTAAATAACGCATCATGTTAATCATTACACTGCGTGTATATTTGACGTAGACAACAGGGTTCAGCTAAATGGAGTGCAAACAAGTTTCGGGTGAATTTGTTAAGATTTTATGACTTATTCTCTCCACTAGACATTTAATCTCTCAACGAACAAAATAAATCTTTTTGAACATCTCTGACTTTTATACAATTGTTGTAAAACACTCGTTGTTGTAAAATTCTCATTTAAAGATTGTATATTAAAACAATCGATTTTTAAATGGAAACCTAGCTACATTGAATTTTTATCATTCTGCATGAAGTATTAATGTTGGAAAATTAAAAATTTAGCAGCAGTGTAGACAATATTACTCACTACATGGTTAATAATCCAATGAACCTGAAAAGCAGCTGGTATGTGTTGTCTTATGTGGTACAGTCTTTTGTTACATTATACAGAATTTGTACATGATTATGTGCTTCATGTGATTTTTATTATACCCTCAGAAGGAGATGCCTGGGTGTATTCTGACCCAGAGTATCAAACTAGCCATTTATGCACGCAATTTTCGGCAATTAAACTGAATGAATAGCTGTTGCATTGGTAATAACTGTACTGAGGGTGTTGTGCATTTATAACGAAAATGAATAGGTCCAATACAAAACTGAAAAGACAGAAGAATTTAATGATACTGTTGCGTCATGTTTGACTTGTTAAGTTGATTAAAAAATAGATTTTCCTTAACTGTCGGTTCCTCACAATTGACTGAACAATTTTTATTTCACAGTCTAGCAATAACGACTAATGTGTCTACAAGACGTGTCCTTAAAAGTATATTCAAAAAAATTAATTATCAAAGCTGCAGACATTCCTAAACGCCGTCAATTATATAGTTATAAATATTCTGTGGCCCAGTTTCGGATTCGTTGAACAAATCAATCCAATTAAGATCAATATTCTAGGGGTCCTAATTCGACAATGACCACGTTAAAAAATACATTGTCCCGCGTCTATTAATTAGACAAGCCACCGTATTCGCTGTGAGGCGAGGCAGAAGCACCACGCGCCGGTCATTACCTGTACGATCAAACCAGGACATCGACATCGACCAGCACAAAGGGCTGCCTGGGGGTATGATCGATCCTCGATCTGCCGATAGCCGGCGTGGTCGAAATCGCGACAGCTCACTCGGGCTGTCCCCGTGGCATCGCAGAGAGCGGCTTGGCGCGGGGTTCTTATCTTATCCGGCGTCGTGTGTATTTCGGCGCACAGCTCGGTGGCCGATTTGTGCGTGCACGGTAAACTCGTCTCACTCGCTCGGCTGGATGCCGTGTCCTCCCTCGAGCCAAGCAAAGCGGAGCGGAGCGGAGCAGAGCAGAAGAGGAGCTATCGACCTCGCTCGGCCCCCGTAGGTGTGGGTTCGGGGCCGAGAGCGGTCGGTTTGCTCACGCTTGGCAGCCTGGCGACTACGAAGAGAGTGCTGGTGCTGTGTGCCTGTGCCTCTGCCTCTGCCTCTGCCTGCTGCTGCTGCTGCTGCTGCTCACTCTTTCGTTCCCTCTCTGTCCCCCTGGTGTTGTTGGCCGAGCCCTCGAAAAAATCCCCCAATGCCAGGGGAAATGGGGGCAGGAGTGGTCCTGCGGAGCGGCAGGAGGGGCGAGTCTAGCCGTAGCCGGGAGAGGACGCTCTGCGCCTCGAAAGGAGGAAGGAGAGTTACGGGAGGTTCCCCCGCCGCGTTACCTCTTCTTCGTCTTGGTCTTCTTCTTCGTCTTCTTCTTCTTCTTCTGCTTCTTCCTCCACACGGTGTTCCTCTTTTCTTGCTATCCGTCTCTCCCTCTCGTTCTCTCTCTCTCTCTCTCTCTTGCTCTCTTTCTCCCTCCGTAGCTGTTCGTCGACCCGTCTCCAGTCGTATTCCATTTAGCAGGGGCGCCGTTGGAACCGACGAACCATCATAGAATACCTTATAGCGAGCATGGCTGCCAGTGCTGCGGGAGAAATAAAAAGGATTCTCCTCTCTCTTCGCGGCATGCCAAAATAAAACGGTCGAGCCCATCTCCTCCTCCTACTCCTCCATCGCCTCCACCTCGTCCTCATCCTCCTTTTCTTCTTCTCTCTCTTCCTCCTCCACCTCCTACTCACCCTCCTCCTACTCCACCTCCTCCTCCTCCCCCTCACCCTGTTCGCGTTTCTTTTAGCTTTTCACTCTCGGCCCCGGCCGCGATCAACAGACCGGGGCTCACAGAGAAGAGAGGATGCTTAGACGGAACCGGGACAGGTAGCCGGACAGAGACAGAGCCACTTTATTGGACTCTGGGAAACCGATTCCCCTCAAGGGCAATTAGCGAAGTACAAAACGGAGGTACCTTTCGATTTATGGATTGGACGATGGGAACCCGGAGAGAGAGAAGACCGTTGCCGCAGTCTCGCACAGTCCTGCACATTACGGCCCCTGTCCCGCTAAGTGTCCCCGATGGCTTAATCTTCGCGACGCCGCGCCGTGCTGCGCTGCGCCTCACCCGCACCCGCACCCGCACCCGCACCGAATCGCGACGGACTGTCGATTATCGAAGACGGCTCCGCGTGATACCGATCGACGATTGTTCAACGTTTCGACGTCGAGTGGGCCTCCTGTTTGCCGCGGTTGACACTCCTCCCGAAGTGCTCGATTATGCTGAAACTCGGATGCGATACTATCTGCGTTCCGGATCGATCGAGAAAATGGGGAAAAATGGGGTTCGGATGTATTGGGTGGGTCAGCTCATCAGCAGACTGCCGATCTTTATGCAAAGTAAGAGTTGTCTGAGTTTGCTGAACGCAAGAGCCACTTAAGAATTTGTTTATTTTTTTATCAACAATTATACGTTTGTCTATTTAAAACGTATTTGTGACATTCACCTGAGTAAAACGAGTTCAAACTCGATGTAGCTCGGAGCATATTGGCGTGTTCAATTAACGGTTCAGTGGAATCTCGATTATCCGAACCGGTGAATTCTCCATTATTCGAATACGTGTTTCTCCTATAGACAGTTCAATCTAAGGCGATCAATGGAGGGTAATGGTTCCAGTAGTCGGCCATTTTAAGCGTTGTTATTGTTAGTTGTTATGTATAAATAATCAATTCGTGTTTTGCTTTACACTTATCTATTACAATCTAGACTCGTAACACGTGGTTGCTTGTAATACAGTTAATAACTACTGTAATTATCACTGTTTTGTTTTTACAATCTACTCTAGAGAATGATCAAAGGTGTGAAATCTACATATGGGTTTCAAACAGCGGTTTTTATTTTCACAAATAATGGCACTAGCGCTCTTTTATTCGATACTTTTTATGTTGCAATTAGTAAGCATTAGTTAGCGTGACTTAGCGAATTCCGTTTGATGAAATGGCAACCCTGAGGCGCCACTAAAAATTACCGTACCACAATTCAAAATAATTGGCATATTACTAAATTTATAATTGTTCCCATTTACTTCTAATCAAACAGTACATTATGGACATTAAAATTCGGAGCAACATATAAACAATATAAAACGCAAGCCTTAGAAATACATTTCTCTGTACAGGGAGACCCAAAAGTCAATACATAGACAATTTTAACACTTCCATGACCGATTGTAGTTGTCAATGACCGGGTCTCGCGTGACCCAGTCTAGCTGCTAGACAGTTAGCGACAAAAACTGTAGTAGCTGAGAGCAACTTACACATGAATTGTGTCAGCGTAGACCCAGCCATCGCACGCGAGGGTCATTGGAATAACCGTTTTATTTTTAAAAAATTCAGTTCGGTGACTTTTTGGCGACCCTGTGTTTCTCTATAGAAAATTTGAGATAATAATTTCGTAATAACGTGATTAAATCGAACCCTTCCCAATCGATACACTGAATTAGCAGCATTGTTTTCGACTCGCCCGCGGACAAACAGTACTATACTTTATTGGTTCCGATTATGATCATTGCCGTACCACTGTCGTTGACGTATTCCATCGGGAAGAGGTCGGGGTAAAGGGGGAGAGGGAGCAAAAAGAGGAGCATGGAAATCCGATAATCGGCAATACCGGGAACGCGTCTCTTGAAGTCTGCCACGGTATCAAACTTGGATCAACGTGCAGTTGTTTTCCCTTTCCATCTTTTTTTTCCAAACGATTTCTTGGTAGAAATTGTTTCGAAGGTAACTAACGAATACTAATGAAAAGTATACAAATTGGAACTGCCGCCGGTGCTCGACTGATTTTACTCGACGTTGGGAGCGGTACTAGGCGGCTTGAATTCTGAATTGATTGTGTTTACATGGATTTTATCTTGATAGGTTGCTCTCCGTGTCGTGCAAGATTCCGTTCTTGTAGTCACACCACTTGGAATTGGCAGCACGATTAAACGGAGTTGTGAACACGATCGTTTCATAAAAGAATGCAGCCTCTAGCTAGATATACTCGGAGGAAATACATATGTATAACGAATGGGGTACCTGTGTGGTTCGCACGAATTTACAAAGTGTACGGTATTGTTTACTGAAACTTTATTTTTATTTTAAAATTTCTCAGTTCTTAAAATTCTTCAGATTTTATAAAATAATCGATCAAATTTGTAAAGATCTTTCCTGATATATTTATCGATTTTCATATTTCTATATTTTCTAGTTTCTCGAGCAATTTATTATATTTTTAGTAATCGTTAAAAATGTATTAAATCGAGATGTTCAATAAAAACACAGAAAAATCTAGTTGGATTTTGTAAAATTGCACAATATACAAAAATACAGTTTTACTAAATTTTGGAGCATTTGTTTAGAACTCTTTTATATTATTAAAAACTATGGAATTGACATAATTGATTTGTGCTGTTCCAAATTACAAATATTTCACCATATAAACATTTAATAATAGATACCTTAGTGAAGCACACTGTGAGAACTATAATCAATTTTAATAGAGGAATTTAGGGAAACAGATTTCGAGAAGAAGCAAGAATTCCGTCATGATTCATGCTGTAAATATAGCATACTGCCTAAGAAGTGAATGTAACAAAATGTTCTTGTGTACGATAATAGATTAAACCTGACAGCTATGAAGACAACAACTAGTACTTCACCATAGTTGGCACAACATTCTCCGATGAACTTTTAGATTAAAATTTATCGATACCGTGCGAGTGTTTCTTTCAATGCAGAATATACTTCTAAGTATAGCTTATCTTCCCAATCGCGATTTCTACAATTCCTCTACGCGACCGATAAACACTTTTAATCCTAGGAACTCTAAATCTCGAAGCTGAAAAACTCATCTGCGTACATAACCATTTCTCGTAAACTGAAAATAATTTTTCCATAAAATTTTCAATGACATCAAATAAGAATGAACAATTTATTCGGTTGATACAAAAATAAGTTGGTACAAATAATTTTTCTAATAAATATTGTTGCTTTTTTACGTCGCTTTAGAATTGTTCTTATTTCCATTAATAAAGTTCTTTACCGAATAATAGCATTTTTAACGTGCCCATTATGTTTTCATACCAACTGAACACAATATTCTAGATGAAACAATTAATAGAATGATTATATTTCAGAAATTTTTTGTTTAAAACCATGCACTGCCTAAATTGTTATAACTAGACTGCAGATTTTTAGTAGACATTTATTTAGTAATTTTAATGAGCTGACAGTAATACAGTAAAGTTTGTAGATTCTTTAAATGTTTTTAAAGTGTTGTATTTGTAGTTACAACCATGAGCAATTAAGAGGAACAAAATATTCATTCGATTAGACATTAGAGAAACGAAAATAGTCAATTATTTCAAGTAAAATATTTTTTAAAAATTAACTCTTCATGCATAATAAATAAGCCATATAAAATAATACAAAATTAATGACAATACTAAAGGTAAATTGGTTAAGTAAAAGATTTAAAGGTAGATTGGTATAAAAATTCCAAAAAATCCATGTAGTTGACCAATCTGTATGCCCCCTCTTTTTCCAGAGTGAATTCATCATCTATTTTATTAGTTTGATGGTTATGTGGTATCAAGTACCGTCAGCGAGAAAAGGGAATAAAGGGCGCAGGACCTGATAACGAAGGGGGCCACAAACGAGGGTCCGACCTCCGTTACCGTTCGCTTCTTTCTTTCTTCGTTTTTCTTTCTCCTCTTTCTTTCTTTCTTCCCGTTGCGTTCCGATGCGCAGACCGTATCAGCGAGGACAAGTACGCCCCGTGATCTCTTGCTTTTCGAGACCCCCACGTGTCACCGTTCCCCACTGGTTTGGTCAAGCGACTCAAGGACAGACTGCTTTGCTCCTCGAGCACCGGAAACACGTGGTCAGTGTCTGAAAATGCGTCTGGACGCCTTTTCTGGCTACGCCGGGGCTTCTTGATTAAATTACCTGGCGTTCGAGCAGTCTCCAGACCGAGAGAACGCCGAAGCCGAAGCGTCCTTCCAGCGACATTTTTAATAACGGAATGGAGAACATTTGCATTCGGATAGATAGCGTGCGTGCATATCGATGATCGGCGACTAGGAGAGTGGCCTAAGCCGTGTATTTTTCGACTCGAGATATTTGAATCCAACTTTATGCTTCATTCTTGATTATTTTCCAAAAGTTGACGAAAATTGAAGCCAAAAAGTACATTCAACTGGAATTGAAAATTTCTAGTTTTGTGGACAAACCTCAAAATGGAAGTAAAGCTGTATTCAATATTTCCAGTGGATACAAATTAATCCAGAAATGTATTTTACCGGTTCATGTCAATTTATATCTTTTATAACTACACATATACACATATACAGTTTTCATTGTATGTATGACGTCAATATCTGTTGGTATATTAAAAAATATCAAGGCCTGCTTCAATCGCCAAATTCTGAAATAATCTCTATTAAAACTATTTTTCAGCCTGTCAACTAATTATATCGTATAATCCAATTTTCTAATTCATTTTAAGTGTACGTATTCAAGGAATACTCATTGATTCGGAAAAACGTGCAAAATGTAGTCACCAAACTGTGCAAATGGTGCACAGTGGCTCTGACTCAGCAGGTTGTACAGACCTCAACACCTCAGAAGTCAGTTTATTGTCAAGTCTGGGAATGACAACATCATGAGCTTGAGATTCTTGGACAGCCGTGCACCACATGTCACGTGTCTTGTGCCTGACCACGGATCGTGTCAGCACAGGTCATCTCGCGCGTGATTTCCAAGACTTCTATAACAGTGTTTACTGCCGGACGCTGAAAATTAGGCACGTCTCATTAAAAATATAATACGTCCATTTTAAGTGCCTTGTAAATGATTTTACATTTTATAGAAAAAACCAACTAATATAGAGAAGTAATATCAAAGATGATTCATAAACAAGAACACTATCAACATGTACTAAAATAAATAACATATAATGAAGAAATAAATTTAACAAATAGTTTCACAATGTTATAGCCCTTTTTGAACCGATTAGTAATTGAAAACTTGAGATGCTGACTTTAAAAACAATGTTTTTGGTATATACTCAAGATTATACTCTAGTAACTGTATCATATTTTTTTATGATTTCAAATCGTAAAAATGTTATTTAAAAAAAAACATCGATGACCTTGAAAACTTCGTGGAAAGCAACATTTAAAAGAATAACCCCTGCGGGATACTGACCACTTGACACCATACAAATTACACATAAAGAATTTTTACTTTGTCAACATCGGAGAAGATTATTATTAAACCTCTTATATTTAGCTTCTAAATCAAAATACAGCAACATTGCCACAATTCGCCTCCATTAATAGATTAACACAGTGCTAAAAAGCCGGCGCTCGCTAGCCGAAGTTTGATCCGAATCAAATCAGTCGAAACTACCTAGAACTTGCCCCGTTCCCGTCCGATGGCAACCACGCACCTTGCCAATCGGCAATCCGCGCTCGGATCGATTAAATCTACCCCCGAAGTCCTTGGCATACCTTGTCGCCAGCGATAAACGACACACCGATTATCAACAAACGCATTTTACTCTCTCGATACTTCCACCAGGAATTCTCCGATATCCTGAGGATCGGCCATAGATCTTGTCTGGATGTAGAGCCAACGGGTATCGGTTCTACTTTCAGCTAACGATTCCTTCGCTCGCCTCTAGGAACGGCGCCGGGCGGCGCGGCGCGGCGCGGCGGGTGCACGCGAAGAAGATTGATGCGGACAGTCCTGTCTGATTAAACCTTCGGACCGTCTGGGAGCTGTAGACTTTCCGAAAGAGGGCTGGTTGCAACCCTTATGTCGATAATCCATTTCCTATCTGCGTTGCAAAAATTTGTCTGCTTGACAACATTTTTTTCAATCAATTGGACAATCCAAGGTTTACCGTCTAATTGTAAGATCCAAAATGTATTGGGGCAGTTCAAGATGTGATCGCTTCAATTTTAACCCCATAATAAACTCTTTTCAGATGTTTTCAACGTTTAATTACGATTAATTCCAATATCGTCAAATTTACAACATAGGGCAGAGTGGGGGTAGTAGAACCATTAGGAATATTTCTTTTTCTTCTAGTATGTTTCGGCTACCTAACCTCACGTGCGTTTGTAGAGGCGTGGAGTATGCATTGCTGCTAATAGTTTAAATATAATTAATTTCAATATCGTCACACTTACATGATAGGAGAGAGTGAGGATAGTAAAACCACTAGGGATATTTCTTTTAGTATATTTCTGCTGCCTTGTTCAATATAATTAATGGTATGCATAACCTAACCTGACAAGCGTATGTAGAGGAGGCGTGCAGTGCATATTACTGCTCATATTTTATTTAGAAATTGATGGAGCTCTTAATCAATTGAATCGCTTTCTATTCGATTCTGGTTCCTCTATACATACCGGACTATATAAATGTATATTTGCATAAACTTCTGGTGATAATGGACCATTAAATATAGCGGCAACATTTATTTATCGTCGCAGCAATTAATAGCGTTTACTTTGAAATCTATCGCGGACGCATGTACGATTTCCATCACGCCTCGGTTTCTTTTCCTCCATCGTTCACGTTTGAATAAATTCCCGGGCATTCGCCCATGCTATTTTTCTCATATCCCGCTTTCCTCTCTTTTCTCCAGTTACATTCGATTATCATACTCTCAGAATTTCTCCCATGTAACATTTTCCAGCTTCTCCTCTCCCAGCAGCACTCACTCTCAAAATCTCTTAAGCCTTTTTCTTCTCTTTCCTCGGCCCCCTTCTCGTCGGTTCCCTTCGCTCTGCCCCCTCCCCCCCCCCACCCCTGCGCCCACTTTTTCTTGCTTCCCGGCCCTCTCATTTTCCCCCCTTATATTCTAAATCCCTTCAACCACTCTCTCCCCCCCTCTCGTTTCCTCGTTCTCTCGTTCTCTCGTTCGCTCCTCGGGCTCCTCTCCTCTTTTTACTCCGTCGTACTCCCTAACTCTGATTCTCACTGTCTGTTGCCCCCATGCCCTCTACCTTCCTTTCCTTCTCCCGTTCCTTGCTGTCTCCCTTTCTCTCCGAGAGTGGAGGCGAGGCGGGCCTCCTCCTCACGGCGCGTACGCGTCATCGCCAAGTATAATATTCCCTTGGCAGGCCTCGGCTCCTCGTATCTCGCATGCGAGTTCAGCTCGAGGGGGCCCTCGACGCCCGTCACGCACACCGAGACGCGACAAGCACGAAGGATTTCGATGCCCCGCGCGCACGGAAAGGGGGTTGTCTCCGCTCGAGAGTCGGGGCACCACCGAGCCTCTACCCGCTCCGGAGGCCACCGGTCCCTACACAGCTTTATTCCCAGTTTATCTTTCGAGGGGCTGCATACCTTTGCTAAAATAACAAAAATCGATTTCGGTACGCAGCAAAGTGTCCATATACATGTGCAAACTTGGTGACCGAAACTATAGTGTCGGTGAAATCACGCTTATACAGTGATCAAATTTTTATGGTTCCAGACATTTCTGTAAACTTTTACCGACGTATTTGAGACTCTTTTCTGAGTAAAATGATACCAAACACTACCCAGTTTGGTGCATATTTACTCGTTTAATGCACGATATAGTGGAATCTCGATTATCCGAACTCATCTGTGGAACGTGAGTGCTCGGATAATGGAATAGTGACCAAACAACTTGACCTATCTTTACAAATTCGACTAATGAAGTTTGGCATCGTCGGTTCGGATAATCGAGGTTCTAATGAATTGTCAATTAAATAGGCAAATCTGCTCTGAATAATGCCATGTTTGGGTTCATTTTAATCGGAAGAATGTCGCAAATGTGTTAGTAAAGATTTCATAAACAAATAAGTAAACACGGTCAAGACGTTACTGTATTAAGTTCACTATAAACTATAAACAGTTGGTGTGGAAATTTAATAATTCAAATACACTTCTTTCTCAATATTCCATCGATTCTAAATTATTTATATGAAGATTTGTATCTATATTTATTGTTTACGTTAATATTGAGTACCAGACTGTTTTATATTTTTGTCATTGACTTACTTTTGTTTCACTTTATCGAGCTTCTGGGCCTTTCAATGGGTGCATCCCTCGATAGTGGGAATACAATTGTCACAAGTATTACATTACTGTACTCTGTTAGAAGTGAAATTGCATCATATCTGGGGTACCAGTTTATTTAATATGAATAAAAATTTACGGTATGGGAACAAATAGAAGTGTCTACTATTTAGTGAATTTTTAGATAAAATAAATTTTTAATTTTTTACTTTTAAATTTCCGTTTCATTGAACAGATGTCTTCAATCTCGTGGCATTTTTATACATTCCTGTATGTACCACCCGAAGATTTTGCATAAAAAGCTCATAAATAATATGTACTCGGTGACAGCATAAATTACATGAAAGTAGAAAATCAGATTAAAAAAATGTAAGGTACTAGTGAAGTCTAGCTTCCCACCGGTTGGACCATAATTCATGCTCACGTCGAGGATGTGTACGCATTCGCAAGGAGCGCAAACGAAACTGTATAAGCGTTCCAAGAAGGGTTAATAAAGTTTTCATTTCATTTCTGATTTAATCTACTTTTTAATGCATGGCATGGGCCCGACGTTTCGTTCCATTTTCTAGGATCTAAAATGTCGGCCGCACAAACGAGAACTCGAACTCGAACAAGGGCTTATGTATATGTATGTATTAACTGAAAGCTCAACGCTATTAGCCGTTTCCTTCGCGGCAACAGGGTTAAAACGCCGCGTTTATGTTAATATTTATATTAGCCATGATAACTGATGTTCCAGCTCGTGGCCTGGTGTCAATTAATGCGGCTCGATTAAATGCACGGAACAACGGTGCCGACGAGGTGCGCCATGTTACGCGCGGATGCGTTTAATAAGAATATTATACGTCTCGTTGGGAATTAGCATGGAAGCGTATGATCCTGCTGTAATCGTGCATCTGAGATTTGCATCGGTTGGCCGCGGTGCGTTTCACGAATGCCGGGTTTAATTTCTGGGAGGAATTAAGTAAGCTGATTTGTTTCCTCATTATGATTTCGCATGGGGCGCTATGCAATTCTATAATTACGTTTTGCCACTTATTTCAACAATATACGACTCCACAGTTGACAAACTGATCATTAAGCGACCCCAAATAACCCGCTTCCATTTTTAGGGCATTGCCGCGACTATTTACGCAAATTAGCAATTCTTTAGCTTTTGCAATATAAACTTTACATTACCTCATAATAATTGAATAAAAATAAAAGTCTTAAGAACGATTATGAATTTTTCATTATCATTTTACAAAGTTTATATTTGTTCACTACATTTGTGCAGTAGAACACTTTGCGTAGAACGAACAATAAGATAAACAATTTAATACAGTGTAGTACGAATTCTGTCTCCTCCTTCAATCAGTAAAATCATTCATTAAATTAATATATTTTTACGTGTTTAAAAAATTGTAATTTTTGTTGTAGGATTTGTTAGTAATTTTATTTTTATTTATTCATATAGAATGAGTTATAGAAAAGTGATCTCATAAATCTCAGCACTTCAAATAATGAGGTAAACGTTTTAATAAAGTGTAGTATGAATTCTGTCCCTTTCATTCAGTAAAATCATTTGTTAAATTAATATATTTTTACGCGTTTGACGAATTTTATTTTTGTTGTAGGATTTATTAATAATTTCATTTTTATTTGTTTATAGAATATTCCATAAAAAAGTGACCTTATATAAATTTCTATAGTATACAAACAATAAGTTTATCTTTTTTCGAAAAGTTCTAAATATAATTTTAGCAAACAGATATTTCAGGCTGTTACGTTCCAACTATTCTTCAGCACTTAGTTTTTCAGATGCACAGACGCGACACTTGAAAGATTGACCAGGAACAAGCTCTTCTTCCTGTTATTTGTTCAACGGCTAGCAGGTTTTTTGTCAACAAATTTGTGCTCGTATCTGTAAGTGGCATTGATGGCGCGATGCATAAATGCACGAGATTGAAAATACACGTGGGAAGGATTGAATAAACATCAGTCGACTCACTTCCTCGCTAGCGTTTTGTTTGAAATAAGGATTGGATTTTGATAAGCTTAATCAGAATTCGACAATTTTAGTGGAAGTTGCAGCTTGTTAATAGTTTAATGCACCTACTTTGTTGTTAAAGCTGAGGAAACTGCTTCAATTTTTTAATGAAAAATATTTTTGATAATTTTGCCTACTCTCTATTGTTATATCAACGTGCTACAATATGTTCTGAAAATTGTTCTAAGTGTACTTCGCAGCATGAACATCAAGAATTTATAATAACGAATTCAATGTAAATATAAAATTTAAAATGTTAAGTGGGCAATAAATAATAAATAATAATAATAAATAATCGAAGATTATATAGGTGGTTAAAATATTAATTTTAATGAAATAAAAGGGGCACAGCACATCAATTGACAGAAAATTACTTGAAGATAATAGAGGTACATAAATGGCAAACACTGTGACTGAAAAACTAGCTTTATTTTCTTTTGAAGCAAACATTGAGGATTCATTTATACACATAATAATTATAAATTGATGTGATATTAATTATAAATTGCTTATAACTATTAGAATAAAAAAGAAATCATTCTGTATATTAAGAAGCTCACTTCGAGAAAGAGCAATAACATCATTCATTCATATTTCACAGTATTCTGTAATTCTATTGTTTTGGAAAAAAATCTAGGTAGAGAAAAAATCAGGAAATCTATAAATCTCGTCTTCGGCACGCCAAGAATCCGATCAACGGAACGTCGCGTCGTGGATTTACAATAAAAACAAGGCCGTTAGAATAAAGATCAGATAGCAATCCCAAGATTGATGTCAAGGATTGCCTGAGGATTCACAGCTGAAAAGATCCAGAGGAGATCGACATTAATCGGTGTGCCGCGTGTGTTTCAACGTTCTTCTGTCATCTGGATTCCTCGTTAATCGTCGAGATCACAGAATGGTTTCTGTGGCCCTTACGTGGGAGAGGCACGAGCAGGAAAATTGTCAAGGGGATCAGTTTACAGTTCTTGTTCTATCTTATTCCTCCATTTTATTAAACATTTATTCGAACAAATCCATACAGGTACATTCTACTTGCATGTACTTTCGAGTTTATTTCGTACAATTAAATTATATATTTCTATCTTCTTTTTTTTTGGCTTAATGTTTACATTATTGCACTATATGTACTTCTACCTTCTTCTATTTTTTTTTTAAATTTATTCAAACATATCCATACAGGTATATCCGACTAGTACTTTGTTAATTGAATAACTTTTCAAGTTTATTTCTTCAATTAAACTGTATACATATTCGTATATTAACTACATTCAATTTATTTTTATTCCTTTAATTTGTACATTGTTGTTAACGTTTAAGTTGATTTAAAGCACTGTTAAAATGATTGTTCATCGAGAAGAATTAATTCCATGTCTCTAAAATTTGTATAATTTATCAAATGTGTAATAATGTCACACAATAAGATTTTTTTTCTACATTGCTATACAAAAATTTGGATTGTATAACATGTATAATTTTCAAAAAAGGAAAGCGAAGAAATCACAGCAGAAGTTAGAGTTTGAAATGGAAACCAATTTTAGTGCGATTTTTATTTTCGGAATATAGTAAAAAGTTTAAATTTGCATGAATATTCGGAGTGTGCACACCATTCTATCTCTAAAAAGCAAAACATTTTTTGGTGCCTCGCCTAGCGCATACATATGTATTAGGTTCGTGGGAAACGACTGGTTGGTTACCATTCATATTTGTAATGTTCAAATACTATATAATTTGTGTATACAGATCAAAATGCAATCCACTGTGAGTCCTTTCAATTTTAGAGAATTTATTCCTTCGTACGCTATAAAAAAGCATGGTAGAGGTGTAATAAGTATAGACTGTAGATATTTATGCAAAATAAAAATTGATTGCATTAATTGCAAGACATAGGAACCAAATAGGAATTTATTTCTCTTTTTAGTGGTTCTGTTATGTTGTAAGAAATGTAATGATACTCTTAAATTGTTGTAATAGTTTTAATATTCGAAATTACACCCACGCATTTTTCCATAAAATCCGCACTCTAGTAGCAAACTGAAAAACTAAAAAGAAAATCTGGAACACAAGTTTTCTCTTTCGATATCTTCATACGAAGTTTAAAAAAAGTAATATATAACGTACAAGTAAAATTGTTTGCTGCAAAAATAAACAGAATGAGAGAGTTGATTATACTGATAAGGAGACTGAATTGTATGCACTTGTGAAAAATGTGAGTAGTAGAAATACAAAAATGTAAAAACATTAAAAAAGCTTGGAAAACGTGGTTATATTATATTTTAATCTTATCACGATTAAACGACGAATTTTTATTTAGCTTTCCTTTGTTACAAATGACACGGAACATTTTTATTTGCTATAAATGTTTACAGTATACTGATGAGAGTGCAAACAGAATGTGTAGATTATAGAAAATTTCGAACAGGAATTGAAAATGTAAATTGTTCATATCAATTGCAGAAAACTTTTACCAAGCATAAATTTCTTTCCTTCTTTAATAACTTCAAAAATTGCATCTACCCATCTTTGCCATAAATGCATAAAATCCACTGTCCACTTATTAAAAATTATTAAACACATTTATACATCTAACCAATGTAATCAAGTTCTTGTGCCACATCGACCAAAGGATCTATTTTACTATTATCCACGATGAATTATTATACACACAAAGCTATTTATTATTATACCGCCAAATGAAAATTGACAAACACAACAATTGTCGTATCAATAGCGCATATACAGTCGATCCAGAAAGTATTTGGACACTAAATTTCCCATTCTCGAGAAAATGTCGATATTAGACCTGTGATAATTTCGTTGAAAACAAAAAAAAAAAAATACTATTAACATACCTCGTCTCATTTTCAAGCTAGAAGTATCTACTTTTACGATGCATCATTCATTTTTGTCGAAGATAGTTTATAGCGATACAGCGACTGGGAAACTGAAGATGCTTTTTTTCGACCACAATATTACGAATTAAAAGGGATGTAAAAACATTACAAAATTTTTTCTTGATAAAAACCCCCCTAGATTTCAAAATTGAAGCTTCCCCTTTGCAACGCATGTTTAAAGCACGATATACGATTTTTCTATTTATCTTTGCAATCATATAAGGTACACATAAAATTGTTCCCAATTTTAGAAAACAGCAAAAGAAATCGTAAATTAACTTTCAAGCAAGGTTGAATATTCAAATCTGTAATAGATTTATTAAAAAAACATTTGTTGATGCTTTTACAGACGATTCAATTTGTAGCATTCCCGACTAAAAACGAGTGCTCAGTTTTTCACCTTCTACATCATGCACGAATAATCCAGAAAAAAAACAGAATAATATCGTGCGAATGTAGATCTTCAAAATCATTCCGAATTTATTACCGTACTATATTTTTCAGCAGAATTATCATAGTTCAAATATTGGCAATTTCTCGAGAATAGTAATTTTAGTGTTGAAATACTTTTCCGATCCACTGTGCATAAAAATCTCCCAAAAACGGTACGTTCGTTTTTATAGTGCAGAAGATGCGAGCACGCGGCGGTTCGTATAGGTTACGATATTCTCTGCTCGTAATTTCCGAGCGTGGTACCGCGCGAATAAACGCGAGTGCTAAAACCGAAATTTAGTGGGCTATCAGAAATTGCGTGCGGTTAATAAATAATTTCGAGTGTACGCGACCGGTGTCCCGACGAAAAATACCACTTGCCGGTGATAGCCAGGATGGCCGGAGGAAAAATGAGACCGAGCGAAAATCACAGGTGCGTGTTCCGTCAGGAAGGAGGCAAGATTCCGTTGGCTGCGGATCGAGTAATCGTTTCGCGGACTGCGCTGCGGTTGGAAAGATTGCGGGTAAACGGGTCACGAAGAGTGCATACTCCCTGCTCGTGGCGCGAGACGCGACTGGAGGGAACAAATTGAACGCGTCTACGCGGCAGAACCGAATAGAGTAGGGCGCGTGCTCGAAACCAACGCTCTATTCTCTTCCTCTTTTTCGCCTCCTCTCGGTCTCTTCGTCTCCTCCGTTCTCCTCGTGTTCTCCAACCCCCGTGTTGTCGAACGCCGCGAACACTCGGCCCGGTGATATCTCACGCACAAGCACGTCTGATACGAGTCTCGTCGCCGTTTCTTGTCGGGGCCGACGCGACCCGACGCGACGCGGAATCTAGGTGAGAGGGGCCAACACGGGGACGGGGAGAAAAATTCCCTTGGAACGTTATACTTATTGATGACGCGGTTATAAATAGTTCTAGATACTGCGCCCAGTGTCTCTCTTTCTCTCTCTCTCTCTCTCTTTCTCTCTCTCTCTCTCTCTTTTTCTCTCTCTCTCTCTCTCTCTCTCTCTCTCTCTCACTCACTCTCTCTGTCTGCGTCTCTCTGGAGCATGCTAAGATGAATTTCCCATGTTGAATGCGAGGGATTGGGAAAACTAATTTTTACGGAAAGATCATGGGAGGGCTGGGATCAAATTGCTTTAGGTCGCTATGCACGGCGCGATATCGCGCAGGGGTGGCCAACTTCTGTGTAGCGCAAATGTTCCTATTAGTACTGCGGTATTTTTTCTCAATGAGATTAAAGTACGTAAAAATAAATATTTTGCCCTGAAAATTTGTACAATTCAATGAGATTGCATTCTCGTTGGCGAGGCAAACAAAATTGTCCATCATTCACATATTTTTATAATCTCATGATTTGAATAAATATTCTTCCTAAAAGGTAAAAATTAGACCATTTTTCTTCTACCTCCATCATCAAAGGACTGTTGTTGACATGATTGTACATTCTTTATATTGCTTTAAATTACATAGGGGAAAGTTCTATTATTATTTACATCAGCATTACGTACATTAAAGTAAAGGAGGAGCCCATTACTGCGGCACAAAAATAATTATGAATGTCCCTAATACTGCGGTGTGAATTGCAACTACGATGAGAAACGAGCTTCACTTCAGCCTAACGTTTTAGGTTAGGTAACTATTCGATACACGTAAGTAGTTAGGATACGATTCTAGATAAAGAGTATTATAGATAAAATAAGAAGATACGGCAAAAATTAAATCGGAAAGTAATGAAAAAAACAGTAAAAAAAAAATAACGTAAAGTGAAGTGCACGAAAAGATCTACTTATGGAACTGAAAACTTAAGAAACAAAGAAAGAATGGAGATTTTAAGAAATAAAAAGGAAGAAGAATAGAGATAAACAAAGGAGTTTACATTGTAAATGCAATTGTGACATGTTGTGAACTTCACGATGTTCTTAATTTAAAACAGCTTCAAACTGAAGATAATAAATATTACTCAAATATTTGTTAAAAGAATGTACATATTTAGTTATTTATATGATATTGTACTACGGTGTTAAAAGTAATAAATGGTTTATTCATTTAAAATGTAATAAATAAAAAATAATTTTTTACTGTACTCAGGATTTATTTAAATTAATGCCTAGATACGTAGTTTGTTTCTGAACGCTTGTATATTTCGAATTCTAATCCGCAGTAATTGATACATAGCTCTTTTTCGTCCGCATTAATACGTAGAAAATGTTATCGATTACGTTTTTTAATATTTTCTTATGTTGTATTAGGTTTTGAGGACCACCGATTTTTTTTTTTTATTCAGAATACACCATTCTTCCACAAAATGCTTACACATATTATTATTTCATGATGAATTCGGAATATTAAACTAAAGTACGATCGAAGCATGATACCACAGTAATCGGTACAGTTAACCTACAGGGTGTTAATTTTAACTCGAGTACTTAAATAATAGTTGAAGTTGATAGAAAAATCCTGTGAAAGTGATTTTAACGGCTTTTTCAAGGACATCGCATTTTTTTGCATAGCAACATGTATTCTTTATAACGCAATCTGACAGTCGGCGTCAAGATGAGTTCAACGACCTACACACGATCACCTTGAAGTGACCTTGAAGTCGAAAAATTAAGCGAGGCTAAGAAGAAAATAAATTTCAGTTTTTACAACCTTTTCATCTGAGCCTTCAATGAAACTTTTGTGGTGGAATTGGTAACCGGGAAATGATCCGACTCAGTAAATTTGTTTCGTCGACACAAGTTTATTTCACGTGCGTGCTCGGTAAATAGCAGACTCGTCGAAGTAGACAGGAAAGGAGATAGAAAAGCAAGAGAAAACCGACTAGGGGAGGAAAGTAAGGGCAAGCAGAAAACGGTGATCGCGGAAGAGAGTCATAAAACAGAGAAGGTGAAGGGACTCGCACAGGCCTGACAGCGGGCCTGGGGAAAAGCGAAAATTCACAGGAATCTCAGAAAAGTAAGAGTTAGACCTAACCCGCGCTGATCTGGTCGCCAGATGCGTACAAAGACTGACCAGACCCGCGCCCAGAGGACATAGGAAACAATGGAAAAGATAGTTATAGAGAAAATGAAACACTTTCTAATAACTGACAGTGGCGTAAAGCTGTACCGAGATTTAAATTTTCGCTGTGAGTACGTACAGATAAAGAAACTCCACTATGTTTCTTCAAAATTCATAGTAAACTAATCCTTCGACATCTCAAAAAAATCTCAAGGGGAGATTTAATTACCGAGAATTCAAATCTGAAAACTCGTTTGGTCCAATTTTGAAGAAGTCATTGGTTTTCAAAGGGTGTCCAAGAAATTTTTTCCTCGACTGTATTTGTAGATCTTGGTGCAACATTATTGTCTCTTTAAGGAACTACATTCAAATAAAATTTCAATGTTGAATACGTAAAGCTGAAGGAAAATGATTTCTGGCACCTTTGTTATCACACTCTAGGAAAAATTGCTTAGAGCATTATATGCATTGTAAGCATCATGTATATGCTTAGAGTCTTAGAGCATTATTGTACACAGTGACAATATGTTTACAAAAAATACGTTTAAAAAATCTGCGCTAAAATAAATTTTTATATTTATATACAGGGTGTCTCGCGACTCATGGTCAACCGATAGGCGGTGATCCTAAATGTAAAAATGAGTTGAAAAGAAAGAATAAAAAAATTTTTTTTTTCAAGAGTGTATATCGAGATGCACGATGTCGACACGTACCGAGTAAAGTTTCGACTTCGATTTTCTCGAAAACGAAGACGCGGTGGAAGAAATGTTATTCTTTCTTTTCGACTCATTTTTACATATAGAATCACCTTCCAATCGGTTGACCACGAGTCACATATATTTTTTATATAATATATGTAAATTACAGAAGTATGATTTAATTCATAATTTCATGAAGAAATGTTAAGCCAGTCAAACAACAATTGCATTAAAAAAAACTGCTAATTATTTCGTTAAAATATCAATGTAAAACAGATCTGTATATCTCAATAGCAGTCTGCTTTGCAACATAACTCTGTGTGAGCAACAAGTACCAAATTCGATTGACCAACTAATTATTACAAAACTTCAGCGTAACGAAAGGCTTGAATTGCCTGGAATTATGCTTAGATTACAAAACCAATTTAGTGATGAGGCATTATCGAAGTCTCAAGTATGCAAACGACTTAAACTTTTTCGCGTGGCTCATGGTGTGGGGTGCTAACTTTGTCCCATGCTCGCCGACCGCGCTATAATTTGTGCATAATTGGCTTAGTACTCGCCCTATAATAAACAGTACACGTAACCCTCGGTTTACACGGTTAATTGGTATCGTGTAAGTCAAAATCGGGTAAATTGAGGCTCGTGTAAACCAACATCGTGTACAACAAGACTGTTCTCATGTAAATAACAAGGAATGCATGAATTCATGCACCTATACTGAAGAATTTACATCGATAAACATTCAATCAATCCAAGTGGAAATTTGATATAATCGAAGAAGCTATAAATTTTTATTTAATTGGTCGATTCTTAATGATAATATATTTATAATAATTAGAATAAACTACAGTTTTATCTACATTGCGGAGTAATAATACCTTCTTTAATTGCAATAATATCTTCTCCAATTGTAAAATTAAAAAGGGTCTTTTAAAATAATTTTTTAAGAACTATAAAACAATAAATCGTCTTCAATTTTCTTAAAATGTTTTATATGAGATGAGTTTTTAATATTTTCAATATTTTGCTACTGATAGATTCGAAAAGACTTTTCTTTACTCTTTTTAATTTTTGTCTTTTCATACCTGATGGTTCAATCTAATAATAAGTGTTGGTCTATACTAGGCTATTCTATATGTATAGTATAGACGAATAGACGAACACTAATATAAAATGCTACATACGATATAATCGCAACCATTACTGTTCTATATAATATTTCCATTCAGTTTCAACAATCCATAGAATTATGTATGTGTATAGAAGACTAATTGTGGTTGTTTTTACAAAATATGGAATGAAATTTACAATACTTAATGTGACGTAATATCGAATCAAAAAATTCATTTTGATCAACATAAATTGCAACTTCTTCTGGATCTATATGTACATTCTCTTTTTTTTTTAAGTAAAAATGTGTTGAAAGTCGCATAAAAGTAAATAAAAGGCGCTTCAAAGACTGCATAAAACTTAACGAAAGGTGCTCGAAGAATGAAATGCAAAAGCAAATAAGATGTTTCAGAAATTATTTATGTAAAAAGGAACTTTGTAAAACTGGGTCCAGATATAATCACATTACCTTCGACATCTAACCATCGCATCGGATCTTCAGTGTGATCTTAGCGTCTTCCTCAAAGTCTTGATCGACCTCCAATCGGCTCGAAAAGCATCCTCTTCATTTTCTGGGGGGATTCGCTAAGTCGGCTAGAATAGTCGGCGAATAACGCAAAAAGCTGAAAACACGGTGATCTAACAATAAGTGGCAGAGGCTGATCTCGACGAGGAGGAGCGTGGAAAGAGAGGATAGATAGATCGGTCGCGCGTGTGCGTACACGGGAACACGGTCGCAGTCGAGCTGCACCCCGGGAATAATGGACGTGTTACACGGCCGAGGATTCAGAGAAACACGGACGGCCTGGACGGACGAACAGCTCGACGGATGGACGGACAGACAAACGAATGGGAGACTGTTACACCCAATTGTCCCTCGTTGTGCGGGGGTCAAGTAAGGTAGCCAACCGGCCACGGCTGTGCACCGTTGTCATCCGTGACTGGTGCTGGATAAACTGCAGGCCTGTTCGAAAATACAGCGACAGACCGGTGGGAAAACAACGACGTTACTTTACGATATCGTCATGCCACGTCCTCCGCTTTGCTCGGCGTTCGTCCGAGGTCCCCTGAAGTCGCTAGTGTCCAGTATACCGAGTATAGCACCCGCCTGCCCCGTTCGAAATCGTTGCACGAAAAGAACCGATCCCCTACGCCCTACACGCTGCAATATTCCGTACAGTCGCCGCAGAAAATAAGCTAACGGTTCTTCGAGCATTCTACAGCGTACGTGACAGGTTGATGCAATAATAATTGCGGTTTCTTTTCTTGAATTTTAATATTTTCTTTTATTTGCCATTTTTAGCTAAACCTCAAATGATTGCTCTACCATCAATTTTTAGGTTTTTTTCAATCTGATGGTTTTCGAGGATCGGCTCTGACCTAACCCTTGGTTCATAATTAACACTAAACTTACCACGGTGATCGGTTTTATATTGTACAATTATTGGAATTATAAAAATTCATTTATAATGGAATAAATTTTTTTGTTCGAGCATTTCTTTTATATTGAAAATTGTGGGCAATCTAAATAAATTTAGTGTCCTCATTTTTATAAGGCAACATTTAACAGATACTCTAATGCTTGGTAGGCTTAGTGTTAACAATTATTATTTTGCATACAGATACACTGTTTACTAATTACTAGACTGTGGATCTTTATGCAAAATAAAAACTTTCCAGTCCAATTGTGAGGAAGTGAAATAAAATGAAAATGTATTCCTTCTTTTAATAATCTTAATAAGTCGATAATAATTTAATAGCATATTTAAATTCCTACTCATTTTTGTCATGTATGCATAAAATCCGCTTTCTCTTATCCACAATTCAGTGATGAATATTTGGACAAATATGAATTTATATTATGCATTGTCTAGTAATGTTTGCATCAATGATTCTTGTCTTGTAAATTTCGAACCATGTTCTTTGAAGCCTCCAGTTTAAGAAGAAAGTGCAAAATTGTTGATTGACCTATAATCTTTATAAAGCTTTAATATAGCAGCATAAATGGCCATGTCTGAATGCGAATTGATTTCTAGAAAGATCATGTTTGTGTCAACGTGATTGCATCGAAAAACAGCATTGATACGAGACACTCGCTATCGCCGATGATACGCGATTAGTCAGTAGGCTACTTCAGACCAGGTAGACTCTAAGCTTAGCTCATCGATTGTTTAATTTTATTATTGTTGCACGAAGTATGCTCACAACTGATGTTTCAGACACATATCAGAGTATAATATCAGAGATATTAGACTCTATCAAGACTTGGGTATGATCCAACATCATCTTTTTATCAGACTGGCATTCCAACAGTGACAGTTCCATTCGCATAAATTTATGTGGTTTAAAGATCTTACGGATAAGATTAATCTGCAGCATACTGAAGAGCAAGAAATCACGACTTTGGGGATTATACGAGGAAGGGATAACGAATGTCTTGATAAATTAAGAGCCCTCAGAACGTTTGTCAAATGATGAACGTGTCTTATTTTAGTATCATTTTATGTTTTTTGCAAAATTACAAGCATACACTATACAAATTAGTAGCCTTTACTCGAAAGTCCAATTATGATAACATACTTCTAAAAATTCCACTTCTTTATATAAATGCAATAAAAAAGAACACAATTTTGTTAATAATCTGTCAAGACATTTTACCATTTTCACCACTTTTCTGTATTTACAAAAACTGATCAAAACGACTATAAAAAAATTCGAGAAACATTTCAGTGAATTTCATTTAAACGCTCCTCAAAAATAGTTGCATACAAGATCCAGGAATAATACATAATTTTTATTGTACAATTCAGATGAACAAATTATGTTCCATTAAACATGCCAAATTTAGAAAAAATGTAAATGGAGGTCAAAAAAGTTTTATAAATCCCAGTTATCTTTAATCCTCGTACGCTGCATAAAAATAGTAGCCTAAAAGGTTTGAAGAATCTCCCAAAAATAAAAACCTCGGCATATTCTTTGGAACGCGATGCGCAAATAGGATAAAGAACTTCAATTTCTGTAAATCAGTCATGAAAAATCCGCATCAGCATAAAGATGCACGGTGTGGCAATAACTTCGCAGCTTCGTGGGGACTCTTGATTTTTGAGTAAAGCGAGGTTACACCGCTAAAATGGCATATAGTGTGCTCGGAGGCTGGCTCTCCGATGTCGCGTTCGTTCCTCCTCCCCCGTCGGTTCCTCTTTTTCTCTTCTTTTTCGGCTGCACACGTGTGAGGTTATCCCGTCGATGGTGACCCCGTCGTCCTCTCCCCCTACTCCTCTTCACAGATCAGACGAGCCCCGGCAATCATCACGGATCCCCCTGACGCAACCTGAACAAGCCGCTCTTCGGAGCATTCGTTCCCGATGACGTCAGACCACCGCTCCTTCTTGCCCTCTCTTCGTTCTCGTGTTGCTCGTATTGCTCGTATTGCTTGTGTGCACCGACGAATATGCTCCAAAACGAGCACCGAGAACGCACGGTGGTATCCTTGGCCAGGATACATCAGCCGCAAGCCAGAGCGTCGACTCCTCTCTTTTTGCCCCGGGCTCGATGATGGCTCACAGGTGTGTCTTTTCACGACCGTTTTTTACATCTCGCGCGCGATCATCATTTGGTGGCAATGAAACGGTTACATTTTCTAAATTGCGATTGAATGTTGATGCCTGGAGCCCTGCACCATGCTCGACGTTGGATTTTAAACACCTGGTCTGCTAGGATTGTGTGGAAGGTAGTCCGATTAATGATTAACGGTTCACGATAACAGTAATATGTATTTTCATACGTGAAAACTTGAGGGCTGAAGTGTCACGTCGTGAACGGAATACAGGTCTTGTTGCTAACGTCAAAGGCTAGGTGTCGGTTAGGTAAGGTCCGTGGAAGTTACATCCTCGGTTACATGCGTCGCGTCGCCTCTTTACGAGGTAGAAAAGGGACACACACACGAGCTCTATCGCTGCCTTGCTCATTAAATAAAAATACAAATAGAATAGGTAAGGTCCACAGAAAAAATTGTTGTATTTCTGATTATTTTTGTATGAAACTTCACCAACACATTCGTCACATTTTTCTGATTGAAACGACACCAGACACGATACACTTTGGATCGTATTTGCTCGTTTAATCCACGATACAGTAGAACCTCGATTATCCGAACTAATTTGGTGAATATAGATGTTTGGATAGCAGAACTGTTACATAGCTACTCAGATTAAATCTCTATTGATTTACACTGTGAATCGTGTTGTGTGATGGGTCGCTTTCATGGAGAATTCAGATATCGTCGGTTCGGATTAGCGAGGTTTTACTGAATCGTGAATTAAACAAACAAATATGCTTCGAACTGTGTCGTGTTTGATCTCATTTCTGTCAAAAAAATATCAGGACTGTGATCATACAAGTTTTATAAAAAAATAATTCAGACTGAAAAAATTTAAACATTCCACCCTGAGTTCATACATCGCAACCTTACTGCAAAGGTGACATGATGCAAAGAAGTATGTTTTTCAGGAGCAACTAAAAGTTGTGAACATAATTGGTCAGTACTTAAGTGTATTTTTTAACAATAAAAAAGTGCTCTGCTCAGCTTGTTGTGAATAGGGACGCCTCGAAAACAGAGTTTGGCGAAAAGTAATCTGATAAATGCTTAACGATTATAACTAACGGGAAATCACATTCATGATTAATGATTACGATTGCTAAGTAATCCAGCAATCGCGATCAACGAATAACTGAAGTAATCAAAGCAAATGTAACCAGTGGGCATAATTGATTCAATAATCATTCATCGTGAAATGATCGCGTTTTTGAGTGTAATTAATTTGGACATTTGGTGTTATATAGAGTGTTTCTCTTATCTTGCACTCTTTAATACTTAAAAAAAAAAATTGTTCCAGGGCAAAACTGTTTGATTCGCAACGACAAACATTGTGATACATGATATTTTTTTCTCTCAAGGTAATTTTCCCTAGTTTTCAAGGTCATCAACATTTCCATATCATGACCCTCAAATGACCTTCAATGTGAAAAATGACACTACTTTAAAGCAGGCAGAAAAATCATTATTCTTTGCATTCTTTACGAAACTGTATTTATTTTGCTACAAGTGTTCAATATGATTCGTTATATTTTTCATTAATAATTTTAACGTAGTGAAAATAATATATTAATACTCCTTAAGTCTTTCCACTGTTTCAAATTGCATCTACTCATTTTTGATACTCAGAATTCAGTGTAAAATTCAAATTTTCATTTTTGATATTTTAAATAAAAATTGGAAAGTTGTCTTGCCGTTCTGGTCGGTTAATAGCGTCCAAATATGTGTGAGGTTGGTTTGTCCTGATTGCACGGAGGAGTGGATTTTGATGGTTTATGACAAACGATAAAAATCGATTTCGCCGAGAAAAAGGAAGATGAGAAGTCCCCTTACAAGGGCGTAGCGTCGTTCTGCAGTAATTACCGGCGACCTTGAGACCCGTTCACCGTTGGAGCCTCTGTGTATTTAGAGGCCGGCAGATTTGGTAGGCAAATGAGTCGAAATTGAGAGCCGCTCGCGCGGTTTGGCGAAGAGGCCGAGCAACAGGAAAAGAGAGGGAGACCGGTGAGAGTAGAATAACCAATAGATGGTTCGCCGTGCTCAAAACAGGCGACCCTGAAATCACCGGTAGGCCACAATCAATTCCCTATTATCCAGAAAAGTGGCCGAAAAAAGGTAACCGCGCTAACCACCCCGGCAATTCAACAGAAACCGTCGTAATCGGGACGAGTTCGTGTTTTATCTCTCGCGGCGAAGAGCAAATTTTATTTCTGCCTTTTGTGAAAAAAAAAACGTGACAGTAACAGGTATTCAATAATATGTACATCCAATAATTTCAACTCGTTAACCGAAGCACCCATCGCGTTACAGTAATTATTTTTATTAAGAGAGAATCACAATTATTTTAATGCGATTGACCAAATGATACATTATTTCATTCGGTTTAAAGCGATCTCTAAATAATTGCACGTTGATTTGTTCATCGCAGCAGATCATTTCGTTTTTCCGTTCTTTTATCTGATTTAATTTTTAATGAAACGAGCCGTCGGTTAGCGCGCCGGATAGCTGAGCATCGCGTTTTTAATATAATTGCGGAAATGATTTTTGATACTTTCGCTTTAATTGATGATAAAGAGTGTCGCGCGAATATACTCAGTAAAATTTGTAACTCTATAACGCATCGTTAAATCTCGATTTTAAAATCCAACGTTCCGCACGGTCTTGTAAATGTTTAATTTATTATGTATAACATTACAGTAGCTTAATTTGTCCGATTCGAAATTAAACAATATTTAAGATAAATAATGATTTGGTTAATCTGCCAATTATTGCCAATTCGTTTTGTAATTACATATATTATCACAAACACGAAGTACCTTATTATAATCAATGACACGAAGCTTTTAGTGAATTATACCAAGGTTGAACTAATATCAAATTAATACATTTTCCAAAAACCTATACAGCTTTTCATTTCCAAAAAACTACAAGGAATCAACATTTTCAACAGAGGAGAGATTTTCCTTTTGAAACAATCAATTTTTAAACGAAAACATAACAGCATTGATCTCTTATTATTTTTATATGAATTATTGATGTCTGCAAATTGCAAATATACATACATTCAACAGCTCTAATAATTCGATGGGGCACTATAGTTGTCGTCTGACATTCAGCGAAAGAAAATTATTTTGTGGAAAATGTTAACTATTGAAACTCAAATATTCAATCATACAAGGATAGAGAGTGAATACAATGTATGCAACACCACAATTGAAAAAAGTAAACAAGGATTAAAAAAAATTTTATTATTAGTAATCGTCATCTTTTATAATTATAACACCATTAGATGGTTGAGATTATTCCGATTAAAATGAGTCCAAACATGAGGAAAATCGGACTAACTTTACCAATTCAATACCTAATCGCTAAAAATAGTCCGATTCATATCGTGTTTGGGCTTACTATAATCAGAACTATCTCAGCTACCCATTGATCCAACAATTACAAAGGTGAGACAACAATGACTGAAAAAGAAATTCCTTTTATTGTATGTTTATTTTTGTCAATCGCGGTCTCCCTTTGAAATAACGAATCTTCGTCGCCGATGCTCGACGACTTACGTCTATCTCGGTTCCGCTCGTTGTACCGACTCTCTCACTTTGTCAGTTCTTGGCAAAAAGGATATCCTGCTGGTGAGAATTTAACTGCTGGCTCCTGAACTGATGTAAATTTAACCGTGCACTATTTCACAGTAATGCACAATTCCCAGTCGGGACCGAATGCGGACGCTTAAATGGTGAAGGGGGCTTTTGCGAACTCAACTGAAGGAAGGACAGGAGATGTGTGAAGAGATGTCCAACATTTTCAGGTCCCCGCACACTTCTAGTATGAGTGAGACACCCGTAACTGTCACGTATCAAGTTTCAATTCGCCCGCCTGAAGGGGTCCAAGGTCCCATTTTGGAATGGGGGGAGGGGGATCGTGGCGGACGCTTAAGTGCGCACTGTGTACTGCACTGGCCGACATCTAGCAGTGCAAAGCGGGGCGCTTACGATCGCGTGACTTCGGTGCACAATTCATCGTGTCCGTCGACGGTGCTCAAGACAAAAGACAGGCAATCGTCTGAGCCGATCTCGCGGAGTGTCCGACCGGTTGCCGGTTGCAACTGATTGGTCGGACACCGGCTACTGGACCCGGTTGACCCCTAACCTCGGCAACTCGCTCGGCTTTATCGTCTGGAATTGCCGTGTTGGTGGCGAGTTGGTACAACACGACACGCGGTACGCACACGCATCCGCGCGCTTTATGAGCCACGTACCCGCACGTGGGAGCGGAATTCTGTGCTGAGCGACAAACAATTGCCGCCAAGTGGCTTAATTGCAGCCAACTAAACAAATGTTCCAACCGTATCTCCCTGGCCGTGCAGCCTCTCCCCCAGGCCCGGGGCAATTTCTTTCTCTATAGCCCGGGTTCCAGGTCCTCGCGAGGACAGCTCTCTGCTCTAGACCACGGGACGGTTCACGGTGGCTACCCCTCTTCTCCCCCATTGCCCCCTTGCCCCCTTCTGTTTGCTCGGAGTATTCGATTTTTCCCCTAACACTGCCACTTCGAAGCTGGAGGATCTTGTTCGTCGACGGCGCACTGACCAGATCAAACATGCACTGCCAACTGAACGCATTTGATCAATTATCATGGTTGCGAGACCCGACGATGATGGTAGCTTCTTGGTTTACCCTACTGCGGCTGACATAAGCGACGCGACGTTTGTACTGACGTACAATAGCTCCAAAACGTGACACAAAATTACATTTCCAATTTTCGACAATTTTCGATATTTAGATTGTTCTAATTTCGTAAACACAACTCTTAACACAATAATCTTAGTTTCATTTTAAAGATTGAAATCTCTACTTTTGCAATTCACGGTTTGCGCTCTTGCACAATGTTTTTATATGACATATGGGATGGGAAACTGAAGACATGTTTTTTTTCACTAAAATGCTACAAACGTCTCTAAAAGCATTGGAAAATTTTTTTACAACTAAATCTACCATGGATTTGGAAAGGCTTCCTTTTTACAACAACTCTCTGCAACTTGATGTACGATGTTCTTGTTTTTACCGTTGTAGTTATATATTTTTTGACAGGATATGTTTTGGAAAACATGTGTTGACTGTTCCCATGATTCCGGTCCTTCTATATTGATCGAAAACAAAAAATTGACCGAGTATATTAATCAATATGAATGTAGATACGGTCTAAACCAAAAATAAATTAGAAATCTTGATTACTTACAATTTGGCAGAATTTTGAACTCAAATTACTGAATTTTTTAATATTTTTCCGCTTTCAGCACGTAAAAAAAAAACAAAAAACCGGTATTGGTCAATTTAAAAAAAGTGTCGAGAAAAGTAGTTTCGAGAAAAACGCGTATAGAAATTCAACTACGAATTATGTTTATAAAAATGTATTTTTTTATAAGAAATGGGCAGGACCCATGGGACCTGGACAAAAATTGATGTCATCATTAAGTAATTTTAAAAATATATCTTCTATTTTGGCATATTTTGCATACAGCAATATAATATAATTATTTCTAATAAATTTCTAATTATTCGAATAATATTGTGAATAATAATAAGGTGTATACATGTTTTATAAGAAATTATAAAAATATTCTATTGCAACGCAAATTACAAATAAGGATAAATATTATACAACTATTTTATCGTATTACAGTGTACTATTTTCAGTTAATTTTGATTATATTGTTCATATTTGGACCAATGTCCGACTGTTAAAAAAAGTTCAAAAGAAGTCGACTTTTCGAAAATGGATAGCCAGAATGCCCCGTCAATCGAGCTAACGGATCAGGTTAGCGACTCCGGATGAATTGACGATCCTGCCAAAACGAATAACGATAGAAAATGAAGTTCGCGGCGCCAGTTGACTCCGTTTCAATTGATGCGTCACCGAATAAAGTAGACGAACATATTTGCTGGACGCGAGACGTTGACCTAATCCTATTTAAATCGCATTCCCTAGAAAGAAGGCAGCTGGTTCCGGCAGTTGTCGGCGCAGCGCTCAAAATAGAGCCGACGCTAGATACCTGGTGCAGAGAACAGCTCTTCTCTCCCCCTATCACGAGCGTTCAACGCTGCCGGCTGACGTGGTATCCTCGCAACCTTCGAGATCTGTGTTTGTCATGTGCATTAACAACGTTTCGCACCGCACTGGGCTCTCTCGCGGCAAGCGCGCGAAAGGACATGTCCAGTGATGGGTCAGCAAGCAATCAGATACGAACCTATACAGGGTGTCTCGCGGTATTCCAACGAATTCACCTCTCTTCCATGGCAATTCAATCAGTCGATCGGTAGAAAACTGGTCAGAAAGAAACCTCGAGCACATCGACAGTCACAATAATTGTCTCGCTCCTATCACTCACATGGTGGCAGTAATTGGAGTGTAGTAGACAGCTGTTATGAGTGTCGAAGCACCACTCTTGTAGATCGGTCTCTTCGTTCGAAATTAATTGATATTGTTTTCTAGTAAAATATACGATAACGAATAAAAGTTTGCTCGGGAAAATAGAATTGATGCGTGGAGCAGTCAGGATGATAGTTATGTTCCCAAAAGGTTATTGAAAATGTTTTTCTTTTGGTATTTTAAAAACTGCATTGAAGACTTGTCTCATCCAGTCAGGAAAATTTACAATTTCAAATATTTTAAATAAAAGACTTATTATTTGTAAAAATTAAGTAGATTCTTAAAAAGTAGTAATAGTTATTTAAACAGCGTCGAATAATATAGATATGTTAAAATTGATAGATATTACAAGAGCAATAATTATCGTGATAACAAATTTTGAGAATATTAATATGCCCCTCCTAGCTGTATGTATCCTCAGTAAATCTTATGATTTGATTCTACATATAGTGTTATATCAATTTAATAATATTTAGGATAAATCTAACAAGTTGGCTAATAGCTGGCAGTCGTACTTCCGTGACCATAATAAAACATTGAAACCAGACATCATTAGAACGTTCATATTTCACCAACCTACTAAACCTTTTATTCCAGCGAAACTCACTGCTCAAAGAAAGAGTCTACAATGGAGTGAAAGACAGGTGTCTCTTAAATGTTTGAGATTTGACAGATGCACGTATGCTTGTGTGACTAATTGCAGCAATATAGTGGAACCAGGCATTTTTAAATCGCCCACTTAACTCTCACATGCCTCCTAATACCTTTACTCCATTCAAATTCACTTACCACGAGGAGAGTCTACAATAGGATCAGACGCAGGTGTCTTTTAAATATTTCAGAAACAGGTATACAAAGAATATATTATGACAGGCTGTACAAAAATATTAAAGTTGAGGATTTCTAAATCCTCCATTTAATTTTCCCCTCCACTCGAGTCATCCTAACCGACTGGAAAAGGAGCCAGCACAGTAGAGCCTAGCACAGGTGCACCCGATCTTCGACTGTACGAATCAACAACTCCAGCAAAGTGGGTTGCAAGGAGAGCCCGAAAGAAATCAGATTAAATCACGTCAGTGGGAGGTGGTACAATAGTCTTGTTTCGTCTCCCGGAACGGTGTATCCAGGCCTGTTAGCGGTCGTGGTCGTGAAATCATGAACTGTACGGCTCCTTCCGATGCGACGCGACGCGATGCGACGCGGCGCAGGGCCGTAGGGGTTGGTGTCGGGCACTATCGGACCCTTTCCTCCAATTCTTTTCTCGTTCCTGTTGCCAGCCTCGAAGACGAGCACCGCTCCCGGCTCGTTTCTCATTCGGCGTCGTGTGCGCCGTCGTAGGTGTATACGGCCGACTGGTCGCGCGCTGAGCGAGATTCCCATTTATCAGGGTACATCCGCCGGAAGTGGGGCGGCCCGTGCGTAGGTGAGACGGGGAGAAAGAGAGAAGGTTGGAGAGCCGCGAGAGAGAAAGCCAGAGGACATTGTTCATTAGTACCTACGACCTCAGGATACCTCAGGCCTCTGGCGACATGATTTACGAGTCGGTTTAGGACCGGCAATCGACCGCAGCCAAACGTCGGGCCGAACCTTTGCAATAGAGGGACCCTGCGGACGGGGCCAAACCGGTAACCGTCCACGGTGTCATTGCTTTCATAGTTTGCTGACCCGTAGCCTGCTGTTGATCATCTCTCTAGCCGGAACTGCGACTCCCCGATTTTCTTCCTAAGCAGATGCAGACGCCATTAAGTGGCAGGAATGGAAAATTGCTTGCAATGTTCTAATGTTTCTCAATTGTGCATTTGATGTAGATTCAATTTAAGTAGCCATCGGTAGGATTAATTCTGATATTGATGGTGTTAATCTAGCTATTAATAGGATGCAATATTGTATTAATAGGATCCATATTGTATAACATTAATAGGAAACGTACCGACACATTACTTACCAAAAACCAATTCACTTCTCGGTTGCTCTTCACTTACTGTGACCAAAAATTTTGCACTTTTTTGTGTGCAATCCTGTAGATTTTGACGAGAAAACTCCAAATATGCAAGTTTTAAATGGCGGAGTTCACTCATTCAAAGGTATACGGATGTAAAGTTGAGCGATTTCAAGCGTTTTTGACAGGGTAGGGCGCCGTCATATTGGTGTTTACTGAGCTAATTCGCAAGATGGCACCACAAGCACAGAAACGGTAATTCGAACGCCCGATAAGTAATTACATTTAGAAAAACTCGCAATCAATTAAGCTCACGAGCACAGTTTATTGCACAAATCAAAAATTCCCCAGGTGACCGTGCGCTCTATGAGCTTGATGCGCTGCATATCAGAAACATTTCCAACAACTAATAAGATCTAACTTTGGATTTCGACAACCCTTGCATAAAATAATACTTTTTACTTTTCTTTTCAATAACCTATATTCATTATATACATTTCAATAACCATAATTAACCCAAAATCTAACTCAATACGAATCTTTAAGAAAACTTCTACACCAAAAATACCTGCTACTACATGTTTGTGCTGCCACCTAGCGGATCAGCTCAGTAAACACCAATACGGCGCGGCGGCGCCCTTCCTGTCCAAAACCCTTGAAATCGCTCAACTTTACACGCGTAATATGTCATAGTATAACTTCTGAACGAATAAACTCCGCGGTTTAAAACTTGCATTTTTGGACTTTTCTCTTCAAAATCTACACGATTGTATGAAAAAATGCAAAATTTTTGGTCCCAGAAGGAAAAGAATAGCCCTCTTCTTTCTTGCCGTATAGTCAGCCTTTCTGAAAATATTTCCAGGAAACATGTAGAAAATAAATTGCTAAAAAATAAGTGACCAAGTGACTCCTATACATTTGAATGAGCACAATTCGATATCGCGTTCATATTATGATAACAGGTTCTTGATCGGGTTCAAAGTGTTCGAATACTTATGGACGACAATGCTCTTCTTCATTCAGGTCTATTTTTCAGTAGCAATTCCAATTTATTGTTAATTTTAAAGAGAATATTTGTTATCAGTTTTTTGTGACAGTGCACACGAATGTGTAAATAATCAGCAGAAACGAGATTTAGTAATTGGTAATGTAAGTAAGGCATAATGAATTGGAAAGTTCAATTATATTTGAATTCTCCTTCTACTAGTCTTTCTGTAGATTAACTGATAAAAACATGATGTAGAATATACAATAATTGCTGAATATTCCTCAGCAAAGACGAAATGAATGGATTATTTAAAAAAAATTTAATTCTTGTATTTATACATTAATTTCGGCAAAAATTTCTCAAATACGTAAAGCTTAAAAGAGTAATTACTGCGACAAATTTGGACTTTTCGATTCAAGCTTCGTTAAATAAATTACATCGAGTTCTCAAAGTCCTTATGGTCGCTGGTTCGACCAACGTGTTAATGGACGAAGACAATGCTTCGGACAAAGGTAAACCAGAAACCCTTGTTCGTTCGGATGTGTTCCCTTTCTATTAAACATTCGTTCGCCTCCTTTATTTTCCGGATGCGTATGAATTTCAATCACAGGCTGTCGAGGCCGGAGGGAACTCGCGCGGAGATTGAATCAATTAAAATACCGAAACGAATTACTCTTATTGGGAAATGCCGCTGCTTGATCGATCGGACAACGTAACCGGTTATGCTTATCGCTGATAGTGGACGAGTCGCGAGTGAGTCGGACATAAATCGCGTTTGATTTTTTGACATTCAAAACCTGATCGTGAAATTATATTCTTCGCCCGACACCAAAGGATGCGGCGCTCGGGTTGATTAATTGAAATTGCTCGGAATTCGGGGTCTATGCTTTCGGTAATCACTGTAATTAACTTTATTATGTCAATTAATGAGCAAGCCTGCAAAGGTATAAGCGCCGCAAAAATGCGAGATTATAGTGCAATGAATTATATTTTAAGGACGTCACGAAGGATGTGACTATAGCAAACGCATCCTATTTAGTTTTTATCTTCATTTAATATTGAAAACAATATTTTTAGATTTTTCTAATCTTTTTCTGTTTTATATTTCCTCCAGGATAATTTCTCTGTAGTCATCAGACTTTTTAATAGAAAATCCTATATGTATAATCCTACATATTCTACATACGTACATGTAAAAATTGTCAATGGTAATATAACAACAGATATGTATAAAAATGTCGACCACTGCAACTTTCACATAAATTTGCCCAACATTGGACGTTATTTTACCAAAAATAACTTTAAAACAATGGCTTACTGTCTGCCTAGATCATACTTGTTAACCTAAGAAACGCATTTTACAATCCATATTATACTAAAAAAGAACCAAGAATTGTTATTAAACCTTCCGCTCATAACTGAAAGTCACTGCAGCCCACCTCGGTTTCGCAAGTGTTACTTCCCAAACAAATTCAATTTTTCCATTATCTGCATCAGGTTCCTCTATCAGCAATCATCATGATCCTCTGGTAAGAAAACTTTTAAAGGTCGCTTTTCTCGATGCAACTATTGTTGCAACAATTTTAACATCATTGGCAGGTTACAGTTCCTCATTAGCGATTCCACGCAAAGGATCAACGTTTCCCTCCACGAACAATGGCGTCTGGATCCAATTCCCTTATCAGCAATCATCATGATCCTCTAACAAGAAAAATTTGGAAAGTCGCTTTTCTTGATGCAAATATTTCTGCAACAATTTTAACATCATTAGAAGGTGTTACAGTTCTTCATTAGCAATTCCACGCAAAAGATCAACGTTTCCCTCCACGATCAATGGTGTCTGGATCCAATTCCCTTATCAGCAATCGTCCTAATCCCCCAAGAAAGAGTTGAAAGTTACCTTTCCCGATGAAAATATTTTTGAAACTTGTACAGCTTTGGCAGGTGATACAGTCTCTCGTTAACGATTCCACAGAGAGGCTCGACGTATCCATGATAGATCACGATCGACGGCATGTGACCGATGTGGCGGGTCTAGCAGATCGATAGGCCATTCGTTGTCTAGGGATCGCGGTTTCCCATGGCTTGTCGCACCTTCCAGGATCGCTGAGTCCTCCAATTTCGTTCGGCGGCCGCAATCACAGAACGGTTGTTCAGGTCGCGCACGGTACCGTCGGAATGTCTTGGTTACATCACCGGCGCTTTTTGCGCGGTATGCGCGCGTACAAGTCGGCCGCGCTCGTCGTCCTACAACACCGCCGGACAAAGTTGCGGCCGGTATCAATTGGCCGTGCTCCGTGTATACCGGTCGACCTTCTGCAGTTGCAACACGAGACCTGACACAGATAGGAGAGCCACACTCAATCAGTCCGTCGGACCAGGCATTGCCTGTACTGTGCGCCACTCCGCGCGACTCCGCGCCGCACGCCTTGCGAAATCGACGCGCTGCTGCTCCTACGTTTCATCGGGGAACCCGGCTCTGACGAACCGGGGACCAATGTCGCCAAGCGAATTTAGCACACCGCACCGGCGCGGCGCGGCCCGGCGGGCTACACGATGATCTCATCCCGTCATCTGTGGGAATCCTGATCACGGGAGCGGCGATACACCAAGAGCAATCGCCCTCCTTCGGTTTCTCATGAGAACCTATCGAGCAAATAATCAAATCTTTAATTAGCGCCAAATAGTTCGAACATTTTCGACGTTTAAAATGCACGGTGCAATTTTATTTCAATTTTTATCTTGATATTGAAACGTCTAGCTTCATGGCAACCGAATTGCTTCTCTTCTGATGAGAAAGCTGTGCATCTTCGAGTTGTACAAAATGTTTCTGACTTGTTCGATGTTATCAAGGACTACTAAATGGTAATTTTTCATTTATTCGTTTAAAGTTGCAATTTCCTTCAAAGCTTTTTCTTAATGTCGCTACGTCTAATCGTATGTCTGCTAAGTAGCCTATCTTTCTATGAGGAGGTTGTAACTTGTATCTAGTTTCAAAATCGAAATCTTTGCGTTTTGTTTGAACTTTAAATTGTACTAAATATTTGTTAAGATTTCCAACGACTTCTATTATTAATGTCGTAAAAAATTCGATGTTCATCTTCAATATTTTCGTTTCTTTTATGAATCAATAATAGATAAGAAAACGTTTTTGTTCCGGTAGTATTGGTAGACAGCGAGATTCTCTTAGCAACATTTAAATTACAATACCTGCTAAACTATCACTTTTCAACAGGCATGAGTTAATACTATTTTGTAGAGGATAAAAGACTGGATCAATCGGTGCGTAATAAAATATTCGATTCCATTTAAAGAATCAAAGTTGACCTTCAAATATCCTAAACGCCTCCTAAAGATGTCGTGTACACCACGTCATGTCCTCCCTGACACGATGTAACATCTCTAGAAATAATTTGTTTGTACATACTTTACAAGTTATTCGCGGTGATCAAGTTACCTCAGCAGCCTGTATCCAACAATTTTGCAGAAGAGTGTGAGTGCAATTTCAGCGAAAAATCAGTAAATGGGTAATTTTAATCGGCCTGGTAGTTTGAGAGGTATCGATCTCCGCGTTTGCCCCGTTTCCCGCGAGTGTGTCGATGCTTCTGAGCAGAGGTGTACGCGAGAATTTCGAACAATTGGCCCGATTTCGCAATTGCCGGATCATTGAAAAATTAAGGCGTAGCTAGTCAGCCGGAGTTATCAGTCCCGCGGTGAACCGTGCACGCGGTGTCTGCCTCGTGTCATGGAATCGCGATTGTCTTCGCCGATTGCGCCACAGAAAAACACTCCGACAGACTTTCCGTACACCCACGGAACGGCCGTGGACTTTATTGTCCCGGATCGAGAGCTAGCAGCGGCTCTTGCGGTTCGTCTGAACGCAAATTACTTACGCCTCGGCTCGACGACGACGACGACGTGCTGTGGGAGACGGGATCGAGGCACGTCGGGAATCCCGGATCAATAGAGCGTTGCCAACCCGGAGCGGCGCGGCGCGGCGCGGCGCGGCGCGGCGAGAGCACGCTCTCTGCGGGAAACCCGAAAGCGACTTCGCCTAAACAGCCAGGCGTTAAACTCACCGATGCACACCGGTCTTTGCGTGCTACCTGCCTGGACAAAACCCATTATCCAACTTGCAAAAATAATTCGATTTCTTCATTAGTAGACTGTGCACTTTATTAGAGGAACGTTGTACGATCTTCGGAAACAAATATCAGAATTTCTACATGTACAACAATTTCACAGAAGAAGAAAAATAATTTATATTTATGTCTATGCTTGCTTCAATGCTTAAACATTAATTACAAACGAAGAGAATTTGATTCCGACCTAAATCGTCACGAGTCTGACCCATTACGACGTCAGGGAGTTAAAAAAGTGGAAACGTTAGGAGAATTTCATTTAAGACTACGCGCCATGATACATGTGGAAACTTCGGGGCTGAAATGTCACTCGTATTGTGTCCAGACACTATTCCTCGATTTGTTGCCGCAATGTTGAACTTGTTGAAAACAAAACTTTCTTGTTTTCAATTGTTCTTTGACGATACCTTTACCAACACATTCGTGGCACTTTACTGATTAAAATGAAACCAAACATGACACACAGATTGGTGCATATTTACTCGTATAATGCACGATATAGCAGAGCCTCGATTATCCGAACTAATCGTGTGAATGTACATACTGGGATAATGGAACAGTTACTTAGCTACAGCGTCAGATTAATCTCTATTGATTTGTACGTGAACCGTGTTGTATTTGGGTCGCCTTAAATTGAACTGTTTAATGCAGACTTTAGTTATCATCGGTTCGGATAATCGAGGTTCTACTATATAAGAAAAGATTCTACGAATAATGCCGTGTTTGGTGTCATTTTAATCGGAAAAATGTCACAAATGTGTTGGTAATAGTTTCATAAAGGAATAATTCAAAGTGTTGAAGAAGAGAACCTCAAATTCCACAAAAACAAAGATAATTGGGCTCTGACATGCCTAGTCAAGAACCCACAAATATATTTTTTATGTTTGACATCGATTAAATTAACAATATTCTGATGTTTTAATTAAATCAATGCTAATTGCGTCTTTCTCTTGTTACAGGAAAATATCTCGACTCCCGAACCTGCCGACATATCGGAGGACGACCATTACCCGAGTAAGCAAAACGTTTTGTTACCCATCTCCGTAGACCTTCTCGTTTCATATTTTAGCCAGGAACGATCCGACCTCACTTTCACGAGCATTACATAGATAATTATCCATAGTCATTATCGTGCAACGCGGTTCGAAACTTACCAATTCGTCGTGGTCAATATTTCTGTTGTCTTCAGTTTCCAAGTTTTTTGTAGTAATATTTTTATGTATCTTGGTCTGATAACGTGAGCTTAACATCCGCGAGCTGGAAAATATAGGAGGAATAAATGATGCTGTAGTTTGGATACACAGTAAAGCCTTGATCTAAGAAAACGCAAACCATAGGATCTACGCAAAACGAATATCCCCTCCCCTAAAGAAATAGTAGAACCACAGGATCTAAGAAACAGTTCGGGCCCGAGGGTTTTTCTTAGATCAAAGCTTTACTGTAATTTGTTTTTGAAAAATTCGGCTTGCTACAGAATAGAAGGAAACTCAAAATTTTCTTTAAGAATTGCCTGGACTGTATACTATCACTCAGTTTTACTAACAATATTATTCTGCTATAGTAATGAAATTGCACTTTTAATTTTGAATTGAGAATAAAAATTATAATTGTGTTGCAATCATTTTTTAGAGGAAGGATATAGTAATATAAATCTTGTTTAGATTAATTCAAATTTTTGTTAATAATATCTGTTATTATCTGCATTATCGTACAATTTGGTTTCGAAACGTGATTAATTAGACCACTAGATTTCATTTTGCTTCAACTTCCACACTCCATGCAATCTTCATTATTACAAGAACTTCTTGCACTTAACATAAAAGTAATACTGGTCTTTTTAAACAACGGGTGACTCAACTTCGATATTCCTGGATCCGAACTTTTCTCACACGCATGAATCATTGATCGTGATAAGTAGACTGCGGATTTTATGCATCCATAACGTCCACTAGTGTGCTAAATAAGATGGAACTCGCGACACTGAGGACATGTATGTCATTGTTTATTTGAATTGAACAGAAAATACAAATAGTTCACATAATACAAAGTTTACATTTGTTTGGAAATCTGCAGTCTGTCGTTGAGTTTGTTTAAGTGTATAAAATCTAATCCAAAGGAAAGTAAATAATTCAATGTTCTTGGATGATTTCAATTTTAAGAAAAAAGTTTCATTGCCTAACGTGTCTGTCTATTGCTCACTGTTTCTACTTGCAGCAGACTCGGACAGTTCTGTGACATTGAGACATTCCTATACATTTTAATCCTACCTGTTCATTTACATCTCATTACTGTAAGGAATAAATAACGCCGAATCACTACAATTGTTTATAAATATTAGCACACACAGAATTATATAATTTGTTAATATGTTTAATTCGTTTTTAAACATAGAATTATCCTCCTTTTAACTGTGTTAAGAATGCTTCTGAACATAAGAAATACATGTACATTGGACTAGGATCATTAAATCATTTCATGAATCAGCGTCTCGTCTACGGTTTTGAATTTTGTTTGAAGAAAATGTAGAAATATGTTCATAATTTATAATTCTAAATCAGAAATGAAGTTAGTAGTCATTTTATTCAGCAGTTAATTTATGGATACCTTTTCTACGAGATTCAAACCGTGCCCAATATTTTATCCACTACATCGTTAGAACTTTTTATCGTTATTTTTGTAAAATATTTCTGCACTGCACAATTGTTGAAATGACCTTCTTGGATGTTCACAGTAGTCTGTTCCACACAGTAACTGCTTATTAAGTACGTAATTTTCAATAACAACGTTTCTTTATATTAAAAGATCTAATATAAATCCATGTATACAAATTTAAGGTGTACATTTTAAATGATTTTTCCATTAATAACTATCATTACACATAAACTCGTAATTAATGTTTTAGATCTTTTCGTATATGCACTACGCCAATTAAAAGACTCACATCACTCTCTGAATGGAAATACTGATATTCAATAATTAATAGACTGCCAATCATTCTATTTGGTTCGCTATCCGAGAATTATTCCCTACATTGTTTTTACACTTTGTTTAACGATTTCATCGAGTCAGTTAAGGATTTAGAGATCCAGCACTTCTGTCTAAAAACACAAACTTTCTCGCACGATACGGTTTCACTCGGAATCGATAGATGATTCGAAATTTCTGGTTAGCATTGTGTACACAGCGTGACGAAATTTGCGGGGAAAAATACGCGAACCTTATTAAATTGCCAAATACCGCGTGTTGCAACGGAAACATTAATCTTCATTTTTTAATTTTGGGGAATAACCCCAGATGACTTTATAAAAGCTTTAGTGTTCAGTGTGTGTTCTGGAAAATGTTGATTGCAAATAAAATTTTCAAACCTATGTTTCGCATTCTAAAACGTTATCTTTCGAACACGAACCATTTTCTGTGATTACAACAAATATTGCAACTAAATTTCAGAATTTTTTTGCATTGTTAACCCTTGGTCGGCGAGTACTATTGACTATTTATGGCAGCCACAATTAGATCCATTCGGATCTTACAGCATAAATTTTCTTTTACATATATTTTTGGGTTTACTTCTTTGAGATGAATGTCAACTTTCTTATTGGATTTAATACACCTAAATATTGATTCAAACTGGCTGCTAACTATTAAAATTTATATGGGACGTCCGGTCAAAATGGACCCCGCCACCGAGGGTTAAATGAGTTCAAAGTAAATAGGTTACGTGTTTGAGGTTGTTGCCTAGGGACTCGATAAACACCTTGAAAACTCACTGTATTCAATTTTCATAACTAGATTTATGCATTTCTGTTAAATCAGATAACCTACATTGTAATTCTAAAATTTATTTCGTGAGGTTTTTCTTTCATTCTTAGTTTTCTAGTTTCTACTAATTGCACTGTGAAAAGCACAACCATCTCTAGTCTAACCATTATTGTTCACACGTTTCACTTATTTTCGAAATTTATCATTTTCGTTGCCGCAGGCTATGCAACAATCAATTAAAACTACATTCCACGTTAAAAGAACTTTATTTCTAAATTATCTATTAATTACTCCAGATAACTTTAATTGCTTGGTACACCCCGCAGTATATCGCTCTAGTAGATGAAAATTATATATATTTTGGCAATAAATTATTTCAAGTTATCCAACAGGGATATCATTATACTATTTAAGTTATACAAGACAATTTTGATGAATTCATAGAAAACAATTTAACATATAGTTTTGTTTATTGGTTATTTTTGACATTGAAGAAAGCAACCTCCAAATTGGTAGTTAAAAACACTGTCTGTGAAATATCTCAGAAACTAGAGGGTGTGAAGCAATAGCATTTTTTTGAAATGTATGTTTTTTAATGGGAAATTCACTAGCATAAGAAAATTTTAGAACAATTTATTTGAACGCTATTATTAAAAATTTCAACATTTACGCAATTTTCCTTGTTACTTGTTTATCCATTCTTATGTAAATTCGTATCTGTCATTTATGCATCAAAATAGAGGATATGTGTGTCAAAATAATTATGAGTGTTTCGATTCTTTTCTGTCATTTGAAATTCCTGCCTTGAAATAAATAGATGAAACGTTATTAACGATTCAATTTACCTTCAAATATATGTATTGTATCTAGACTGTGTATTTAATGCACTTAAAAATGGCTAATTGAACTATTTGTTTATTAATATAATTTAAATAACTCTAACCATATTAGAAGAATCTAAGAGTATTTTTACATTCCTTTCAATTTATTGAAATGATAGAAATTTGAATAATTTTCCATCCAGATCCTAGTTTTAGCAGGTATTTTACGAGTTATAATTGGTTAAACAATTCAACTGGATTTATTTTAAAATCGTGTTTCTAATTCCCAAGCTTGGCTCTTTCTTCAAAATCAGCGTACGGAACTCTAACTTTTCCCATAAGTCTAAATTAAAATGATATTGTTCTTGCCAAACGCTTTCATCGAACCCGTCTTCATCACCTGAGATTCTTCCGGGTGTAACTGATATGGTGGTGCCAGCCACAAGAAGGTGAATCTACATGAAAAAATAAGTCGAACAAAAAGAATAATGTGTTTCGATTAGGGCTTCGGTTTTTAGAGAAATGGATTTGAAGGTCCGTGGTTCGCGGCCGTAGTATTTGCAGTAAGGAGAACCGGTCAGCCATGCACAGACGCGCCATCTGATTCCTATCTTAAAAGAAAAAAACATTATTCTTTCTTTTCGACTTATTCTTTCATGTAGAATGCGGAATCCTCGCGGCTAGTACCGTCAGATCAGTGTCACCCTGTATATTCTCCGAATTTTCAAACTCGATTTTCTCGAAAACACACCCTTAAATGAAAAAACATTATTCTTTCTTTCCGGCTTATTCTTGCATGTTCATTTACCTCCTCAAGATTCGTACCGCAAGATGAGACCCTGTATATTCGCAGTATTTTCAAACTCGACTTTCTCGAAAACGCACCGTTAAAAGAAGAAACATTATTCTCTCTTTTCGACTTATTTTTTCACGTAGATTCACCTCCTCGCGACTGGTGCCGCAAGATCGGTGACACCCTGTGTAATCGCCGAAACACGCCCGGTCGGTCTACCCCTTATTATCCACGGCCGAGTAAACACGTGTTTCGTCCTGAATCCGATGAATCCGCGAAGTTTATCATTTCCATTGGAACGGGCTGTAAAAACCAATTAAAACAGCGTTCGGCGTTCATTAGCCGGGTAGCAAACAGTCGATTGAAATCATGTCGCGTCCCGGCCCGGCGCGGCGCGGCGTTCCAGTCGCCGCGCAATTTGATGTTCGTTGTCCTTTGGATGGGGTCAGGTCGCGGCCGTTTCGGGAATCTGACCCAAATCCAATGGCGGCGTCGTGTTTCTGCATTATTGAACCGGCTGAATGATTTAGATGTCACGCCGCTCCCGTCACCCGCCAACTTTATCCGGTTGCTAATAAATCTTTCTCTCTCTCTCTCTCTCTCTCTCTCTCTCTCTCTCTCTCGCTATCTATCTATCTATCTCTCCGCTTTCGTTCTACCGCGGACCGAGTGCTCTTCTACGTGTCACTGCTAATTCTCCCGCTCGAACGAGTCGACGCAGCAACCGGAGGGAAATCTGGAGAGCGACGGGACACTTAACCGATCGCGGCTCCGAGTTTTGCGTCACGATGGGGTGGGTATCGATCAACGGGGCCCGACCGCGACTTACCTCGGTCAGGTGTTAGTTTTCCTTGATTTCTGTCGATCCGTCTCAGTCAGGCGTGACTGCCACGGGAATCTAGGACAGACGTTCCATGACAACGCCATTAGAATTAACCCTTTCCCACGGATTGCGTAGAAACAACGCGCTCAGTAACACTTTCGAATTGTCTATCCCCTCCCCAAGCTTTTGGCAGCTGATACACGTGTCATTCCACTCGTTTCGATGCGCTCGATGTGACTCTCATCTTTGGAAATTACAAGTTATCGGGATCGTTTAACCCTTTGTGCTTGAAGAAATTTGAACTTAAACTCTAGTATCCAGACATTCCTTCCGACCTATAATAGTATTTTCGTTCTGTACGATTTTCTACATTTTATGCAACTAACATTGAGAGCATTTAGTCACAGCTCGATTAGTTATGAGAATGTGAAATTTTATGAATTTAGTGAATTTATAAATGATTTATTAGAGAAAAAGATGTCGTTTATATTATAGAATATGGACTGCGGTAAAGAAGCAATTATTTTTGGTTATATTACCCGAGGACAGCAGGATTATTTCAAACGCAGATATTGTTCATGATGGTTAGAATGTGAATATAGTGGTTTTTCAAATCTATTTTGTTCGAACGAAATGCGTGTCCTATTTATAATAGCATTTTAAGGGATCGTGTTCGGTTAAGAAACTGATTAAAAAGTGATTTTTAATCCTTTTCTTAAAAATTATTTTCAATAAAGACTTTTAAGCAGTCATAGGTTACTATTACATACGTTAGTTTATAATGGAATGTTAAAAATAATCGAGTTAGGCGTTCGAGACCCATGATGTCTCTGATACGTTATTTTGACGGCAAGGGGTTAGTTTTTAGAAATCGTTTTAATTTCTCTCTAACAGGGGTATTAAACCTAATAATTAATGCAATTTATTTTAAATGGAAAAAGTTGAACATCAACGAGGTACTTTGACAGTAAAATGTAACAAAACACAAATGTCTGGGTTAGGTCATCTTAGGTTAATCAATTTCGCCTGTGAACGGGTCAATGTTGATCCTCCATGGGCAACCTAGGTCGTTTATGCTCACGACTAATTTTTTCGCTGTTTTAGGCTTTCGAAAAATCTAAAAAAGTACTGGAATACGTATCGAAGTCCCCATATTAATATATAATCGTTGAAAAGTCAAATGTTTAATGCATTAATAGGAAAAAGTAAATATTTTTAGGAAAGAAATTGTGAACTAAATTATTACAGTCCACAACATCTGTCCAAAACTTTTCCTTCTTAGGTTAAAACATTCAAAATTTGCTAGACTTCAATGACTAGACAGCGGATTTTATGTATTTATGACAAAAATGAGTAGGTGTAATTTAAAACAGGAAAAACATTAGAAAAATTTCAAAATACTGTTACATTATTTACAACCTATTACATTTATTAGGAAAGAAAATAAATGTCTATTTTACTCGAGTTTGTTGCAATTTCGGCAGAATACTTTTATTTTGCAGAAAGATCCGCTGTCTATTAATGTCTGATAGTATAATAGAAGTGCCAGAAGGTAAATTCATCGAAATACGCAATAGAGATCGGGCAATTGGCGGCTTATTCGTAGACAACGACCATAAAGGCGACCTGGGCGCCATCCGCGTTACGAATGACCGATGTATTTATTAACATGCACCGACACTTCAACCTCGTAATCTCGTTACCGCGGCCTCTTACATAAAAGAGCGAGATGCACTCGCGCCTTCTGCGCGATGACGTTGCCTCGCGGTTCCGAGAAACCACTGATTAATCAGCCGAGGATCTTCGTGCCGCCATTGCGTCCCCCTTCGAATTGATTCCGTAGCTTTTTCATCAGATGATTTCATTCTTTACGCGGCCGCGTCTGCTCGCGGTTCATCGCGTAAAACGTATAGCCAACAGTATCTTAAGGGAGTATTCTGGTTTTCCATTTTTTTTAAATCGACTTTTTAAAGCTTTATTTAAGTATGTGTTGTAGAATATGTGTGCAAATCAACTTGTTTATGAATAGACTGTTGATCCCATCCATTTGTCACACAAATGAGAAGTTAAATGCAAAGCAGTAAAAAGTAAAATTGTCATATTATTTTCAACTGATTAAAATGATTAAGAAGTGGAACAAACATCTACATAGCTCTTGTATCTCGCAATTAATACAGACAATTTTTATTTCGTGTAAAAAGTCGTAGTCTAGTTGTGGCTAATAATACTAGAATTATCTCGAGGATTTCAAAATAATAAATATTAGGTTTAAAAACGCACATTCTAATGTATGAGGATGTTACAAAAATTATTGTTGTGATAAACTTTGTCTTTTCTAATATGAATATATATATATATACTATATCTCTTTGAGTAACTTCTATGGGCGATAAAAATTAATTTTCTGGTACAAAATGTTAAAAAATAAATTGGAGAGAATTTAAAAGTGATACCAGCTTGTATCTTTAAGATTTCTATTACAAAAAATGTTTGCCTTCATGAAGACTAATGGAAAGAAATAACTAGTACATATGTACGTAGATTTAAAAATAAATTGTTAATAGACCCGCTTATTTTAATAGATATACAAAATTAATTGGTTCCGAAAGGTGTGAAAGTTTTTTCAACGCAAAGAAGAAGGACTGGAGTGAAGGATTAGATTGGTAGATTATTTAATTTAATTGAGCTTCGAGTTTTCTTCTCAACTACACAATACATTGTTGTTACTACTTCCCCAGTGGTGCCCAGTATTCGCAAATTGAAGGGTTCGAATGTTCTCTATCAAGATGAATGGTGGCTGTACGAATGATCCGTGCCAACTAAACTGATTTCTTCGTTAAGCTCGGCCGCGCCACGATTTCCTACCAGGAAAAAACAAGAGGGTCTTTACTCGCACTAGACGAAACGAGATCGATGATCAAGTACGTGCACAATAGGGATGAGGTCGTACCCATTGGGCATGAGGTTTTAATTGACACTCGACGAACCCGCTGTCGCACTTGTGCGCCATGTTTACCACGCCCCTGTGCCGCTTCATTTATGCAACACTTTCCACCTCCCCATTTTTATCGCTGCTCCTGCAGAAGAAACGGAATTGGCAAGGTGTTTATATGTATAGTAACGAGCTGCTATAGAACACGAATATACCTGGCGAGGTATGCGAAAATAAGCAGAATTTTTAGACAGTTTTCACAATCGAAGTTAAAAAATTGTATTTTCTGAACCTCCTTAGAATGAAATATTTTTTTAAATATTTTATAAATAGATCCTTCGACATATTATATTTTTAATAATTTTGTCATACTCCTTGAAGAAATGATAGCGAAGAAATGTGAACACTTCATGTAGAATACAGCAACTTTTTTTCTAAAACAATTTATTTAATATTAACAACAGGACTATCGAGCACTAAGTAGAATACAATTTTTTCACATGACGATTTGTTTTCCAGAAAATCGGCTTCAAAAATTCGGCGAACACATGTGTTATTGAATAGCAATCATCAGACGTGTCTGTTCATAATCCACCGGTTCTACTTACAAATAATAAGCACGTGAATTTGACGGATTTTCAAAGTCGATTTTCTCGAAAACAAAGCCCCATTGAAAAAATGTTATTCTATGTTTTTGACTTATTTTTTTTATGTAGAATCAGTACCTTTTCAATTGACTAGTTACCGATCACCCTGTATATTCCTTTTTAATGTCAAAACTAGATTTATTCCGCACAATTTTTATTTCAATACGTGTTCTAATAAAATAAAAAAATTTCTCGTGAAAATGTTTTTATAATTTCAATAATAGTACAAGATAATATTAGAAACTAGTTATTTTGACCCTTCTGGTAGTTCTAGTGTTAAGTCATTAATGTTTATCATTAATTCACGTGAGTCCACTAATTTACAATGTCGGTGAATAAAAATTTTGTTTTTATATTACGGCTTGGTAAACTGGGAGTCTATAATAAAATTTTCATTAGACTTCCATTAAGATTTGCATTATGTCTAACTGTTGTACCGTTACATACATAGAAGTTTGATTAATAAAGTCAATCACATGGGATTAAAATTAAATACAATTAATACTTACCGACTAAGTAGAGGCTAGTAGCAACTTATTAAACAGAACCAGTGAGTTTATATAGAAATTGTTTTATAGGAGCAATAAATTATTCCCGATTTTAATTTGAATTGATAAAGAACGTATATGCAACAGAAAATTATACAGTGTATATCTCCGAAGTGGCGACAAAGAAATATGATATCGCGAAGTGTAGTATAATTACGGAATGGCATCTTTATTCATGTCTGACTTTGAATACTGAATTCCCTTGTTCCCAGTGATTAAGTGATTCTTGCCGCTGATAGCTCGCCGCTATTTGGCCGAGCGGTAAGAATCAATTAGCACAGTTTATCGGGGAAATCTGTTACACGCATTTGAATTGCAGGTCTTGTCGATCACTTGACACTTTAGATTCGCTTCGATGTAAGATACGATGACAGGTTATCCGCGTGGAGAAAGAGAATAGACAGATAATAATTAACAAAGTTATTGTTCAACGAAAATCGGTCGCGATTCTTAACGGGACAATTTAATGGCGCTACATTTTCGCACGATTGGCCTCGAGAATTCGACCTATACCAATGAATTTCGATAGTTGGACCTGTTGAATGTGGACCGTTCAAAGACGGGGACGTTCATCGATCGAACGCGTTGACATTACTGTCGATAAGATAGTTTCTAATAAGGCATGTTTCTGCGGAGATTCTTATTTTTAACCGACGGATATTACTGCCAGCGATTTATATAGAAAGTCTATTTATTCTTGTTAGATTTCAGTAGACTGAAATTAAAATTACACGTTGGCTGCCGGCGTCATACATATACAGTGAATCCAAAAAGTATTTGAACTCCCAAATTTTTGATTCTCGAGAAATTGTCAATATTTAATAGATTGTTAATAATTATAATTTCTTTAAAAAAATTCTACAATAATGAATTCGGGCTCATTTTAAAGCTCGCAGCATTTACTTTTGCAGACCATCATTCATTTTTTTCTAGGATATCTGTGCATGACATAGTTAGTGAAAAACTGGAGACACGTTTTTGGTTGAAAATACTACAAACCGAATCGTTTCTAAAATCATCAAAAATTATTTTCTGAACAAGTTTATATTTTTGCAAAGATGGCAGTACAACTTTCATCCAAAGCTCAGTAAATCGACTAGAACAAATATTAGATCAATTATTCATCGACTTCATTATTTAAATCTACGGTGGTTTCAGTTATGAACATTACAATTTTTTGACATCCGTTTTTATTCGTAATATTTTGGACCAAACAAGCGTCTTCAGATTCCCAGTCGCTGAACCATGAAAATTAGATAAAAATTAACGATTGATTGCAAAAGTAGAATTTTGGAGCTTTGAAATGTGTTCCGGCATATCGTTGTAATAATTTTTTTTACGAAATTCACACATTTTTAATGTCGACAATTTCGTCGGTATGAGAAAAGTGTTGAAATACTTTTTGGATCTACTGTATGTGTGACAATCGCGATTTTGTATTTAATATGTAGAAAGAAAATTAAATTACATTTCTGCACGTAGTTATTGAAAATTGTAAGATAAATCATGGCATTCTTGGAAAATTTGTTTATATCTCATAAGTGGATACATTGCATTTTATAGAATATTGTTTACAATCTATTGTATATTGTTTATATTGTGAATATTTACAATGAAGTTTTATTTTTGAAACAAATTTATCATCAAGTTTCTTGTTGATATTGTGTTTTGCATAATATATTTGAAATAAATTCAGGAATTAATTCGATATAATTGAATAAAGTTGAATTCAATTAATGATAACATATTTAAAGAAACTTCGTCCATATCGCCACTAGATAAACATAAAAGATATAGATATTGTTCTTAGTCATTATCATTAAGGAATGTACAAAAAGTAAATATTCATAAACAAACTGTAGAGATAAGGGAAGATTTCGTAGTAGCTTCTAATTTAATTTCCTATTTAAACATGCAACCGTATATGCTAGAGCGAAGTAGCTAGATATTAATGCGAGACTATTATCGTACGTCACTACGGACTGCTTTTTCGAATCCATCGCCAGTAAAAACTTTCATTTCACCAATTATTGTTGAATCGCATTCTCATTTAATTCATTTTCACCGTGTCCGCGCGATATTCGATTCGAAGGAAATCAATTCCAATGCTTTTCGCCGATCATTACTGTACATACACCAAAACGATCACAAGATGTTCCTAACTTTCGCAAACGACAATTTCATGAGATTCGAAAGGCAGACAGTAAATCATCCCCCGGTTCGATTCGAACACTCGATCACTCACACTTCACTCATCTCACACTCTCGAGACCAGCACCCCCGCCATCACTTGAATTCCAGGTGTCTCCCTAGTTTCACGTCCCCCGCAAAAAAAAAAAGGATTCGCCACGAAATTCTCGAACCACAGCCCCGGCAGTAGCAACACCACCTATGGTGATGTTGGCAGTAGGAAGACCGAATGGAAAAAGTACCGGAAAACATTAACGTAATTACCGCGTAGCTGGACACAGTCAATTGCGTTATGAGTACATATGTCTCTGTCTCGTAGTAGCACCAGTTGAACAGAAACAAAAACACCAAGTCCAATCGAGAAGTCCCATTTCCCCCCAGAAACCATTGCAAGTTGCACACCGATCACCACCATATACATATATTATCACTTGTAAACCACACCGCCGAGCTTTCGAAGCTCGGGCTAGCCTCTCTCCCCCCAAGTCCATTCGGCACTATCCACCGTGTGGATGAATAATCATGCCCTGAGACCAATTGGCACTTTTAATTTCGGCAGGCGCGCTCATGAAAGACGCGGATAAGCTGAAGCTGATGCTGCTCGCGTGGAATTATAATCTTCAACAGCAGGCTCAGGCTCAGGCTCAGGCCCAGGCTCAGGCTCAGGCCCAGGTACAGGCGCAGGCCGCCAACGCGGCCCTCTCGCCAAATAACTCCTCGACAACCACGGCCACCACCGTTGGCACACCTGTCACCAGTCAATCGGCTATTTCCACGGCAAACAACACCATTAACTCCACACTTACAGGTAACGCCTTATTTCATCGACCGAATCGACCGCGACCGACCGAATTTCCGCTCGAGCCACGGGTTTTTTAACGTTTCCACGAACGCGATACCACCGGGGTCTTAATTGCCGCCTCCGGGGGGGGAGGGGGGTTTGCTTTAACGATTGGTTGCGCTCTTAATACAATGGATCACGTCAGCTCTTTTCTTTTTGTATTTCCGTTCCGTTTTCCGTTTTGATCCGTTTCGTACCGTTTCGTCAGGGTCTGAATATAGTATTATGATTACTCTAGACATTTTTGTGCTAGATAATAAGAGATAACTTGATTATTTTGTTCAACCCCTTGCCGGATCATTTTGTTCACAGCTAAGGTGATTTTAGTTGCTTCGTCCTCTTTCACACTAAATCTGCCACCACTGGTCAAGTGATCGATTACGTATTTTATATTTTTCAGTTATTCGAATTATAGAAACGCTTCTTTGGGATACGATTTAATAAATTCATTTCTTCGAGCACATAATTTTTATCGTACAGGAACTAAGTAAATTCAGCCATGTAATTTTTATAAACGTTTCAATCACTGTTAGTGCTTGGTAGGATCAGTTTCAATTTCTTAGGCGAGAGGAGGAATCTGTATTTATTGTAAGGGTACACTTTCTTTAACACTAGATTTACGGATTCTAAATTTTTTAATTTACATTTATTGGGATTGTACGGATGCATTTATAGAAAATTTATTAAATATATTTATTGCTTGGGACATATATCGTGCTAAAAGTCTGACTAAATATATTCTTATTATTTTCATAAAATACTCCAAAATAGCCACTTTTAGTGGCTTTAGGACTTTCAATGCATAAATGTTGGCGATAGAAGAATAGGATTATATTTCGATTTAAAAGAAATGTATAATGATTGTGTTTGACATCTTTATCGTTTCACTCGATATTATATTGCAAGGGGTTAACACAAAAGTTCCCTGTTGTTAATAACATTTTTTCGCTTAAAGGATAAAAGACATATTTATAAAAGAACATTATGAAAATGTACGATTTTTTAATCATAATCTAGATAATTCTAATGTTACTTTACATTATAGTTTAAAATCGCTCAAAATTAAACACGCATAATTTTTGAATCAGTGAATTCCTAACATTAAAAGTTGGGTTTGTGGCATTTTCATTCTCAATTTAAGTAGCAAGATTCGCATTGTATAATACTTGTTAAGAATATTAATCCAATTAAAAATTTCTATTTGGCTCTTGTTTCTTATAATTTTGTAGATGTAACATAAATTACAAAGAGTTGGTTGATCAGATGGAATTTTTCCGTCACTTATAATTATTATTTGCAATTAAAACTATTTCAGTAGACAAAATAAATCTTATTTTATTTTCATTTTGGTTACAACGGTTATATGGTCAACGTGTTTCGTTAATTTTTTCGTTGCCGACGACGTGAAAGGTGTTTGCGTTTTTTGTATTTATCGTTTGCTAGCACGAGTAAAGGAATTTTTAGTTTCTCTTCTTCATGGTGGGTTGCCATTAGAAACTGTTTTGTTCCGATTTTTTCGTTCATATTAGATGCTACGATGTGTAATTGTTAGTTTCTTTATATTGTTCTTATATGCTTACTGAATTTGCTGGGGGTTCATTCGTGTTATCGTACAAAGTAATAATTGTTGAAAGACAGTACAAGACTGGCGATTGTTTCAGAGATATATAAGAACAGAATTTTAGTTTTTTGTATGAGTTTTTGCTTAAAATGTGGATTACATTTATTGGGTTTAATTAAAGCACACTTGTACCCACAGCGTTTGAAAAGATGTTTTAATCCTTCTCACAAAAGTCATTAATTTTCTAAAAAAAATATGGTCAGGTAAAGATACGTGTGTAGCAGATTTACGTGGATCGTGCAATAATGTAAATTGTAATTATATGTTTCTAAAATGTAATTATACATTCGTTTCAGAGTACAAATGAATACGAACAATAATGTAATCCATTGGATTTATACTCCATCTATAATTAGAATAGCAACTTTGTACTTGCATTTACAGTATCTATGTTCCAATGAAATAAAATTCACTTAAAATTGTAGAGAGACAGATTAAAAGCGGTATTTATTACCTTCTAAGAATTTTTTCAAAATTTTGAGTACATAAATGTTCGAAATGCAATCATTACTAAATCTAGTAAATATTATGTAGTAATTTTTCAGTCTATGTCAATGACAGGAAGATGCTGTTGACAACATACAAAATGTTTTAAAATAACTTTGTTGATTCGTCATACCAGTGCACCAGTGAAAATAATATAAACTTTTATATTTCACTTGAAAATATCTATTGAATATATGTTCTTCCAGAACTTTTATTAACCAAATATAAAATGACTGTTAAAACTGTACTTTATTGCCAGAATTAATCGTATGCAAAGTTAACTTAAAACGAAAGAAATAATTTAAAAGATAAATGTTTACTAAACAACTTTTCTATACAAAACTTTACAGTATCATTCAACCCCTGGAAAATAGCATCTCGCTGTTTCTTGGGAAAATTGCACCGAAACGTCGCTAAATTGTTCGATCCGGCCCGGTGCGCGGCGCGGCGGCGGACGCGCGTGAACGCGGAGACTTCAATGCTCAACTTTCGCGTCCTTCTCCAACGACGAGTGAATTGCAGGTTTCGCGGGGCCAAGGTGTACCGGGTATTTAGCTCGCGCGAGTTTTGTCGTCGCGCTCGACGTGACTAATGGACTGTCGGCTCGTGACGTGCCGCGTAGGAAATTCAGAGTACGCCTTCTTTGGCCCTCGGAACCGAGGCGAACACCGAGCCGATTCGGTGACACGGTCGCTGCGTTTGTTTGCCGGTGTTAATCGCGTCCGATTAACAAGGTACCGTGTCCCATCTCTATGTCATGCGAATTCTCATGAGATTCGACTAACCGATTGCCTTTACATTTTATCCGATCTCTGTTTCTTTTGATTCTTTGTTTTCTGAAAGTACCATTTTCATGTACCATTTTTATAAACGTGCTTGGAATGAACGAAATCTGAGATTTTTGCAAAATTTTATTCAACCCTTTGAGGACGAGTGTCATCATCGGACTACGGATTTTTATGCACAATAAAACGTTTTTAAGTCAACCGTGAAAAATAAAATTAAATAAAAGTGTACTTCCTCGTTTAATAATTTTAACACTTAATCTACCGGAAGCCTATTAATAGGCTTTTCAGTAGCTGTGCTGTACCAAATGGAAAGTTAAATATTTCTTTAATAAACAATAATCCTGAACGAAGTTATTAGATTAGGTTATTGGAGGTGAGTTATTGGTTTGTGATTCAAGTTTCTGTTGAAGGGTCTATTAAAAAATCCTCAGCCATGGGTCATAGACCTCCAAAAATTATAGAATATAGGTAGATAATATGGTAATAACTTGCAAGATACCATGAGAATATTCTTAAATTTTTCTGTCTTTACACATCTTTGTATTTCACATATCCATTTCTATTATAAATGCATCAAATCTGCTGTGCAGTTACTATATTGGTGACGTCAGTTCCACGTACTTAATTCTTCTAGCTGCAAACAATTAATTTAATTGTAGTAATAAAAGATCGATATATATTTTTATTTTTCAATAAAGAAGATGTACCCTGAACTGAGGAACTGTTCTAATAATCAAAGAAACATGTTTGCCTGTTTAGTTCAGATAACCAAGGTTCTACTGTATTGTCATAAATAGACTGCTGATTTTATGCATTTATGACAAAGTGACTGAAACAAAATGACTGTAATTTAAAACAGTAAAAACATTAGAAGTATTTATAAATACTGTTATACAATTATTTTTATCCTACTAAACATATTAGCAGTGGTACAGTGTTTACTCAGACTACGAAGTATCATACCATTTCGTATAAATTTTCTCAGATACTTATATAAGCATATAATTTAAGACTAAACAATCCAAATGTCCTAAATGAATTAAATAAACTTCATATTTTCAATTATCATACAATACAGTAGCGAAAGTATAGAAATTTTGTTGGGGTCATGGGAGATCCCAATATATCGCTTAAGGGTTAGAAAATAAATTTCTATTGCACTCCAGTTTGTTGCAATTTAGGTAGAACAATTTTATTTTGGATGAAGATCCGCTGACAAGTTGTGACTACATTGCGGATCTTTATGCAAAATAAAAATTCTCTACCTCGATAGCAACGACTTGGAGTAAAGTAAAAATTGATTTCCTTTTTTAATAGGTTCAGTATGTTGAAAATGACATAACAATAGTTCTAAATTCTTCAAATGATTTTTACCGTTTTCTGCTTCCCCTGCCCATGTTTGTCATAAATTCATAAAAAAACGCAGTGTAGTTATGTCAATCGTTTTCAAACTGAAAAACGCGGTCACTGGGGACTGGTAGTCGACGCGTTAAACAGTAAGGGACCAACCAATTTTTACGAACCAGCAAACCAGGTGTCTACCTGGGTTAATTAAATCTAGAACATTCATCCCTCGCGAGAATCCCAACAGGATCCACCTCGCAGGAGACACCTGGATCAGCGTAGGTCCTGTTTTTCCCAGCAGCGCGCGGCTCAGAAAGTGGTTCAGTTAGGCGAGGTTGCGGAAGGATAATTCACCGTTGCCCTCTGTCCCCTCTTACCACCTATCTTCCTTAGTGGCAGCTATTCGAAACTGGTTTCGCAGCGGGCTTCTACATCTCAGACGTGGTCATTGCGTAATGAACCAGCTGGCGGCGACGCGATGGTACGCGTACAACCAGATCGTCCTGTCCCTCCTCCTACATCCTCTTTGCTCCTTCTTCACAGCCCCCCTCCCACCTCCCCCTCCCCCGAGGCAACGGCGATGACCAGCAAGGATTTCGCGTATGATGCGGGACTCCCCGTTCTCCCGGACGGAACGTTTCGCAAATCGATTTCGCGATAAACGCGCGTCCGCCGGTTTACGATCGCGTCAGAAATTTGCCGGGAAAATGGCGGACCATATTTCTTGCTAGTTTACTGGTGTTCCGCTTCGTTTTACCGGCCTGTCTTTCTCTCTGCTTTAAAGCCGCGGCCGCGGCGGCAGCCCGTTAATTGAAACGTTCAACGACTGGCCGTCTTCGAGGGTTCGCTTTTTTCACTACGTTTTTCCATTCGAGTTCGTTTCGCTCGGATATACCTGAATCGGATGATACCGCTTCTTTCTGACAGTTTACTGCTGTTACAGAATTTTTTAAGCGCCGCACGATGGACCCGAATGGCGCGTTTCACTGGATTAGCTAACTCTTCTATTAGTCTTTTCGGGATGAGAAATACTTTGATGCTGTCGTATAAGCCGGAAATTATCCATCGCGCAGTTTTTAGTGTTGATAATGATATGGTATTTGGAAAAAATGGCGTTTGCAGTCTTGGTTTATGTCAGTCGGTATGAGAAGTAGGCACTGTAAGATATACAGGGTGTCCCAAAAATAGTGTGCTTCCTTGAAAAGATGTATGCACATTCTTGAGGTCATTTCAAGTAACTTTTTCCGTTGCGAAAAAATTCTCCGCGGCTTCGTTAAAGAGTTATTAATAAAAAGACAAGGACCAATCACAACGCGGCTGCAGCAGACGGCTTCCGCCGGGCCAATGACAACGCCACGATCAGCGGCACTTGTCGTAGCCGCGCATCGATTGGTCCGTGTTTTTCGTTAATAACTTCTTAACGAAGCAGCGGAGAACATTTGCGCAAACGAAAAAGTTACTTGAAATGACCTCAATAATCTAGTAGCATCAACTTCCATAATTTTTAACGTTATAAAGACATTTTTATGAAATATGGTTAAATTAACGTATTTATTCGGGCACTCGGTATAATGAAAATTGGTCTAACCTTTAATAAATGCACTCTAAATTTTATAAGCCTTTAATCTCTTTTTACACGGCGTGTTTTTATATAAATAATTTTTATACGCGCTTCTAACACGTTTTATTTGCTTCTACAAGGCATTTCAAGTACGTTCTACCGACTTTTATGCTGCTTTTTAAGCACGTTTTATTTATTTTTACGCCACTTTTAACACGTTTTCCGTTCAATCAAGCAAAAAGAGACTGGAGTGTATAATCCAGCTATTATTCATGCTCGATCTTTCTTGTATTATTTACCTTCTTGTATTCTTTACCGAAATATACTTGTCACAAAATCAAAATTTTCTATCTGATTTGAAACAAACTGGAGTGCAATATATGTTTACTATCTTTCTTCATATGTTTAATAAGTTGGAAATAATATAACAGTATTTTTAAATTCATCTAATCGTTTTATTGTTTCTATATTACGTCTACTGATTTTTGTCATAAATGCATAAAATCTGCTATTTACTTATAATAGTAAATAGATTATATAAACTATTAAACTCACTTGTACACTATTATCAAATCAATTTCTCAACCTCCTTACACATAGATTCTTTAACGATATAAACAAATGAAAGAAATGTACTTATTATTTATTCAAATAATTTATTTCTGTATAAATTGGAACAACATAAACAATAGTACAGTTTTTATGAGAAATATGGTATTTAAAATTAGATATCTTTCTGCAGATAAATTCTTTTTATGTATTCCCTGGTTTCGCCATGTAAGGATTAATTTTATAAACGCAATGGAATAAATCCCCGTCCCGCGATCGTACAGTTATCTAGATTTTTAATCATTTAATATGCTCCTTAACATGCTTAAGATGCACTGTAACGGTAAAGAATCTTTCGTCAGTGATGTTTGCCAAAGAGAACACGTATTGCATGGCAGATGCTCCTCTCGAGCGATGGCAGCAGCAGATTGTACACAACAAAGTGATTTGCGTACGTTATTTATATTTGCTTGGGCGAAACAAAGTTTTTCCTGTTTGAGTAAACGCGACACAGTACCATGGAAGCTGTTGATATATCTCTGAAACTGTGCTAATAATTCGGTATTAATTTAATACTGAAATTTATTGAATACATCGTGCAATTTGAAGAAAGAGGAATTCATTTTTAGTACATGATTTGAATTTGAAGGAATTATTAAATGCAACCAATATTACTGAAAAAAGGTAATGTTAAGGGGTCAAGATTATTATTATCCATCTATTATTAATAACACCGGAAAGCTTCTTATGCGTTCGATGACGAAGCAAATCGATTCAACTTTGTAGTTAGATCGACACAATTACGAAAGACGGGGATTTTTAAAAAAGCAAAGCGATTGAGGACGGGCAAAATTTTATTTTTTACTGCGTTGTAATTTGATTAAAAATATATGTTTTGTATGTCCGTCTAATATTCTTTCTAAAAATGAACCTGCTTACTTGTTAGTGATAAGTAGTAGTTCGAGGATGTAAATTGTTTATTTAGGTTTAAAAATTAATTTCTATTCTGACATATTGTATGAATTAAATCTTTGTATCTAAAAGGTGTAACAAATGTAACGGAATAATCACTGCAACAAATCTTAACTTTTTTAAATCCGTTTTTAAAGGATAGAACACGTTGAACGTAACCAACGTTAAAAGAGCAGCAGTAAATGCATTAAGTTATACTTGTTACGAACAAATTTCTTTTAAAATGACTGTGTTAACGTCTGGATTAAGTTAAAGTTGTAGGGCGTGAGTGCAAAAAGGTGCTTATGATAAAATAATTCTCAAAGAATAAAGGTAATATTATTTAAAAAATACAAGAATATATTTTTCACTTTTTACGTGGAGGAAGGCGGGGTATTGTGAGCCACGGGGAATCGTGAGCCAGCGCCATCTTTGTTTTACTGGTAAATATTGACAGCTGCGAACAACTGTTTTTGAGTTGTCTCATAATAAGGTAATATTTCCACGATCAGTTGAAGTACGCACCCGCATCATTACTTTGCTCTGTTAGCAGATACAAATTCGCTGCGCTCGAAGTATTATTTTCATTTCGTGTTTGGTCTATTATTGTTACATTTTTCTGTCGATCTAAGCAGGTAACTGTGTTTATAATACTCGTGTGACTTCAAGCTTTCGAAATAAATAAAGAAATTTGAATTAGGTTAGGTTTGTGTTATTTGTTTGTGGCCAAGTTGTAAAAATAAGGGTTCGGGGAATTATGAGCCACTTTTCTCGGGGAATTGTGAGCCACTCGATTTTTGACATTTAACGAGCTAACCTCACGTGTTTGATGTTTCTCAATGATTGTTTATGCAATATTCGAGCACGATATAAATTTTTTGGAACGTCATCATTCATTGCAACGTCTGCGATCGTGCCATCCACTTGGAATGCGCCGGAATGACCGCAAGAAATTGGACTTGTGAGCTTTGCATTTCAGATTAATTGTGGTTATTTTTAACTTTTTTTCTTATTATTAAAAAATTATTTTGTCATTCAGATACATGAATAAACATTTCATAACAGAAATTGTAATTTTTATTTGATTTTGAAAGTGGCTCACGATTCCCCGAGATTTTGCAAATTCAAGAAAATGCAAAGTTTTTGTAATAGTCTTAAAATCATCTAATTTGCAGATATTCGATTAAACTATTGTGTCTAAAAGAAAGGTAAATCTTCATACTACAACATTTAGCGTTGAAATTTGATGAAAAACTTAATTTAATAGCAGTTTTTTGGCAATAAAAAAAAGTGGCTCACAATACCCCGCCTTCCCCTACATGTATAAAATTGGAATGAATTCCATGTTAATATCGAAACATTGTTGAAACATTACTTTTAACCAACTACCCACAGTTTTAACTCCTGCATTTTCTTTCATTTAAGTAATATTAACATTAAATCTCGAAATGTCAAAATTCTATGCACTCACGCGAATTTCTCACCCCCTATTTGCACCCCTAATTAAAATTCTACCATTTTAAATGTACGTTGTTGAAATATAGTTTTCGAATCAGCATTGTTCACGTAGATTAAATTACCAGTTCAAAATAATGTACAAGTTCAAATCTGAACAATGTCCAAAAGTTAATTTTACACAAATGAGACGTTAATTAACTATGTTAACCAAAATTCAGTGTACACCCACATGGATTTCTCACCCCCTATGTGCACCCTCGATTAAAATTCCACGGTTCTCAATAAAACTTGTTGCAACACAGTTGTCGAATCGCGTGGATGAAATTACGTGTTGAAAAACAATTTCCCCAGCAAGGTAAAAAACACCCGGTAAAATTCCAACCAGGATGGAAGTACACGGATCGTTCAGACGTCTCCGTAAATGTCACCGGCTATTATGTGGGAACCGTCTGCTTTTTTTCGCGGCGGTAAAGTCGCCGGAACGATTCGAAACCGCGTTACGACGAGCGATTGCGAGAGAGGGACGATGGTTCATGCACGTATTCCCGGCGATCTTTTCATCGTGATCGAGGCGCCGAGTAGGAAGCTTTTATCGGGAAATCGATTTTACGAAACGCTGCCAGTTCGAAAACCTGCTGACCAGAAAGCATGCGCGAAAAGGAGCCCACGTTCGCCGCGAAAGATATCTAGTCTCTTATGTAAATCCGTGCAATCGCGGGAAGGTATCTCCTCTCGCTGTATATGCCAGCCACGGACGAAATTTTATTCAAATAACGGGACAAAAATCACTGGTCCCGCGTGGCCAAGCGAAACCGTTGCGTTGCGTTGCGTTGTCTTCCACTTGTTTCTTCAAATTGCAGCCTGTTTTAGAATGCATTCCGCGTTCTTATTCATACAATTTTTATTGAAAATATTTCGTATGGAAATTGTTATTATGACAAAATTTTTTATGGATTTCTATTAGTACAGTTAACGTCGTTACATACGTTAACACTGAAACTACCAAAATGGCAAATTGTCAGATTCTATTTTAGATTCTATTTTCGAATTGTTGAGATTGTAAATATGTTTTTGTGGACACTAAATACACACACTTGTTATTGTGCTAATATTCGTACAGGGTGTCCCAAAAAAGTACTTCCTTGAAAGGGGTGATTCCTAAGGTCATTTGAAATAACTTTTTCCTGTACGAAAATGTTCTCCGTGGTTCTGTTAAGGAATTATTAACGAAAAACACAGACCAATCAGAGCGCGCCAACAGCAGACGGATTCCGCCCGCCCAATGACAACGCCACGCTCAGCGGGACCTGTCACCGAGGCGGGATCCGACCGCGGTAGCAACGCTCTGATTGGTCAGTGTTTTTCGTTAATAACTTCTTAACGGAGAACTTTTTCGCAAAGAAAAAAAGTTACGTGAAATCACCTCAGGAATCACCCCTCTCAAGGAAGTACATTTTTGGGACATTCTTTATATTCGTATTCAGCACGCCGAAACGAACGACGAGGCTACAATCTGCAAATCTGTGGCAGTTAAAATAATCCAGACTTATGGTTGTACTAAATATTTGTTTTTACGACATTGTCACAGTTTAATTTGGTGTGCAAATACTTTTTGGATCCTCTATGTTCTTGCGCAGTAAAATTTGCTGGATCACGATTTTTCATTTTTTCATCCTGCCGAATATCCCGAATCTTACAGTGGCGTCGCAAGTCGCCTTCGCGATAAGGGATCGCCGCTTTAATAGCCTGTGACATTTACGAAATCAACGCGAGGCAAACGTCTGTTACGAAGTGAATCGTATCTCCGGCGATTTTCTCATATGGTTGTCAGCTTGCTCGGCAATGGATACTTTCGTTTTCTCGTCGCAGACGTGTGTATGCGCGTGTCGTGTCGAGATTTTCGGATAAGGGGAATCTTGATAAGTCCCCGCGGCAGTGAATCATTTCGCATTTGCATGTTGAGGATCCTATTATACATATAACCACGCCGCGCCGCTGCACACGATTGAAGAAATTTTAATATCGAAAGTAATACACTCACCTGATCCTCGAATGATTAGGAGTTTTGTGTCAAATGAAAAAGCTTCCACACGTGTGGAATTTTTCATTCTGTCGGCACCTTTCACCGATTAGTGTTTCGTCTCAATTATGCTCCTTTTTCTAGTTCATGATTATTTTTTTAATTCTCTTATTTCAGTCAATACTTATTGTGCTTCTTTCTAAAAACTGTTTTAGAAAGAACAGTAAGAAGGACACTTACTGTGCTTCTAAAAACTTTCATTTTAGTTTTTATTTAGTTTTTATTTATTTTTATTGTTTAAAAATTCGGAATTTAAAGAGGCGCTATGTATAAGAAATAATTCCGTTGACTATGATAAATTATTTTAGTATAACATTAATAAAAAGCTAGAGACAATTTAATTAGGTTGTATTAAAATATTATTCAATACATTTGTTTGACAAATATGGCGTAGAATGTTGGAATTGGATAATAAATATTATTGGAAAACAAGTACACATTTTAAGTATATAATGATGTTTTAAATGTTGTGCTATTTCGAAATGAATATTTAATTAAAGCTGTTTTGGCACTTTAATTTCACAATTGTTTTGCCCATTTATTTATACGTTAATATAATAAAATATTGCTGGTGTCCTTAATCGATAATTACTATGATAATGTTGTACGAATTTTGTTGAAATGTCAGTCCAACAATAATATTATTGTAGCACTTGGGTTCCAAAATTTATTTGTTTATCAAACTCATCTCAGGGAATTCAAGGTGAATAAATAATTTAATACCCCATAAATCTATTCAACGTTAAATGCTCGGCATTTTTTGCAAAGTTTACGCTCTTCCTAGTTTCCGGTACCGTTATAGTGTACCGTATTTGAAAAGAAGATGATGCACTGTAGTTCGTGTGTTATGAAATTAGTACCTAGGTAGTGATGGGAGAAGACAAGAAGCACTCAAGACGGAAAAAACAAAAAATCTCCGGGATTATGTAATTACACCTTCTAAATTAAAATTGTTAATTTTTCTTTAATTCTTCGGTTCTTCTCTGTAAACTAAACACATAGCGTGTATCGTAAATAAACGGAATAATAACTGTAGTTACGAGGCTGATGATGATTTTATGCGTCTACATGAAACAGATACGAGTGCGTGAGATATGACACATAAATTTCTAGCTGGTTATTATAAATTTTTAGCTTATTAGAACTTGGGAAAGAAGAGAATTTCTGAATAGCTCCTATCTCTTTGAATTACTACAGGATGATAACCATAGATATCATAAAGAGATTTGCTGTCTATTATTGATCAGGCTTGCAAGCATTTTAAAAGATTGCGATGACTTATTTGGATCTAGCTGTGTAGCAAGCTCAGCTCAATGTTGCACTCATAATTTGTATACTATCTAGCAACCAGGAATGATGTTGCCTTTCAAACTTATCAGATAAAACCCATGCTACTGAAGTGTCGAACGTAGTAGAAGGGTTCGCTATCTGCGTATTTTATGTGTGCAACTTAGTTCTATCGGCTGGCGACCGAATTACACATGCACCTGGGCAAGAATTTGATAAATGTTGTCACCGGAACAATATACAATACGTAGAATGTGTAGGTTATTGATTCTATGAAATTGTTAACACTTTGAGGACGAATGTGCACATATTGACGACATCAGAGCTATAGATCTAATTCCTGATGTTGCAATATAATTATCTACATTACAGAAGATGAGTACAAGTTCACTTTTCTCTTTATTTGAGACATTGATACATGATGTAGTTCTCAGAGGAAAACATTTACAGTTAAGTTTCTTCTGAACTGACCAAATCAATTTTGACTTCGACATAAACCACATTTTGAAATCACATTTTCATCATAGGAACTGAGTAATACTTTAATATTAATATTATACTCTTTTAACTCGACTCAACATCTTTAACTCAAGTTAGAGATAAGTTCAAGAAATTAACTACTCGAGAAATGGTCCAAACAAATATTCTAGTGTAAACTAAATTTCATGTATCACTATTACTTAGTTTGAAAAGCTACATCTATCAAAAAATTAACTTATTGTTGAGAAAGAGGTAAAACAATTCTCTTATAGGAAGTTAAAAAATTGTTTATCAAAATAACTTAGTAGGAACGACAAAAATTCATCACATCACATTAGTATTTAAAAAGGGAATATTTAGATTTTTATTTGTCTGTCGAAGTTCCCTAGTTTTCAGCCTAATATTAAATTATAAGTTAAATTCTTCTGTAATTCTAATTTATCAATTTTGGTGACATTAATTTATACTAAAGAAATTACAATTCTGTAGATAGATCATAAAGAATAGTTGATGTCAGTTTTAAACTTACGACTGATTAAAAAACATTGGTTTCCTCGTAATAAGAAATATAGTGAAAAATATAGATTTTGTTTGCAACCTAATATTAAATTTAACTTATCGTACAATCTACACTAATCTTAGAAAACTGATTGTTCACTAGAATTCTCGAAACTCTTAACATTCCAGGCGCCGAACAAATAGACAGTTCTCCAATTATTTATAATTGAATGAATTGACTCGATAACCACACATTAACGTCACCTAACAGGCTTATCACTAATCTAAAAACAAAAAATCTACTAATCCACTACAATCTTCAAGACTCGGCAGACCTGTAGCAACAACCAAACACTCAACAAACTGCTCCAATAAAAACATTGTCGAATTGGTAACACGTTCTCATTCCCATGTCTCATATATGGGTCGTGACGACTTTAAATAAACGATAATGAATTACTCGTAATTGAGGACAACAAGTAGTACAAGTAAAGCTGCCCTGAAAGCCATTTTTATGGCTTGTTTGATAGTAAAACAACACACAGTATTTAAAAGAAGTTAACGCATTAACTATCGGCATTGACGTAATAGTTTCTTAAAACTCAGCAATTAATAATTAGCCAATTTCTCAATAGTGATGGCAATTTCATTCGTAAATTAGGCTCCTTGATGAAGATTCCTTCAGTAAAATTTTTGTTATTGTTGAGTAACATCAAATCATTCTTTTAGGATTTAAATGAAAATTATTCAACTTCTTTTAGATATAGTACAATAATTGGAAAACTTATTAATTCCTTGTCTTATAATATCGAGTGAGACTCATAGTAAAATATTCAGAATCTGCTAATTATGTATAATGTATGCTATTAATTTCCTTCAAACTGTTTCAATATTTAACTATTTCTTAGTCTATCCAATTATTTCTGTTATCAATATTTAACTATTGAAGAAAATGTAATAATATAATAGATATAAATTATTTTTTATGATTGACGAATAAGGACTACTTAAATACAAGTTAAAGGATCAAGAGGGTGCAGCAGTGGGTAGCTAAAACTGTAGCATCTACTAACTTGGACAGCATCAGTACAATCTGATTGGTATATTAATACTTGTTGCAGTTAAATTATGAATATATTTAGAACTAATTTAAAGAAAAAGGTTAAAGTTCTAGAGCAATAATATAAATATAATAAACAATAAATGCAGAAGAAATAATAGTCTGAAAATAAAATGCTTTGAAGTGAATAATCCCCATACTCAAAGCTAGAGAGTACGACTGACATTTTTCAATTACCAGTTAGAAATTTGGTAATATTCTTTTAAATTATAGTGTAATAATATTCAGTGGTGTCTCAGAGGGTACAGTCTAGTGCAAAGAGCTAAATAAATTGCAAGAACATGAACGTCACACAAATGCATGACGATGGTAGCAAACGTGTTAACCAGAGCCCATCAAAAACCCAGCCCAACTTTTCCGATGCCCCGAAATCAATACGCCGGGAGCGTCCTCCGAAACATCGGGTTCCCGGTTGAACGACAGGAACCCCAACGATCCTATTAACGCCGCGAATGACCAGGAGTCTCTTCAGCCCGAAGACTTCCGAATTCCTCGAGGCCTGGCAGTATCCCTATCCTGTGAGCCGACGTTCCAGCGTGTAGCGTGCCAGGAGGGACGAGATAAAACATTCTTGGTCTCGCAAGCAAGCGAGCAAGCAAGCAAGTACGGTGGTTGTTGGTGGTTCCCTTCTTCCTGACCAGGAATCGAGCGGAGCCGAGCTGAGCTCTGAGCTAAGCTGAGAGGAGCCGTGGGCGTGCGCCAGCTCGTCCGTGAATTTTGTTGCACGGCCGCCGCACGGCCGCCGCACCGCACCGCAACGCACCGCACCGCACCGCACCGCACCGCACCGCACCGCGTGCATAGCGGCTAGAAAAAGAGGAAGTCGCCGGGGCCGGGTATTAGTTTCCTTTTGCGGGAAGCGGTTGAAAGAATGAGGAGGACGAACTGCCGGGTGGGGTGGTGGCGAGCGGCGACTGATTTCAGGTTCAGGCCGGCCAGCGAGTTCAGGAACGATGCCGGTGGGATTGGGTTTGGTAACCGGCTTTCTAGCCAACCTACCCGGGGTTTGCGCGTATACCCCTCTCCCTGCCCCGATCCTCTGCTGCTTTTGCAATGCTGGCATCCGCTCGCCGGAGGCCAGGAACCCTCACCGCACGTACCCGCCGTACCCGCTGTACCCGCTGTACCCCATGCGCCTTCTACTTGCCGCCTCTCTGTGTATACTCGGTGAAACGAAAGTAGTGTGCCGCGATCCACCAACCCTTTTTCTACCTCCGTCTTCTTCTTCTTCTTCTTCTTCTTCTTCTTCTTTTATGCTACTTCTGACACCCTGATGAGATCTCGTTACCCGATGTCTCTTCCTTTTTTTCTTGACGCCGAGGACTGGTCGGGGCGAGGCTCCTCTCATCTCTTTTTACAGTTAATGTGTGGAGTATATAGTGGTGTACTGTGGGTCAGAAAATCTTCGTACACCCATTACCACGTCAAGTGCCACGTTGGGTGGCACTAATTTTTGACTAGATTAGTAAACTTGGATTTTTTAGGACGTGTTCGAATAAATTGGATTTTGTTAGGAGTTTTAGGAAGCAGAAGAATCAACCGCGCGATTAACCCCTCCCGCCACTATTTATTTTGTGGTTATAGTGACTAGAGCTAGAAATCGAGCAGGTGCGTAACGATTTTGATATTATGGGCTAAAATAAACCCAACTGTCCATAGCTTCCATTATGAAAAATTTTGACTTTCCAGATTCGGCTTCATTGTTCATATTTTACTTTCCCTTAGCTGCGTATAATAGCTTTCCCTGAAGTCATCTTCTTGTTCCGTTTGAAGGTTGAAGTGTTAAACATTTTGTTTGACGTTGAAACTTCGGAATCAGTGTAATCCCACGGTGGCAACGTTCCGATGCTTTCAGATCTCCTCTAGACGGTTCGAGTCTCCATAGCTACCTTGAAGACGGCCGAGGAAAATCCACGGTCCGTGGCGAGGTAGAAAGCCAGGCGCCGGGTAATCGGCCACCCTACGACGCCGATTCTAATTCTGCGTTCAACGATCGCACACACGCTTCCAGGAAGACACTCCGGTAGAACCAGTAACTGAACGCGCGCGAGTAGACGACCCAGGAAACTGGACCCTCGTCCAGGAGGCTCTCCTTCTCTCTTGCTCCCCGGTTACGCCGGCTCCGAGGTTGCTGCACCTTGGTTCTTGCTTCTTGCGCTTGTACACTCGGCTCAAACAATTCGTGGCCATGGGGAACGCGACGGGATACCCCTACTACTCCTCTTCAGGCTCGGGGAAAGGATCTCTCGGTTGAGACGCGATTAGGTGCATTCAACAAATTCCTCTTCTTGCCAAATCGCTACTGGATGAGCACATTTTTGCTGTCTTTACCGGCGATCCAAGTATAGGGTGTCCCAAAAATGGTGTACTTCCTTGAAAGGGATCATTCCTAAGGTTATTTTAAGTAACTTTTTACTTTGCGAAAATTTTCTAGGCGGCTTCTTTAAGGAGTTATTAATGACAAACAGGGGCTAATTAGAACGCGGCAACAGCAGACGGATTCCGGCTCGGCGACAGGTCCCGTGTGTGAGGATGACTGAGTGTGACGTTGGCATTGGCCGAGCCAGATGACGTCCGCTGTAGCCGCGCTCCGATTGGTCCGTATTTTTCGTTAATAACTCCTTAACGAAGCCACATAGACCATTTTCGCAAAGGATAAAGTTACTTCAAATGATCTAAGGAATCACCCCTTTCAAGGAAGGAAGTACAAACTTTTGGGACACCCTGTATAATGGACGAAATTTCAATCAAATAAATCAAATATCTATCATTTATCATGTTTCCAATGCGGGAAATGTTTCCATTAACGTTAAAAGTAAATGCAAAACTTATAAAAGAAAATATTAAAACAATAAAAATAATTGTTTTTACATAATGTACAGAAAATTGGACACTGATTTGAGGGAAAGTTTAATCATTTCCATTCAGAACATTTTTATGCCAATGTTCATTATTATCTTCACTGTTAGAAATATTAAAAAGTATTTCTTTGTCACACTATGTAGTGCACAGGGGGTGAAAGGGGGGCACAAGGGATATAGCTTTTTAATTTTTAATGTAAGAATGCAATTTATTAAATTTTGTATCGTCAGTCATCGGTGACTGACGTGGCCTGAACCAAAAGTTCATCGTCAATCACCGGGTGACTGACATGGCGCTTAGCGTATTAATACTTTTTCAAAGTTTATGCTTCACAGCTATGGATTTTTCGATCGATTTTCTAGTGGCAATAATAATTTCAATCGCGATTTCGAGGAACAGATCTAACCTTTTCTTTTGAGATGGTAATTTGGAAGAAGAGTTTCAACTTTCTTTTGATACAGCACGGTCATTATTTCTGTTATGAGGCTTCCGGAACACTAAACTATAGTGCTAACATTTAACAAGCATTAAACGCGACTGGTATGTGCATAATAAAATTATAAAAGTGAATTTCACTAGATTTATCACAGCTTTAATTTATTTATTATTGCTTTAACCCAAGTTTATTTAGCAAGTTCAATATTGTTTCCACTATTTTTGTTATAATTAGACTGCAGACCTTCATGCACAATAAAAATTGTGTACATTAATTACAAGATACAAGAGTCGAATAAAAATTTGTTTCTTCTTTTAATAATTTTAATAAGTTGAAATTAATACATTTTCGTTGTTAGGTTCTTTGAATCTGTCTATTACCATAAATAGCATTCAGTTTTGTCATTCATGCATAAAATCCAGAGTCTAGTCATAATATAGTATGTATGCTTAAATTTATAAAGTTTAGTCTATCATTTTTTATGAAAATGTCTTTGTAATTTCAACAATTTTAAAATAGAAAAAATTGAAATCATTTGACCAAGTAGATTTAATGTTAAACAAATTTTCTTCCGTTTTACAATAACCTAAACTGAAATTTCAGTGACGATAGGAAATGTCATATTTTGTAAGTAAACGCCATGTTACTTACGTATAATGAACAATAGTAACACTACCACTACCGACAGGTGTGTATTGTCTTATTAAAAGTGCATTTAACAAAACTCCGTTTATCTTGATTTTGTGTAATATTTATTATCAAGTAGTCCTAAAGAAATAAAATTCAGTAATTTTAGAATCGCAATAATTTTTTGATAAGAAATGTGAAGTCCTTCGTTTTGGAGCGTCCAATAGTTCCAGTATTAATAATGCAAACTAACATTTCATGTTTATATACAGCAGCATTTAATAGGTGTACTGAAATAATGTTTTCCATCACACACGTGCAAGGAAGAGTTGCTAAAATACTTTAGATAAAGTTTGATATTTATTTTAAAGAAATTGTACCGATCTCAATTATCGATAAAGTGAGGAATGCTAGAATGATCGTAATTGGTTCTGGAACCTTATTCATTCTACTGTATCCGGGGATATAGATAACATTGCTTATAGAATAATTTCATAGAAACATTTAATGCCAACTTGAAAAATGAGTGCAAAAGGGACGTAAAGTTTTGTTTGATTTTATGCACCATATAAAGAAGGAAAGTATGAACGATGTTTTCTTAGCAGGAAATCATAAAAACCAAGTAAAGATACAAAAGCTTTATTACTCAGATGCAGGAATAGTTTAAAAACAAATGAATAAACTTTGGGAATCTCATAAATTGACCGGTATTCTATTTACGAGTTTTCTTTATAACATTTTTATATATTGTGTCGCTATCAAATTTTATTACTTTAATTTCAAACAATTGTAGTTTTTATCATTTTTGCAGAAACTCGATAAAGCTATGTTATTCCAAATTTTTTGGGAAATTCGGTAAAGCTGTTATCTTATTCTGGTAGAAATTCGAGGTATTTAGTATACACGTGGCTGTGGCGAGCTATATCTTCGAAACGGTCGGAGTGAAATAAATTCTCGTTAGATATAATTGAATGATATCATTATACGATATGCGTGTGTGTGTGTATTTCAAACATACAATTTTGTGCACATTAAATATGCACGCGAAAAATGTAATTACCCGTCCTTTCAGATAGAACCGTGTATTTCTAAATAAGCTATCCTTATTATTTACAGAAACGTAGCTACTCCACTAAAGAAAGGATAAAGTTATTTAACCATTAAAACTAAATGTTGACTTCGTTGTTATTTGCACCGATAATTCAAAATCTCTAGCATCATCAGAAACAATTAATATCTTCAATTCTTATATCCTTAAGCTATGTCCACATTGAAGCAACATCGAATCTTTGTCGTTACTTACAACTACCAAAAGGCACATTCTACATTTTCATTATAGGCACAAACTTGAAAATCGTGACCTGTTCTTTTTCATCCCAATTACGACCAATAGCAATTAAAAAAAAAAATTATTTACACATTACTTAGTAAACTAATTCTTCTAAAATTTCAAATAAATTCACTCTGCTCGTGTAGATAAGAATGTACTGTACTACAAAGTTGTACAGTACAAAGTCCGGTTAACATTTCACTGACCCTCCTAGCAATTGGTGTAAAGATCAAGGTCAATGTCAAGGTCAAGTCGTTAACGGGCTAGGAAGGGTTCGTTTTGCGAACTAGCGTATTCTGAAGAACCGATGTTGTCAGAGTGGATCCGTTTTTCCGAGTGGCAATCCTGTTTTCGAAACCGAAGAGACCAATGGGTATCATTTGAAAAGGAAGGGGGGAAAGGTGTCAAGGTGGGAGAAGAGAGTCGAGGGTCTGCAGGTACACCTTTTCTAATCGAGCCTCGGAGGAGGCAAAAGTCCGTGAGTAGCCTCTTTACGGTTCCCCTGCGGCACTCCCTACCCACGATCCACGATCCACGATCCGCAGCGCTTCGTGGGTTCACGTGTAGCCTCTTGCCGGTCGGACTTGTACCTGTCCTCGCCGATATCCTCGTGAAAGCACCTTTGCCGTACATTCTCTCCCGGGGATCGTGACGACGACGACGACGACGACGACGACGGAACCATCGCTGCCTTTTTCTTGCACCTTGTGGAAGAGGGATCTACTTAGACTTATTACAGGTTTTGGAAACAGGTCGGCCTTTTTGCAAGCCGGAAAGGATACGCTCCTGGGGGACGACGCTGTAAATACTGCAGGCCACGACCGGGAACCATGTCCGGGATGCATGCACTCCTGCACGATACACGCGGAAACCCCGGCAAATTCGTTTTTGCCCGGGCAAAACGCTCCGAATATTGAATAAACAATAGCACGCTGCTTTTTTTCTCGCGCTGCGAATAAACACGGGAATTTGCATTTTAAAGGGACGATAACGCTGGGGAACCTACCTCGTAAATTAATGTCTTTAATAAGCTGGAAACGGTGTTTCAATACCTAGCTTGGACATGTAATCGATAATGTTACGTTTCAAACGAATGTAATAATGGATCTTCCATTAAGAGATGTTACTTTACATTTCTGTTTTTTCTTTGTGAAGATTAGAGTTGTCGCTTTTCGACACTTGGTCAGTAGAATTGTAAAAGAATTGTTAATTATAAAAAAACAGCGCTTTTTTATAATTTAAAATAACACTTCTTAATGGAAGACCCTGTATTATATGATCCTTTACTTTAAGGATAATTGTACGTATGGTGTATACAGGATGGCCCAGTACATATTGGCCTATCTCCGCTGGTTTTGAAAATATTAAATAACTTTATTAACCAAAGATTTTCAGTAGAAAGAAGTCTATATGGCAATAACAGTTTTCATACCATTTTTGTCGGTGATCGGTAAACACGAAAATATGTTTATGATAAATCTACAGAATTCAACAAAGTTGGAATATCTCTTAAATTAATAATTTTTTGACAGCCAGGTTAATACCTTTTCATAGATAATTACGAGGTACATCGAACAGTGCATAAAAAATATAGGTTTCTATCTAAAAAAAAATTAAGGTGACCTTGGATTGACCCTGGACTCTTTCACCTACAAAAAAACTGTTACTGCCATATCATAGTCCCATTAAAATAATACGAGCTCGTGTTGTTTTAATAATAACTGAAGGGTTAGCTAAATAAATGATTTAATAAAATGTCTGCACTCGAAGCGTAATCACCGTATCTTTAAAAAATTCTCGATTGCAAAAAGTACATATGAAAATATTTTATAATTTTCCCCGATGCTTAGACATGCACACTTCTCTTGAATCGTTGGTTCTATCGAGTCCCTCACTCAGCTTCATGTCGGATAATATGATGGAAAAATTGTAGGTGGAAAAGGCTTTCTAATGGGCATAACGGTCTGACTCGTTGTCAAAGATGGTGACCACCTCGTTTAGGCACCGTTAAGATGTCCTCTGGCTCTTGCAGGCTCAATATAATTCGTCTCCACCAGTATGCCTATGGTTTTCTGGATAAAATTAGAAATCAACGTGTCTCGTAAAACTACGAACTTCCGGAAACAGATTTCCAATAAATCTTCGATGAAAAATCTTGCTTTTAAGAAATATCCTTGATCATACGCAAAATAACGAACTGCGATAAAGACTGAAAGCCTAGAGTAATATTAATCCTCTTACCTAAGAAATACCAGCATAAAAGATACTAGGATGATCGCCAATTTTTGCTTTAGGCGAATTGCGTTTATAATTTTGCATTTTAGAAAAGCACAGTGTACAACTACCAGTGGTTTCCAGTTTACAAAACAGAAAGCTATGGCACGTTTTATTGAGGAACACGCGAGGATTAACAATTAGTTTAACGACAGGAAAACTATCCTTGTAAATGAAATTACTTTGAGACGGAAGGATTTGTGAAATCTAAAGAGCTTAATCGTTTTTATCGCGTCTGATAGCACGGCTAATTGGTGGAATCGCAAGAATGATTGGTGCAGCGCGTACAGTGCTAACCGTGTCGGCAACGGTGCTTACTCTGTCACGCCGTCTGTGCCATAAATCGGGATAACTCTAATGGCCACCCTCGGATACCGGCATGATGAACTGCCTCCGAAATGCTACTTCGATCATCCCCAATCAACGTTGTCGCGCGATCAAGAAGTGGCTGGCGTTCATCGTTATTATACCGTCACATAAATACCACCCACGGTCTCGTTACCCCTTGATCTAACCTAACTGCTCAACATTTCCCAATCGTGTCATGGAAAAAAGGAAAGAGTACTTCGTTCTTTTCTGCGGTCAAGGATTGATGTGCACCATCGAGTCAATTATTTGTGAACTTTAACGTTGCTCCTTTCTGCTCTCGAACGACATGGTGGGGGATCCAATATACTGCTGATTTTATGCAGTTTTAATTTACAGGATCTGAAAGACTGTTGCACAATTTTCAAGCTCGTTGCAATTATTCAGAAAAGATTTAAATGCGTATGAAGCTTCTTTATTGTTCAAGTAATGCAAACAATTTTTATTTTACATGTATCTTCCCATATGCTTGAATTGTCGTTGTTTACCTTGAGACAATCAATTTGTAAATTAGAATTTAGAAAAATTGGCTGATCGATATATGTATAGACTGGATTAAAACAACAGAACCTTTATTAAAAATACTGTTGTATAATGTTTAGCTCATTGAAATTATTAAAGAAAGATATAATAAATATATAATAATAATAATAAATGTCTATGTAGCTCCTGTATCTTTCAATTAACACAAACAATTTTTATTTTGTATAAATTAAATTGTCAAATTAAGACAATTTTTCGATTAACATTTAGCAACACTGTAGAAAAGTATATTTTTTAGTCTGTCGTTATAATAATTTGTTCACCTATTGTAATAGAAAAAGGAGAAAACAAAGTACCATGGTCGGCAGAAAATAATAAATAAATTAATATCATCGTTGTAGAAATGATTTATTTATTTGCACAATAACCGCGGAAAATATTTGATGAAAACATTAATACAATGCACTCGCTTGCCCATCGAACGCGTGAAAATTACTGAAAACCGTGTAAATGGTGCCTACGCTATTTGTTATTATGTGCAAATTATTTAAACATTTTTAACTCTCTGAATAAGCGCAGCAGAAATGTGGTTGAGGTTTTTCGATTGGCCACAATACGATTGCACACTTTACCCGATTATTGTTTCAACTTTTTGGTCTGAATTTCCCGTGGAAACGGAAATGCTGGAATTTAATATAAAAGCAGACAATTTTTCAAAATTATTGTTTCTGCTCAATTACTGGAAACATTCTTTACACCGAATAAAAGAATAAACTTTTAGTACAGTCATCTAATTTTTCCGGGCAAATATGCACTTCCTGTTTTATTTTATTCACTATGCATGAAAATATTGAATTTGAATTTTAACATTATTTTAATATTCATTTACATCATCCCAGGTACAAATTAACTTACACGATGATTCCAGTGAACATATTAAAATGAGAAAAATAATTAGACAGCGGATTTTGTGAATTTATGACAAAAATGAATAGGTGTAAAGTGTAAACTGAAACAGTAAAAATATTGGAAAAATTTAAGCTACAGAAAAGGCGACAGGTTGTACTTTTTTTGTTCAATTAAGAAATGTATTAGGTAAAATTCCTTAGAAAACCTCTTTTTGTTCATTGCAAATTAAACGATAAGAATATGCATATAAAATAAAAAATCTAATTGGAATTTTTTATGTCAGACAAACTGGAGGAATCACGCGAACCGTTAATGAAGCAATTTCGCGAACGGACCTAGTCAGTGGACGATAAAAACTGTATTTTTAAACAAACGGAACAGAACAAATTTAAGTAACATGATAAAAGTATAATAAAAACATAGAAAGTTTTATACGTTCTCATTGGATTTAATGTTACGAAAACGTTTTTGAAAAAAGTTCAATGGTCCATGTTTTAAATTTAAATAGAACCTGTTAAAAGGTTCGATAACTCTGTTGATCTCTGATGTTATCAGCATCGATCGAGTGAAATCCTTGTACCATTTTCCTGTTACGCTAGTGGCGGTAAACACACCGTCTCATCGATTTATTTAGCGAGGTTTCGAAGTGTGAGTTCAAAGGGAGTCGCGGGTCGACAGACGCGAGTAAGTTTCACGAGCAGCCGAGAAGTTATTTGTATTGTCTTCGCGAGCAAGCGCAACAAGTTGACAGACACCGTCGTGGATGTAGAAAAAGTTTACGATGTAATGTCGAGTTACGTAACTCGGTCGGGTGCGTTGATGCAAATACGAAATGGGTCGTTTTGTTTCGCTGTTTCGAGTACTTAATTCACCGCCACTAAACAAATCGACATTCCCAAGAAAAAAACAATCGGACGATCGAATTTTATCTGATCAGATTTCTGAACATTTGTGAAAAACAATTTCTGTTTTAAGAAGGCCCATGGACTTGTAGATTTGTAAATAAACATATTGTCATATGCCTTGAATTTCAAGGTCAAAAGGTCAAGAATTTGTTTTTATTGCATCGTATGCCATTCGTCACAGGGATAAAGAATGCGAAGGTAACTGTCGGTCAAAACTCAATCGTTGTCTTAAAATCTTATGGTGAAGTTCTTTTTATTATCAAACCACATTTTATCTACCTGTATATTATATTTCCGATATCTTTATCATAATATTTTAAGAGACTGGTTCAGTTTTGACCCATGGTTTCTTTTGCTGATTGTTTCCTTGTGAGGAGTAGAAAAAGATGCAATGAAGAAAAATTGTAGACCTTTTGACCTTGAAATTAATTTTGCCGCAGCTTGTTTACATCAATTTCTACCAAACCAAGGGTATAGAATCGGTTGATCCAAAAACTATGGAACCTTTAAATGACACACTGGGGTCTCCGATGTCCCCGACAAAAGTTCTGAACCCTCACTTTTGCTACTGTATTGTACGGTAAATGCAAATTTCTAATTTCTTAAACTTCTTTAGAACATTTGGATTAATTAGTCTGAAATTATGTACTTGACGGAATCCGAGAAAATGATTGACATTATAATAAATAACATCTGGATATTATCGATATTTATCGATAGTCACAACTGCACTCGGATTCACTGTAGAATAGAACACCGTGTTTTCTCTTCTGTATTAACGGGGATCTTGTTTAATGGTTACAGACTCGCGGAACGGCTCGTCGGAGATGGTAGACATGCCCGCCGGAACTGTTCCCAATTTGGGCGCCGTGGCCGGCGAGGACATGGCATCCTTGTGGGCGTCCTACGCAATGGGACTAAAGAAGACACCGCCGCCAGGATCGTCCGCGACGCCCTCGCGATCGGATCGCGATCGAGAGTCCAGTCCACCGGGGGGCGAAGGGACGGGGAGCGCTCACGACGAAACCAGCAGCAGCGGCAATAAAGAGGACGAGGACGACGACGACGAAGACGCCGACGAGAGGCTGGACCCCAGACATCATGACCCGGAGCGTCTGAAGGCTTTCAACGTGAGTCCCCGTTTCAGTATACATACATATTGTGACCGCGGCCGATTTCTTCTCGGGACGAAGGAGAACCGCAAGGGCGGAGGACGCCCAATATTTTAACAGTCTTCGCTCCCTCCCACCTTGACTACCCAAAATCACTTTTGCAAACTTTTTACCAAAAAGCCAAATTAACGCGTACTCTAACAGCATCCTTTCCTCTGTTCTTCCTTATATTTTCTAATAAATTACATTAATTCATTTCGATTTAAAGAAACCAGGGTCAATTATTTGCTATAAGCGAATATGCGAATACAGAACCTCGATTATCCGAATCAGTGAATAAGAGATCCCGAAAAGATAGTCTTCGATTGTTAAAAAGAAAATTAAAGATTACTGTAACAATTAAGTTTTGTTAACATTAACTGTGAATTAATTAACATGTGTACATACATATATTTTCAGTAATACATGTATGTATGTATATGTATCACATTTCTAATTACAGCAGTAGTATTTTTGTATTTAATAAGTAATGTCAAAACTGTTTGGACTAGTGTTACAACTAGTTCGGATCATCGAGGTTCTACTGTACTGTCGCGATAACTCGGTGGGCTTGCATAAATAAATTCGTTGAGGGATTTTTGGTTATTAATTACACCATTATAATTTAAACCATGTGCTTGTTAAAGGATGCTACACTAGCCTAAACAATTATTTGACTACCGATTTTTGTGCCACATAGAAATTGCATTTATTGCAAGATACATGATTCGCATAGACATTTATTTCTTTTCTTAATAATCTTAATCAAATGAAAATAATACAACAGGGGATCCTTTAGATGCTTCTGCTATTCTGCAGTTGCTCTGCTCATTTTTGTTATAAATACAGGGTGAGTCAGAAGAAACAGAACACCTGAATATCTTTGTTTGATTTAAAGATACGAAATTTGGCGACATGAAAATTTGAATGGTATCGAAGGATTTACATCGCCATCATGATATTATTCTTTTTTGTGCCATTTTTTTGGTATTTTCAAGGTCACCAACGTTTTTTTTTTATGGATTTGTATATTTTGTTCCGTGTATAAGTGTAGCCGACATCTAAACGAATTCAGCCATATACACAATGTACATGATGACTTTTGTGTACATGACCTTTAAATGACCTCCAATCCAGAAAAGTGGAATAAATAAAATTCAATGAGTAAGGTTCATTTGCCGTATTTTTGTTACGCTGAATGCTTAAAATTATTCTCTCGAGTTGCGATGCATTCAAATCTATCGCAATACACAACATTGTAATAGACTCGGTGTTGACAAACAGAGATTTATGGAACACCTTCAACTATGTGTTCGTACAAAGTCGTATTTATCAACTACTGATTACTCTGAAGATCTTCTTACTCTCAGATTACAAGGAAATAATTTTGAGCATTTAGCTTAACAGAAATACGGCAAATGAACCTTACACGTTGAATATTATTTATTCCATTTCTCTGGATTGAAGGTCATTTAAAGGTCATATTGTGAAGGTCACATTGTAAAATATGCAATTCCATTTAAAAAAAAACGTTGGTGAGCTTGAAAATACCGAAAAAAGAATAATATTATGATGAAGATGTGCGTCCTTCGATAACATTAAAATTCCCATGTACCCAAATTTCATATCTTTAAATCCAACAAAGATATTCAGGTGTTCTGTTTCTTCTGACTCACTCTCTATATCAAATCCGCAGTCTACATCAGGCCTGGGCAACTCTCCCTACTCCTGGGTCCTCCCACCAAACTCCTGCCGATTGTAAGAGGGGGTTGAGGAGATTAGGAGTAGAATTTAAATTCGCAGTCACGCGAGGCAAAGCGCGGTAGGGGCAATATGAAATAGTTGATAGTGGGGGAACCAGTACACTGGTAGTGGGAGTCGTGAAGCGACAGTATAGAGGTGCGTCAGGCAAACAAGTCGTAGTTCCTTCGCTATAAGCAGTTAAATAATTTCGGTAGCTGCAATGTTAATTGTTATTGTGACACTTAAAAATTACCTAAGATAGTAGGGCAATCTTTCCATTTGAATAGACACATTAATTATGTGAAGTCTGTCCTATTAAGCTAATAGATGTCAGTCGAAAAGAATTTATATGGTACTGGATCAATAGATCATTTATAAATTAATTGTGTGAAGTCAGTCGAAAAGAATTTCTACACCTATAATTACACGACAGATTTTAATGCAGATTGACTGCTCCAGACACAAATTTATAAAAATGTAAAATAGGAACGAGTTCATTTCCAGTACCAGGTGTTTTTCATTACATTCCTAAAAGTATTCATGTGCTACCAAGTTTGATTGGAATCTCTACTTTTGCATGCCATGTAATACCACAACATGCACAAATATCCGCAGTATATTAATTATTTATCTGTTAGCCTTTGAAGGACATATAGAATTTTTCGTATGAATAAATAATCATTCTGTTGGATGTTATGGCGGTTCTACCAGGACGTTTAAAAAGTGACACGATGAATGTAGGAGTAATAAAGTAATGACTAAAAATGACGAAATCCGAGCACTTGGAAAAAACAATTTTCGTTTCGTTGCTGAACATATGACTGACTTTTTAGTTTACAGAAATTGTGGTTTGCATAAACTTAATTTTATTTTAGATAAAGGGACGTCTACGGTAGATATCCACCTAGTTTGAAGTAGTTGATTGATTTACGAGTTGGTTCCACGTACCGTTGTGATTTAGATTTCAAGGTCTGTAGCACAGCCAACTGTTTACCGTAATATAGAATTGTGTTTTCAAGATCATAGGAAAAGGCGGCAAAATTATTACAGCAGTCGAAGTTGGAAGACACTGTAACGCATCCTACACCCCTTATTTCAATTTCCATCAGAGCATATACTTAAAAGTATTTTTTGCTATTGTCAGTCATATGTGGATGACACACACACTGACTTAAAAATTTATTCTTAGAACAATGCATTAAGCAAACTTGGCAAATTTTTTACACCAAATACATTTTCTCATTTTTGTGCTTTTCAATACTCGCATATAACAAAAGTTTCTCATGAAAACCGTGGAAAATTTGAATAATTTGGTGCGTTTTGACTGATTGAATAAATTTGTAAATAAAATTCTTTTAAATTATCTTTCAGTAGAAAAATGTTTCATGAAGAATAGTCAAGTAGTATGACTCAACGTTTAAATTGAACGAAGAAAAAAAAATGGTATCTTTATATGAAGTTATCGAAACAGTTTATCTGAACGAACATTTCTGAACGTTTCTGTAACTATTGCAAGATCACCGTAAAAAATTACGAAGTGTACTCATACCAAAATTAATATTAGCTCCTGAAGATTGTCGCTCGATAATTAAATTTTTGAAAATATTCTTGCATTCATTTAAAAATATTTTCTAACTAACGTAACTAAACTAAATATTTTCAACAACGATCTCGATCATTTCGTCGATCTTAAAATTTTCTAGCAAGGTGCCATCATGCTGTTCCTATTCGGAGCTTAAAACTGCTAGCCCATTTTCACTTAAACTCCACTTTTGGATTTTCTCAATTAATCTCACGGTTCATAGAAATTATATTAAACTGAAAATTATCACAAGTCGATTGCGAAAAATTTCATGCATCAATTCCATGAGACCTAGTTCCAACAAAAATATATCTCTTGTCCGTACAATTTTAATTAGATAATAACACAACATTCTTCGTTAATTCTTCTGATGTATTCACTATTTTATGTGTTGAGTCTACCGATTTTTGTCATAAGCGTTGTAGCTTACTTAGTTAAATCGAAAATTAGACAATTAGAGAAGAGTTGTCACACTGCAGGTTATTTTACGGCGTAGAACAAAAGAAGCGGGCCCGCGCCATCTTATGTTTTATCGGATTTTTGCGAAGACCCTCGGCACTAAACCGGTTAATCTATTCCGCACGCTGTTATCCAAACAGTAAATCTATAAAAAGAGAGCACCACCTACCCGCGTCGGCAGCGCGTAGCATGTTCGTTTGGCATTAAATACCGTTTACTAGCAATTACTTCCATTTAATTATCTGATGTTAAACGTCTCCGGGGGAGCGTGCAACACCTGAAATCGAATCCGACGTCGGTGGTGGCCGCGGCGCACGGTCTTACCCATTTCCTTCCACGCGAGCCGCATTAAACCGGAAACGGCGAGTTTATTGCGGCCGCCATTACCGGGCGGGAACCGCGTAAAAAGGAGTACGAACTTGTTCGCGCGTTCGCAACAGGAAGGAAACCGCCTAAAGAGGAAAAAGCTCCCCGGCGCGGCGCGGCGCGGCATCGCCCTGATCCAATGAAACTTTAGCCGGCTGGCATCGGACTTTTCCCGAAAAAGCCTCAATTATCGTAAAATTTTATGAAAGCGGCGTCGCGGAGCGGCACGCCGGCCTCTCTCCTCGCAGTCCTCCTCATCCTCTTCTGGCCCGATCTCGATCCCTCCTCATCTCCGTTCATTTTCCAGCGCGGAACCTGAAATCCAACCGGGGAGTCCGCAGATGGCCGTGAGCCGGCTACCGAGAGAGCCAGCTCTCCTTTATTAATTACATACAATTAGTTTAATAGAAGCCCCGTGCGTTCTCCCACCACCGCGGAATTCTTAATTTCTCCCGGCAGCGAAGTGTACGGGCTCGTTTAATTCATTCCGCGGCGGTCGGCCCGCGTCCTTTTACAGATGTTCGTCAGACTGTTTGTCGACGAGAACCTGGACCGCATCGTGCCCATCTCGAAGCAGCCCAAGGAGAAAATACAGGCGATCATCGACAGCTGCACCAGACAGTTCCCCGAGTTCGCGGAGAGGGCCAGGAAGAGGATCAGAACGTACCTGAAGAGCTGTCGGAGGAACAAACGGGGCAGGGAGGGCGCGCCCTGGGATGCGGTAAGCACAGCGAATCCTCTTCCCCAGCGATTTCTCTGCATACATATACATAGTATGTGTAGGCTCTGTGTACAGTAGTGCACGCCTAAGTGTCCGCCACTATCCCCTTCAACAAAATGGGACCTCGAACTGAGCTTTGCGCGATTGGGATTGGGACGATTGAAACTTGATCTCATCCACTATCCTTTCTTCAGTTGTATTCGCAGAAGCCACCCTCACCACTTAAGTGTCCGCATTCGGTCCGACTGCGGACTCTTAATTGTGCACTACGATATAGGGTGATACGGTAGAAATCACTTAAATTTGCACGATCCATCCCCACTCTTTTCCCGCCACTTAGTGTACCTCGAGCACAGCGGAGCCTCATCTCAGTGGACAAGGGAAGAGAATAACACTGCTTAAAGGAAAGGAGACAAACTTCAAAGAGGTGCCGCGAGCGTAAAAGCCAATTATGCAATAAAAATCGCAAATTCAGTTATTCTTGTCTTACCTTCTCAAACGTAGATCCAATGGATTGTTCAGATTTTTCTTATTAAAATCAGTCCAAATACATACTTAATGATTTAATGTTTATAACAAAATTAAGGACATACGTATGACGTCTATGACAGTAGACCGATTTACGTCATGCTTGGACTCATTTTAATCGGAAGACCACCAACAATCCATTGGATGAAATACATTTTAAAAATAAAGACAAGCATTACCGAAATTTTCTGTATTACAAGATTCTTTTTATGCTCGCGCATTTGAGGTGTCAAACATTTTCATGACACCTTTACTGATATATTTCTACCATTTTTCTGATTAAAACGAGACCAAACACGATACAATTTGAATCTTATTCACTCCTATAATTACTGATTCAGTAGAACCTTGCTTGATTATCCGAACAGTGATAACCTGAATTTTCAGATATATTTAGCTCTATCGAAAGCGATCCATGTCCAAGACGATTCTTTCTATAAATCAATAAAGATCTAATCTACATATTACTGTAGCTTAATCTCACTCATGAATTAAAGAAGTAAATACTATAATCCAAACTGTATCGTGTTTAGACTCGTTTTAATCAGAATAATGCCACAAATATTGACAAAAATATTTTATTAAAAACAGACGATTTTATGAAAAAAAATTTTGTGTAGGACTTATGTGCAAAAAGTTATCTTTTCTTAAAAATGTTATCCAACAAATTTTGTAACAATTAAAAAATTAATGCTTACACAATGAACCATAATTAAAGTATACATTTGAAAATCGTTTGAACATTTAGGGAAGGCTAATAATAGGCTTCCTAATAGTGTTTGATAGAGTTTTTAACGTGGGAATAAAATTTTTATTTGATTCTTGTAAATAGACTCACTAGAAGTCTATCTTTGTATAAACGTCTACTAAGAATTCTCAGAGGTACTGTCGACTGGTTTTTGGCAAAAGTTCCTTCGGTTTTCTGTGAACTGTGAAAGGTCATCCGCGAAAGCTCAAGAATTCCTGAGGTCTGAGTCAAGTTCGAGATTTTGGTATGCCGACGATCACGTGACGCAAGCATTTCTTTTTAGGCGAGGCCCACTCCGGCACACTTGACCTCCGTGCAGGCTGAGCAAATTTTGGCAACGGCCTGCGAAAACGAGAGCGACAACGCGAAACGCATGAGAATTGGTATGGAACCTGTGTCACAGCCTATGCCAACTCTTCCGGCCGCAACGGTGAGTAAGATTACTATGAAACTCTATTAATCGTACCTCACCCACGTGGATTAATCTATCGTGTTTTTCACATCATTTCCTTCTAAGAAAGTGTTCACCCCTGAAGCCATCAGTTGTTTAAAAATATCTATTTTTCGAAGTTATCTGCTCCTAAAATTGTTCGAAATATGTAAGAAAAAGATTTCAGTTGTGACAGGTAGTCAAAATTGAGGCGTGAGAATTTATCAATTTTTTGATAATGTTATATGAATTTTTTCTTCTTTAAAATATTTTTAAACATATTTTATTGAGAGTTCATATTTTCTGTAAGATATTTTGTTTTTTATCTACATCGAATTTTACTTAATATTACAACCGTTCCGTATAAATGATGCATGTAAAGTGAGAATGTTTATTATAATTAATTACATCCGTTCGGAATGACTGATTAGGAAGCACTGACTTACGAATGCTTTTTAAAAATAACACATGGTTCATACGTTCGGATTCAGACACATTGCACCATCCAGTTGACTATGATCATAAATCAACTCGTGCAACTCCTGTACTAGTGATAAATCCAAATTTTGCAGATGTTCAACTAAGGTAACTTCCATAATTGATAACATAATTATGTACAGAAAGACTCTCCATTTTTCTTCATTACTAGAGCCCATTTTTCCACGAATTTAGAAAACATACCTATAGCGAAAAAGAATGTCGTTCGCTATGCTCGTGTGGAATAAACATTCCAGACTCGTTCGATGTTATATTATTTTATGCATTTTTGGTGTGATAGCTTTGTTGAACTGGGGGTAGAAAACAAGAAAGTAAAATGATTTGTTACGAATTTTTTAAAAATATATCATAATATAAATACTGTAGTTGTTACCTTTTTAATAACAAAATTTCAATTGATATTATTAATGTATATTATTCTTGATGAATTAAAGTTTGAGCTATTAATCTTCGTATATTTATTAGGGATGGGCGTATAGCCGGAAAATTTCTGGTTTGGGCGGGTATTTTCCCCTGAGTCGTTCGCGACCCGAAAATTCGTGATGCTCGGGTACCCGAAGTCTATATCGTGTCGGGTCGGGTCGGGAACTCGAATATAAATTTTTCGGGTACCCGAATGTCATAGATTTTCGGGTCCTGGCCCAAACCGACCCGAATCATTAAAAGTCGAACCGAGGCTCGGGGGTACCCCTAGTTTCCGGACCGCAAAAACCGAGAATTTTGGGGAAACGGGGCAAGTTAGTCTGGGCGGCTGAAATCGGCCCGAGCATCCACGGCTCGCGAGATCGAGTGGCGATCGACCTCATGACGCAACGCCGCCGCCGTGACGCGATAAAGTTTTCCATAAAAGCGGCGGCGCGGCGGCGGCCCCAGTCATACAATTATCGCTTGTAGAAATCCGAGCGGCTCTTCGGGCTCTCCTGCGCAACGCTCCAACGCAACGCCGCGATACGTGAAACGAAGCTAGGATTGATATAGGTATGTCCGAGAGACTAGTGATAACCCGGGGGTCGCGCACCTCTCCCACTCTGATGCAATGCGCGCACACACTGACCACGTTCCACGCGTACTGCGGAACGACGGAAAAATTGAAATACTCGCCGCCAGGAGACGTCAACAAGCCTCGAACCGACTCTGTCTGGTGTCATCATACTTTGGACCTGTTTGAAATTTCAATTAACCTTCACGACTATCAATTAAATCGCGACGCCTACACGAAAATGGTTGTTCGAATTAGACTCTCTATGCTTTTTACTCTTGCCACGATTTTCCAAGATTCTTTTCGTGAATGCTCGAGGAAATGCGTTCATTCGTTATGAAGACGCTCCCGGAGGTCACCGGTTGGCGATACGAAAATCTAAAAGCCAAATTTTAGGTACTTTTCTTGCAAAAATTGCTGGTGTCTGTTTTTTCCAATGTTTCAGCACTTGTGGTACTCCACCGATACACCGTTTGTTTATTTTCTAATGTTTGAGAATTTAATCCGCTCGCGGTACCACGCTGCTATTTTTAATATTGTATACCGATGGAAGCAATGTGCAATGTGAGTCGATAAAATACAATTTTCAGGGAAAACAAATTCAGTTTTGGGATACCTTTTTTACAACTAAAATGTGCCAATTTGTACACGAATTCCTCTGTAAAAGTGTTTGCCATCGAATAGAATGAAGAGGTAAATCTTTTTTAATTCTTTAACTTTTATTTAATTAACTATTATACTCTTATAAAAATTCCAAGACTGAACTTGTTTAGATTCTCACAATTTTTATAACAATACGTGCTTGAATAATATCTAAAGGAAACATCTTTATAATTTCAATAATTGATAAATAAACAATGTGAAACCGGCCATGTTACCGGTATGGTTAGTGTTAAATGCATTTTCTTCAGAAAACTAGATAGCACATTAAAGGATGCACCGATCTTTTGTTATGTAAACAATTAAATTGTTTGTCTTCAAAAATTAGATGCAAGGGCCTGTTGTCGGCAACATGGCGACATCCATTCTGAAAGGGTTAGTTAAATAATTTTTGATTTAGCACTGGGAAAAATTATACACCTAACAAGACGTATTACTACTCTAGTTTCTTTGAACTTCATGTCTAAATATTTGTTCGTAGAATCTGAAAACTGCTCTTCTTATATTCACTGGAATATGCCACTAACAAAATAAACTAAGATTCTTTAGAAACAGAAGCTGCACACACGTGTGTACCCTTCCTCGAAAATGATGAATGGCTGTTTTTACAGCGCTGTCACGTTGAAATTGATTTGCTGTAAGTGTTTCCTTGGATATCGAGGCTGTAAATCAAATGTTCAGAGAGTCCACGTAATTAGCAGAATTTATAATCTCATTTGTAAAAAGTGTAACTTCGTCCAAACAAGCCAATTAGTATTCGATTATTCTTTATGTTCTTACAGAACTTGAAACCCTTGCGGTCCAAAGAGGTCTCTCTCGTTTATGTCAGAATTTGCTATGATGTTCACTATTAAGTTGCATATGAAACGATTTTACAATGTAAATTTTTTTAAGCTTTTTGATTAAGAAATATTATCATTGTTCATTGTATATTTTAAGGTAGAAATCTCATTTTTGAGGACCATTTATTTAATTTTATTATTATACTAATTTCAATGTCAATCGGAATGATTATATTCTATTTATACGAGTGGGAAAATAAATATATTGATGACAGACGAAAATTTGTTTAAAAAACCAAGTAGTTTCACATTATTTAACCGTTATGTCAATACGGGCATTGACATCATTTTTATATGAATTTATCTTTAAAATTTGGAGGACAGTCTTGTCGTAAATCAGTGAAATTCCTGTGGTTTCTACTTTCTTGGACAATTATAAATTAATTGAGATTCGAAGCTATAAAATATGCTCGTGCATTGACATAATTTCCATTTGAAGTTAAAATGATGCGTACATTCTTGTTGAGAAATAGTAAAATTGCTGTAGATTTCTACTTTTATGTACAATTATAAATCGACTTGCGGGAATTGGAAATATGCGCTAGAAGCATAAAGTCCAACGACTACAGTATATTAGACGTCATATAAATGTTTGAAAATATTTAGTATTGATAAACCACAAATTAATTAACATTCGAGGCTTGAAAATATTTGCTGAATGTGAAATCATTAAACGTCGTAGAAAATGTTTCGTATTGTCATAGGAATTAAAATCAATACAACAAAATGACTAGAGATTTCTACTTTCTTGAATAACCATAAATTAATTTACATTCTAGGCTTGAAAATATTTGCTAAAACCATAATTATTAAACGTCGTAGAAGATGTTTGGTATTGACATAAAAATTAAAACAAATGTAGCAACATTGCTGCATATTTCTAATTCCACGAACGACCACAAATTAATTAATATTCAAGGCTTGAAAATATTTGCTAAATGTGAAATTATTAAACATCATTGAAATTGTGTGATATTGTCATAAGAATTGAAACCACTAGAGCAAAATTACTCCAGATTCCTACTCCCCCGAAAAACCATAAATAAATTCACATTCCAGGCTCGAAAAGATTCGCTGAAAAACCCCAAAGCGTAACGACTGCGACATTATTAAGCGTCATAGAAAATAGTTGGTATAGACACAAGATCTAACCTCAGAATAAAAATGGTTCCTAATCAGGCCTCCATCTGAAACACATTCCCCTCCGCGAGCGTAACGAGAATCCACGGTTTCAGCGCCTCAGCAATAAAAATTAGCTGCGCACCCCTGACAGCAGAGAGCTGCAACATTTTCCAATCAACGAAATACCGCGAATATCAGGATAATCAGACGATAGCGGAGCGGTGCTCATGGTGCGGAGTGCGGGGTCTCTAGCTCGGTGTGTTAGAGGCAAACATGCGAGCAGAAGTTGCATAGGAGAGAGCACGGTTGCAACTCCGCCGGTACATCCTCGGATATCCTCTCCGGTTCGTTCATCCTGATCGCGGAAAAGCATAGAGAGGAGAGACTCGAGTTTTCCGAGTGTTGCGAGCGGATGGCGGCGTAGACATCAGAGACGGCTGGGTCCAGGGTCTGCACGGAGCGGCGCGGTGCGGCGCGGTGCGGCGGCGTGTCGTTGGCGCACCTAATCCTCCCTCTGACCTCTTGAATAGTGCACATCCACCCGGTCTCTCTCTCTCTCTCTCTCTCTCTCTCTCTCTCTCTCTCTCTCTCTCTCTCTCTCTCTCTCTCTCTCTCTCTCTCTCTCTCTCTCTCTCCCTCTGCTCCGTACACCGCCCCTATTTTCCCGGTTGAGCTGCAAGAAGCTAGAAACTTGGTTTCTCGTTTCGACTTATCTACGTTGAAAATCCGTAGCGACGAGGAGCAAGAGATACAGATGCTGGGAGCACTGTGAGGGACAGAGAGGGAAGCAAGCCGAGACCGATAACCTCTCCGACGACCTAAACCTAACCCATTAAGGAGGAGACCGGGGTTCGTGCACGGACGCGGCCGGCTATCTGCCGTGGCCACCTATATAATTGACGTCAACGCACACTGCTCGCCTTTCATAAAAACACCTCCCTACATCCGTTCTCCTCTCTCTTGACGATTTCATTCCTCCGTACTCCGTGCCCCGTGCCACGCTCCCTCTCCTCTCCCATCATTCCTCTTCTTCCTCGCCTCTGTGTCGGGTCTTTCTTTCTCGATTTCGTTCCTCCCCTTTCTTTCGCCGGCTCTCCTTTCCACGAATTAATTTCATCGGCTTACTCATGGCCGAACGTCTCTGCCCGACACATCTAGCCGCCTCTCGCGTTGCTTTCTCGTCGGTAGCGCCATTTCTTGCCAGCGTTTTTCCACGAAAATCGCGCGAGACAGGTGAGAGACTAGCCTACTCGCCGGGAATGATCGCGCCCCGCGACCTAGCTGGCTAGCTAGCTTACAATTAGCTACCGTCTGGGTTAGGTCTCGGTTAGGGGATCGCTGATACGCGCGGCGGATCGTGACACGTGCTGTTTTGGTGATTCCGCTCTCTTCGGCTGCTCAAGATAAACCGGCTCAATGAAGCGACTGGTGCCACGGCGATCCTCCTCAGTGATCAGTTCCGCGTTTCCGTGAACAGTCCTCTTCAGCGTGCTCCCAACGTGTTCCGCGTTCGATCGATGAGAACCAGGTGCTAATCAGCTGGACCAATCCGTCAGGATTATGACACTGTGACGTAACTGGACTCGGGGGCAAACATGAGGAAAAAGAACCTAAGGGTGGTCCACAAGCAAGTGTACGATAGCGTGCAGATCCAGCAGGTACTGCCACCCCTCGTTCTCTCTCACCGCCACGTGTTTTGCTCTTTCGTTTTTCTTTTCCCGGGGAGAGTTCGGTGAGGTTTTTCGGTTAATTGACGCGAGTTGGAAACTGCGTCGGAACGGTTCGACGTCGCCAGTAGCGGAAATTAGGTCAGAATTCGAAAAAATTGTTGTGAGCGTCAGATAATTGTTTCGCGCGTGCTACTAGTGGAGGGGGCGCCCGAGATACGACCAATCGGGAGCCAGCTTAATGTTGCGATTATGGTCCATTTAACCGGAGAACCAAAAGTCGTGCCCTGACTCAGACCTGAATAGATTTCGCTCTGATCGATTGGCGATTGTTCAGTGTGTCGCTTGGACAATTATCGACTCTGTCTCAACTGGTTTTAGAGATGAGCAATTGTTGTTGTTGTGTCTTTAAACTTGTTGAAAATTATCCTGATGCTTCGATTGCTAACCGGTTAATGTAATTGTATGTATATTGTTAATGAAAGGTATACTGGCTTGAACAAAAATGACTAATTAACGTTAACACTAGAACTACCGGGTGGGTCAAAATGACCGGTTTTAGAGTTTTTAATTCGCTATCGCTGAAACAATAAATTTCTTGATTTTAAACTCGTATTATAATCAAAATTGCACAGAGTCTCCTTCTGGTATTAAGCATTTGGAGACTACTGTATCCCCAAAACTGAATTCTTATTTATGATCCTCCTAAACGATACTTTTGCATCTGGTGCAATGACAGAAGCAGTGCTACCTTCGTCTACTTGAAGTATAATTTTGGTAGCAGGGTGAACCTTTTGCTACCGATCTGCTATCGTTTGAATACAAAGCTGAATTTTTATTCATAATGTTACACGACACTTCTACTTCTGGTGCAATGGCAGTGAAGTAGTACTATTTCAAGTATAATTTTCGTGAGAGGTGAAACCTTTTGCTACCGTTCTGCTATTATTTGAATACAAAACTAAATTTTTATTCATAACCTTACACGACACTTCTGCACCTGGTGCAATGACAGGGAAGTCGTGTTATTTCAAGTATAATTGAAGACTGGAATTAAAAATCGCTGTAAGTGCCAAAATGAGAATTCCGAGGAAAATCCATGTAAAACTTGTAAGATTGTCTTGTAACCAATCTTGCGACCAACTCAAAACTTGTAACCAATCGTCAGGGAACTTTCAGCCTTATTTAATTGAAAAAAGAATTTTTGAAAAAATGGCACTTTTTTCGTTTCACTCTTCAATATTGGCAACAGGTTGAACCAATTGTCCGCGAACATTATACTAATTCGCCTGAAGGAAAAAAAGCGCTCAGCTTACTGCGACAAGAAAAAAGCTTGGAAACTCGCAACAGTTTTTCCAGTGGTCGGCTCTCGAGCACGAAACGGTCGGAAACTAGTTTGCGACCGAATATGAAAACGCGAGAGCATCTCCCATGTTTTTCCATCGGTTATTTAACCTGGAGAAGGAGCTAAGATCGCGTTCTGGTTACAGCAAACGGATGTCCGGTCAAGTTTGGAGCATTTCTCGAGTACACCGGTGAAATCACTTCCGGGCAAGAGGGAGGATACACCGCCGACATCGTTAACGTCCCTAGCACCGTTAACCAGCTTGGCGAACTTACCGAGCGGCACCCTCTCTTCTACACCCCTGTCTCTCGCGCCAGCGTCGAAGCTGCTCACACCGGCTGATAACAAGGGTCTCATGAGGTCAGTACGAACTTCGGTTGCTCAAAAATATATCGAACATTCTGTAGTATAACCGTGCTACACGGGATCGTCAACGTGTCTTCAGAGAGCGATGAGCGTGAGCTACGATCTTTTCATTGATACATGTCTACGGTGTTTGAGAGTATTCGCGCATTTATAGTTCGCGAACGGGAGATAGTTATGCAGGAATGTCTCGGTATATGTGCACATGATGTGCACGATACTTCTGAAAAATTTTTGGAGGTGTATACCTTGAGGGGTCCAGAAGCCCCAATGCAATGGCAGTGTTTTCGGTTTTATTTATTCCTTTATGAAAGTATTGCCAACATATTGTGACACTTTTCCGATTAAAACGAGACTAAACACGGCGCCATTCGGGTCAGATTTACTCGTTTAATTGACGATTCAACAGAACCTCGATTATCCGAATCACAGTTCAATCTAAAGCGATCCACGTATAACTTGATTTATTATAAAAATCAGTAAAGATTTAATCTAACACTGTAACCAGGTGAAAAAGAGAAAAATATCAATGTCACGAAAGTAATAGCAGAAGTTCCTTAAAGAAATGATTAAGTTAGAAAATTATTTATAAATACATAACTTGTAATTTCCGCCGGAAGAGGACGTCATATTTAGCACATTAAAACGAATAGAATGGCGTTTACCAAAAGTAAATCCAGCATTGTAACAGTGTAACTGTTCTAATATTCGAGCAGTCACGTGTCCCTGTTTAGTTCGTATAATGGAGATTCTCCTGCATGTCGGACGCCCTAATAATAATTTGAGCAGCCACCGTGTGTAGATTGGCGATTGGTAGCTTAGGATCGAGAAAATTACGCTGGCCGTTGTAATCAATTCCGTTCATTCTCGACGAGTGATCTCTCATTCACCGATCGGCAAAGTAACAACGGCCTCAGAAGGAGTCGTAGATAAAGCGTCGCGTAGCCGAGCAAAGGTCACGGAACGAAAAGTGTGTGCGTGCGTGTGTGCGTGCGTGCGTGCGTGCGCGCGCGCGCGCGCGTGCGTGTGTGTGTGTGTGTGTGTGTGTGTGTGTGTGTGTGTGTGTGTGTGTGAGAGAGAGAGAGAGAGAGAGAGAGAGAGAGAGAGAGAGCCGGAGGCGGAACCGGGCGGAGCTAATCAATGCTACACCTTATCGTTAACACGAATCTCGCTCGCGTTTTTCAGCCAGGCAACGATAGTCAGCTCCTCGGCCGTTAATGGTGTTGCCAGCGGCGGTGCACCCACGGCGATGTACAGACCGAACTTCAGCCAGGCGTTCCAGCGTGCTGGTCCGACGACGGTGCCGCCGACCCTCTCGGCGGGACTGTACCCGACGCAAAGCTTCACATCAGGTCTCCTGAGCAACGGTACACAAAGTAATATTGGTTATCGGTGTCCTTATAATTTCGCTTCCGCTTACCTCTCCCCTATTCTTTTCAGTTTTCTAGACACTGTCCTCTAATGGTTCCCGCGGCTAGCTCATCCGTCCGCGCACGGTTGCTGGAATCATTAGAGGACACGTAGCTCAACCGACTCCCGCCAGATAAGACGATTCCTCTATTCGCTTCGATCGGAACTGAGTCACGCTCTGCTTCCGAGATTGCAGATCCAATTTTTAGCTTCCGTTTGCTTAGCCTCTGCTACGGCCGATCTGGACGCTTAGCCGGTAGCAACAGTTGTGTACAGAGTTTTTAAAAGTACTCCCATGTGTTGGGATTTTTATTGAATAATACGTGGCTTTATTGATATACATATTTACCATAACGGAAAATATTGGTACACTAACTGAAGCTACATGTCTAAACGTCATTCATCGATCCGTTATTATAGCAAATTAGCGAGATGATTGAAGTCAAGCTAAAAATGTAACTAACGACACATAGATAGATGCAACTGTCTTTGTATTTTAAACACTATGGTATATTTATATTATGTACACGGATACAACTTAAAACATTTTGTGCTAAAAAAAATCATGCCTAAAAAATATTTCATATCTTTTCGATAGTTCATTGTCGCGTTCGCTGTATACTTCATTTGATTAGAATATGTAGTTTAAAAATATAATATGTCAACCTTAGTTAGTAAAATATATTATGTATGTACTCATTTTTATGTTGCATACATTTATGTATTTTTTTCTAATAAACAGAATAATATCACCTAACGTAAAATATCGAATCTAAATTTTTCACTTAATAAAATCGACATTATAAAAATTAATAATACTGTAGCCAACTATTTTATTATATGCATTTTTGTAGTTGGGAGTTGTTTGAGCTATCTTTTACGTAATGCGTTCAACCTTCCCAGTAGATATACATAATACATATAAAACATACATATACAACAAAAGTACTTCAACTTGCCAGAAGCCTGTTAATAATGTCTACCAAAACTCTGCTATTTTCAAAAATAATCTCAATAGAAGGTTTTAATAAAAACTGTTATTGGAGAATTTACTAAGAAACTGAAAACATGGTTATAAACTATTGATTTATAAAATACCGTTAACTAATCTTTCCTAAGTAAAATGTTCATTAACCCTTTGGCTGCAGCGCTCTCTAACTTAAAGCCATACGCACTTTGCTACATAATATTCGCATTACTGGTCATTCACATGATAATACAGTAATTCCGCGATTTAAGCGAGACAGAGGATAACGATGTAAGCCAGTTCGCCTACCCCTTCCACTGGGGGGCATATCACGCGTAATCCAATACCGGGTTGGGTATAGCGGTGTGAACCATTACTAATCCAATTACAAAACTTCTTTATTTTTCATTATTTTTTACGGGACTTTCACCAACTTATTAGTGTTGTTTTTCTGATTAAATTTACACTAAACACGATACAACTTCAACTCTATTTAGTGGTTTAATTGACTAGTATTGTCTCACTGATACGCTATTTTTTGTTTCGCCTTCGGCCGCGCGGTCCGTGTTTATATGTTGTCCTTTTCTACGTTCGACGCGGTCGACACAGGCACAACAAAATAGTATCCCATCACGATCTAAGCGTCCGCACCGAACCGAGAATTGGCTTAAATCGTGACATTACTGTAATAGTTAATAGCCACACAATTACATAGTATACAGGGTGGAGCGCTATATAAACAGGTCACCTGAATAACTCGCTTGTTTTTGAAGATGGAAGAAAATGCATCAGACCAAACTTACTTGGTATCGAAGCGCTCGTAATTTGATGTTACTAATTTTTTTATAGGTGGAGACGTCAAGGAGATATGAAGGTCAGCCTTGTTTTTTTAAATGGAACAGTATGGTTTTTTATTTACATTCTGATAGTGTGTTTCAAGACGATTGCAATGACCTGTTATGAAGGTCGTTCGATTAAAATACGGTTTTGTAATATTCTGACACCTGTAAATTTCTATTTGTACCGCATAAAACCAATAAATATGCTTGAAAAAGAGCTTGCTCTGTAATAGATGGAAATTAAATTGATCAGACAGTGCCAGCAGTATTGCTACGTTTTAGACTATGTATCCATGTTCAAGGTCGTCATTTTGAACACATATACTAGCAGTGAGTAGTAAATCGTCGAAGTGTTCGAAGAGTGCTTTCAGACAATTTATTTCCTATTGCAGTTGACCTTGCGTGACCTATAATGACCTTCATAATAGGTCGTTGTATTCGTCTTGAAACACACTATCACAATGTAAATAAAAGACCATACTGTTTCATTTAAAAAACAAAGTTGACCTTCATATCTCCTTGAGGTCTCCACCTATAAAAAAATTAGTAACATCAGATTATCAGCGCCTCGATACCAAGTAAGTTTGGTCGGATGCATTACATTCTATCTTCAAAAGCAAGCGAGCAATTCAGGTGACCTGTTTTTAGCGCCCCACCCTGTATGTACGCCTTTCGCAGTCAAAGGATTAATGGTACCACCATACCAAAGTGTCTCTAAAAAAAATCAGGATTACTCAAAAGATCTATTTCCTAGTCAATGCGCATGGGGTGCTTAGAAACCGCTTGAAACCGCAGCCGGTAAGCCCTATTCCGGTCGGTGATAACCTCGATCATTCTTCCAGGACCGACAGACTTGAGCATGAAGAACACGAAGCCGCTGCTGAGTCACAAGCTAAACGCAACAGAAATGACCGCGGTCAGGCAATTGATCACCGGCTATCGAGAGTCCGCGGCGTTCCTGCTGAGGTCCGCCGACGAACTGGAGCAGTTGTTGCTCCAGCAACCATAGAGCTACATGTACGTAGCTGGCGGTCAGCAAATTAGTTCGTAAGTGTCAGCCGGGTAGCGAAGAAGAAAACGAGAAAAGGAAAGAACGAACACACCGGCAATATCTGATCTTCGGAGATTTGAACGCCAGCATGAACGAAGCTCGCTTGCCCCTTTCGACGTGTTCGGTTACCGACAGTCGGTAAACGAGTTTCTCTTATCCTGCATTAGAAAAAGCATTTCCGAGAGCGCGTCGACCTTGAGAAGGGGCGGACGCTGCGGTCCCTGGTCGGCAACCCTTCGAGAGAGACCAAAAAACTAAATTTTTCGGACGATTGTCCCTGGGTAATCGGTCCGGGGGTGAAATCATGGGGGACGATCCGGGATTTCGAAGTGAGCAGCCTATCCGGCAGGGCTGGGGGGTGTTTCTTAGATAACAGAGGTTCCACATGCGACACGACAAGCGCTGAGACGCGGAGTTTTAAGACTAGATATAAGAGAACTATTCAAACAGGGTGTACATAGAGAGGATTTACAGATATTTACTTAACTACCGATAAGCTTAAGCTTAAATGACGAGAGATAGCGTGTGCGGTGTGCGTGTGTGAGTGCGCGCGAAAGGCCTCCGCGGACCTGGTTTCGGTCGCTGAAGAGTATTGCTACCTTCCGGGGATCCTGCGAGCCGAGTCCCGAGCGCAACGACCACGTGCAGCTCGAATGATCCTTGTCGGTCACATAATGATGACCACAACCAACCGGCAGATGATGCTTGACTCCGGTTGCTGTCAACGGCAAGGATCATTCGTGCGATCTGTATGCTCGAAGTTGGCGGTTTTTGACCTCGAGCTTGCGGCACAGAGTTACAATCGCGTGTATATACGGCTGGTCGTGAAACAAGCATCATGGTACGTTATCTGAAGATCATGCGAACGGATGAGAGCAGAAATCATGGACGTCGCAGACACACGCGCATACGCATACCCTCGCGCGTAGACTCATGTATGTAAATAGGTCGCAGGAAAAGATGGCTGTTTTTCCACTGGAGACAGTGGGGAACCGACGAGTTTATTGATTAATTATTCGTACACTGGCGCAGCCACGATGGCCCGGCAGAGAGCATAGTACTTGAATCGTGCAGGTTTCGTCGACGATCGTGGATTACAAATTGGTAGACGATGTTTTCCCGTAGAGGCCGTCAGGTTTGTGACGTTTTGTTCTTGAGAACTAGGACTCTGGAGACGCTTCAGATTTGTTGAGAATTCCGGTCTTAAAAATTTGCTGGGCAAATAGAATGCACTCAACGTTCTTCGGAGACTTGATCTTTTATTTTGCTGATGGACGTTTCGTACATTTGGAGTTATTGAAAACATGGAAGCAAAACGTTTATGAAAATTTTGTTTTGTTTCAGTTGATTTATGTAATTTTTCTTTGTTAAATGGCGAACAAAGGAGACTTGTGTTTTTCTTTAATGATAAGGAGACTTGAAAGAGTAGATTTACCAATAATGCATTGCTCTTTTTGTTCAAATGAATTTTATTGAAAAATATGTTTTAATATATAGGAACATTTATTTAATTGTAGTTACTCTATAATTGAACATATTTTTAATATAAGAAGTTTGTTATTGATCGGTGAATCATTTTGTATTCGATTTCTGTTATTACGACGATTCTATATAAAAATTAGAAGAATTTCGAAGACATAATAACAAATTAATTGATAAAAATTGTTGTGCTTTGATTATTTATGAACTCGTTAATGTCATTTAAAGGACATATTTTATAAATATGTGGTACTACCAAATAAAAATTTAGAACTACTGATATAATATTTTCACATGATTAAAAAACATACTATAATAAAGCACACTGTTATGGGACCATATTAAATCTTCAGAAACATCGAATTTCCAAAAGCCATGCACAAGTGGTTTCTCCTTTAGAATGATTAAAAACTAATAAAAGTCTGTTTAAATTTTCTAAATTGGTTGTGACTTATCAACTGCAAAAAGGCTAAATAGCATTATTACTTACTTTATTCACGACGATATGTTCTTTTACAACTATAATCGATATTATAGAAAGGCATTAAATATTATTTTATACTTCAGCGCTGTAATGCAACGATCGGACACAACCATTATCCGTACTCTAACTGTATCATTTCAAACATCCCTGCAATTCTCAACAAACAAATTCGTTGGAAGATAATTTAATGTTAGCTCCAGTGTTGTTTAGAAAGCTACTTCTCGAAAACAAAACGGAACGTCGAATTTTTTTTATGGTGTATACTATGGAATATACTTATGGATTATAATCCACGGCTTTTGACCCGAGCTGTACATATTTATCGGGACCATCTTTTCACGATCGGACAATACGTTGAAACCGTATTTATGGTCTCCGGACGCATCACTGTGTTACCAAAGAACACTGATTATTATTATTATTATTATTATTATTATTATTATTATTATTATTATTATTATATTATTATTATTATTATACGATAATATACGTAGCGCTATATATACAGGCGTTTATTTCTTCCTTTCTGTTTTCATTCGTTTCAATCATTTGAGTGATATTGTTGTTCCCATCGGACCAAGGAGTCATCTTGACCTGTTTAAAAAGATGAAAACCACCCCATGGGGGTGGGTCGCGTCGGTATCTTTCGCCATAGATCAATTTCTCCAATCGATGTCTCTCTTTCTTTTCTTTCTCTCCTTTTTTTAATTACGTTGTTATACTTAATCGTAACGATTAACGCGTCTAATTCTCGCTATTACCATTTTATATTATATTCTAGCACACGATACTGTCACTAAGATTACATTGGTTCCCGCGAACCGAGACGAAGAGAACGACGATGATTCCTCTTCGTCGAGAACTAGTTTTGTCGCGAGATGATGGTGTTCCGCGAGTTGATTCTATTCTGTCGTTGTTTTGTACATAGTTTATACACATCGTCGTGTCACGATGCGAGAAAATGGTGAAAGAATACTGCGGATAAACGAGTTTCTTTTAACGAGATTTCAAGAGAGAATATATATTATTATTATTATTATTATTATTATTATTATTATTATTATTATTGTAATTATTGTACACGGTGCGCCGGGTCCGGTCGCGTGTCCCCGATTCTCTCGCAAATTACTTCTAATGGAAGCATGTTGTTCGCAGAAAAGTTGTATGACTCGAGCATGTGGAACAATTCGTAAAATCATTGTTTAACTTAACGGAGAAAATAAAGTTTACTTTCGCTTAATATTTTATTTGATATTCTTATGTGTGACTAGTTGACGATCATTAAGAAATTATCGTTAGTATGATGCTGTTCATCATGTTTTAGAATCATGGAGCAAATTAATGAAAAATTATTGTTACTTAAATACTTCAATAAAAATCTATATGAAATATTTTATTAGTGGTCTCGAATGTGCATTGTCATTCATATATTTTCATTTAACGAATACAAAACGATTTAAAACAAAAATGGTTGATAATATTGGCAAATCTAATCGAGGTTTAAAAATAAGTATGTAATAGTAACATTCTTACTGCATTGTTCGGTGCACAGACTGCTCCTGTGCATATTGAAAATTCTTGAATATAATTTAGCATGAATCGCTTTCTTTTTTGAAAGACCACCAAAATAATTGTGACGGCAAAATAGCGTGCAAAGTGTTAAAAGAGGAGTTTTGGGTGTAGAACAAGATCCTTTCATTCGCATTAGTTTAAGAGATAATCGCGCACGTGCTCGAACCGGACGCGCCTTGTACGTATAATATATATATATATATATATATATATATATATATATATATATATATAAATATACGAATCGTATTGTGTGTATATACTGTTTGCGACTGTAAAATATGTTCACGCGGATGACCGATGGCCGTGGTCGCCACGACCGAGCTGGAGAACTCAGAGAAACATTCCACCACCAGGGGAGGGAGGACGATTAGGAAAAAGAAAGGGTTGACGAACAGCCATCCGACTGTTTCCGGGGAAGCAAACGCGAATTTCGCAACGAACTCATGCTTCCTTCTTCCTTTTCCGTTCCGTTTTGCGGCCGTTTCCACCCGACGTTTTGTCCATCGATCATTCACAGTGCAAAAGCGATCAACGATCGTTTCGATCATCCCCAGCGATCATCGGCGTCTATCCCCAATCGTTGAACGTGTCGAATGGGTTCCAATCTAGTTCTACAACGTTCAAAATTTTTCTCGGTTCCTCGGTGAATTCGGAGAATTGGAAGGACTCGAGTTCCTGTCATAGGTGAAGTCACTGATTCGTGATATATTGTATACATATACATATTCAGAAAGCGTTTTTGTTGCTGATTACTCTCTCTTGATAATGTAGAATGTAACCGTTTCAAATTCTGTTTTTCATATATACATATATATAGATATATTATTGAAAATGTTCTCCTGGCATTTCGAAAGCCAGATATTCAAATAAAATTTGTATCAACACGAAACTGATTGTTTGCGACCACGAAATTATTACTTGCAACAATGCTTTGGTCACACGTCTCGTTAATCTGGCTATTAACATGATCATATTTCCTCTAACTCCTAAAGCACACACAGTAACGTTAAACATTTACTTGTTTCTTTGTGTACCAAGAGAAAATGTTCTTTACAGAGGTTATGTGAATGCAAGAACGACAGTAATACTCTTTACTAAGTAACCCATTTACCTTAGTCAATTAATATTTGCATAAATATGAGTCGTATTTATCTCCTTTCAATTCTGAGAATGTCTATTTCGAACTGTTTTCGTAAAAAGTTTTAAACCAACATGGAATCCATCGAACTCGTTAGAAAAATTAATTTCCTAGATGGATTTAGATCTATAGCCTTCTTTTTCCTTGCGATTAACCGTTATCCATAACTCTAAGTTACTCGAAGCCACTGTGAAATTCAGAGATGCTTTTAAATATTGGAAGAGAGACGATGTACCCATTCTACTACATGGTGGATGTAACAAGTCATCCAAAACCAATCAACAACTACGTTACGCTGGTATATCCCCTAACTCCTTCTACGGTTGATATCTTTGAAGCTACCGCACGCTCTTGGCTAGTCAACCTTCTTCCCAAAGAAATCATCAATGTCAACCAGCTCTCTTCTGAACGAAGTCCATCTTCTGATCGTAATTACTTTGGCATCCAGATAATTGGCTGGTGACGTTTCCAGTAGCAACGAGGTTATATTCTTCTTTAATATTCATCAAGGCTTCTCTCTCATGATTCCCGGGAGAATTTTCTAACACCTCGTCGGGAACCCTTCATCTTGACATCATTGGCGAATGTTATACTCTTGTCCTCTCCAACGTCCTCAAAGCATTTAACAAGCTAGACGCCTCCCCTAATCCCACTTCTCTCTGCAGTTGCGTTGAAGATGAAATCCGTTTCGAAAAGTAAATCCAGGTGACTGGCCACGATCCCAACAAATGAACTCTTCAGAACTGATATGGTGTCCTCGAGAAGGGGCCAAGTGCTACGAGCAAGTGGTTCAGCTGCCTCGGTTGAGACCAGTCGGATGCAAATCGGAGATCACAATTTTGGAATGAACCGAATCATGTGCATGTCGATGAACAATATAAATCGTCGGGCATCTGACTCGCGGAATCCCAATTGCCGTGGACTGCTGGCTTTGTCTAGGTCTAGGTGATCGAGAGCGACTATCGTGATTCGGTATAGTGCAATAGCCTTTTACACACTTCTAACTTCTCTCTGTCTCTCTGTCTCTCTTTCTCCGCGCGCATAAAGTAGACTCCGCTTCGCGGCACCGTGGAACGCCTCCTTTCATTCGAACGTCTCCTTCTACGCGAATGTAATAATCATTAGGATCGTCGTATCTTTACAGCCTAGTTGTACCGCGTTAGATGTATATCTCCGGGACTCATACACTTGTACCGTGTGTAATGGATTCGCGCGCACCTGTCAACGCATACCCACAACAATTCTGTTTCGCGTCACACAGTTTCTGGAACCAGCTGTCGACCAGGTCCCAATCAAACTTCCATCAAAGACGAAGATGCTCGGTTTAATTCTTCGCACTTGGACGGTGTCTGGCGACAATTCGACGTTATTGTACCACTGAATTTGGGTTGTTGCATATGCCTGATTTTAGAATGAAAATGAATAGACTGATGATTTTATGCATTTATGACAAAAATGATCAGCTGAAACTTAAAATAGTAGAGGGATTAAAAGTATTTAAAGATATCAATACATTATTTTTAGCATATTGATATAATAAATGTTTATTTAGCTCCTGCTCCCTGCTATGGATATACACCATTTTTATTATGTATAGAGATCCACAGTCTATTGAGTGTTATTTTTAAGTCTAAAGTGTATTTCAATGTCAGGCAATGTGATTGTCACGTATTCTTTTTATACGAGTGGAAAAATAGATATTTTAAAAATAAACAATTCAATTTTTATCGTAATGCAATCAAGAAGCTTGTAGTTCTTTGATAGACTATGCCGATTACAATGGTGCTTTGAAGAACAAGATTTATTTAGGAAAATGTTACTGTCAAAAATCAGACATTTCATATGCAACAACCTAATAAAATAAATTTTTACTGGAGCGTAAAGATAGACTCGTTTGTGCTTAATAAATGAAAATTTCAATCTCAGTTTCTATTCTTCCTGTTTGTACATGGCTCCGAGTGCGAAGGGTCGATGCCCTAATTGGGAGAAATTTTTCTTCTGCCATATTTTTGATCTATGAAACAATAGATGACAGAATACTTGGCACCATTTGACAGGATTCGGCACATTTCATTTGGAATAAGATAGTAAATAAGCATTCGAAAAAATAATTATTTTAAATATTTTATTATTTGTATTTTACGAATGACTTGAATTAATCATTTTCCAATAATATTTAAATGCTTAAAATCCGCAGTCTAGTTATTATAAAAATACCTGATTATATAAGAATGACCATTTTAATTAAAATTAGAGTGTTACAAAGTTAATTGACCTCGGAAATAGTTACCCTCTCTCTGCCAATACCGGACACGACGGAGACGAAACGCGTCACGTGACCGGGCTCGGCGGATGCGTAGGGAATAGCGTCGTAGAAGGGGAAGGTAGAGTGGGGACGCGCGTCTTGGCGACTCTGCTTACAGCTCATACACCAGCCACTAAGGCAAAATTTTACCTTCCCTTATGCATTAATTAAATTTATCTCCAAAATATTGTTAAAAATTTTGTGGGAGAAGTACATCCAACTATAATTTCTTATGTGAACCTAGAATACGGATTTTATGAATATGCGACAAAAATGAGTAGATCAAATTGTAAATAGTGAAAGGATTTAAAATAATTTACGAACATCGATTTATTATTTTCATCACGTTGAAATCACTAAAGAAACAATGACAATTTTTATCCTGCATAAAGATCCACAATGTACTTATGTATAGGACAACAGGTGCTATAAATTTATATTTGCCGTTAACAAATGCAATGTGACAACGTCATCAACACTAAAATTACCGAACGTGTAAAAACAATCCATTTCAGATTTTTAGTTCACTAATTGCGAAGATAGTTTCGCAGAAAATTATTAAATAAACTCATTTATTTTGAAATTGCAATAATGATTGCATCGACTACCATAAAATAGGGAATTTTAGAAGGGTTTGGAAACGAGTCGCTTTAAACTTTGCTTTTTGGAACACCCTGTAGACGCATTTTGCAGTCTATCGATCGGCGATGAAGTTTGATTCGAACTAGTTCGCGGCTGGTCGAACTTTCCACTGTTCCACCCGACGATGATCACTGAAAGAGAAACCGAACTCGGTGGAAGCCTGTTCAAAGCGAGTCGGAACTGCGATTCCGACAGTCGGCCGAATCGTTCCTAGGGAAAAAAGAGAAAAAGAAATCGGGCATCGACTCCACGATACGCTGACAAACGGATCGAAAGGAAAACGAGAAGACAAGGAAGGTTACGAGAAACTCCGAAGCAAGAGACATAACAAAACATACATACAATACATACATACATACATACATACACACACACACACACACACACACACACACACACACACACACACACAGGCACACATACGAACGTACACATTAAAGAACAGAGACAGCAGACACATTTGCATTTCCGTTTTTCATTTTTCGTACATATACACCGTACATGTTAATATACATGATAGACATATAAATATGATAAACTATATTTATATTTTTCGTTCGATCGTCCACGCGAACGCGCGAACACATCTTCGAGAAAACGTGTCCGTATCTTGTTTGTCTACATGGGGTGCAGTTCTAACACCGTTCAATGTAATCGCGAATTGATGTATATTGACTAAAGATATGAATATTACTTAATGAGATAAAAAAAAAAACAATTGAGAAGAATATGTATTTGTTCCTGAGAAAGAAAATAATAAGAGTAGCACTACCGTAATATTAATATCGATAGTAACGATAAAGATAATTTGATGGTACATACTTTTCTTATAAGTAACCTTATACATTACTACGATTATTGTAGAGTTGGTACGGTCTTTGATGATGCCTTGCCTGTAAATGTAACGTTAAATGAAAAAAAAATCTTATTACCTTGTAAATGTTTTACCAAATATAATCGATTATTCAACTTATAAACGAGCCTCGCTTCGTTTGTCCTTTCCCTCCTTTTTCCTGTTCATGGTTTTCAATTATGTGTCCTTGTGTAATCGACAATTTTTTACGAAAAAAAAATTAATAGGTATATTATAAGTATAATATTGTTTCTATTAATACAAAACTGCTCCTAAATTTTATCACTCGATTACGAATTTTGTGCACTTTTGATAATAATGAGTAGATCAAATGCAAAATATGAAAAACATTTAAAGAATTTGAAAACGCTCCTATTTACACATGATTACAATTATTATCATAAGAATTATAATGAATTATTGTTAACGAATTAATATTTTTCTTCGAAGAACATTTTTTTCAGAGTTTTCAAGGTTATCGATATTTTTACTACGTTTTTATTAGCTCGCTTTCTTGTCTGACTGTTTGTCTGTCTGTTCGGTACAAATTTTGCAATTGATTTTAAACTAACTTCCCGATGAGCTAGAGTCTTGAAATTTTAAACATAGCTCAGAACTGGATGACAATGCAATATTTAAAAAAAAATTTTTAAAAAAGCCTATGGGTTTAGGATATATAAATTATTATTAATAAATCTAACCGTTATACCCCATCGCACTACCTCTACGTCCCCACTCTACTACGTGTTCCCACTCTGACTCATCCCCACTCCACTGACCCGTTTCGCACCGAAGGAGCTCAGTGTGCGTTCGAGCTCCGTGCGGTGTTTACAAAGTTACTACGTATTATTTGTTTACCAAGCGAAAGAACAGTTACACCGAGATTCTCCGTCGAACCTTTATTGAATAATATTGGTATACACCAAATATGGCGGCGCCCATATTTGTCACTTTCTGAAGTGAAACAATGAAAATTACTATAGAATTACTCAACTTTACATGCTCATAACTTTTTAACGAGTGGTTTCCGTGGTGCGGGACTTCGATATAGGAGCTTTCTCGCCGAAATGAACAAGATAAGACATATAATAATCGAAAATATCTGGGTTCCGAAGAGAAAGTTTACCCTTTTAATCAATAGACAAATTTCACACACACAAGACTAAAAAGTTGAAAATAATTATTTAAATAAAAATAAATTTTTTAAAAAATACCACGTTTTTAAAACGGTCTAAAAAGTATAAAATAATTTAAATAAAAATATGTTTAAAAAACGGACTAAAAAGTATAAAATAATTTTTCCTAGCCACGTACAGGTTCCTAACCCCATGCCCCATACAGATAGCCCTGAAAATTTGTGATTGTGAATTTTTAATAGCTATGAAAATACTTGTAAGATTTAAAACTAAAAACGTGGGGCGCATGCAATACATAGATAATTGATACATGAATTGTTCACCTAAGTCACTAACAATTTTATTGCATTACAAATGACATGAACTGTTGTGTGTATTTTCTCAACGGCAGCTACTCTCTACACTCCTTACTATTATCTTGCGTCCCACGTTTTTCGTTTTAAATCTTACAAGTATTTTCATATCTATTAAAAATTCAGAATCACAAATTTTCAGGACTATCTGTATGGGGCATGGGGTTAGGAACCTGTACGTGGCTAGGAAAAATTATTTTACACTTCATCTATCACTAACATCTACGTATTTAATTCATACGTATATTATAACATGACCTTGAAATGACCTTGATCATTGAAAGCTATAGTTTTATGTAGCTATACATAGCTTCTTTGTCCTAGAATTCTCTATTTACTACATAGCGAATCAGTTAAACAAAAACTTTGGAATTTATTTTTCTTCGTCACATGCACAGAATAAATAGATTTTAGTTTTATAGTTTACTACAAAATTTTACCGGAGTTAAATTGGAGTACCATCGATGTTTCTTCGTTGATCACCCTATATGTATATCCGTTCGTACGCATAATCAGCGCCTTAAAAGCGACGAACAAGCAGCCGGATAATGTATTATGTACACATGGTATCGAACGAAATGGAAAGTCGAATGAGACCCGCACGAGATCACGATCTTATTTCGATTGTGAAATAAGAGCTGCCCACGAGCATGGTTCCGAGCAACAAACGAAAGTAACATCGGGCCCGATCTTTTATTTGCAATGAAGCAGTCCTGAGCTTAAATTATTCGACATGCACCGCGAGCTGTAATATTTCAAACTGCGAATGGCATGGGCTTCTATTCTTAGAAATAAATCAATGAAAAAAATTATACTCTATCAGACATGTAAATAGTTCAAACGCCTTTAAAACAAAATTGAAAATTCATATTTTTCACACGTGTTCTCAATCTTATTTGGGAGTTACCACAAATTCTACGAAACAGATGCTATTCCACAATTTTCAATTTCTTTGGATGACTGAACCAACAAAGAAGATGAATGGTATTTAAAAAGAGGTTATTGTTAATATAAAGTTGCACCGTTGTGTATCCATTAATCCCTCATTGGACCCTTTAAGAATATACAGGGTGTTACTTTCCCGGCAAGATTGCAGGAGCATGATCTACAAGTGAAAATACGAAAAAAATGTTTTATGAAGTTTATTTATAAACGCTTTATTAGAATATTATAGGCAAATATTGAATGTAGCCTGCATAGGTGCGGAACAGCAGATTTAAAGCTGAATAATACGGAAGATCGATTGTGTTTACTTTGCCTGTACTTACGAGATATTTCTTAACGTACGAGGATCGTTAAAAATTTTTAAATCATCATTTCAAAATGACCACCTTCTGCATTGATACAAACTTGACATCGATGTAATATGGAATGTATTACATTTTGAATTTCCTGAAGATTTGGCTGCATGTCGTAAGTACAGCCAAAGTAAACACAATCGACCTTCTTTAACTCTGCTGTTCCGCACCTATGCAGGCTACATTCAATATTTGCCTATAATATTGTAATAAAGCGTTTATAAACAAATTTCATATAACATTTTTTTCGTATTTTCACTTGTAGATCATGCTCCTACAATCTTGCCGGAAAAGTAGGAAACACCCTGTATAAAAGAATTTGTAAACTATGGTTTTAACTCTGTAATAGTGTCCCGGGGTCTTTCATGACCCCAGTAAAATTTACTGTACCCTGTTTTTCATATTGCCACTGCAAGATAATGGTAAACATAAAATTTCTTTGATTTCTTTTGAACATTTCGGCTTTATAATCTTAAACTGTGCACCTAAAAGCAATGTAGAGTCTCAGTATATTGATTTTTGTTCATTTATTTAGGTACATTTGGTAAATCTTACGTTTAGGGGAGGCAGCTCCGATGACCTTGATCTTCACATATGTTGTCGGGAACAACATTCTGAACAACTTTTGTCATTATAACTATCCGGTGCTCGGTCTTAGTTTTCGAGATATTTGCGAAAAACTATTATTTAAATGCTGAATAAAATTCTCATTTTGAAATATTCACAATTTCGCATGCGTGGTCGGGCCGGCCTAGCGGCCGGCCCTCTGCGCCCCCCCGCCAACTAACCCTAACTAATTCTGATCGCATAATTTTTGATAATCAGAATTAGTTAGGGTTAGTTGGCGGGGGGCGGAGAGGGCCGGCCGTCGGGCCGGCCCGACCACGCATGCGAAATTGTGAATATTTCAAAATGAGAATTTTATTCAGCATTTAAATAATAGTTTTTCGCAAATATCTCAAAAACTAAGACCGAGCACCGGGTAGTTGTAATGACAAAAGTTGTTCAGAATGTTGTTCCCGACAACATATGTGAAGATCAAGGTCATCGGAGCAGCCTCCCCTAAACGTAAGGTTTACCGTATATTTATTTATATACTTATATATTTTGACAAATTTTGATTGTGTTTTTGCGTTACGAGTCACCATGACACCAACATCACATAATATAACATAATCTTTATTTTACACTTATCCAATTAATTTTTCCAACACTCAATCACTTTCAAATATGCATGAAAATAAGCAAAGTCAATAAATTTGATTCCAATAAAATGGTAATTGAAAAAGTCAGATAAGCCTGCATACCCAGCTGGGTCAACTCTGTAATAAAAATTCAACGGGTGTGTCTACTACACTTTACTGACAGACGTTGAAGGATTAAATAAAATAATTCAATTGAATTAATTAAATTCAACTAGACATTTGCAATAAAATTCATAGGATCGATCCCAAGGAAAAGGGTAACAAGACTAGTCTCTAGTAGTTCTTTGATCTATGGCAAAAAGGCGACACTCCGTGGTATCCTGGAGTGGCGCGGTATCCGAGGATCTAAAGAAGCCTTCAGCCGCGCGTCCATGATGGTGGCCGGCCTTCGACGTGATTTAACGCGGTCCGGACGATATTTATTAACCGCATTAATTAGCTTTATTAATCGCAGAGGCGGCGAAAAGTGTCTTTTCCGTCGTAAATACCGTGGTTGACCGCGTGAGAGCAGAGAAATTTGCGGAATACTCGACGAACCGGTGTCGGGCCTGGCCTGGCTAGTATACCGGGATATCCCGGTTGCTGTAGCCTCGGTAGCGAGCTCGCGGGAAGATTAAGGGCTTATTACGACCGTGACAGAGGATTAATGACGCGGGCAGCGTCGGTTTATCGCGGCAACGATCCGAATAAATTCGTTTACCGGTGATTGTGGGAAAAATGCGCTGTACGGCCGGTGGTGGTGCGGGGGTGTGCTCTACCGAAGCATTTATCAAGCCTAATTCGTACACTCCCACCTGCTCTAATTGCATCGTTAAGAGGCAACCGGTCGCCGGTATCTAACGACCCGGTGATTGGGGTTATTGATACATGCCTCCGCGGCCGCCGCGCCGCCGCGCCGCCACGGCCCGATATTCGATCGGTTGTTCCGAGTGATTTCTCGTGCACCGCCGTGATTTACGTTGTATTTGCGTTCACGTTCTCTTTCATTTCGGCCCCCGGCGTTACCTGCTGTTTGCCTTTGCCTAGGTTAAGGCTTCGTTTACACGGCTGATCCTGTTGCGGTCAAGGTACGCTCCTCGAATGATGTACGCCGCGCCGGGACGTGACTCGAAAGTGAATCTTACGCGAGGCCTGCACCTCGAAAACGGACACTCGTCTACACCCGACAATACTATCCGACATAATCTAAAATCATACAAGTGTCTATGTTACAAAATGGAATTTCAGAAATTTATTTTTCTGATGTAAGGGTTTACTGTCGTAAACATTGGGACAGTGCTTTTTCCACATTAAGGGGCTGTGCGCACCCAACTACCACCACCACCCTTACCACTCACACATCGATAGATGTACGTATCCGCATATACGTATACGAAATGCAAGGGTTTACGACAAAAGAAACTGACGCCTCAATATTGCAATTGGAAGTTCAGACCCGGTCGATTATGTTTCCTAAGAGTCCTGGCCAGGGTGGTTCAGGGCCCAAATTTCATATTTTTACGTTGTTGAAGAGTAATTTGCAATAATCGGCAGTGCTGACTTGTGACAAAAAGTATTCTGCCGATTATTGCAAATTACTCTTCAACAACGTAAAAATATGAAATTTGGGCTCTGAACCACCCTGGCCAGGACTCTTAGGAAACATAATCGACCGGGTCTGAACTTCCAATTGCAATATTGAGGCGTCAGTTTCTTTTGCCGTAAACCCTTGCATATCGTATACGTATATGCGGATCTATCGATGTGTGAGTGGTAAGGGTGGTGGTGGTAGTTGGGTGCGCACAGCCCCTTAACGCACTGGAAACACCAATGTCGTTGGTGTCAACTTTATTTCTGTTTTTAAACAAACTTTTCTTGAGCATTAGAAGCAGCAAGTCGTGTTCAGTGTAGCTGTGCCAAGCAAAGGCTAAAATATGTCCTAAAAAGTATTATTGTGTTTCTTATTGATTAGTTTTCAACTGAATATTGTTCAACCCTGATTGCTTCGATATATCTAATTTGTTGGAAATTTAATGTAGATTAAATGTGCAAAAAGAATTATGCACTTACCGCGATGTGAATTTGTTATTTTTTGTGTTTCGAAATGGCTTTTTTTGTAAAGGTTGGGACACTCGTGACGTATAAGTTGGGACACAAACTTTTTTTCTTTGTTTTGCATATAGATGTCATTTTTGTGAATGGAAACCATGTTTTAAGCGTTTTCATGTCAAATAATCAAATTGTTAAGGCAAGGACCGTATCGAGACGGCCAAAAAGTCCAATCATGGACGTCAGTCGATGAACAGCTCTATTTTGACTTTGCCAGATAATCTTTCGATATTAAGAGAAAAACAAGCAAAAAGCGCTGCTGCGAAGAAGATAGCCGTCAACAAAGAGAAAACAAGCGACACCGAAAAAAAACACCATCCAAAAAATCAAAATCGTCAGCAGTAAAACGAGCGAAGCGGGAATTGTCATTTTCATTTGATCCTTCGGATTGAGCTACTTCTGAAGATATAGATTTTTGTATTTTCTGTGTGAAGAACATGCCAAAGAAGTTGAGTCGCTCGAATTCCATCGAATGCAACACCTGCAACAGAGCTGTGCACTTGAAATGCGCTAATATGTGTTTTTTTTTTGTGTCAAATCATGATCTAATACCTAAGATATAAATACTTAATAAACATTGAATATAAGGCGTTTTTACTTCATTTCGACACTTACTTTTCAGAATTTTTGGGGTGTCCCAACTCATACGGCAAAATTGTTTTTTTGTCGAAAACATTGTCTTCAAAAAATTGGCTATATCTTTTTATCCGTTAATGCTATCATTATATTTTCTGCAGCAAAAATTTAGCTGGCAACTATACCTTTCCAACGGTATACATTGTTTTGTGTAATTCTCATTCTATGAAATTTTATAGGTAAAAAACAAAACGTGTCCCAACCGTTACGACAGTCCCTAACTATTTGTTACAGTTTAATCGAGAAGAGTTTTTTCAACACCATGTAATTAATATTTCGGAGAATTACAAAGCTAGATAAGAATAGCTGCGTATTTTACACATTTATGACAAAAGTGTGTGGGTGAAATATGAAACAGTACAAAGATAAATGGGATTTGAGTGCATTAGTATCAACATCAACTTATCAACTCATCAAAATAATTGAAGGACGAACAACTTTTTATTTGGTGCTAGCACCTTGTAAATGAAGAACATTTTTATTTTGCATAAAAATCTGCAGTCTACTGATAGCATTAATTATTAACCACGACAAAACTATATGACAACCTTCAATAACCCTCTGCGAGGAGGATCACCGTGCAGAGGATGCAGGGTCCATTCGGATCCGTACGGAGAGGTTAGTATTTTTGTCAAATTGAGAATGAATTTTTCGATCAAATTCTTTTCGTCTCTATCTGTGGAATGCCGATTTCTATGAATAATATTATCTAATGATTGAGAATAAATTAGAGCATTTATAAGGTATACAAAACATTTATTTATCCTTATTACAATGTACAAGGGTGTATAAAAAGTAATGGTCATCAGGTTAGCGTCATCCATCCTAGGGTGGACATCTTCGGATCGGTGAACATTTGTAAAAGAAGTTTCTAATAAAAACATTGTTGTTAAAATTTTTTTACATCACAACACCTTTTACTCATGCAGAACAGAAAAAGTTTCAAAGGAACCATATGTCGCAAACAAATAGTTATTGAGATGGTTAAGCGAAGGGTAAGCGTACCTCACCGTTCCACCAGCGGATTAGGCGATATACCTGAAAAGGACGTCATAATAGGCAAAAAACGCATGCAGATCGGCTCCGGATTGGCCGATTATTATTTTACAACCACCGCGCTCCAACAACTTCCACCCCGACAGGTGGACAACACGTGAGACAGATCCACCGAAGCTACGAGCGGACATACACTTATAAATCACGCCATTGACAACCGAGGCCAATAAAGAACGAAATTCCTTGACAGTTTTCCGACTGCTCAACCTAAAGTCCTTCCAACACACCCTCGTCCAATTAATAAACGCTACGTTTCCTCACCTGAATCCACCGTTTACCATTCACGAAAAATACCGAGGTGACATTCGCAGTACTATTTTCATAGTGGTCGGAGTAACATCTTCTAGTTCGCTGTCACGATTTCTGAAAGTGTGTGCGTAGTGTTTAGTGACTGACTAGTAGCGTGGTGTTTTGTGCTTCGAAAATAGTGATTCTATTTTATGACTGGCACAATTATTAAGACGCATTCACGTAAATGGTAGTGTCCTGTAGATCCGGCGCGGCGGAGGAACGGAAGATTTTGAAAAAGTTGTAAGTACTTTATATTAGTATTTCATAATGTCGGATGGCAGAAGTTTAGTATAGTGACAACGCCGGAGGTGGTGGATGTTAGGGGTGTATGGTGCGCGGCGAAGGGGGTAATACGAAAAGAATTTTTTTTGAGGAAATGAAGGGTTACCGAGATATTGGGTAAACTTTCTCTTGGGTACCCAGAAATTTTCGATTATTATATGTCTTATCTTGTCGATTTCTGCGAGAAAACTCCTATATGGAAGTCCCAGACCGCGGAAAGCACTCGTTTTTAATTTATGGGCATGTAAAGTTGAGTAATTTAAAACTAATTTTCATTATTTCACCTGAGAAAGTGACAGGTATGGGCGCCGCCATATTCGTACGCAGAGAGCTCCTTGCATGTAGAGACTCAGTGGCGACGCTAGATGGCAGCACTAGCCCCTAGACACCACATCACACACGTTACAAGTATATTATCGCGTAGCACATAGCACGACACATCGCGCACAACTCTGCAATGCCGATAACATACATTTACACACAATCAAGATATCAAAATTTTTCATGCTTACAATTACAAAACCGATTCACAATCTAACCAGAACTAACCCAGACCTAGTAGTAGTAGTAGTAGTAGTAGTAGTAGTAGTAGTAGTAGTAGTAGTAGTAGTAGTAGTAGTAGTAGTAGTAGTAGTAGTAGTAGTAGTAGTAGTAGTAGTAGTAGTAGTAGTAGTAGTAGTAGTAGTAGTAGTAGTAGTAGTAGTAGTAGTAGTAGTAGTAGTAGTAGTAGTAGTAGTAGTAGTAGTAGTAGTAGTAGTAGTAGTAGTAGTAGTAGTAGTAGTAGTAGTAGTAGTAGTAGTAGTAGTAGTAGTAGTAGTAGTAGTAGTAGTAGTAGTAGTAGTAGTAGTAGTAGTAGTAGTAGTAGTAGTAGTAGTAGTAGTAGTAGTAGTAGTAGTAGTAGTAGTAGTAGTAGTAGTAGTAGTAGTAGTAGTAGTAGTAGTAGTAGTAGTAGTAGTAGTAGTAGTAGTAGTAGTAGTAGTAGTAGTAGTAGTAGTAGTAGTAGTAGTAGTAGTAGTAGTAGTAGTAGTAGTAGTAGTAGTAGTAGTAGTAGTAGTAGTAGTAGTAGTAGTAGTAGTAGTAGTAGTAGTAGTAGTAGTAGTAGTAGTAGTAGTAGTAGTAGTAGTAGTAGTAGTAGTAGTAGTAGTAGTAGTAGTAGTAGTAGTAGTAGTAGTAGTAGTAGTAGTAGTAGTAGTAGTAGTAGTAGTAGTAGTAGTAGTAGTAGTAGTAGTAGTAGTAGTAGTAGTAGTAGTAGTAGTAGTAGTAGTAGTAGTAGTAGTAGTAGTAGTAGTAGTAGTAGTAGTAGTAGTAGTAGTAGTAGTAGTAGTAGTAGTAGTAGTAGTAGTAGTAGTAGTAGTAGTAGTAGTAGTAGTAGTAGTAGTAGTAGTAGTAGTAGTAGTAGTAGTAGTAGTAGTAGTAGTAGTAGTAGTAGTAGTAGTAGTAGTAGTAGTAGTAGTAGTAGTATTGCTTTTGCCGGGGATGAATGATTCGGTCACGCATCGCTTCCGTAAGGCACACCGTTCTTTCATCATCGGTTTTACAATTGGCGCTGCCGGCTCTCGGCCCAGTATGTCGGGTTGCAATTATCCATTCATTTTTCAGCTTCGTCTCTGTTTTATATGGCTCGGGCCGCTTTCAGAAACGTCGACCTACTAGACGGGATGGTCATCATTGATGAGACGGCCATGCTACCTAGTTTGTAAGTTTTTGAGCTTTTTAGGGCTCGGAGTGAACGTTGGACCGTCTCACCTTCAGACCCGCAGGGTGTCTCACCTGCCCTTTATGCCTCCCCCCACTTCACCATAATTACATGTTGAAAACGTCAAGTTGTTAATCCCTTCCCTACACTATTTCCAGATAGTCCAGAAATTCACCCTTTCCCACCCATTCCTAATCAACCCAGACCTAACCCAGACACAATCTCAAACAACTACAACTACTCTCTTTCCCAATTCTATAAAATTAATTACAACTACTTTTTATTCACAAAAATTTCAAAGCTGTAACATTCACAACTCCCATAACCAAGATATCAAAATTTTTTAGAATTACAATTACAAAATCAAAATACAACCTAACCGGAACTAACCCAGAACTAACCCAGAACAAAAATTAAACTCTGCGTTAACTATTTTGGTACACTGTAAAACTAGAACTTAGAATTCCTCCTTCACATGCCCAGGCTACTATCAGGTTACGCGCTAGTGCTGCTATCTAGCGTCACCACTGAGTCACTACCCGCAAGGAGCTTCCTACTTACCAATATGGCGGCGCCCATATCTGTCACCTTCTGAGGTAAAACAATGAAAATAAGTGTTAAATTACTCAACTTTACATGCTCATAACTTAAAAACGAGTGGTTTCCGCGATCTGAGACATCGAATTTGGTGTTTTCTCGACAAAATGTACAAGATTAGATATGTAATAATCGAAAATCTGTGGGTTCGGAAGGAAAAGTTTACCCGAGAAAAAAATTTGTGCAAAGTTTGAGATCGATCGGATAAAAGGATCACGTGGCGCATTTAAATTGAAAATTTTGAAAATTTTGAAATTCACCTTAACTATGGAGTATGACATATCGTTGGATTTGTCTTTTGTTTTTAAATCGGAATATGGAAAAATTATATGACCTTCTTTAAATAAAAATAACGATAGCCCTGAAATTTCGAAAATTTGATTTCCAAAAAATTTTTTTTTGCCATTATATTTACCTTATTGAACAGTGCAATTTTTTACTTTGGCATTTTTTCGTATAACCACAAATAACAGAGATAATTTAAATACCTATATTAAAATGTAGCAAATTTTAATTGATGGTAGAGCATATGTATTGTCCTGTATAAGTAAAATAACATATTAGCAGTTATAGTTTTGTAATGAAGTCTATTTCTATTCAATCTATTTTTTATATTCTAAAGAACTTATATTTAATATTTACACATTTTTCGCTAAAGCAGCTTTCTTTACATCAGGATATTGCTAACCACAAATCAACTTGGACTATATTTCCTGATAACAGCTTGTACGAGAATAAAATGCACATGCAACAAAAATTTAATAAAAATTTTTTGCAATTATAATATTTAATTAAATCTGATATTAACTAAATTGTAATATTTACCAAAATACTCGCTAGAGGTGTATCTCTAATGTAGAAGATCGTCACAAGTATAATTCTAGAACTAACCCCATAGATAGCCCTGTTAGGTTTTATTTGTTTTTACTTGCAGCCACAGCTAGTTACACTATCAAAGGACTTTGAAGCGCTTTCCTGTTAAAATTGTTTTTTTTTTTTATATTTGTGACGTTTTTCTTGTGCATGAGCGAATTATACGTATATTAATAAGGCTCTTGAGTTCGACAAATGAAGTTGCTCTTTTGCTTCATTTATCTTTTTGGAATTGTTTAATAACGTGAGTATATTGTTGATTTAGTTCCATTAATTTTATGTAATGAGGCAATTTTATCATAAATAGCCTGAGTATAGGGTGTACATAAGTGTGAAATACGTTGTGTTACGTAGTAAAGTGTGTAGTGATTAATACCATACCATACTATTACTAATATCATAATAGAACAATATTATGACTAAAACATTTATTTACACAAGAAAGACGCTATTCCGTTTGAAATAAAAAATTGAAATCGTACCATGCTCCAAACTTTTGAACGGGGATGTATGTCTATATTTTCTCTAATGGTTAAATATCATAAACGGAAAACTAGAATTTTATTTCGGATTAAACCAACTTAAAGATATACATACTTAATAAATTGTGTTCAAAATCTTCACCACGAGTCTCACTCCATATTGCAGCGTTGGGCACGGTAGGGGCCCCTGAGGTGCTGGCTTCCCCCACCAACTACTCTTTAGTGCAGCGCGCACCTTCGCCGCGGAGCGGTGCCCCGCGCTCTTCGTTTCCCCCCTCGTACGAAAGAGTAGTTGGTGGGGGAAGCTTCTTGACTGCCGCAGTCATAGCTGCCCATCACTGCCATATTGTAAGGCAAGTGATTCGATAATTCTCGAAAAATCTTGAAAAAAATCTTTTTTGAAAAATTATATGTGTAATTAGAGAAAAAAACATGAATTTCAATAAAGTCTTTATTATTTATTAACTATCCTAATTTTACATATATAAATTTTAAACATTTAGTAGTTACGAAATAAAATACATATATTGATATTCAAACAATTTTTATTAAATAATTGAAATATATAACTTTGATACAACTTTCTAAAAAAAACCATTGCACAGAACATTTTTAACTTGTAAGATAAGAAATAAAAACTATTAATGTTCTCTTATAAACTGTGAACAATCAAAATAAAAAAATTGTAATTTTTTATTTATTTTATTTTTTTTTACAGTACCATCTGTGATTTAAAATAGTTTTTTTTAAACACAAGGCATCTAGCGTTGCGTCTTCCAGTCGAGATCTTTTATTTGCAACAAAATCATTGGCGATTGATAAATAACACTCATTTTTTGTGCGGGTCGGTTTAATTGTTGGATGGCGCCCTAACTGTGGCATCCCTAGGTTTCGACTGCAAGTGTAATTCAAAACGCGCGCTTTATCTGAATTCTCGAGAAATAATTTCTCAAGAAGTGCAAAATTTAAATATTTGAAACACTATTCTAAGCGAAGTGATTATACCCATGTAACGCCTTCACAATTTTGTACTTCACCCATTCATACTTCTCACAAGCGCATAGAACCCGCAGTCTAAAGATAAGATTAAACCTCGAGGAACGGAAGTGAAAGCAGGCTGAAATCGTTAGCATTGTGCAAACTTCAGTTTTCACAAAGACAGGCAATAGTTAAAAACTACCAAACGCCAACTCCGTCTCGCCTCCTTTCTCCAGTAGTCGACATACTCGCCATTGAACACGTGGATCAAGCATACCGAAAGGGGACGGCCGATGATCAGAAGGGTACAGTAAAATTTGCGCCGCCAAAATCGTTGCCGGGAAGATGAGAGATCTTGATAAGCGATAAGGGGAAGGGGAGGGGGGGAGGGAGGACCGGTTGATTTTCGCAGACTCGAAGGCGACGACCCTTCGATCGAGCAGTCGTCCGCGTCGCGTCGGTTCGGTCACCCATCGACCGATGCCAATTATACCAATTACGGGGACCAATCAGCGCGCATATCGCACCAACCGAAAGGAGAAACTGCTCATTAAATCCGGCTTTAATCCCCTTGCACCGCGTCCGGTAATGGGACGGACTCATCGCAGGCCTCTGCCTCTGCCTCTGCCGCGCTGCGAAATAGGGAACGTTCCTCGTCCCCCGCTGGGCCCTGCGAGGTTGCTAGGGTCATTCGATTCAAAGGAAGGTCACGTCAAGGTCATAGACACACCACCCAACGATTACAAGGCGCGATTTAGCCGGGCTCTCTCCGGTCCCGGTGGCCTTTTGCGAAGCCTTACGGGCTTCGCTTTCGTCGGATGAATACGCTGGAATACCTTGTTTAGCCACCGTATACGATTAGTTCCTTTTTTCTTTCTTTCTTCCTTCCTTTCTTTTTATTAGCCTGCATTTGCTGTCCCCCGTGTAGGCCCCTCGCAATGAGGAATATTTATTGCTTAGTTCGAACAAGCCTAACGAACGTTTTGATCGTCCAGCGCCTTTCGAGGGTACAAGTTGTTTAATAGTTTATTGGAGTCTCGAGATTAGTGGTCTCTGTGCAAAAGCACAATGTACAGTCTCGTATTCGAACTACAGTAGGATAAATGTACCTATTACTGGCTGTACGTTTTACTGCGGTATTTTTTTCCCAGTGAGATTAAAATACGTAAAAACAAATATTTTTCCCTGAATTTTGTACAAGTCAATGAGAATATATTCTCGTTAGCGAGGCAAACATAATTATCAATCATTCTCATATTTTTATAATCTCACGATTTGAAAAAACATACTTCATAAAAAGTAAAAATATGACCATTTTTCTTCTATCTCGATCACCAAAGGACTTTTGTTCACATGATTGTCCATTGTTTATATTGCTTTAAATTGCATAGGGGGGGGGGGGTCGTTATATTAGTATTTAGATATCTACTTAGATACAATAAAAATATAAAAAGACACTTCTCTTGCCTTTTTAATGCAAAAAATTAAGCCCTCAACATTACGTACATTAAATTGAAGGAGGAGTTCATTACTGCGGCATAAAAATGACTAGAAATGTCCCTAATACTGCGGTGTGAATTGCAACTACTATGAGAAAGGAGCTTCATCTCAGCCTAACGTTTTAGGTTAGCTACCAATTCGAAACACGTAAGTAGGTATGATACGATTCTAGATAAAGAGTATTATAAATAAAATAAGAAGATATGGCAAAAATTAAATCGAAAAGTAATGAAGAAAACAGTAAAAAAAATAAAAAACAACGTAAAGTGAAGTACACGAAAAGATCTACTTAAACAGCTGAAAACTTAAGGGGGTCATCCCATGTGAGAGCTACTTTTTCTTGCTTTTTTTAGGAAATTTTCTTGACGAACCCATAAAACATACAATCTTGAAAATTTTACCACACATTTACTGACATTTTAACAGTCTCTCAGAATTTTTTCAAACCAAAATAACGAGTTGGATCGACTTTACACCGTTCAGAAGATACTCATGTGTAAAAAAAGTAGGTTGATGGCGACCATGATTCCGGAGGTTTCGATCATCTGATATCAAAAAATCAAACGGCATTTTAATTTGTAGACCTGCCGGTCCCAAAATAATATGAAAATATCGAAAATTGAATTTTTGGCACGGTTTTGAACGTTAAGTTCCTAGTTTCGTCATTTTTTTCGTCTTTTTCAGCTTAAAAAAAAAACTATAGCAGATATCAGAAATATTTTGGTACGAGCGAGAACTATATAGATGTGCTGACTATACCATAAAAATTTGAGCGAAATCCGTTCAGTAGTTTTTCAGATATCATGGTCGCCAATATGAAGAATACAGTTTTGAGAAAAACGCGTTTAAAGATGCAAGTACGCTTTACACAAAGAAAATGTTAATTCACCATTAGTCTATTATGTGTTGAGAAATTGTCTTGGCTCGATGCTCCGAAGTGCACGTCGATTCGAATGCACTTTTTTCCAGCACAAATTAATGTCCATCTGATTGATATTTCACTGGTTATTTATTAATACTTTAATCGTAATGAGGAAAGTAGATGCTCCGTTCTACGTTTAATACAGTCGAACGACTTCGAATATCGAAATATCCTTTACCTGCATATTCTAGAAATGTTATGGAAGCAATTTGTGCAAAAAAAATTTTTCGATTTTTTTAATCTGCCATCTGGGATGACCCCCTTAAGAAACAAAGAAAGAATAGAAATTTTAAGAAATAAAAAGAAAGAAGAATTGAGAAAGACAAAGGAGTTTACATTGTAAATGCAATTGTAAAATATTGTAAATTTCACGATGCTTCAAAGTAAAGATAATGAATATTACTCAAATATTTGTTAAAAGAATGTATTTAGTTATTTATATGATATTATACTACGGTGTTAAAATTAATAAATGGTTTATGCATTTAAAATGTAATAAATAAAAATATTATTTGTTACTGTATTCAAGATTTATTTAAATGAATGCCTAGATAGGTAGTTTTTTCCCGTACGCTCGTATATTTCGAATTCTAATCCGCAGTAATGGATACGCAGTAATTATATAGTACATGGTTCTTTTTCAACCGCAGTAATAGATACAAAATGTCATCGATTTTATTTTTTAATATATTCTTATGTTGGCTATTAGGTTTTGTGGGCCACCATTTTTTGTATTCAAAACACATTGTTCTTCCATAAAATGCTTACACATATTATTTTATGATAAATTAGGAATAATTTTATAATAAAGTATGGAAGCATGATACCGCAGTAATCAGTAAAGTCACCCTAATATCTCCATAACTGTCGTGCGTCTGCCAAGCAACAGTTCCACCATAGGTGATACATTCTTTGTAATGTGTGGAACGTAGAGAAGGATAGCGATGAGGGATAAAGAGGGCTGAGGTTCGGCGTTCAGCAATCATCAAAGGACTCGTGCCAGCTCAGCGTTTTAAATTAAACTCAAAAATAAAAATTCCTTGCTTTTGGCTTACCGTTAATGCAACTTCTATTAACGTATTAGTCTTGTTTTTCCGATTAAAGTGACACCAAACACGATATAGTTACGATCATAATTACTTGTGTAACAACCGATTAAAGTTTCGGACTTGACATTTGCGGTAAAGGTACAGCAATTAATTATAATCGTAACTATATCGTGTTTGGTGTCATTTCAATTAGAAAAACGAGACGAATACGATGGTAAAGGTTTGATTCACGAAACACCAAAAATATGATAGTTTAATTTAAAATTTAAAGGTCTGAGCTCGCGGCAGTCTTTCATCTCTCCCGAACGCTCCGACTCGTTGCCTCTCTTTCTTTTCCATTCGCCGTCCTCTTTCAGACGTGAAACTTTAATCGCTTATTACGCGAGTAGTTATAATTGTAATTATATCGTGTTTGGTGTCATTTTAACTAGAGAAATGAGTCGAATACGATGGTAAAAGTTTCATTTACAAAAAAGTAAAAAATTAGGAAATATGCAATCTTTTGCTTCGCTTGCATTAGTGTGAGTCTCATCGATACTCGACTCCTTGCTGGCTCGGCGTTGAGCGTGTTTACTGCTCGACTGGTTCCAAGAGGGATCCCCGAGTGGTAGGGATAACATTTTGATTGTTACGGTGGACATCTTTGCGACAGTTACGGAGATATTACTGTGTACTGTAGCTGATCGAATTATTCAAGCCACGGTACGAAAAAGTTTTTTTTTGTTCGTGGATAATATTGCCTACGGTGTAACTGCATTATTTTTGTTAAAATAAATATATCTGAATTATAAGAAGATGAAATTTGATTTTTGTGGTCAAAGTTGTACACTGAACATTTATTGAAAATGTGACGTTTTCGGAGCAGACAATGCATTTACTACTACAAGATATTCTTCGGAAAGCAAAGGTTTTAAAAAGGAGATGCAAAAATGGTTAAGTATTTTTATTGATTCTGTATTTTAAATGCTTTAAAATGGTTGGTTTTAAAGAATTGGTGAGAAGTAAATATAAACTGTTCTTCATTACTTTAATAATAACTGTATCTTATTTCATTATATTTAAACATCTGTATGAAATTGTAAATATTTATTAACATTTACAACGTCAGTCACATGTCGAAATGTTCATTTTCGCCACCCTTCTAAAATTTTAAATTGTGTTAGTCTCAAAAATGTTATTGTGACTAGAAGTGAAGTTAGTAGAAATTGTTCTTCATATTAATAATAACTTCAATAATTATTATTTTAGATTAACAATCCCAACACCAGTCACGAATCTAAATCGTCACTTTTGTTACCGTTCCAAAATTTGCAATTTTCGTCACCAGATGTTATTAAAAGAAAGGTCTTCGGATCCTTGAAGCTATCGGAGAAAGGCTTCTCCGAATTGTCGATAAATCTCGAACGAGGCGGAGATCGTGGTGGGGGTAGCAAGTAAGTTGAAGGGTTTCTGTCGTTTTATTTTCGCGACCAGGTCGAATGATTTATAGGACATCGTGGACGATCCTCGAACTTTCACCTTCTCTGAAGAATATCCCGTTCACGAGAGTTACACTGTACCATAGAAATAAATCGACGCTTTTTACGGTGCATTTAAACGAATTGAAATTGCAGGGCCTTGAAGCAGCCCGCTTATGGTGCTACAATTTTATATTTCATCCGTGTTCGCGAGTTCTGTTCAAGCTGCCGATTTATAATATTTCCATCTATTCTAAATAAATTGACCTGCTCGCGTCAATTATCTATATAGACAGCAGATATGACGTCATGGGTATAAAAATTGTTTTTAACATAAGTATTCGGGTGGAGGTGGCAAATATTTGAGAATAATAAATTACAAAAATCGTATAAAGCAATACTTCAATAACATAAATAATAAGTGTGTGCTTCAATGTTACACAAGATTATAGAGAGTATTAAACCCATAAATGCCCTTGAAATCTCACTAATGAAAAGGTTTAGAGGAAACATTTTGTTGAAAGGAACCACTTTTGTTAAAAGTGACTAATTGGTATTGCCTTTTAAAAATAATAAGATTGCATTTATCGAGGTATTGCACAATTGTTTGTACAACATATAGTAGATCCAAAAAATGTTTAAATACTATATTTCCTATTATGGACAAATTGTCGATATTTATATTGTGATAATTTCGTAAAAACAAATACAACAATTTCCTAAAAATTGACGTATAATTTTTCAATAATTTCGTGGAACAGAAATGGGGAAAAAGTTCGGTCGTACGAAGCGTTCATGGTGTAACTGTAAAGTTGGCGGTACACCTCTCATTAAAATGTCGATAAAACTACTAAAAAGATCGTGCATCCACTTTTAGATGTAGTCGATAGGTAAATTTTTCAATCTACGGTGGTTTCCATCAGAAAAAAAAATTTCTCTATACTAAAAGAGTCCTATATAATTTCGTTTTTCGAAATATCGTGTAAAGAGAAGTCACGCGTACAGTTCTCATCGCGTGTGATTTTAAGCAATTTTAAGCGATTTTAAGTGATTTTAAGAAATCCCGAACATTTTCAGGAATCCCGAAAGTTTCCAGATCCCGTCCCGATCCCGAAAATCATTCCCGTTCCCGTCCCAACCCGGTCCCGCACACCACTATAAAATACTCTTTGGATCGACTGTAGGTTTCTCACTCTATCCTTCTACAACGCTATTCCCCCATGCTTCCATCACGGCCCGGTCATGTGACGCATTTCATCTCTGTCGTGTATGAGTCACAGTGTCACGTGACTGATCTGGTACTGGCGGGGGGTGGGGGCTGTATTCCCCTTAATTCGAGTCAATTCCCCTGATCTGGCAACGCACGATGACCTTTACAATTGCTTAATGCCTATCATACTTCATTCTATTCGTTTCAACGTGCTGATTACGCATACGACTTTTGATTATGGCAGAAATTACAAGTTCCCACGACATTTCCAAAAAATTTTCTTCACATTGTGTTTGGTGTACATGTGTATACATTAACGGTCATATACGTATGTATATGTATATGTACCTGTATATGTATATTCTTGCTCTGTGACACTTCGTTTGTTATTCTTACATTGAATTCTGTATATTGTTGAAATTTTCTTATGAGATTTTCTATAATTAAAAAAAAAATAAGTGGCTTGCGGCTTTTTGTACAAAATAAAAATTGTTTGCATTAATTGCAACATACAGAAGTCAAATAAAATTTGTTTCTTCTTTAAATAATTTTATTAAACTGAATTAATACATTTTTAAAATTCTTTTAATCAGTATACTGTCATTAATTGCACCTATTCAGTGTCATCATTAGTGCATAGAATCCGCAGTCTATTAATAAGTGTGTCTAGTCAGTGTCCACAAAAATATCTTTACGATCTGACCAATTCTGAAATAAAGAATCCGAAATCAGCAAAACAGAAGAAAACGTATGAAAAAAGATGAAACAGAAAATTGGCACCATCGACTTCTGTCCACGCGTCGTCGTACGAATACAGCAAGGAATGAGGGGTTTCCGGTTTCGCCCACCTAATTGGAGCTCCATTGCGAGTCGCTGATCGTGATAATGACATTTACATAGGAGCCGGTATCGGTTTGCGGAACTAGTCCGGCCGTGAACACGTTAACGAAACTAATCTCAATTAAGACTGAATTCGATAATGAGATCTAACGCTGCGCTGGGGCGCGAGCATGCGCTCTCTCGCTCTCGCCCTCTTCTTCTGCACAGGAGGCGGACCGGCGGAGACTTATCTACTTTCACATTCCGGCGAGCGCGAAACGATTTGCCTTGGTGTTTTATTAACGGGCTTTAATTGCGAGTGCAACAACCGACCGCCGTATTTGGTGCCGATTAATCTCATTTGTCAGGACAACGCGCACTTCCTAGTACATCGTATTCAAAGAGGGGCCCCTCTCGATAGACCGTCCCTGATATTGCCACGATGCGATCATACAAAAGCGCATCCCGTGCCCGCCGGCGCTTCCCGTAATCGCGATTGATCGATAATTAAGAGCGACTCGTTCTCGCCCTTCCTGTTTACGGAGCTACACCGCAAAATCTGCACGGTCTAATCGTAAGTCAGACCGCGTCGGCAGGATGCCGCCATTTTCCTCGGCGTTGTTCATTTTTCTTTTTCTTCCTTTATTTTGGAGAATGATCGCGCCAAATATAGTGCCGCTTCGAATTTATGATCGGACTGATTTAAGTGTCCTTCTTTACGGGACTTTGAAACTTTGTTGTATGGAATTAGCGGATTCAATTATGGCCAGATTGCGGATCTTCGAACGTTTATGGCTCGTAAAAGCTCGCAAGAAACTGTAAATTGCCGCTGTTAATTGAATTTGATACAGTTTTGGGATGCTCTTTGTGCGGCGAAGCTACTGCCGCAGGAAATCAAATTCCGTTTAATTATGTCCACTTTGTCTGGAAAAATGAGGAGTTTCATAAATATCCGCAGTTTAGTTGCAAGGCTGCCGCGGTTATTGAGTAATAGGTTCGTTCCCCTCGCGAGATTGTTTTCTTCTGGTTTCCCGCTGGGAGTACGAGATTGTATCTTTTTGTTGATTTGGGTTGTTGTAGAAATGGCAGACCTTGCTTTATGAAGCTACATTGAAACGAATGTCGAAACAAATTTTTCAAGGTCCGTAGAGTCATTTGAGGTTTGTAAAATTTTGGAAGGGAACTTTAGTTTCGAAAAGGCTAAGTTCAAGAACGTCAAAATGATGACTTTACCCTTTGAAATTAGTCCCACGCAGGATGTGAAATTTTTAATAATTATTTGGAACAAGAGTAACCTCGTCGATTTTAATGACCTTGAAATATGTTGTCAAGGTCATTGATACGTTCCTATTATTTTTACATTTTTACTTTTTACTATGCGCTTTTTAGCTATAAAATTCAGTTAGATTTGCTACATAATTCTCACCTGACCTAAACCTTCATGTTATTGTCAATTACTAAGCCAGATGTGTGCCAGTCATAGTCTGAGTTAGATCTAGATGAGATCTAGGTTTGATGTAGTCATTGTCGATAAATTCTGGTAATCACTAGATTGCATATCTTTATGCAAATTATTTCAGCTTTATTCTCATCCCTTTGTATAACATTATCTATCTCTATATCCAGAAAAACCTTTGTAGCTTGTACCCAGCGGTAAAAGTGACTGAAATACAAAAAATTGTTGTATTAACTTAAGAAAAATAGATTATCTTCAACGTACAACTTTTTTGATGTCTTTATTTGCTGAATTTTTATAAATATTTAAATTCGATTTTTATCAGCCGAAAAGATACTTCTGCTTTCAACTCTTTTTCAAAATTAATAAAACCTTGTTATAAATTTTAACAATTCATATATGGATTTTAAAATGCTTAAAACTGGATTAAGTACTTGAAATACACCTGCCAACGTGTATGAAACCATCATTAAAACCTGTTTTCTGATATTCCGTAATTGGTATCTAAATGTTCAATTTGACATTGAGTTTTACGATGTGGTATTCAGAACGTTGTATCATATCACAGAATTATCTAAAATGAAAAATATTTTGGATTTAGAGGCTCTGGAGCCTTGAGCAGCTTGACGGAAAAAATATTTCTCAGAGTATGAGATTTTGAAAAATCAGGTGGGACCAATTTTCCGGCCGTTTTTTGTGGATCCCGTAAAACCAAAAGTTAGAGGATGGCTGTAACTAATTTATTGGCCGAGGCTCGACCACTCGCAGTCGAGCAGAACTATGATTCCCAGTGTTCCGTGACATCTCCGAGGATCGTCCGGCGCGGCGCGGCGTAGCGATGCCGCTGGTCGGCCGTCGTAAATCAAGATGACCGAGTCGAGGAGGTCCTCAGCGCGATGTCTGCGACCTTCTCGCACGCTCCCTCGACACGGCGAAATAATCGGGCACGTTTCTGCGTTCCACACGCGCACGGGAGCGCCCGTGGATGCTGTGCGATGCCTTCGCCTGGACCCTTGGGCGGGGTGAGTGCATTGTACAGTTAGGATTTCGAGAAGGCGACCGGCATAATGAGAGAAACGTGCTGCCTCCTGGCCTGCGAGTACCCGGCTCCCATATATTCTCATCGAGGAGTTCGCGAAATTCTCGAGTTGCGCCGCGCCGCCTCTCGCCACGCCACGCCACGCTACGCCGCACCGCGCCGCACCGCGCCGCACCGCGCCGAGCCGCCTCGCGCTCGAGGGAACCAGTTCCCCCGGCTTCGACCGAAAAATCCAGCGAATTAATTGTTTGAAAAACACCGCAAGGCCGCTGACCGGATCGACCAGTCCCGATCCCGCGAACGAGCTAGAAAACACGCCGCGTTCAGGAATTTCTAACGAGCCGCCGCCGCCGCCCTGTCGAACGCCATGAGAACGAGGTCGAAGGATTTTCCGACCGACCGGACCGGCCGATCGTTCGGCCGAGTGTTATCGCTCCGCTAATCGGCCGATGGAATTTTAAACGCGGCCCCGCGAGACGAGTTTGTGCTGGATCGCTGTCCGGTGATGTCTGAGTGCAGGCTGCATTTTTTACTGACAGCTCTCTGCCTCGGAAACGTGCGTCGAAACTCCGGGGAAAAGTAAAAGTGGTCGGAGACGGCCCGGCCGGTTGCGCTTCTGTCGAACCATGTGTGTGCGTGTGTATGCGTGTAGGTATTCTTTTAATTCGCAGTTTATTAGTACACTGCAGATTTGGTGCATTTATGACATTATGGGTGGATTAAATCTTAAATTATTCGCTGCCAGCGTTACACGTGCGTGGCGACCACCATTTTCTATTTAATATGTGCACGCAGTCGCCCGATGAAGGGAGGGAGCACGAATCGAGGGGACAAGTTACCCTCTCTCTGCCAGTACCGGATTAGTCACGTGCCATTGTGACACTAGAAGGGGAAGATAGAGTGGGGACACGTAATCTGGCGATTCTGTGTGCATGACGTTATTTAACAGTAAACGTACCAACCGTTATCTAGTAAATATTGCCATGTAAAAATGGTAACACTAAATTTATTGAGATTGTCTGTAATTTTCAATGTAATAGATTATTAGATACTTGGACAAATTCCATTATTTTCCATAAATGGATTTTTCTAATTCCAATAATTGGAAAATACGAAACCGGTCATTTGACCGTGGTAGGTTTAGTGTTAATAGCATAACCCATAACATCATATTCCGTTTCGCGTTTTATAAGCGGATTCATTGCCTTTAATCGAATATTATTGTTGAAACAAACGCTGGTAGCGAACGAGTTGACCGGTAGAAAGATTTACCCCGTTACAGTACGATTTATTTATTGTTATAGTGATTATAATTTCTTCCTTATTTACAATGTCTTAGAAAATGAAGAAAGTTTATATTTTTGTGTGCCTATAGTATACTCTCCAATGACTATACAGGGTGTCTCAGACCACCCGTATCACCCATTTATAATCTATAAAATAGGTTATTTTCAAAAAGTCAAAGCGTTTCTTTTATAAATCAGGTACGCTCTATCAAATGGTTATATTTTTAACTTCCGATTTCGGCTGGAAATAGGTGATTTAGACTGGAAGTTACATTTTTCAAATGGAATATGGTATTTTTTATTACGGATTCGGATTCTACGCGAAAAAACAAGAAACTTTTGTCTGAAACATTTTTTCGTAAAATGTCATTTTATGTACTTTAAGTAACCTTCAAAATGAGTCTTGGCGAAATAATGTTTTTACACTATCTGCTCTTGGCATAACCCAGGATCTACGACGAGGACGTGGCAGATATCAGATCCCGTGTGTGTGTGTGTGTTCACCGTAGAGATGACGACCAATGTTTTTACAACATTGATCTGACAATATTTAGCGGACAGAAGATTCGATTCTGGAGATCAACGTTGTCCAACACATTAAGTGTAACAGAATTCTCATAGATCCGCTATGCCGTATTCAAACGCAGAAGCTTCAGATATGATGCTCATTTTAGGTGAATGTGGTGGTCAATTTAGAGCAGCTTCAAGGTTGTGGCGAAAACGATACCCAGATCGTAAACCTCATTCATACAATGTTTTTTCTCGTTTAGTTAAACGAATTACTAATAAAGGTATTATTCAACCGAATCACAATGATCTAATCACGGGATTTGATATCTGCCACGTCCTCGTCGTAGATGCTGGGTTATGCCAAGAGCAGATAGTGTAAAAACATTATTTCGCCAAGACTCATTTTGAAGGTTACTTAAGGACATCAAATGACATTTTACGAAAAAATGTTTCAGATAAAAGTTTCTTGTTTTTTCCCATAGAATCCGAATCCGTAATAAAAAATACCATGTTCCATTTGAAAAATGTAACTTGCGGTCTAAATCACCTATTTCCAGCCGAAACCGGAAGTTAAAAATATCACCATTTGATAGAGCGTACCTGATTTATAAAAGAAACGCTTTGACTTTTTGAAAATAACCTATTTTATAGATTATAAATGGGTGATACGGGTGGTCTGAGACACCCTGCATACATTTACAACATATAATAACATACATATTTACTATATTCTGTTCGAGGTCTTCATCCCGAGTTTGACTCGAGGTTATGATGCAAGGTGTTAACCCTCGGACGACGGACTCTTAGATGTTTATTCACAATTTTTTAAAACGAATTTTCGAGGTCCTTCTTGCAGACATCTCTGTATTGTTTCTAATGCAGCAGCAGTTCATACAATTAATTCGCCAGAGCTTGAGCTATCAAATGACAATTTTGATGCCCTGGGTCAAAATAGACCCAAACTCCACTGTTGGCGGGTTAAGGAAATTTGAAAATATCGACACATTATTAACAATTTATTAGAAAAGAAATTAAGAAAAGAAATGAATCTTTATTTGATCGTTTTGTCTTGGAATTGGTGCAAACTACTTTCATTTTGCATGCCATCCCTAGTAGCAATTGTTAGATCAAATTCAGTATCGTAGAACCTCGATTATCCGAACTAAACAGGGATACATGAGAGTTCGTATAATTATAGAGTTCGTATGCCAGAATCAATCTTTATTAATTTGTACAATAAATAGTGTTGCTTAGGGATCGTCCTAGATCGAGTTATTTAGATTTGGAACATGTTGGGATACCAGAGACTTCAAACATCAGATGTCCGGATAAGCGAGGTTGTACTGTAGGTAAAATTTAAAATAGATGCTAATCAAAGTTATATAAAAAATAATTCTTGTTTCAATAATTTCGATGTGTCAGAAATAAATAAATTGCTATCCATTTTCAAAAATCCATTGTCTAACCATCATTAGACTGCGGATGTTTATTATGCAATTTGCAACTTTTGTAGACGAATTTTAAGAAACTCGAATCAGATAAAATCTTATTTTCCGTGGTAGTATCCATTTTAGATGTGAAATAAATTAAAATCGTACTAAATTCTGTTATATTTTATATCCTAGAATTTTTTTTAAATTTTCGAAAGCCATAATTGCATGAAGATCCACAGTCTACTAATCATAAACAAGACGACGAGAAATTGTAACACCGTCGCGTCGTCCAATGAAACTGTTTACAGATAGCTGCAATATGGCGATCAGTAGCCCTGTCAAGCCTGGAATCGCCATTGCGAAAGATTCATTTACGACGTCGGGCAATGCTCGTTGAATTGCGGACAGCAAATATGTTGAAACAAAAGCAGGGTCATTTGCAAAACAGACTTCCTTTACCGACTGATTTATTCGAAAGGGACAAATGTTTCCGGAAGGTTAGTGTCGTGCGTCTCGAAACAATACTCTGCGAGAGGATGAATCGGTGCGGACAGCGCAGCGCAACGGCCGAGTAGTGGCTCGGCTGAGAAATCGATTGCGTTCGTTCGACACCTGTTGACGCGGTGAAACACTCACTGGACTGGACAACTTAATTAACCCATCATTGCGAGGATAATCAAGTGTCGGTTAATCAACTAGGATGTAATAAGGGGCTCTTGATTACTTCCGAGGCGATCGTCTTCTTCGGGGCGACGAGGGTCGTGCAAAGAGAACGAAGAGAAACGATAGGTATCGAGAGTCACGTTTCCGATATCGTGACCGTGCTGGACGTGCGCGCAATATATTCATAAATCCGCAGTATCTATTGTGATCCAATCGACCGTAAAAGATTACGAATTTGTGTTTCAAATTCGATTTTAAAAGGGAAACAGCGTGTTGCGAAACCGCGGACGAACAGTATGCACATTCGCAAGTGGCCATTACAAATTTATGAGTTTCACTCCTTGCTTCGTAATATCGTGCTGCAATCGAGGTTTTTCAAATTTCAATATTTAATAAACGGAAATTATTGGAATGCGGATTTTTCTGTAAAATCAAAATTGCCTGCATCGATTATAGGATGGAGTTGAACAGAATTTCATTTCTTTTAATAATAATTGTAGTATGGTGGAAATAATATGAATCACATTAAATTCTTTAACTGATTTGTATTTTATCTATTCATTTTTGTTATGAAAGCTTGAAACGGAGGGGAGTATTTAAAAATTCAATATTTAATAAATGGGAATTGTTGGACTGCAGATTTTTTGGCAAAATTAAAATTGTTTTTGCATAGATTATTAGTTAAACAGAATTTCATTTCTTTTAATAATCGTAGTAAGATGGAAATAAAATGAATAAAATAAAATTCTTTAACTGATTTGTATTTTATCTATTCATTTTTATTATAAAGGCATGAAACGGAGGGGAGTATTTAAAAATTCAATATTTAATAAACGGGAATTGTTGGACTGCGGATTTGTTTGCAAGATAAAAATTGTTGGTATAGTTTATAAGAATAGTTATAGTTAATAATTGCATTAAGTTGACAATAATATGACAGTATTTTCACATTCTTTAAATTCTTTAACTGATTTGTATTATATCGTCTCATTTTTGTTATAAATGCCTTTAAATCCACAGTCCTATCACCAGCAGTTTAATATCAGTAGTGTACAAGAAAAGATAAAAAAGACTGTTTTTATTTGATAATTACAAAAAGAATGAACCCATAAGATTTAGTAAGTCTTACTTCCACATTTATTGTGTAAGTTTGTTTGTTTTTTCATACCTTTTACAATGAGTCTCAAGCTTTTGCTAGCCGCAAGTGTTCCTACTGGTTGTTATTGTGTCGGAGACTGTTTAGAAAGTGTATAGCATTTATTATTGTACAAGCGGTAAAAAAAAACCTTCGTGTGCAATCATTAGGGTGTTTCAAAAAATATTGCGTAGTTTTTAGGCGCTTAATTTCCTGTTCATTCTCTTTGGTCTCCTAATGAGTGCAATTCGTTTTTATTTCGCCTGCAACTGCATTTTAAAATATTCGAATTTGTCGGACTCGTAAGGGAAAATAATAACAGTTACTTTTTACAATTTTTTTATCTAGACCTCTATATTAAAAGATTTGTATCAGCAATATATGTCCTGAAAATTTAAACAAATTTCTAAATTTCGTTTCATAAAATGCTGATAAAATGACAACAAAATGACGCCAAACTGACGACATTGCTCCTCAAAGAGTTAAAACGGTCATTCTATTATCAATAGTGTCCAAATATTAATTTCGGCCGCAGTAACTGAATGAAAGCGTAATGAGTAGACTCTGGATCTTTATGCAAAATAAAAAGTTTCTGCATCAATTGCAAGGCACAGGAGCTAAATATAAATTTATATCTTTCACTGATAATTGTAATATAGTGAAAATAATATATTAATACTCTTAAAGTCTCATAATTTTTTCACTGTTCTAAATTGCATCTACTCATTTTTGCTATAAATGCATAAAATCCGGAGTCTAATAATGAGCCACTATCCACAGAGTTAGAAATGGATTTTTTAGCAGGAAGAGAAATTCTTCCGTTGATGGATTGAACAGCACCTTAGGAGCATCGTCGATGGCGGCGAATCGGGCCACTGAAAAGCGAAATTCCGCAAACCGCGGGGCGTACCAGTTTCGCCAGCGTCTCGCCGCGCCGCCGCGCCGCACCGCGGCGAGAGACTAGTTTCGCCGTTGACAATGCCAATTTCTAAATGAACGAGCGTGGGCTGGGCAATTGCGTACAGCGAAATCTTCCGTCGGAATGTCACAAGTAGTCGTGTCACGCCCTCGCAGGGATTCTCAGTGAGGAACGGGCACAGAACAGCGATCCCGACGACGACGACGACGACGACGACGACGACGACGATTATCGGAAACCGCGGGACAAGCTCTAACGAGCGTTGCATAACGACGCTGGATCATTAGCACGTCGGGATCCATTCCAACGCCTCGGTGAACCTGACTAACTGACTAACTCACTGGGTGACTGACTGACTGACTGACTTACCAACTGCCGCCCGGAACACGGATAGGGAGAACTCGAATCCGTTGCGAAACCGTTGCGCTACCAATTATGCGAACGATTCATTGTTGACCGAGCTTCCGCGTGGAAAGAAGTTTCGAAAATTTCCCAGCGGATAGAGGAGATTGCGCGGAACACGAGGAGAAACGCAGATGAGCGCGCTACGCTTGTTTGCGAATGATCGCCAGGATTCTCAGACCGTTGCGACATTTGGGTGATGAACGGGCTCAGGATGCGAGCGCTGGTTTTCTTTTTTAGACTGTTTGGGATCGGAAACGATGGTCTAACGAATTGCGTAAAGTTGAATCAGTGCCGTAACGAGGGTATGAATCGCCTGTGGAATTATGTTAATTTACTGGACAGGTCACCTTATAAGAATAACAGAATTTAATTCTTAGTTAGTTAATAATTAGATCTTAATTAGTTAATAATTATAACAGAATTCCAAGAGACTGAAATCAAATAACTGTTTCCTGTTTTAATAATTGTAATAAGTTGAAAACGACAGAATAGTGCTCATTAATTATGCTCTACGATTTGTACTGTTTTGTATTTCCTTCACCCATTTTTGCCATAAACACATGTTATATTATCAGCAGTCTAGTTTTACCGACCTCGAGTTGTGATTCAATAACCTCTCATACAATTAGGCATGTCACACAAAATTGTTTACGATTTTATGTTTCGCTAATTTTCGTGGATTATTTTAATTCATTTTTATTTACACACTGGAGTCATTTGTTTACTGTAAGAAAGAGATAAATTTGTTAATATGATTAATATTGTGATTTAAAATAATCAATTATTTTATCTTGTATTAAATTATTAAAAACAAGAAAATGTAAATGATTTCTATTTTTTTTTTTGTAAAATAAAATTCTTCTTTCTGTTGCAATTCCTATAAATTGATGTATGAAAATGTATATTTGCATTAAGACCTGCAATCTAGTCTTAGTTACTCAATAATTGTTACAATGAACTCAGCCAAATGCAATGAAAAAGTAGTGATACTAATCAACTAGAAGAATTAGTAACACATACCGAACATCTTGAGAGAATTTCTACAGAATGTAATAAGGAAGTCGGAGTGGAATTTGTTCGAAAGTATTTAAAAGCTTTACTATCAAACTATCTTAATTAATTCAAATTCGATGACCTATAAATGCAGACAATATTTAATGGAAGGATGATTGAAATTCTCCGAGTTTGTAAACCTAAAATAAATTTCTTATGTCATATAATCTAATACAACTTTTAAAATAATTATATTGCTCTATAATATAAAATAATTTTAAACCAAGTAATTTTACAATCTCAAATAAATCTAAAGATAATTCACAACTCTAAAACTATTAATAATTTTAGAGTCTACAATAATAAAAAAATTCCAAGATCTGAAACAATTGTATAATATTTGTAAGCTTTTCTAGACGCAAAATTCCTATCTCTTAAATGGATTAATAAATTATATTATATTATTGATATAATGTTTTGGATATAATATAAATGATGAGTAAATTGTTTGATATAATTGACGAGTACATTATTTTATAATATTCGTGTAACATAACTGATAAGTACATTATTTTATAGTATTCGTGTAACAAAATTAGCGAGTAAATTATTGAATATTGCATTATGTAATATTAATGAATTATTTATTAATGTTACTTGATGCTAATTATGTCCAAAAATCTTTTTATATTCAGGGTCGACATATTAGCATATTCTGATCAATATGACATGTCTTTTCTCATTTTTAGAGTGGTACCTATACAGTGTTTTGTGTTGCCTTAACAGATGTAGCAACTGTTTCGTAGTATACATATAAACCTTTTTCATGCGGAGCTACTATATCGTCGAATAATCGAGAACACGTTAGCGTATCTCGTGACAGGCTAAATATACACTACCACTGCGATACGTGTCGCGTAACACTTGTCCTGTAATAGTGTAGTCCTGTTACACAGTAGTATAAACTATAAACCTCGCGAAACTAGATTTTTGGCCCGGTAGGTGTGAGTACGTGGCCTCATGAGAGTGTGGCTGGAAAGGGAAAGTTGACCTTGGTCCAGAGTTTCTTGCGTTGAAAGTAGGTGAGATAACAATACTTGACGACTACGCTGAATTTGTGACATAAACACCGTAACACGTGGCTTCATTTGTGAGAGTCCTTCTGTCCTGTGGGTGTTGAAAGAAAATTGAACGCGAAGGTCAATTTGGCAATTGTTAGAACAAAGATATTAAAGGTTAGACACGTTGTATTAGCTATAAAGACATAAACAGTAAAAATTCAAACTAATTTAAGCATTCTTCACGTCACTGGTAACTCGTGAAATTTATTAAGAAAATAAATAAAATTCCATATATTTTATATCTCTATCTTAAAATCGAAGTACAGTCAGTAAAAGTATTCGTACACACATGAAACACGAATAACGTTTTTAAACTTGGACCGCACTGCTCGTGTTTTTTTTTTGATATGTTAGAAGTATTAATTTACTGGTAATACGTAACTAATTTTATTTTTAAATTGTTCGCAATTTCGGAGAAGAAAGGTCACGATTTTTAAGTTTTCTATCTGTGTGAATTAAATTTTCGTTATAGGCACACATAAAAAACTTAAAACTTGTGACCTTTATTTTTTTCTTCGCAATTGTGACAAATAGCAATTTTTAAACAAAATTATTTACACATTAGCTAATAAACTAATCCATCGATCATCTCAAAAAGACTTGAGCCATTTGGTCCAATATTTAAAAAGTTATTCGTTTGTAAAGCGTGTACGAATACTTTCTACACTGACTGTACAAAACTTTTATTTTGCACAAAGATCCACAGTCTACTTTGTTACCTTTTTACAGAGTTAACTTTATTAGTTACACAGTTAACTTTATAACTCGTTACGTTATGTAAATTCGTAAAGTTAAATTAAATATAACAATTTATATGTACAATATAATGCATTATTTACCAATTTTTATCAATTGTGTATCTAATTAGATCAGTTTGAAATTATTTGTAATGTACATAAATTATTTAGCCTCCGTCTTCAACGCGAATTTCTTTCTTTCCAATATTTATATAATGCATTATTTATCAGTTTTGATCACTTTTATATTTAATTAGATAGTTGAACAGATAGAAATTATGTTTAATGTACATAAATTATTAACCCTCCGTCTGGAACGAATTTCTTTCTTTCCAATATTTATATAATGCAGTTTTTATCAGTTTTGATCAATTTTATATTTAATTAGATAACTGATCAGTTTCAAATTATTTTTAATGTACATAAATTATTAATCCTCCGTCTGCAACGAATTTCTTTCTTTCCAATATTTATTTCTTAATCCTTTAAACATTTGACGTTTCAACGATTATATATTAAAATAGCTACATATTAAAATTTTGTTTAGATTTTTTTTAAACCCTAGAACAGTAAAAATATTAGTCGTGGACATAAACGACCAAGTATGCAGACGGGGTCGATAAAAATAAGGTTCAAGACGGAGGGTAAAGGAAGGCAATACCATTTGTCCTCGTTGAAATATTTTCTAAAAAATCCAGAGCCCGTCTTACAAATGCTATTGTTGCAACATTGTCTAAAACTACTGCTACTAAAATTCATTGAGGATTTCCAAGAGAATTCCAAGGGAACTAAAGCAGTACAAATTCAATTCATGAATCTCCCAGATCCAATCCGTACAGTGAAGAGTTAATTATTAAAATAACAAGAGGTCAGTGCACATTCTTCGTTCTACTGTTCAAGACCCAGGCTCTGGTAAAAGACTCAATCCGCTGACAAAACCATTTCAGAAAATCCTCGTCCAGCTAGAATTAAAATTCCTCGGATACCATGTTACAAACGCAAGGGTTAAGAGACCCGAGAATCGGGTACTAAAAAATTGTGGAAAAATCCTGTGCGTTCAAAGTAGACTGAGTAGACGGTCGTTTTAAGACAGCGCGGCGGACGTGCCCTAATAAACGGTCCCCCGTGTCGTACGAATATAAAGCTCGCCTAAAATACGACATGTGGGCAGAGAGCGAGGCAAGTGGCGTCCCGGGGATCGTAAATCGTGTCTCCGGCTCTCATTCGCGTGTTATCTGACCGTTCGGAGAAACTGCACGCGGAATATGGAGCACTTACCCTGATCACCGTAACGACGGGACCACTTAGTCTGGGTAACGACCGACCCAGGGCATCATCAAGCCGTCCGGCAAGCGTGCACGCTTCGGTTGGCGACCTTTACGCCATGGGACCACGGTGTTCCATTTGCCAGGAGATTGAAATTCCGTTCGTCGCTCGGATCGCTGCACCAGGACGACGCGACGCGACGCGACACGGTGAATCGACGGTTTCGCGACTATCCGCCGAAGCCGCCATCCGCCATACGCCATCCGCCATCCAACAGACCACAGCAAAGATCCCACACCCCACGGCGAAGAGCCTTGCCGTCCAGCTGCCTCTGAAAGCATTCGAATGTAATGGCGAGCTAACGACTGTATCTGCAATTCATCCGACCGGCTTAATTGCGTATCGTGCGCGGCGTCGACGTTCACGGAATAATTCGCTGACGCGCAAGCTTCCGACGCGACGCGACGGGTCGCGGGATCATCTCGTTTCTTTCCCGATTTCGTCGCGGTGCTGCGCTCGAGCATTAATATCCACTGGCCGGGCCCCTCTCGGTCAGCGGGCATCGGCTAATTGAAAGATGCCACGCTGTTGGAATCCTGCAAACGCATAAATAAACTATTCTTGATTAACACGTTCCGAGCCCGGCCTGGCACCGTCCACCATCGTCAAGGCTGAAGCTTGCTGCTCGGGTCACACGATTTTCATGGGAGTGTTGGTATTCCTGGGTTTTCTTGAGGTTAGTGGGCGGGGTTAAATGGCCCGGTACAGCGGGTGTTCAAATTATGAACACGTGAAAAGATTATGTAACTCGTGCCATTGTGAATATTATTTTAGTACAATAGTGTAAAATATTTATAGTATATTTCTGAATACTTGTTGTGATAATTAGTAAAATAAAGTATACTCTCTTTTGAATCTTTTCAATGGTTACTATTTTGTACTATTTAATTGCATTAATTCGAGCAGTAAAAAAGTTGTATGCAGGTTTTATATATTTACAATGTAAACATTTGTCGATACGAACATTAATTCTTTATTTTTAATTGTCTCTTTTTTTGGTTTACTCGAATCACTGAAAAGTGAAGGTGTCTCTCTATTTGTCACTCGCAAATAATATAAAATCATCGGCTTGTACTATTGAAGACATAACAATATGTTCTGTAATGAATTATGAGGCATTATGATTAGGTAGATTATAATAGAATAAGATAAGATTCTAATATTAACATGTTGAATGCCGCAGTGGTCACCGGTGATCATTTTTTCATAATAATTATCATGAAATCAATGCCACTGAATATCAATTTATTAATACTGAAATTAACCAGATTATACTACGGTGAAATTTGCATTACCAACTAACTAAACAATTGTTATTAAGAGTTTTATTAAGAGAGAAAAGACTTTTAGAATAGTAATGTGCAACTTTCAACTTATTAAAATTACGAATAATAATAATAATTTTTATTTTGCTTAAAAATCCAGTCAACAACGATATATGTATATAATTTGTTTTATAACAAAGGATTAATAATTCTGAAAGTGGAGACTTTTAATTTAAATACAAGTAAGATTTTTAAATACACTGTTAACGTTTCGAACAAAAATCGAGGATTTCATTTTTCACCAACGTATTTGAAATTTGGCATATGTGTTATACGTTCCCTGTCCGACCTTACAATATCATTACAACAGATTACAACTAAACCATAGAAGTCTGGACTTTGAGTTCCGCTATATTCTTTTTTTGTTGTTCTGTGTCATTAGTGTTAATAATAATCGCCCGAGGCGTCTCGTATTAATGCGCCTGTCAGTCGGATCGAGATTAATTGGCCGGCTGGTAACCGCAATTACAACGATCGAGGTGGCGTTTTATCTGCGCGCCCTGGCCACAGGACGCACGTGAAAACAGCCTTTAAAGGAACGCGTACGATATGGTTGGGTGCGCGTACGAATTGCCGGCGAATAATGACACGGTGAGGCGGGCAATGCGTGGAACAACGACTACCAGAAATAACGCGGTGTATCGTGTACAAATCAGCGAAGGAATTCGATTACGAGTGTGACTATGGCAGATCGAACGAGCAATCGGAAGACCAATCGATGTTTAGTTCTAGCATACCGTGTGACAAAATGGTAATGTTATATTCACATTGCAACTGGAATATCTTTTTTTTTACACTATTTCAAGATACATTTAACATATACAGCGTGTTCGCTGTGAAATAGACGAGCATTTTCTCGTAAACAGTAAATACCTCAAAAAAAAAAAAAAAAAGAAATGGAAGGGAAAGAACAAACAGTACATCTTACTAATTACTGGAAACACAATAACATATGTCAACTTTTTATGTTTACGCTACTTCTCGAAAAACAAAGGTAACCTTAAGTTTTTTAAAATGGATGATATACCTATGTTTTTTTAAATATCATGTGAAAGCGCGTGAGTTAAGACGAATTTACTCATATGTAACACAATTACTTCCAAGGTCATTCAAGGTCCCAAATAAGAGAAACTAATCGATATTTTGTTCTAGCATATTGTCTGACAAAACGATAGCATACATTAGGATTTACACAATTTTTATTTATATTCATATTTCAACTGGAATTTTTTTTGTTTACACTATTTCAAGATACATTTATCATAATACAGGTTATTTGCGATGAAATAGACCAGCGTTTTTCTCGTAAGCAGTATTTAAAAAAAAATTGAGAAGGAAGAACTCACAGTATATCTTACTGGCACGACATATGTCAATTAACGATAACTTTTTGTCAATTTTTTATGTTTACATTACTTTTAGAGAAACTAAGGTGACATTCAGTTTTTTTTAATGGATATTTTTAATGGATTAATATGTTCTTTAATGTCACACATGTGAAAGCATATGTCAACTTCACTCATATGTAACACAATGACTACCAAGGTCATACAAGATCAGAAATTTATTTTCTTAAGAAATATGCAGATCGAACACAAATTGTGTTCAGTCTGACCTCCGTTCACTGTTCCAATATTTGTTTATGTTTCCCATAGTCCATACTCTGACGCTAAGACATTAATTCTTGCTTGAAAGTCATATTAATTTATAGTTGCAACATACTAGCAAATGTAATGTTACGAAATGTTCTATCTACATACTTCGTTTGACCTTGGAAATCATTGCGTTACATATGTGTGAATTCGTCTTGACCCACACTTTCATATAAGATTAAATATAGTATTCCGTTAAAAAAAAAACTGTTTTGTTCTAATAAGTTGGTAAAGTCTCACACTTTACGAGAAAAAGTTTGCATTTAAATAAATGCAGCAAACTTAATGTTAGAGCCGAGAATTAATTTGTACACACACTACATTGATACAAGAATTGTGGTCTTTGTTGAGATACATTGAACACTGTGCGAATCTCATGAAGAATTTAATTTGAGCATACGACTCACTTGTACCGTGTACACATTAGCGAAGGAATTCGATTATGCGAGTGTGACTATGGGAGTCGAACGAGGAATCGGAAGACCAATCGATGTCTAGTTCCAGTACTACATTGGTACAAGAACTGTGGTCTTTGTTAAGATACATTAAACACCGTACGAATCTCATAAAGAATTTCATTTGAAGTTTGAGTATACGGTATAGCTTTGGGGACTCACGCTTCAATTAATGAGTCAATCACGGATGTAATTAACTCGGATTCGTCGTACTCCGGAGATTCTTTAATCTAACGGCAACTGTTCATCTTATACTTATACTTGTCTCGGATAAAAAGAAATTAAAAAAGTGAGATGTGGAATTTGCTATTAATAAATTCATCTATTATGTGTAAAAATTAATTCATAAGTTTTTCAACAACAATTACATTTAAACTACTGTATACAGGGTGGGGCAATAACTATGTCCAGTTTGAATATTGCCGTTATTTGTAATAACATGAAAAAATGTTATATAGAAAACTTACACGGTACAGAGGGGGACATATTGCGACACAAACATTTTCTGCGTGGGTGGAGGCATAGAGGAGATTTCAAGGTCATCTCTATTTTTTTTAATGGAATGCTATGTTTTTTTTATCACGATATGATAGCCAGTGTTGAGACGAATTCAGCGAGTTATCATTGAAGGTCATGCAAGGTCAAATATGGTAGTAAAATAAACTTTATTACATTACGGGAGATGCTCGAATTGATGACTGTTTGCGTCAATGCAAAGTTGCAATCTTCGTATCCCTGCATCACGTGCATGTCTTATCGTTTCTGAACTTAAAAACTGGACATAGTTATTGCCCCACCCTGTATATGATACTATCTATTTGTAGAAATTATTTAATGGGATTTGAAGTAATGAATACAACCCGAATACGTTTTAGAAAATATCGTAGAACTTGTTTTGAAGTTAAGGTGTTTCAGGCAGTAATGATCACACTCTCAATGTATACATTTTAAAGAGCAAGTTGAAGTAAAATTTTTAAATGTAAATAATAATGAAGTCCGTAACAACAATTACGTACACACTGCATAATTTCGGTGTCATGACGTGATAAAGTATGTACGTAAGTATTTTTGTTTTGAATTATTATAATATTTTATCTCTTTGAATTAACTCCAGGAACAAATTTGGACATTTCTTCCATCTTAACGTTTCGAAAATCATAAATTGATCGATGTGATCAATTTCATAAATATCGTATTAGATCATAGTATTATTCTTATTAGTAGACGGCGGATGTTCCTGCAAAATAAAAATTTTCCAACTGAATCGCAACAAACTGGAGTGAAATAGAAATTTAATTTTAATATGTTTAATAGTTTGAAAATAAGAAACAGTATTTTTTAATTCTTCTAATGTTTTTACTATGTCTACATAAGTAATAATTATCAAATAATTTTGTTATTAGTTTTTTTTATGAATGTCTTCTTTTCTATAAGGAAAAATGTCAAGACGGTAATACAGTGAAATTTTTGTATCCAAAATCAGTTGTTTCTTAAATCATCAGATTGCATAATTTGAAGCAGAGCTTGTTCAGGAAGCATGTCTGCACTTCCAGTCCCTTGTGCCTCAGTTCTACCCACAACTACTAGAATAGCCCGAACTATGTATACAGTTTCTTCGAGGTACTACATCATTTCCCAGGACCGATCCTTGTTCCCTTCAAATGCTCGATGACGCGTTACAATACCAAGCTGCGTTTAACAATCACGACAATAACTTTCACCGTGTTTCACTATTTCCCTTTGAAGTTCCCGAAGACGAAACGAGCCACCATTTCCTGTTGCGAAATTTTTTCCTCGAATGGAACAGTCGCCTATTCAAGGAGCTCTTACTACGACAATACGTCTGAATGCTCGCAATTAGACTGTGCATTGTCATTCATTTTCTAAACTTCAGTATAGTAAAATATTTGAAAATTTTTCATTTAAATGCTCTTTATTTAGAATTAAATTAGTTTGTAGAGTTGTGTGCATAATAAAAATTTGTTGCATCGATTGCAAGCAATTAGAACCAAATAAAGATTTATTTGTTCTTCCAGCTATTTTAACAAGATCGAGACAACTAAATGTTTTTAAATTGTTCTACTGTGTTGTATTTGACGTATAAATTTTTGCCAAAAATGCATAAAATCCGCAGTCCAAATATAATAGAACTTCTGATAAAGGAAAAGAAGTTTTTTATCACAATTAAATTAATTTATAAAAATTTTTGCATACAGATCTCCTCATAATTGACATTAAACAACTAACAAAAGGATTAAATTATATTTCCTACATCAATTTTAAAGAAATTTTCGAATATACTCTTTTAATAATGATTGGTTTCTATATCCAGCAATCTTTAATTTTTATCATTTCTAATTAAAATAATAAATGTCTTTGTCGTATGTGTGCATAGCTAGCTATACTATACTATATAACTAATAGTACTAAACTATACTATACTATATAACTAATAGTACTAAACTATACTATACCATACAACTAGTAGTACTAAACTATACTATACAACTAATAGTTCTATACTATTTGAAGTGAATTGAACTTTTGTCTGCATATAAAAATTCTAAAGTATGATACAAAGAATAGATTCGAAAAATAATGGAAACAAAATGTAAATGTCAATGAAAATAAAGAAAAATAGTAAAAATAGAATAAATGAAATAGTAATAATGATTAAAATGCAATTAAAAAATACTTTACAGAACTTTTGTAAATTATTAATAATAAACTAATATGTAGTAACTCGTTTTGATTTGTTTTCTAAATATGAGATAATGTATTCAGATAACTTAAATTGCTCGAATGCTTACACGACAAGGAATTAATTATTTTCCCGATCATACAATCCGCAAATAAGTTTGATTTAGTGTGTCTAGAAACATAAATCGTTTCTGGTTTTCGCAGCGCATCTTGAATTATGCAACGATAGATGAGTAAAAAAACTCACATCAGTCTGCATTCATGCTTGTCCAAAACGTGCAAGAAGAAATAGCATAGTTAGCAATATTTTAATTGACCCGTCACCGCTGTAAAAATACATGAAATTTGTAATTTATTTGATTTCAGATCAGATCAGATTAGAAACTTCTTCTAATGAAGTTCGACATAAATCAGCTACGGACTTTTGTCGACTTGTCGATGCTTTGAAAACTGAACCAGGAAATTAATCTCTCGAGGAAATAACTAAACGCACGATAAATGAATGAGGCGAACTATTACATTTTCATCCATTCGATTTTCAATTCGCCAATTTATTTTTGATGCAAAAAGAGAAACGAGAAACTTTCATTGACTAACAGTATCTACTATTTCAATTAAATTTGGTATTCGTCATTCAGTCGTACACAAAAGAGGAGAAAGCATTTTTGCAGCACTGAATCGAGACTGCGATTGTTAGCATTCTCTCTACTATATTAATTTTCAATTAAAAATCATGCGAGATATTATTGTATAATTAATACTTCGTAATTGACGATATGAACGAAAACGTTGGTCAAATATGCACGAAACACTAAAATGAAAATTTAATCTCAAAGTCTTTAATTTATAATAGTAAAAATTATATTAACTGAAGGATACAACTAGACATTTATTTCTTTTTTCTTTTAATTTTAATAAATCGACAATAAAACAGAATTTTTAAATTGTGTAAATGTTTTTACTAGTTTTCATTTAATCTACATATTTTTAAATGCTCAAAATTTGCAATCTAGTCATAACATTTTAGCTTATAAAAAAGGGATATAATTATAGTATAGTGACAGTATATAATTTCCAGTTGAATTGTTATCTAATTTAAATAATTTTTAATGAATAACATGATTCGAGCATGTAATTTAACAAGTGGAACAAAATCGAGATTCGAAAGTGAGATTATGGCGTTGTTATTGTTACCATTCTCGTGATGTTTAATATTAACGTTCACCAAGTTTTATCGAATTCAATTTCTCATTTTCCACAAATGATATCTGCGATGAATATTTAGCATCATGCTCGTCTCGAAAAGAGCAAATAGATATGAAACTGTACCTACCAGTTTGTAACAAAATAGAATATAACGCATCGGTACAAATGAAACGTGATAAATATAGAAAATATATTCTCATTAGTGTATAAACGTCAAGATACAACTTGAGATTAAGCCTAATCTAATCTCCAAAAAAATAGTATTACACTTAACTGGAACGTACATATGTACATTCGCTTTAAGCAATGTGAAAACGAAAACTGTTCGGAAATTATAGAAATATTTCTGAGAAAATGGTATTACTTATCTTCCACGTATCTCTTACACAACGCGTTGGTGAGCAATTAGAAATCATTCGTTTCAGATATTAAATAACATCCATTTATTTCACTTTGAGTTACATAATTGACACATTTATACGTGCGTACACGTGTTTCGTGCACGTATGGTACAGTTATTTAAATAGAAATGCATATTTTATCATTGAATAACAAATTTCGAAGATTTCCTGATTCTGTAACGTCGAAGTGAAAACATTTAAACTTGCCTTGCTAATTAGGAAACAGACAAATGATAATCGTCCTATTCGAAATAAATTACTTTCAATGCTAGTGGAATTCCAAGGATAGTGAAAGGAAACGTTACAACGTGCCAAAACGTTTACTTCGTTCCGTTGGATGATCTTCTTAACGATAAGTCATCGACGTAAAGCAGATTTCATTGTAGCATAAAATATATAAAGGAATCTCATGTATTTATGGAGGAACTAAAAACCGTATCGCGTCAAGTATTTCAACATTCTTGCGGCAATTACGTTCCACTAAAAGTACCTAAAGGAAATTGCGGAAAGTTGGAAAGGTGCGGTGTGCTTTAGAAAGTTTACAGATTGCGAACGTTCATATTTCAGATGTGGATCTGCGGTGATTTATAGAACTGTAGTTTGCGTTTTCAAAATACACGATTGTTTAAATTGATACAGCTGGTACGTACTTCGAACTTAAATAATACTCTCTGTCCAATGCTGGTTGTTTCTACTTCTGTAGTAGCGGTTGCATAATAAAACATAAAAACATTCAAATCAGCCAATTACAAAATCGTTGACTACAATGTTTTAACTGTAGTTGAGTATAGCTTATCGTTTATTGACTGTAGGACAATATAAACCACTATGATTCAATTAAAATGGTAACAAAAAATTGGAAGTGCACTGATTGGCTTCAATGATTGGCTTCAGTGATTTTCATTCGTTGCTTCAAGGAAACTGATATGAGTATATTCTAGTCCATTCTGGTGTATTCTAGTACGTTATAGTATAGTCTATTCTATTCTAGTATATTTTAGTCCATTCTACTATAGGCTAGTATATTTTAGCACATTGTACTATATTCTAGGCCATTCTACTATATTCTAGTCCATTTTGCTATATTCTAGTCCATTCTACTATATTCCAGACCATACTACTATATTCTAGTATATTGTAGTATATTCTATTATATTATACAGGGTGAAGCGCTAGAAATAGGCCACCAGAATAACTCGGCTGCTATTGGTGTTAGGAAGAAATGCATCAGATGGAACTTGCTTGGTTTCGAGGGGGCATTAATCTGATGTTAGTAGCTTTTTTGTAGGTGGACGCGTATAGGACATATGAAGGTCAACTTCATTTTGTAAAATGGAATGGTATGTTTTTTACGTACTATCTGGTAGAGCCTTTTATGACGCGTACAATGATCTATGGGTCAAGGTCATTCGTGGTCTGGGTTAAGCCAATTGTGATAGAAAATAATTTACTTTGAGGAAACGGTCGAACACTTCCTTGCCGCCTCTGGTTGTTGATGAATAATAATTCAATCACGCTGTACGCTTCACCTGTACATATGATTAATCGTTTATGAAAATCTCTGCCGAGCGAAGTCCATCTTAAGTTTCCAAAATTGCGTTATTCAATAACGGAGAAAGTAGATACGGTTTTTGTTTATGGGGAATGTCGCCAAATTGTAAGAGAAGTAGTCCGTTTGTATGCTGAACGATTTCCCGAACGTGCCAGACCCTCACGATCTGCCTTCACGAAAGTTATTAAAAGTTTTCAAGAAACTGGAAGTGTAGGTAACAAAATACAAAGAAGATCCAAGACAGCAACCGATGATCGAAATACAGTGAACATTTTAGCAGCTATAACACACAATCCCCATGCTAGTACAAGGCAGCTAGCACGTGAAATGGCATCAGTCAACGAAGTGTTTTACGAATATTACATTTAAATAAATTCCACCATTTTCATGTTTCACTTCACCAAGCATTACATGGGAATGATTTTCAAAGCCGTGCAAATTTTTGTGAATGGGGACTGCGGAAATTACAGATTGATCAGGCGTTTTTGACTAGAGTTTTGTTTTCAGACGAAGCCACATTTACAAACTGTGGCCAAGTCAATCGTCATAATATGCATTATTGGTCAATAGAAAATCCGCGGTAGCTGCGAGAAGTGAATAAACAAGGCCTTGGTCTGTAAACGTTTGGTGCGGACTTCTTAATAGTGAAATAATTGGCCCTTATTTTATCGATGGCACATTAAACACTTCAAGATATAAACACATTTTAATGGAAATTTTACCACAGCTGCTGTTCCAACAAAATGCTCATACTGCACGGATAATTACTCAATTCCTCAACGTGAAATTCGGAGATTATTGGATTGGTCGTGCAGGAAATCATAAATGGCCCGCGCGTTCTCCAGATTTAACACCTCTGGACTTCTATTTGTGGGGAAAATTAAAATAGCAAGTGTATAATGAGACACCAACAACTAGGGAAGACATGAAAGAGTTTATAAGAAAAGCTTGTGAAGCTATAAACCCAACTGAAATTCAACATGCTGTGTTATCCGTTGAGCAACGCTTAAGAGCATACATCAATGTTCAAGGTCACCATTTTTAAAAACACTTATATTAGTCGTATATTACTGTTAGATAAATAAATCAACGATGTTCGACCATTTCCTCAAAGTAAATTATTTTCCATCACAATTGGCTTAACCCAGACCACGAATGACCTTGACCCATAGGTCATTGTACGCGTCATAAAAGGCTCTACCCGATAGGACGTAAAAAAACATACCATTCCATTTTAAAAAATGAAGTTGACCTTCATATGTCCTTTACCCGTCCACCTACAAAAAAACTACTAACATCAGATTAATGCCCCCTCGAAACCAAGCAAGTTCCATCGGATGCATTTCTTCCTAACACCAATAGCAGCCGAGTTATTCAGGTGGCCTGATTCTAGCGCCTCACCCTGTATAATAGTATATTCTAGTATATTCAAATATATTTGAATACATTTGAATACATTTGAGTGCATTTGAGTGCATTTGAGTATATTTGAGTACATTTGAGTAGGGGAGGTGGTTTTGGTTGTGAGACGGGTTTTGTTTTTGGGCTGTAACTTTTTGCTTGATGAAGATATCAAAGAGTTTTATATACCGTTGAAAAGGTGAAGGAAATACGCAACTTTTATATCGAAAATGTTTAGTGATTTGATCAACAAGTAAAATTTTATGGCCAATTTTCCGAGGACATGTTTTTTGGCTTCCTGAAAAAAGTGGTTGGGTTGTGAGACACTCGATAAAATCAACTAAAAGTGGAAAAATATAAAGTAAAACTCGTGTAACTTTAAGCAAAAATGAATTTTTATTTATTTTAAAGACATTAAGTGGCCAAAAAAAAATAAAAAAAGCAAAGAATGGCGAAGAAAAGTAAAAAAAAACTATAATGAATGGAAGGATTCAATAATCATCTTCCTCTTCGTCATCCATGTCGCTGTCACAATGTTTGCCTTTCTTCTCCAGCAAATGATCTTTAACGGCACTAAGCACGGCATTAAAATTAATTTCTTTGTTTGTGGGCGATTTTCTTGGAGTTGACATGACTATAAATTCAAAAAATAAACCAAAACAAACATCAAATGACAAATAAACACTTAATTCTAACACAAACAACGATATTTGACAGTTCTAGTTCGTTTATAGTACAAAAAACGACTGTCTCACAACCCAACCACCTCCCCTACATTTGAGTACATTTGAGTATATTCTACTGCATTCTAGTATGTTTTAGTTAGTGTAGTACATTCCAGTAGAATTGAGTATATTTTAGTATATTCAAGTATATTCCAGTATATTCCAGTATATTCCAGTATATTCTATTATATTCTAGTACTGTATACAGTTTTGAATTTCTTGCTTCTATACACAACAAAGTATTAGGATATTCCATATGGGCTACATTTTCTCTGTTCTTCCCACGTTACTCTAAACTTTATCTACCAACTCCAACTTGCAAACGACGGAAATGATAACTTGGAGCGACCAATGCAGACATCGGCAACCAATGTTCGTGTTAAACATTGCTACATTCAGGGAATATATTCATTCGTTTACCATTCGCCTAAATCTTGATGGACAGGACTAACATCTCCGAGCACAATGTTGCGACGCGGTGTTGTAATACATAGCACAAAGGGTATAGCCGGATAAGGTAGTAAAAAATGCCCTTGAACCGAATTATATCGACGATGGGTCATTCGATAGGGCACCCAGAAAAAACATACTGTGCAAAGTTTCAACCCTGTATCTCGATCCGGAGGGTAGTTATGGGGTAAAATCGAAAAATCAGTTTTTGGCCTATTTTCCCTAGTTAATGATATTTAGAAATTCTGAAAAAAATCTGACACATGTCAAGAACCCAATTACATACTTTGCAATTGGTTTCAGATTTTTAAAGTGAAAATCCTGCTTGTAAAAAATCAAAAACCTCAAAAAAATCGAAAAAATGCAGATTTCACATGGAAATTCTGGAGTGTCCAGATTTATATTTTTACAGCAGCAATATATTGTTATGGGTATTGTTCATGAATTTTTTCAGATTTTTTGGTTTGGTGCGCCGTTGTTAAAAAAAATAAAAACCGATTTTTTCGACGTTTTCTCCGCGAAGAACTAAGCTAACCTTAAAATTGTTACGTTCTATTTATTCTGTAACTCTACCAGGCACTGATGAACCTTGAACACTTGTCAAAAATAATTAAACAATGAAATCAGCTTCATTAGTATTTTTACTATGTCAGCGTATTACATCTGAAAGTATTAACCACATTCCCAACAGCTCGGTTGGCTCAGCGCGTTAGGCGTTCGACTGTTGACCTGCTTATACTAGGTTCGCGCCCGGCATACGTATAATTTTTTTTTTACTTGATTATTTCTTTTTTTTATGTCTAACTATATAATAATCAATGGTATTTTTGTAGATTTCTTTTAGAATCAATATTTAAATATTTAAAAAATATTTTAAGCTAAAATGCGCAAAAAATATTTTGGAGTAATTGTTATTATCATCAATTTTTATGTATGCATCTTCTTAATTCTGGTAGTATTAAATATTTTCTGCAGTAAATCTATACGTGCTTCGAGTTTTAAATACTCCGTTATAGAGAAAATAATCCATTGTAATACTACTCTTTTCAAGCATTCGTTTTTGGTACCTCGTCCTTCGTGCGGAACAGCAATTATTGTGTATGAACCGGCGTTTTGTAAAAGCGGACGGACAAAGTGTCCGTGTTTTATTATTTTATACCTTTAGCCTGCCCATTTACCTGTACCTTTACCTTTACCTCTACGTTTATATTCACCTTTCCCTTTCTCTACTCGCTTTTTGACTCTGTCGATCATCACTACCAGGTAACGGATTACTAGGGTAGTCGTTACCTATTAATCGTTTATTGGTCGCAAGTGTAGGTGGGGGGAATGATGTTACGGTGACGAAGACCAGGTAACGAATTACAAGGTCGGTCGCGGGTGTAGTTTGGGGGAATGGTACGGTCTTTTAACTGAACCTACCCTCTCCAGACCGGCCGAAATTGACAAAAGATACCCCTAAATACGGAAATTCTTACTACAAGCAACTGTGGTCATTCTTGGACAGAGCTCCGAACAGTGAAGATCGTAGTGAGTATTGCACAAGTAAAATTATTTTCTGAGTGTTATCAGCATGGCAAGTGGAAGGATAGGATTCGTTGATACCAAAACCTCGCGTGCTAGGTGTATTAAGTGTAACATTCTGGTTCGGAAATGCGGTATAAGGAAAAAACAGATAAATACAGTTATTGAGTCGATAAGGTGGTCTGGTATTTTAAATAAAGAGGTGTCTGTTGGTGACATGCTCTGCGGTAAGTGCCGCCATTTTACATATAGAAGTAGTATCCCTCAAGAATTTCAAGAAACCCCAGTTGAGACATCCTCGAGTATAACCCCCATAGCTGGAACTTCATCCTCCACGGTATCTCTTTCGTCTATAGCTTCGGTTGAAATATCTCCCATCGGCTCATCTCTAACGGTAACACCTACGGCTGGTACTTCATCTGCCGAAACTCCTCATAGGACAACACCAATTTTAGAATTGTGCTCGAATGAATCGTCATTTGTTACACCTTCAGTGTCAATCGAAAGATCTTCGGGTGGAGCATCATTAAGTGAAGCGTCCGCCATTGACATAACAACATCACCTGATATGTTATCGTCAAGCTTAGGAAATGTATCTTCAATCCGAAATTCTTCATCTTATGATCCATCGTCTTTGTCGGTTGAGGATTCATCATTTGCATTGAATTTGAGTATTCCCGTAGATCAAAATCTTTCATATATTGAATTGCCATTTTCAAGAGTTATTGCAACTCACGGGTATTGTTTTATATGTAGATCAAAAAATGATATTCACATTGTCCCCCCTGAAGCGAGAAAACAAGCGTTTGTCATGCGAAGGATATATGTTCCGAAAGGAAATCGGTGCTGCCGCGATCATTTAATATTAGGTAACCTTTTTTACGAAGATGTCATTGAAAGTTTACGTATTCATTCAAATACTAGTGTAATTGATTCCGAGGAAATTAAAAATTATTTTGAATATCTTTCGATTAATAATGATTCTAGCATTAAAGATAAAGTGGGTGATTTTACATTGTCAGAAGAACGCCTCAAAGTATTTACTGGATTAACTTGGGAAAATCTAATAGAACTTCGACAAATGATGACCTCCATGCGAAGTTCACAGCAACGAGATGTTACTCAAGCTGTTGTTGTGTTTTTATTCAAATTACGAACTGGGAATTCTAATAATTTAATAGCTGCAATTCTCGGATTAGAGCGAGAGCAGCAAGTATCTGATTTTTGTAATTCTGTTCTAAACTCTTTCGAAAAAGATATTTTACCTGTTCATTTCGGTGTTAAAGCTTTTTCTCGCGAGCACTTAATCGAAAACGAGACATCTCTCATCGCGAAACAGTTATATAATATTCAAGATCAGTTAGCACTGATTTTCGACGGTACATATATCCGGCATGAGAAAAGCTCAAACAACGCGTATCAGAGGAAGTCATATTCGGGTCAGAAAAAGGTGCCACTGTGCAAACCTTTTACAGTATGCACAACTAACGGTTATATTGTCGACATGTTAGGACCCTTTTACGCAAACCAGAATGATGCGGGAATAATGCGGATCGCTCTTCAAGATCCAAATGGTTTGCAATCTCTCATGAGACCGAAAGACATATGCATCGTAGATAGAGGTTTTCGAGATGTTCACTCCCACCTGCAAGAACTCGGTTTTGAAGTTCTAATGCCAGCATTAAAGGGCAACCGTAGTCAACTGACTACGGAAGAATCTAATGCTTCCCGCAGAGTTACGAAAGTTCGTTGGGTAGTTGAAGCAATTCACGGCATTATAGGACAGAAATATCGGCTTCTGCACCACCAATTAGATAACAAGCTTCTCCCCAAAGTTAGTTCATATGTCAAAATTGCCTGCTTTTTAAATAACCGATTTGGTAAACGATTAAACTCCGACGTAGCCTTATCCGCAGAAATAATTAATAGAATGTCAACTCAAGCACACGTACAGAATACACTAGCAATAGAAGTCGAAACAGGTCATTGGAACAGACGTAAACGTCCTTTTCAATCTATAGTATCTTCCGATCTACGCGATTTTCCACGGTTGACGGAAAACGATTTGAAAATTCTATTTACGGGAACATACCAGTTTTCTCAGGCAATTTCATATTTAGCAGAAATAATGGATGCAGATGACAACATGAATATCCGTGCTCTCATTGAAGACAATAGTATAGTTAAATTCCAAGTCCAATCTCGCCATATTAATAGTAAAACCTATCGATGTTACATTCAATATGCACCTAACACAAGTGGATGTTCAGGGATTAAACGATATTGTTGTGACTGTGCGAATGGCAATCGTACCGTCGGTTGTTGCTCGCACGTAGCAGCAATTATCTATTACCTTGCTCATGCTCGATACCTCTCGAAAATTATAAGACCTGCTGAAATATTGAGCAAGATATTCAATCGAGAAGAAGTGACACCAGTGATTAATGAGGACAGTGACGACGACTGAGAACATCACAAGATGAGATATTTACTTCCATCGGTCAACAATTTTGACGATAAGTATTTTTAAAATGAATGATTTATATGTATGTATTTATCGCCAGAAAAGACAAATAATTCTATATTCTATTACAGGGCACGCGCGCAAAAAAGGAAGAACAAATAATTCTGACATCAACAATATTAACGATAAGTATTTTTAAAATGAATGATTTATATGTATGTATTTATCGCCAGAAAAGACAAATAATTCTATATTCTATTACAGGGCACGCGCGCAAAAAAGGAAGAACAAATAATTCTGACATCAACAATATTAACGATAAGTATTTTTAAAATGAATGATTTATATGTATGTATTTATCGCCAGAAAAGACAAATAATTCTATATTCTATTACAGGGCACGCGCGCAAAAAAGGAAGAACAAATAATTCTGACATCAACAATATTAACGATAAGTATTTTTAAAATGAATGATTTATATGTATGTATCTACCGTCAGAAAAGACAAAAATAATTCTATATTCTATTGCAGGGCACGCGAAAAAAGGAAGAACATAACTAAAAGAAGGACAAGCATATAACAAGTGGTATCCTTTTCCCACATCCCGGTCTGGAGGAGGAAAGTTCAGTTTTATGACCGTACCATCATTCCCCCCACCTACACCTGCGACCAATAAACGATTAATAGGTAACGACTACCCTAGTAATCCGTTACCTGGTAGTGATGATCGACAGAGTCAAAAAGCGAGTAGAGAAAGGGAAAGGTGAATATAAACGTAGAGGTAAAGGTAAAGGTACAGGTAAATGGGCAGGCTAAAGGTATAAAATAATAAAACACGGACACTTTGTCCGTCCGCTTTTACAAAACGCCGGTTCATACACAATAATTGCTGTTCCGCACGAAGGACGAGGTACCAAAAACGAATGCTTGAAAAGAGTAGTATTACAATGGATTATTTTCTCTATAACGGAGTATTTAAAACTCGAAGCACGTATAGATTTACTGCAGAAAATATTTAATACTACCAGAATTAAGAAGATGCATACATAAAAATTGATGATAATAACAATTACTCCAAAATATTTTTTGCGCATTTTAGCTTAAAATATTTTTTAAATATTTAAATATTGATTCTAAAAGAAATCTACAAAAATACCATTGATTATTATATAGTTAGACATAAAAAAAAGAAATAATCAAGTAAAAAAAAAATTATACGTATGCCGGGCGCGAACCTAGTATAAGCAGGTCAACAGTCGAACGCCTAACGCGCTGAGCCAACCGAGCTGTTGGGAATGTGGTTAATACTTTCAGATGTAATACGCTGACATAGTAAAAATACTAATGAAGCTGATTTCATTGTTTAATTATTTTTGACAAGTGTTCAAGGTTCATCAGTGCCTGGTAGAGTTACAGAATAAATAGAACGTAACAATTTTAAGGTTAGCTTAGTTCTTCGCGGAGAAAACGTCGAAAAAATCGGTTTTTATTTTTTTTAACAACGGCGCACCAAACCAAAAAATCTGAAAAAATTCATGAACAATACCCATAACAATATATTGCTGCTGTAAAAATATAAATCTGGACACTCCAGAATTTCCATGTGAAATCTGCATTTTTTCGATTTTTTTGAGGTTTTTGATTTTTTACAAGCAGGATTTTCACTTTAAAAATCTGAAACCAATTGCAAAGTATGTAATTGGGTTCTTGACATGTGTCAGATTTTTTTCAGAATTTCTAAATATCATTAACTAGGGAAAATAGGCCAAAAACTGATTTTTCGATTTTACCCCATAACTACCCTCCGGATCGAGATACAGGGTTGAAACTTTGCACAGTATGTTTTTTCTGGGTGCCCTATCGAATGACCCATCGTCGATATAATTCGGTTCAAGGGCATTTTTTACTACCTTATCCGGCTATACCCTTTATTCCGTTCTCGGTCAACGATCGGTCGCGGAAAATACGGGGGGTCACCGTCCGTTCGGACCGAAAGGGGTCTTCAGCAACTTCACCAGCGGGTCCAGGATCTCGGGTGAGACAGGTACGGTGAGCCCGAGAGGGAATGAAAGCGGTGTCGATAATTATCGACGGGCCGATCGTGCGTGAGGCCGGAAAAATCCCAGCTGGCTGAGCAACGGGACAGGTCGGCGTCGCGTCGGTTGCAGTACCGGGCAACTGCAACTGCAATCTACTGTCGATGTCGAATGAAGACGTCCTGGCTGTTCCCCTGCGTATGTGCCGGGAGAATAAGTGTGGGTAATTTGCTCGACTGGCTAGACCACTTGTTTTGCGGAGAACACTGGTGCCGTTTAAGACCGTGCGAGCGAGCAAATGCACGCTCGCCTCTGTGTTCGTGAGCGACAACGTGTGCCCGAGACTACGAACGTGATCTCCTGGGTTTTGCGCGAGTAGGATGACGCTACAGAAGTTAATTCGCCCGAAAACCTCGACCAAATTCGCAAATAAGAAATTCATACAATTTAATCAATAAATAATCACTAAATACCATGTTTGTCACCTTATATATTTTGTTACAAGTTTTTTCAACGCCCTTTTGCCTTACCGTGTTTACGGTTTTACTCGTTTTACTTTAGTCTACCGGTAACCGTCATACGATACACTCGCAATTCAAATACATTTCATGTATTCAATTCTAATTACATAGCCAGTTAGTACAACATATTTTTTCTGTTGCAACCTTTTTTTCAATATCAAATTTCGTTTCTTATTCATAAACTTGTTTTTTCCGCAGACGCATTCACTCGATTCTGAGGATGATCTCGATGTAGATCGAAAAGTAAATCGATATAATTTTTTGCAAATAGGCTATCTCAGTGTATTTTTTGATCGAACCCAGCGCCGAAATCATTTTCGTTTAAATTGTTATACAGTTACGATCGATATTTCACACCAAAAATTTCAATTTAATCAATGTTATACAGGTTTTATACTATGAATTCACTCTTTTGCAAATTAAGTTTTCTAACATATTTGTTTCCCCAATTCCTTACACCACTACTTATTTTATGGTGACAGTGACTAGAATTTATTTGTCGGTCGTAATATCATAGAAAAAGAGAAATATTTATTGTGCGTATTCTCCAATGGCTATGCAGGGTGTAACTAGTAGCTAGATCGAATTATAACTCGGTTGTTATTGAAAATGGAAGAAAACTGTAGAGGAAAGTTTTGCTTGATTTAAATAAGTTGTATCATCCTGTGGTGCGGTTTTATACAGAAGTGTATCGGTACAGTTTCAAAGTGCAATTGCACTCGTGTTTTGATGCATTATTTTTTGTAGAAGTGAAGGTGACCTTCGATTTTATAAATGGAATGTTATGTATTTTTGCATATCATATGAAAGCGTGTGTCCAAACGAATTCATTCGTATACGACACACTGATCTTCAAGGTCATACAAGGTCAGACATGGAATAAAAATGATTCACCAAAAAATATGTGTTCAATAGTGTCATACATACTATTGGGGGTTGTACTTTTTCGAAAACATTCTACTTCGGACTAAAGAAATCAAGCTAAAATATAGTTGACGTATTGAAATGGAAATAAATCACACATTGTATAAAATACAACCCAATCAAGTTATGATATAGCTCAATGCTTCTGTAAAATTAAATGAAAACGTGACGCACACGATATGTCAGCTTGAAGTGCTGTCACAGTGGCGTCTTTAGTGGCAATGTCTTCATATTGGAAAATTGTTTAACAGGTTCTGGGACGCACGATGTTATCTTTAAGTAGAGTTGATCTCTAACTAATTCATCACATCGGACCGATTATGGTCAATCCTATAATTAAAATAATCCTATGCAAACTTACTTTTCACGTCGAACTGGTCTTCGATAATACTTCCCTGTAGTCGCAAAACACACCTATTTAAGTTTCTATACTAAACGCAAATATATACTCAAAAACTTTAAAGGAATACACAAAAGGAGTAAATACTATAAAGGTAAGATTAATGAGAAATAAATGTAAAGGTAGAAATGACAAGAAGCCCGACTAATCAGGAACCGTTCGTAATGTGCTCAAACCGTTAATTAGTCATCGAAGCGATACGCGCGCGAATGTTCGCAAGAAACTGACCCTTTTGGAAGGCCTCTCGGATGGCCAGCTACAGTTAACTTTCTCTGAAGGTGATGAGAATGTTAATTGAAAACTACTGCCTAGAAATTCTACGTTATTTATAGTCTATTCAACGAGCCGGGTCAGTGCCGATAAACAAAACATCAGCTTGCTAAGCACGTGATAGATGCAGCGGCTACAGCGTAACAGCGAGCTGCCGGGCTCTGCTCAACTAATTTTTCTCACCTAAATGGACGTCAGGTGCATTTGTTTAACGCTACCGACTTTGAACCTCATTGAACCCGCAGCGCCTCTATGTTTTTATGGTCGTCCGGTGAGTTTGGCATCGCCGTGTTTGTAGTAGAGACTCATTAAAAATTAATCTTTCTTCGTCGCGTATATAGCTCTATCCAATTACCTGCTACCCTGTAGTACTAGTTTACGTCTCTATCATTGCTATTCGCATAGAACAAATTATTTGATAAAAATTATTCATTTTTATCGTTGCGTTTAATATAAAGTTTGTGCGTGTATAATCAATTTAATAGACTATGGAGTTTTAAGCAAAATAAGCCCCTTAGGAAGTTCTTTCTTACTTTAATAATTTTAGAAGGTTAGAAGTGATATACGGTAAAGCCTTGATCTAAGAAAAACCCTCGCGTCTGTGCTGTTTCTTAGATCCTGTATTTCTTTGTGACCTGGCTCACAAATCAGCAAACCGTATTAAAAAATTTTAATTCTTTTAATTTGTTTTTAATTACAGCTACTAATTTTTTTAACACTAAACCTACCACCACTGCTCAAAATGACCGGTTCCAGAGTTTTTATTTTACAATTATTGAAATAATAAAAATGATTTCATAAGAAATGATTGTACAGATAACATGAGTAGAGCACGTATTACAATAAGAGTCGCACAAAGTCTAAATAATATCAATCTTTGTAATAGTTTATAATCTACGGCTGTTGCCAAGATATAATAAATTACTTTTATAAATAAATTTTCGCGCCACTCTCGACTTCCGTAACGTCACTTCCGTAACATAACAAACTTTCGTACCCTCAGCAAAGAAGTTTCACTTCAAAAACCCTACAGAAATCTTACACTCAGCGATGTACTGTCTTCTGTTTTTTTAACATGCCTTGCCTTGGATGCCTTGGCAACAGCCATAGATTATAAACTATCACATCTTGTCATTTTTATAAGGGAACATATACCAGTTACTTTTAAGGCTCGGTAAGTTTAGTGTTATAATAAGTGCAGAAAATCTGTATTCTAATAATCAATTGCAAAAGCAATTGTTAATCCTCGGATGGCCGAACTTGGCTTAATTTTCACTCAGAGTTGCAAACGTTTCATTTAAATTTCAATTTTATAGTAACAAGATCATATTACTATTTGTATTAGGTCCAAAAAGAAGATCAACGTTGATCAGGACCCGATGACTTCTCCGCTGTCGTTTCACGACTCCCACTAGCAGTGTACCGGTTACCCCACTATCAACTATTTCGTATTGCCCCTACCGTGCTTTGCCTCACGTGACTGTGACTCCTCCTACACTTCGCAGGAGTATGTGGCTCGCGAGCCACAAGTTTCCCAGGGCTGGGTTAGATCTTGAAGAAATAAGTGCAAAAATATGTAAGAGAGACTATGAAGTTGTCAAAGGCATGAATCTTGTTAGAGCGAATGTTAAAATATGTTTGTATTTTTGTGGTTATCAATTATTATTTAATTACTTATTTAATTATGAATTTAGTTCATACCCAGATAGCACACGACGTCTGGAAGACGTCCATTTTACGTCCATTTTAGGTCTGAAAGCCTTACGTCCTAAAAAGACGTCTTTTCCGGAACGTCGTTTTAACGTCTGAAATAAGACGTCTTAAAGACGTGACGCCTTATTTCAGCCATCTTTGCAACGTTCATAAAGGCTTACAGGTACAGAAATGTTAATTAAACATACATATGTGATTGGTCATGTGAAAATAAGAGACTGGAAGGGTCCCAGTCCCTTTTCGCATAAAGTTTAATTATAGGAAATATATATATATATATATATATATATATATATATATATATATATATATATGTATATTATTATAATAAACAATATAAGAACAAGAATAACAAAGGTTGCATTAAGTCTAAAGGTAAGAATAAAGAATAATACAAAACTAAAAGTTAAGGATATAGAGGATACGTAAATAAATATATTATACAGGGTGTTCCGCTTAAAACAGACCACCTAAATATTCTCTCTGTCTACAATAATAACAGTAACACTTTTCATTTGAATATAACTGCTTTCTAGAGAGGAATGAGATGCTGAATTTTTTTAATAGTATCATTTTCTAATAATTTTTTACAAGGTCACCCATGTGTTTTCCTTACATATACAATATCTCTAGTAGCACAAATTACCACATCCAACATCCGTACATTACAGAGTAAATAAATAAAACAGTACATTATTTACTAGCATAAATTACCCTCCAGCTTCAAAATCATTTTTGCTCGGACTTAATTATGCTCACAGGCGGAAAATCGGAAAGTTAAGGTCGTTGGAATAATTATGAGCGGTGCTGCGCGCCAGATAAGATCTCTTCCTGGGGTCGGTAGACTCGAGCGGAGTCCTAATCTATCGCTAATTATGACTCACTCTCGTTTATCAGAACAAGTGTAACACGAAGGCGCCGTATCGATAGGTTTCACTTTTAAGAAATCGCGGCGAGTGGAGTCTCGCGTGACACACGCCACGGAGAAAGAGAACGAAAGAGAGAGAGAGAGAGAGAGAGAGAGAGAGAGAGAGAGAGAACAGAGAGATGGGAAAAATAGACGTCGCTTGCGTCGCGTCGCGTCGGGGTAAATCGAAGAAAAGATCCGAAGCCGGAAAGCTCAGATAGGCCGGGCGAGATACGAAAAGTAATTGGCACGTAACAATTCCAGGGACGTGCCCGGCCGATAGAGGGCCTCGGCCCATTCACCGATAGAGGTTTGACTCGGTTTCATCGGGAAGAACGCGGAGGTACCTTGTTCCTGTTCGACCTCTGGCTGGACGGGCTGCGCACGGGAACACAGAAAACCCATACGTCAGAAAGACCGGTTAATAGATACCGGAGGATCTAGCCGGCGCGGCGAGGCTCTCGGATGCCCCGGCGAGCGTTTCAGCAACAAGAGCCGTTGGCTAGAATTAATGAGGCACCAGTTTCCAGTAATGTTAGCCGCGATACTATCAGCGGATCAAAATGCAGATTTGTACCGGTGAAGCGTCCGGTACCGGTTCGATCGCCGCGAAACCACCGCTCTTGTCCGTGTGTGTTTAATGACTTGGAAGTTTCTGCGTGTCGCGAGGGTATTTAGATCTTGCGGCCGGTGATAAACGTTCAATCCACCTTCTTCGTCGTCCCTTCCTCCGCGAGGGGAACGATCGCTCCGATCGCTCCGATCCGTCCGATCGGCCACGTCCAGCGAAATTAGAAACGGATTAATATTGGCCGAATGCAAAAGTGCGTCCATGGAAAATCTTATTGCAATTTGGCACAGATGTTTCTCTTTGGTCTCGCGTTATACGTATAGTGACTCCCACTAATATTCGGACACTCTTACAAAGACGATAACTTTTTTAATATTCGACCATACAACTTGGATTTTTTTTAGAAGTTAGAACAATCGGTTTTGTTACGTAACGTGAAAAGCATTTTTGAAAAAGTTGCAATTGGTCGGAATTGCAGAGAAAATACTAAAACTTATGTTTTACAACTTTTTTAAGTGGGCTCATATTGGAAATTTGGAAAACACGTTTCGTAGATCTGTATCAATTAAACATATTCTGAAAACTTCATTAAAATCGGTCAACGTTGCAATGAGCTACAAACGTTTAAAGATGGTAGAAATTGCAAGTTTTGACGATTTTCGGCCTCTAACTGCAATAAATCTAAGGATTCATATATCTTTCAATGCCTGTCGTTTTTTCCCACATCAACCGATTTCGATGAAACTTTTACAATGCATATAATTGACACAAATCTACCAAACATATTTTCTAAATTTTCAATATAGACCCATATAAAAAAGTTGTAAAATGTAACTTTTAGTATTTTCTCTACAATTCCGATCAATTACAATTTTTGAAAAAATTTCTTTTCACAGCATGTAGTAAATTAATTGCTCTAACTTCTCAAAAAAGTTCAAATCGTATGGTGCAATATCAAAAAAGTTATCGTTTTGTTAAGAGCGTCCGAATATTAATGGGAGTCACTGTATATGCATGCGAATGGCACGAGGTTTCGTGAAAGTTGTCGGGAGCTACAGGTTTCTTTCGATATAAGGCGATGGGCTTGGGGCGGCTTTCGTGCTATTACGAATGAGGGTACCTATTCAACATTGTTCTTGAGTGAGACGAGACTTTATGGGTCCCATAAAATTGTTCGACAGACAGAAAAAGATGGAACATACACTCTCGCTCTGGCACTGTGCGGTGTCGGGCTTCAGAAGAAGAAGAGGGGATGGAGATTTTGATGTTGGGAAAAAATCATCGCTGTCTTATATCGAAAGAGAACTGTACCTCGAGGCCTTCGTTGAAGAAAAACCACGCAGTTTCCACGAAAAAAGAATCCACAATCTTGTAAAACGGTAGACAATTATAGAAACTGATGGTGATTATATCATTATTTGATAAAATTGTTTACTTTGAATTGTAACCGCTTCTGTTTTACCTTCAATCCTAGTACGATCTTTTGCACTCATCCAATATACATAGTAATGTATTAAGCGTCCGCTCTTTTGCACACTTAAGTGTCCGTTTCTATCCCCCCGATCCCAAAAAGTGGAAGTTCGAGGTGAGCTCGGAGCGGGACGATCGAAACTTGATACGTGTATCGATATCTCACTCATACACATTCTCTCTCCCTTTTTATTAAGTGTTCAAGGTCACACGCACCTGTTTAGGTTATTAGTAGACTGCGGATCTTTATGCAAAATAAAAATTTTCTACCTGAATTGCAACAAACTCGAGTGAAATAGAAAATTATTTTCTTTTATAATATGTTTAATAGGCTGAAAATAAAACAACAATATGTTTAAATTGTTCTAATGTCCTTACTGTTTTCAGTTACACGTACTCATTTTTATCATAAAAGCATAAAATCTGCAGTCTAGTTATTATGGACCACGGTTGGCCCGTTTAAGCGTACTTACTATATGGTACAAATCAATATCCTTTAGGGAGCTTAAAGCCTCTTTGCAGAATTCTGTATCGTATAGCACATTCAATGTGTTCTGCAAGTGTTGTTATGTCCTTTTCGAATTGTGCTTGAGGTAATTGACCAAGATATATTGAATTGAGATTGTTGTGTTGCATACTCCGCATATATTTCCTTCCCCCAGTTAAAGTTACCTCACCACTTAAGCGCCCGCTGTTGGGACCGAATGCGGACATTTAAGTGTGCATTACTGTCGAATTGCCCTGGTTTCCAGCGACACTTTTACTACAGTTCTGAGGTATCCGGAGAACCCTTCTGATTATTCGAGCCACCTGTTAGTTAAATGCAACCTTCGATGGATGATTTAATTGTGTAGAACCGAGTTGAGGAATCTCTCTGCGTGGGGCGAGTCGCGTAAATGGGACGGGTTGCGCGACGAGTTTTATTACCAGTGGGAAACGGTTTGATGGGACAGCTAGGACCACTTTTCTGTAATTTGATTTTCTGCGTTCTGGTTTAATCCCTCCGCCCATCAAATATCTATAATCTTAAGATTTAATTATAAGACGTGTAATTAGACTGCGGATTTTATGTGCTTGTGAAATACAAAAGAGTACGGGAATTTTGTAAGTACCGGACACAATGATTTTTTGGAATATTTGAAATTATACTTCAAACTTTGACTTACGATTTTGGAAAAACAAATATCATCACCTAATGTCGGGCGTAATAGAAATATATTAGAGTACGAGCTAGTACAAACTCATGAACCCATTCTTGGCAACGCAAAAAGTGAGTATAATTTTTGTCATTATTGTATAAACAAATTATGCATACAAGAAAGTGAGTAATAAATAGAAAATAAATAAATTAAAGTTAATGAATACAATGATCAAAAAAGTTATTGCATAAACTTATACTTGAATTATGAGGCTTTGTCAACACATGGCGTATGTCAAAATCTTTGAACAATTATAAAACAAAGAGTATACTATTAGATTATATTATAAGTTCATGGTATCTATCTCAAAATATTGAATAATAATATATAATAGATTGATTTCTTTACTTTTTTTAGAAGAAGTAACCATTTTAAAACAATTAAAAACCTATACAAATCCATTTTTCAATGATAAATTTAGTGTATTGTATGTATGCTTATAATCTGCCAGATAGATTTTATTCAATTATGACAAAAATGAATAAGTAAAATTTAAAACAGCAGAAATATTAAAAAAATTTAACAACGTCGATTTTGTATTTTCGATTTATTAAAGTCATTAAAAAACGAAAGATATTTCTATTTAGATCCCATTTCTTGAACTTAATGAAGAGCATTTTCATTTTGCATAACGATCCGCAGTCTAGTAATTGATATCATAAATCTTAATAGCTCCGTTTTATTTCACTAAATAAATTACCTTAATTATATCCACTTTGTATAGTTCCGAGTCGGCGGTCAACATGTTAATATTAATAAATATCTTTCTGAACTAGTCTCTAATCTTCTTGGGAAAGAATGCAAGGAACAGGTGTCATTCCTGAATACTATACCTGGTGTTGCAACTTTATGCAAGAACACAAATTATTTTCACTTTCTTTTCAAAGAGACAAAACCATGGCAATCATAAATACGTGTATGGATTAAGTTTAAAACAAGATTTAAAATATGTATATTCCATAATAAATTATAAAATCGGTCTATATTTCAATCCATTCTACGAGTTTAATACTAGAAAATACTAAAAATCGACGCTAAAACGTTGGTGAACAATTTTTTTAGTTGTTTTATCAAGCTTTGAATGAGAGGTATGTCGCCAACGTTACATTAGTGTAAGTTACATACATCATGTACAAATATCTTAGAGAAAAATGAATAATGGTGAGCTAAAGTAGCATCTCCAAGGTTTAAAACAAGACAAAGTTTATTTCTATACGATTGTTCTTTGCGGAATTATTAACATGGCATTATCTGTCAAAAACATTTAAAATCGCTCAACTTTACACGCGTACTGGGTGTAAAGAAATGTTTGGTCTTGGCTACCATAGGCGCATTCTACATCTTCGGATCGATGAAGATCTGTTAAAAAAAAGTTGCCGCAAAATTGTCCTTGACCTTGAATGTCAAGGTCAAATATTTTTTTAATTGCATGATGCATAGAATACAATGCGATAAAAAAATTTAACCTTAAAATTCAAGATCAAGGACTTTGCGGCAACTTTTTTTTACAGATCTTCATCGATCCAAAGATGTAGAATACGTCTATGGCAGCCAAGACCAAACATTTCTTTACAACCTGTACAACTTTTGAACGAGTGAACTCCGCGCTTTAAAATTTGCATTTTTGGCGTTTTCTCATCAAAATCGACAGAATTGTATAAAAAAGTGCAAAGCTTTTGGTCCCAGAAAGTGAAGTTTAACCGAATTTTTAATTCTTTAAAAAAAAAAGTTTCGCATAAATATAGTCTAGCCAGTCTAGCATAATTGATCCGCGAATAAACGAAATTCGGTTTCGGGCTCATCAAGTTTCCGGGTGGTAGGCGTCCGGTCCGTCCGGGACTCAACGTGGCAATTAAGCAAGAATTTATTTCTTCGGTTAAGAACTGCCGACGGGCGAAAAATAAACCTAGAAGCTTATTAATCTTGTTTTAAGGCAACCGTTTTATCGTGTATCGTTCGATAGCTCGCGGTGAGAATGCATAATATCCGCGGCGCAGTCATAAGTGTCTTGCGGGATAAGGATAATTATCACTTGATGCTTTCAGGAGTTTCATTAAACGGCCCCGTAGTCGCGTCGCGACGCACCGTTTCCCGTTAGAAGAATCCGGCTTACAATGAGGAAGCCGCGTCCTTTATTTAGTCTGTCGCGTTCCTCGCGTTTACGCTCAGATTTCGCGTCCCCCGGAATTCATAGGTTTGTTAGGCGCACGATTCCTGACGCCGCGCCGCGCGCCGCCGCGCCGCGCCGATACGATCTTCCGAAGAACGAGCGCCGTGAAACCTGTCGCTATTCTCTGGAAAAATCGTCACGGGATCGTGACCGAGGAATCAGCCGTTTTTCTTTTTGTCTCAACACGGATTCATTTTTCCCGCGGCTTTCCCGCGCAATTTCAATAATTCTGCGGTCGGATCCTGCGGCTTCTGGCTGCTATGCGGACTGAACGGACCGAAACACAGTGTGAAAACGAATGCAGCAGGAGTTCGATGTCTGCAGTCTGCAGTGTCGCCAGGTGAGGGGAGGGAGCACGAATTGAGGAGAAAACGTGATCCTCTCTCTGCCAGTACCGGAGGAAACGCGTCACGTGACCAGGCCACGGCTCGGCGCGGCGGAAGCGTGGAGATAGCGTCGTAGAAGGGGAATCGTAGGGGAACGGTAGAGTGGGGACACAAGTCTTTGCGACTGTTGTTAAGTTTATACACCAGCCAAAGACGAAATCAAATTTTACCTTCCGCTATACACTAATTAAATTTATCATCAAAATGTCGTTAAAAATTTTTTGAAGGAAGTAAATCCAGCTACAATTTCTTATGTCAACCTAGAATGCGGATTTGATCAATTTGCGACAAAAATGTGTAGATAAAATTGTCAGCAGTGAAAGATTTAAAATAATTTACGAACATTGATTTATTCTTTCCATCACGTTGCAATCATAAAAACACAATGAAAATTTTATTTGGTCCCTATTTTTATCTTACATAAAGATCCATAATCTATTTATGTTTAGGACAACAGGTGCTATAAATTTATATTTACCATTAACGAAAGCAATGTGACGACGTCATCAACACTAAAATTGCCGGACGTGTCAAAACAATCCATTTCAGAATTTTATTTCATTAATTCTGAAGATACTTTTGCAAAAAATTATTAAATAAATTTATTCATTTTGAAATTTGAATTTCAACTGCTGCAACTTTTTCACTCGGAAGCGTGAGGATAGCGTCGTGGACGGGGAAGGTAGAGTGGGGACACGACACAAGTCTTAATCTGGCGACCCTGCCCCTCTCGAAGGAAATATTTATCTTTAAAATAGACAAAATGGAGAATGCTTGAAGTGTATATATCGATATTTCAGTGCATAAAATGTATTTTAAGATATAAACAATTGAAAACAAAACTTATTTTAGTAATATCGATTGACATTAATTTTAAATAAGAGCTTGTAAGAAACAGATTTTGGGAGTAATACCGACAGAGAAATATTAATATTCTTATTATCTAGATATTACTTTATATGACGAGTATCTATTTTTTGCGAAATTAAGTTACGAGTTTTGTCCGGCTAATTAACATTCATGGAAACACTATGCGACGGACTATTATCATAACTAGACTATGGATTTTATACATTCATGATAAAATCATTTGAAAATATAAAAATCTTTCAAACTCGATAAAATTGTCAAGAAAAGAAATAAATGTCTACGAAGTTCCTATATCTTGCAATCAATATAAAAAATTTTTCTGTTGCATTGAAATCCACAATTTATTCATGACGAGAGAGATTTATCTATACAGGGTGAGTCACCTAACGTTTTCACCTCCCATATTTTTGTTGTTTTTATGTTTTGTTTAGAGATCTCAAGGTTACCTTAATTTTTTTAAACACCTACGATTGATAGTTACTTTCATCAGGAATTCAGTGACTATAATTACTCAAGGTCATTCAATGTCACAGACAGAGGGAACGTGTATGTATGTATAACGCATGTAATATAAAATCAATATGCAAAACGACGGGCGTCTTTATAATGAGAAACACTAATAGCGGTGGAGGATCGATTATTGTTCATCATGACTGAAATAAAAATTTTCAATTCGATTAAAATTGTTAGTGTCACGCTAATGTTTCAAAAATTCTTAATCATTTTGACCGTAATTTATCTTGTAATAATAATATTTTTAAATTTAATTTTATTCATAAGAAGATAAAGTTTTTGCTATTATATAAATGAAGAAATAATTACATATGTCATGTTTAACAAATACGATTTTACGACGACTGTAAAAATGTTCACAGCAATTATACGTAATTATTTTTCCATTAATTCGACAAAATCATCAATAAATCAAAGACTTCGCCGACTAAATTGACCTTTCCCAGTTGTGTCGTATATTACAAAAATGTCATCGTATAAAAGAATGATCATCCCGTGTGCAGACGGAATTCACCGAACCCCTGCTACCGTATTTCAAAAGCTTTCTGAGGTGTCGTTTCCCAACAAAACAAAATTCATTCAATCTCATAACACAACACTATAACACCGCGTAATCGGAGATATCATCTTTCATATTCTCGGAAACGAAAAACAACATAAATGTCATCGATTATTCTGTTCTCAGAACGATTATATGTAGATACTTCTCTCAAGGTTCCAATTTTTTTTTACAAAAAGTCAAGAAGGTTATCTTTTTATTTCGACGGCTGTTCGCACCATTGAAGGTGAAAAAACGATCAGGGCGACTCGAGAGAAACAGGAATCGCATGCGTGAAGGAAGAAATTCATATCGACGCGATCTTACGTAAGCATCGAACGAATGTGTACCTTCTTGTAGTGATGGGACCAAGTACTGTGTGTACGTACTCATGAATACAAATCGACTAAATATTTAACTCTCTTTCTCTTCCAATATTTAACTAAACACGAATGCTTTATTTCAAGTACGTGCGAACTATTTGGCATGTTCAGCTGTTTACACAATTTTTAATGGCTATGCATGGTGTGTTCACATTGGTATATGACGAGTATTTTTACACGAACAAATGAAAAATGATGGAAAACACATGAAAAATTTTAAATTTTTCGGTATACTCTTTGTATTCGAAAACATTATTGTTTATTACATTTAATACTGCTGCGTTTATCTAAAAACATACATTTATTACAGTGACCAGAATATAAAATTATAATAAATATATAAACTTTAATCAGGTGATTATTTCATTTTAGTCATAGTAAAATTCTTATTGAAAGGCCAAAATATACTCAGATGATGTTATTATTGATGATGATATTAAGCTGATTCAATTTTCATAAAAAAGCAAAACATTTCTTCATACAAATGTTTAATTAGATACAGTAGTTAACAAAGTAAAGCGATTATTTTAAGACGATTTCTTCATCACTTGTTTTAGTTCCATGTATTAATCTGACGCAATTCTTATAAATAAGCAAAACATTTCTTTATACAAATATTTAATTGGATACAATGGTTAAGAAAGTAGAAATAAGGAAAGTGTAGTGATTCTTTTAAGACGATTTCTACATCACTTCTTTCACTTTCATATATGTATTAAGCTGATTCAATTTTCATAAATGAGCAAAACATTTCTTTATAAAAATGTTTAATTAAATACAGTAGTTAACAAAGTAGAAATAAATATGCTGATTATATTTAGATGATTTCTTCAGTAGTTCTTCAAGTTTCATAGATGATTCAATTTTTATAAAAAAAGCGAAAAGCATTTCTTTATAAAAATATTTAATTAAATACAGTAGATAGCAAAGTAGAAATAAGAAAAGTGAATAAAATAATACACAAATCAAATCTCAAACATTTATTCGTTTCTCTTCCTGACTAGAAGATGCATGTTTACTGTTCGATAAAATAGACGATCGAATATTTTTGAGCGACAGCGCATGCACAGTAGATGCTCGATACCGCGTTAGATCTCACCCGATTTCATCACTACCGCGTTGCACCCAGCTATACCTAAGCTTCGCAGCAGCGTCGATGTGAAAGTATCGAACGCGAATAGTCGCCGGGATGAGACAAATTTATGAAACAACGGTATGCTCATTGTAGACGGGACCACCTTCCAATGAAATTCTCCCCGATTATGTAAGAATTTCCATGAACCCTCTGCGGAGGATCGGTGAAAGCAGAGACAACGACTGTTATGACCTTTTAGCGTTATGTTCCGGCATTTTTACAGTAATCACACCGGCTTATACTGTACACAGGACATAGACATTGAATGAATGAAAGAGAGAAACTTGTGTTCGGTTATGAGCATGGTACTCATTTGAGCACTTGCAAGTTGGGAGTCAAACTGGCTTGCTGCTTCCTACTGCTGTTTCAACATTCTATCATTCCACACCCTGTTTTGAAAATTTGTTTGAATTTGCTGGTTAGAATGCTAGTTGGAATGCGTGAAACGAATGTAACAAAATGTCCGATGGCGTTTTTAAATTAATGAAACCATAGTATTGTACACAATTTATGTGTTAGCATATTCCTCGTATACAGTGGATCCAAAAAGTATTTGAACACTAAATTCCTCATTCTCGAAAAATTCTGGTCATTTAAAGAGCAATAATTTCGCAAAAAATAATAGTCGAACAATCAACTTGTACCCATTTTAGAGCTTGAAGCTTTTTATTTTCTCGATTCATCGCTCATTTTTTCCTAGAAAAATTTGACATGCTGTAACAGGTAAAAAACTGAGGACACCTTTGTTCTTGAACATGCTACATATTGAAACGCCTGTAAAAAAATTTAAAAATTTGTTGTGAAGTCTTTCTCGACCAGAGATTTGCAGACTGAAGCTTCTCCTTTAAAACATAACCTCAAAACTTGATGTACGATTTTTTTGGTCGGTTTATTGAAAGAATGAAGGTGTCAAATTTACGATAATATATTATACACCGTCAAGACTTTACAGGGTCAAACTTGTTCCTCGTTTTTATCTCATCCACAGTTTAAAAAAATGGGACATCATTAGTATAATTGAAATGTGTGCAAATAAATAATAAATTTATTGGAATTTTATAATTGTTTCTGTTCTATTTTGATACCCATAGCGTGTCCCCATTGCTGTTATTTACGACATCCAGACTACTTTTACAATTAAAAGAATGGTTAAAGTGTATGTAACTTAAGACATGTTACCACATGCAGCGTGCCCTGAATAAAATATTATCAACACTATTCAACAGTAAATGGTAAATATCAAACATGATATGTTTGCTCACTTTCACTCGTAGAATATTTCCTGTTTAATGAGTAAACTCAAGAACGCTGGGTGCAATAAATAGATAAAGAATAGTTTTGAAACAGAATAAATTACTTACACACCTCTCATATTTCCTTGTATCTAATAAAGAGTCTAATCAATCCGTGATAGTGCTATCGTGTTTATGAAAAAATGTATAAATGCAACATGACAATAAATCCTCAATATGTATTTTCATAAATAATATAAAACATTGAATGAACACTAAAGATAAAAAAAGATACATGAATACAAAATCAAATTTCTAATTATATGTTTGTAAGTAATATATTGAAGGAATAATAAATATAGAAAAAGTATAAAATAAATGCAAACACAATGTACTATTTTTCTGAATAATGTGTAATACAGGAGGAACAATAAAGATAGAAAAATATTAAATAAATTCGAAAGCAAATTTGTAATATATATATATATATTTATTTTCGTAAGTAATGTGTCACATTGAAGGAATAATACATATAAAAAATTAATAAATAAATGGAAAAACTTTCTGAAATAACTGGAGTGACGTTTACGTGCATTGGAAATTTTTGTTCGCAATATGAGACGCGTAGTAGAGATTTCATGATTGCACAAGGATTAAAAGGATCAAGCTCGACCCGTAAGACCAGAAGAATGCGTGACAGTGACGAGGACAGGGAACAAACACGAGAAACCAAGTTGCAATAGATCCCAGGAGCATTCTAATGCTAGCGGTACAAAGCGCGCGCGCGTTAATTACGCTGATTGACTTAAACCTCGTCGCGGAGAATTTAAGAGCCTCGCCGCGGAAAGCTCATAAGACCAGTACCTTCGTGTCTCGCCGAGTGTATTTGCACGCGAGTGTGCAACGCGCATAATTGCACCTTCTGGAGGAACGCGTGCGTGCACGGCGTGCCTTTTGAATCATGTTCGGCTCGAGCGTGCAATTATTACATTGTAATGTATAAGAGTTCAGTGTAATAAATTCAAGTCGTTTGATTCGCGCGGTGCTTTGGTTAAGTGTCGTTTAAGTTGCCGTGCGCAATGATCCTAATAAATGCATTTTAGATACATTTGTATATATAATTTACTGTCCTCTTATGGTTGTTATAAAGGGTAAAATATAAAAATGTTGAAGCCTATGGTTTTAATATAAAAATTTTATAATTGGACAATTACATTAAAATCTTTGAGAAACTAATTTTACAATGATAGAATCTTATTATCATAATTAGTTGACCTCAATTCTTAAAATAGATGAAAGATCAAAACATGAAAAACAGAATTTTATTACACTAATTTATAATAAGTCCTAATCTTCAGGAAAATAATTTTACAAAAATAGTACTCTTATTATATCATTCACAATTATATTTTAAAAGTCTTTTTGTAACACTTAATAAATTATTCTATTCTTGTTTGTTATTAGGGTTAATTTACGACCAAATGAATTTTTATTTGTAGCAATTTTTTATGTGTATAGCATAAACAATTTTTATTTATCGTAGATAGAGATAAATAAGTACGTTTTGTTTTTTTTATTAGGATTTTCGCACAAATTTCGCAGAGTAACTGTAGTAATGAAACGATTAATACATATATGTATGAGGATTATGTATATCAGGCCTGGGCAACTTCTTCCCCGCTGTCGATTCACGACTCTCACTACCATCGGCTTGGTTCCCACACTATCAACTATTTCATATTGCCCCTACCGTGCTTTGCCTCACGTGACTGCGACTCCTACATTCCACAGGAGTTTAGTGGGGAGGAAGCAGGAGTAGAGAGAGGAGTCGTCTGTGGCTCGCGAGTCGCAAGTTGACCAGGCCTGATGTATACGTTCTCAAATAATGATCTACTGTTTTGTATTGTCATAAAAAGAAAAAAAGTCTATTCGAGTTCCATTTTAACGATCGACTTAGAAAATTTGTATTTCACATAAAAATTAGCAGTGTGGTTATATCGCATTATAGTAGGACTCTTAAAAAATGGATTACATACTAAGAAACAAAACTGTAAGGACACAAGCCAAATTCCGGAACATTGTCAGCTTATTTTCGCCAGCGTTTACAGTGTCCATCGTATTGCAAGAGGGTATTAATTGAAGTTGTAGGATGGTGAACGGCAGGAACATAGGGGGGAGGGGGGCGACCTAGTATCTCCGCCAACTGGAGCCGATTTTCCCATTGAGCGTCAAGTTTCAGCCTGAGTTCCCACCAGGGGAAGACAATCGTCTACCGGAGCGGCGACGGCACCTGATCGATGACATCAAAGAGAACCGCGAGCGTCGAACCCGTTGAATGGGTCCAATCACAACTCGATCAATTTGCATTGGCGCATCTCGTCCAGGTTATATCCCCCAGGCTGTTCCGTTCGAGCGTAGGACCGGCCGGTGTCCCGAGGCGATCCTTGGATGACGCTGTTCGGCCGGCATGCAGGGAGAGATCGACGACGTCTCTGTTCAGATATCGGTTCCGATAGGCAGCTCCACCCAGCGAGAGATCCAGTTCGGATGGATGTCCTGCTAAGTTCGAAAAGGCGGGATGAGGATGAGGATGAGGATGAGGATGAGGATGATGAGGATAAGAATGATGATGAGGATGATGATAAGAATGATGATGAGGATGATGATGAGGATGATGATGAGTATGATGATGAGGATGATGATGAAGATGATGATGAGGATGATGATGAGGAGGATGATGAGGACGATGATGAGGACGATGAAGAGGATGATGATGAGGATGAGGACGAGGACGAGGATGAGGATCTATTTCTGCTGGCTTCGCCGGAGGTTGCCGGGGCTGTTCCTTAGGCGGGCGGGTTTCTTTCTCGGATCGCGTCGCGTTAATAGTAATTGAAACGTACGCATCCTAGGGACGTTCGGACGTGACGTCGCTGTGGGCATTATTCTCCCCGTGGCCGAACGAGAACACGCAGCCTTCTTAATTAAGACTTAATGGAAGCTTCGATTGCTGTTATCTCGCGCCGCTGATCTCTGGAATTGATTTCCCTGTACCGCGCGAGCCAGTCGCGATCCCTACTATCACTACCAGCGACCATCTTTTTTAGGCCACGAACGCTTGCCACCTGTAATTGCTTTCGCTGGCTCTTTTTTCTAGCGGCCATCAGTTCCTTTGTTCAACTCTTAGGCGCACGTTCAACAGCTGCATAACTCGTGTAATCAGATTAAAACAGGACTGAACTTTACAATTGCCCCCCCCCCCCAGACCAGACTTTTGGTAAATATTATACGTCATTCTATTCGTTTCGATGTTCTGACGGAAATTACACAAGTTCCCGAAATTATTTTATGTTATAGTTACTTATCCCAATGTCAATGCCAATTATATTCATACAAATGACATGTTAATTATAGTCATTTGTAAGCCAGGCGGTCGCTAATGACTTCGCAATTAATGTGACCACGTTAAAATTATTTATTTATTTATAGTTTTGTTTTACTTCTTTATTTATAGTATAAGTTCCCGAGATATCCGCTGAAAACTTTTTTACTTGAACATTGAATTCTGCACATAAGTGTGCGTCTCTTTGATTTGATCATTGTTACACTTAATTATTTGAAAGTGCGTACATACAGGGTGTCCCACTCGATTTTGACATCTTGATTTTCTCGCTATTGTTACTCGTAGCAAAAAATGTTTCAGCGGAGGCATGAACGGTATCGAGTGGAGCATATTCTGATTTTATTAAAGTATGTTAATAAAGGTCAACTTTGTTTTTCTAAATGGAATGAGGTTTTTTTTAATACATCAATCGATGTAGATGGACATTCGTTATAAAAAAGTACGAACCTATGTATGTTGAAAAGTTAGTAGTTCAGGAGATATTTCTATTTAAATAATTCTGAAACACCATTACTGTCGTACTAAGACTTTAAGGGTTCAAAGAAATTTAATTTACTTTTGTCGACAGTAATGGTGTTTTAGAATTATTTAAATTGAAATATCCCCTGAACTACTAACTTCTCAACATACACAGGTTAGTACTTTTTTATAACGAAATTGCTACGAGTAACAGTAGCGAGGAAATCAAGATGTCAAAATCGGGTCGGCACCCTGTATATGATAAGTGTCTGGACTAAGGACACAATTTCTTGCTGACATTATATTGTAAATTGTGTGTACAATTGTTGGACGCCTTTTACTTGTTTTGTTTAACACCGCATTTACTGGAAGCCTACCAATAAGCTTGTCAATTGTCAGGCTACATTTAGGAAAGCTTAAAAATGTTACCTATTAAATAATAATCTCAAAAGAAATGTGTAAATTGTGTTAGTTCAAATTGTTAGATAAAATTTATTGACAAAATTCTTATTATTTAAATATGAATTTTTAAAAGATCACCAATTGGTATGTCTAATTTTATTTATATCTAATATAATCACCACACTGCGGATTTTATGCATTTGTGAAAAAAATGATTAGATCAAATGCAAAACAGTAAGAACATTTAGAGAAATTGGAGGTGTTAATAATTCGTAATTCATCAACTGGACTATGTATAACTTAGCCTAAATGATAAAAACACTCTGAAATTACTTTAACGATAAATTAGTTTAAAAATTTTAACAAGCAAATGAACAAAAAATTATAATTGCAAAATTAATTAGCAATCTGTTTTTCTTTCAAAATTGAAGAGATAGTATCTAAAAAAACATCAAAGACCCAAATACTGAAAAATAATTATAATGATAAAAGAACGAATAATTAAGACACCGAGTGTAGCATGCAAGTAATAGTAAGCTTGCAACTGTAACGAACAAAAAGGCACAATTAAGAACGACTGCAAAAGCCCTTCCTAATGGAGACGTTAAGGTTACAGTTATAATTATTCCCGGCGGTGTATCAATCATAACGACGAAGTAAATTGTTACTTTAAAATGTAACCCATATGAACATAGAAAATAAACAGTTCCCGTGGAAATTGTTACTCTTCACACACAGTTGATTACATATATTGCTTTTATAATTACCAGGTTAGTACGCTGCCGTTCAATTAGTACGTACAGTACACCTGTGCCGCGGGTACGATTTTTGCCGCGCGCACCTTGGCCAGGTAAAAATCGTTTAAACCGTCCGTAACCTGTTCCGTTCGCGATGAAATTTTCAGAACAACCGATGAGGAACGATCACGGGTTATCTCCCGTTACGTATAATTTATTTGCAATCGGTTGCTTCTTGCAAAATAGCGTTCGTCGACTTTCACCCTAGGGAGCATTCGACGTACCCGGAAACGACCGCTGAAAATCTTTTATGACATCACTATTCTCTGCTCGTATTTTACGAAACGGCTAGCACTGACAATAAGGTTTTCCCCGGCTTGTTCCACGCAGCGAATATTTTTCATTGCTGGTAATAGAGACATTTGTGTAGTCGAAAGGCAGAAGTGTCCCATAAATGTAAATTCCTGTCTACGGTTGCGTTATGAATATAAAATCGAAATGGAACCTATATTCCGTTTATGGTTTGACAGATATGCTGCAAATTTTTCAACGAACGTCAGCCACTTTTTTATGTTCCGTGCCTGTAAATCGCATTTTACTGGGCCGTATCGTAATATTTCTGCTGTGACGCAATCTATGCATTTAATTTTTGTTTATAGCAGTACATAATTTGCTCTTCTGAATTTCTAGCTTTTCAAATTTCTTTCTTATGTGTAACAAAATGATTACATAATAGTGTAATAAAGTTTAATAGCGTATTACATAAACGCTAAAATAACATGGAGTTCATAATATTTGCAAAGAGTAAATTATTTGGAGTCATGTAAGTATCTAAAGATTTAAAATAAAAAGTATTAGTTACAAATTTTTATTTGTGTTACATCATAAGCTAAATCTACCTTCTTCACTATTATTGTTTTAGCTAGGCAACTCTCACTACTACTGGGTGCTCCCACTGGTTTTTTGGCTAGGCAACTCTCCCTACTACTGGGTGCTCCCACCAAACTCGCGTGGAGTGTAGGAGTAGTGTGGGGAGATTAGGAATGTATAGGAGGCAGTATCCTCGCAGTCAAGCGAGGCAAAGCATGGTTAGGGACAATATGAAATAGTTGATAGTAGGGGAACTGATACACTGGTAGTGAGAGTCGTGAAGCGACAGCGGAAAATATTTTGCCCGGGCCTGGTTTAGAACAATGTCCTTCCATTTGTCTACAGGGTTTGTAATTTCTCTGTGAAAAGAAAGTAGAAAAATCTAAATGTTATAATTTAATAATTAATATACAGCAGGACATTACAGGGTGGAAATTATAAAGCGTTATAGACGAATATCTCCAAAAATATTGATTATGCGCAAAAATGTTTCAGATGAAAGTTGTTCAGTACCGTGGGGGACATCGTATGGTGGCACTTTTATTTTTCCCGGTGGACGCTCCAAGGTGAAATGAAGGTCAATTTTTTTTTTAAACGGAATGTTTTTTTTTTAACCACCATCAAATATTACGTTTTAAGACGAGTTCAATGAACTATTACTCAAGGTCATTCAAGGTCAAACTTTCAGGGAACTACAGAAAAGGTATGATCGTTTTATTTGTACTTCAGTTTCGTATGTGTTCTAAATGATTACCTCTTACTTCAATGCACTTAACAATTCTTTGTTTAAATGATTCTCTAACTTTGCTCAACATTTCAATGCTCAACATTTTGATAAATTTCCATTTTCACCACTTATTTAAGTTCTATCGTTCAGCGAAGGATACCTTAGCACGAATAGTAATGAAAGTAAACTATCTTGCAGAAGAACACAGTAATTAAATAAATATGTTTGTTTTCATTTCATTGATAATGACTTTGATGTTGTCATGAGTAATGCTGATATTGAACATATGTTACTGTTTTGGTGTAAAAGTTCTTAGGCACGAACTGAAGAACAAATAAAACGATCACACCTTTCCTACAAATCCCTTTGACCTTGAATTACCCTGAGTCATAGTTCATTGAACTCATCTTAAAACGCATTATTTATGGTGGATAAAAAAACATATCATTCCATTTAAAAAGAGAAAGTTGACCTTCACCTCACCTTGGAGTGTCCACCGGGAAAAATAAAAGACCCACCACATGATGTCCCCCTCGGTACTAAACAACTTTCATCTGAGATATTTTTGAGTATAATCAATACTTTTGGAGATATTCGTCTTTAACGCTTTATAATTTCCACCCTGTATATGTGAGATATGTGTTATTGATAAAAATGTTGCTGCTACTTTTTCTATAAAATTTTACCATTCTTTCCATGGGACCTTTATAAATATTTGTCTAGATAATAAACATGATATTGTTAAAAATGATTAATGAAGTGGTTGCGTCCAACACTTATAAATAACTCTTTGTGTCACTTATTGTTAGTTTCAGTTCACCATTTACTAGCAGCGGAATATTCGTACACCTAGCCAACTTACGCAACTATACATATTTCGTGATGTTCCATCCTGTCGCCACGACGACGGGCTAAATTAAAGAACAATAGAGAATGATACATACAAAATTCGTTAGAAAGTCAACGTGTCGAAATTAGACAGAAACTTTCGTTTCGCAGTTCCTTTATTATAATTTATACAGTACAGATTTATATGTCAATTAAAATGATACAGCCGGATAAGGGGATCAAAGTGCCGCTATATCGATTTTTTTCATACCATTCAATGGGACTTTCAAAGAAACCCCTGTGTGCAAGTTTCAAGCCGGACTCCTATCACAAGGGTAGTTATTCTTTTGTTCTACTCGACAAAAAATTACGAAAATAATCATAAACATTCTAGCTGATAGGATACACAACTGTAAATTTTTTCCGAATTTTTGATAACAAGAATGATTTTTGAAAAATTCCAGAATCTCAGAATTGATTATTTGATATTAAAGTTATCAAATAACCACGTTTATATTATTATAGTAGTTGTGTCTTATTATGGTTATCAGGGAGCATTTTTTCGGATTAGGCAAACATGTTTAAAATAATTCAAAATCTTCAGAAATCCTGAAAAAGTGCATAACACACAGTGAAAGATTGCAGTTTATGCTAACCGACACACACACACACACACACACGCGCGCGCGCGCGCGCGCGCGGGTGACTCTGTGCCGCTGGTTATTTACGGCCGAGCGGTTTGTTGAAAGTGAGAACACGATTGTTCACGTGAAAACATTTTAGTCGCGCGCGCGCGCGCGGTCGAATCGACCGGACGCGGACGTCCGTGTGTGTAAAAACGCATTATTGCTTTATGGCCGGCTGGATTTCTTAACGAGGGATAATAGAACAGCCGGCCGCGACAGATCTACGAGCCTGCCGGTGCTGTTTCGGTCTTTTCGATGAGCTTTTGTCCTTCCAGGGAAAATCTGATTATGTGAGCACCGTTTCGACAACCACGAAACGCAACCATTTCTATTTACACCATGCTCGATCGTGATTTCTACATTTTTCTTCCGGACAGTTGTGTGCTGAATGCACCTTAAAAATTGAATTCAACCACTTACAGTTGTCGTTAGGTCGCCAGATCAAGACTTGTGTCCCCACTCTACCTTCCCGTTCTACAACGCTGTTCCCCACGCTTCCAGCGGTTCGGTCACGTGACGCGTTCGTCTCTGTCGTGTATGTGCTCCCTTCCCTCATGTAGCGACACTGGGTGTAGTGAAACAGTAAGGCTGCTCTTTATCTTGGATACCCAAAAATTTTTGCCTCCTTCTTATGGAATCCTGTAGATTTTAGCGAGAGAATGCCAAAAATCGAAGTTTCATCCCGCGGAGATCAGTGGTACAAAAGTTATGAGTGTTTAAAGTTGACCGATTTTCAGTGTTTTTGACAGGTAAGGGTGTCGCCATGTTGGTATGCAGTAACCGTCGCGCGCCGCTTACCGAGTGCAGGCACTAGGTAGCAGCACAGGTTCGCGGTAAAACCGATAATTGAAATATACAGAATTATATACAGGTTCTCAAAGAGAAAGTATAGTCCAAATTGGTTGGTGGTTAGGTCGGAGGTGGGGGCGGCCCAACTACGTTTGGAAATCGACGTGACCGACATTAGTACATGCTTGTGGTGCCACGTAGCGGCTGCGCTCGGTAAGCGGCGCGCGATGGTCACTGCATACCGACATGGCGACACTCTTACCTGTCAAAAACACTGAAAATCGCTCAATTTTAAACACTCATAACTTTTGAACCACTGTTCTCCACGGATTGAAACTTCGATTTTTGGCATTTCTCGCTAAAGTCTACAGGATTACATAAGGAAAACGAAAAAAATATTGGATATCGAAGCTAAAGTTTAACCCTAATATTACTTAAATAGTACATACTTACCTAAACCATTAAAATAACTTTGCGTAAAAATCGTTCACTAAATTTAAAAAGGGTATACCCGGATATGGGGATCAAAAACTAAATTGATCTTTTTTCATACCATTCAATAGGTCTTTCAAAGAAAATCCTCGCAAGTTTCAAGAGGGTACTCCGCAAGGGTAGTTGCAGAGTGATCACGGTTTAATGAACCCTACTTCTTTTGTTCTGCTTAACAGAAACTTACGAAAAAATTAATGAATATTCTACTTGATAGCACACACGACTGTGATTTTTTTCCGAATTGACTGCAAGATCAAGTGCGAGAGGGGAATACATTGTCTCAGAGATCGTAGTAAGACGAGCTTGTATTCCCCTCTTGCGCTCGTGCGATCGGAGCGCGGTAGTTGGGGTAGTGGCTCGAGCGTCGGCACCTCGTGAGCAATCAGTTGCCCAAGCCTGTATGCTATGAATGGAGTCACTTTGTATTAACGTTATGTTAACAAGACACAATATCGTTGTGTTTGAATATTTTTAAATTGTAGAGGATCGTCGAATTATTGGAGCCACGTATCTAAATGGACAATTTAAACAATCTTTCAATTGGAATTGAAAAAATGAATGGTTGAATGTTCACTTAGCTCACTATCTTTTCACGAAGTATTGGTGTTTGCAAACAGTAAATACATTGTTAACAAACACTACCTTATTGTGTCGAAGCTATAATAATTGGATCACTCACTGTACTTTCGATCACATGGTGATTTCTCAAACAGGGAAAGTTAATCTCGATATTACAAGCCGAAAGTGAAGCCGATCGTAGCGAGTTCTAAATCGAAACATCGTTGCCCAACATCCAGTAGTCGTTACTGTCTTAACGATCTTCATAGTTATTCATCTAATACCAGCTCCTAAGTGTAACACACACTCCGGCCAGGTTGGCTGATTGTCAGACGCAATTGTTCGAATCGTTAGCTCCATAAAGGCACGCGATAATGGGTACACTGAACTTTCCAACATTCGTTAAAAGGCTTTCCTATCTTGCCGCTGTTGAACACGTACATGGGGACAGGGAGAGTGTGTGGGTGTGCCGTAGCGTACCGTGATTACGGCAGTGTGTGCGTGGCGGCGCGGCGCGGCGGCCAGCTTTTTGCGGTCGTATCAGTAATAGTAATCAGGATTTACTATCGTGTGCCCCGTTATTGCACCACGGGCTCGAATAACTGCGACAAATGCTCTCGCCGGCGGTCGGACGGGCTAGCCCCAAACGCTAATAGACCTCCGAAGTTAGATCCTTAATGGTGGGTTTTAACTGTGTACGAAATTGTGCAGATAACACGATCTTTTAATGATACAAGAATTATTGCTAATTAAGAATCGAACGACCCGCGTGCGAATCCCTGTTGTTGAACTGCAACCTTATATCTCTCGGACATCACGGGTCAGGCTGAAATCAGCATCCGATGGTAAATAGAAACCGTCTTTAACACGTCATATATTATGGCTTATGCGATATTATGACTGACGCCATTTGTTACGGCTTACGCGATGTTAATGACCAATGCCATATTGGTAACTGTCGCTATGTTTTGATAATATAATTAAAAATTATTTTCCATGTTTATTTTCTCGAAACTATCATGCGACGCAGTGGAATAGGCCTACAGGAGATACCACTGAAAAAAAAAACGCATTGACAATAGTACCTCATGGGTGTGTTACGAGCCGAAGGTTAGGCAAGCTATGCGTGACCGAGGATTGTTTGTTTTTAATGTTGGACTCGTAACTTATAGAATTGAACTAGATACACGGCAAGCGGCAAAGGTGTATCGTCGTAGAATACCAACTACTGGAACTTCGAAAGAATGGGAGAAATAACGATAGATTCTAATACAGGGTGTGCCAAAATTCCTTCAACTCTCTGAAATTGGCGGTTCTTGAGGTGATTTCAAGCGACATTTTCCTTTTCCAAAATGTCCGCCGCGGCATTGTTTAGGAGTTATTAACGAAAAACACGGACCAATCAAAGCGCGACCTAGACGCGTGTTGGCAAAGATGGTCCGGCGTGCTAAATAAAAAGAAGAGACATTAATCGATAGCTATACGTATAAAAACTAAAGATCACTGATTGGACGTGCATTGAGGATACACGTATTCACGTGTTTACGTGTGCTAATATACAGGGTGTCCCAAAACTACTGCGTTAAATTGAAATGGGAGGTTTCTTGGGTCATTTGAAGCGCCATTTTCCTTAACAAAAATGGCACCCGCGGCTTTGTTTAGGAGTTATTAACGAAAAACACGAACCAATCAGAGCGCGACCTAGTCGCTCGTTGGCGCGCTCAGCCAACCGCCTGCCGGCTCGCCGCGCTGAACGTGCCAACGAGCGTCTAGGTCGCGCTCTGATTGGTCCGTGTTTTTCGTTAATAACTCCTAAACAAAGCCGCGGGCGCCATTTTTGTTAAGGAAAATGTCGCTTCAAATGACCCAAAGAACCTCCCATTTAAATTTAACGCAGTAGTTTTGGGACACCCTGTATATCCGTACGTTAATCCGTTTGCTTCTTTATACGGGGATACACGGGTACTGAAGTAAACGTATACACGTGTGGCGAAATACACGCATAATACACGGGTATCCATTATTTTCAATACACGCGTATTATCCGTGTATTGAAGTTCATTGGTACACGTGTGTTACAGCAAAAAGAAACCGTCTTTTGCCGGAAAATGTAAACACTTTGGTTTTTCTTCATCAAAATAAGCAGTTAATTGATTAAGGTTTATTAACAGAAATTATGCTGTTTGTTCATTTTCGCAACCTATCATGTTAACTCTTGTATATCTCAATGTACGATCCGTGTATCCGTGTACTTGAATACACGGGCACACGTGTATCAAAATATACGGATAATACACGTGTACCCGTATATTGAAGTTCACAATTATACGCGTCTTATCCACATATTTTGATACACGTGAACACGTGTATTTCAGTACACGTACTATATCCGTGTATTAAATAGTATCCGGACTACTGCACGGATATAATTAATTACACGTGTATTTTCAATACACGTGAAATGAGTATCACTACTGTAAACATTGCCGGGCAAAGTAACGTCACAAGGACACCGTGGATGCTCGCCAGCGAGAGTGGGGCAAGGAAGAGGAAACTAGGAGAAAGAGAGAAAGTCCGGTGACGATACAATTGGCGAATGGCAATTCTTCTCGTTGTCCGGGGTCTAAATCTAATTGGCTAGCGTACACCCCGCAGTGGGAATAATTTCGTACAGGGTACTCTCGTCTTCCGAGAGATCACGAATTCGAATCATTCTTCGACGTATAATCGCATGTTGAGTGCGTGCCGTTGAGCTCCGTGGAGTGTTTCGACCCGGGGTTGTCGCGAGTCGTTAACTAATAGCATATTCGGGCAAAGACTCTATCTCCTCGTTAATCCTTCGTTTCAAGTTTCTTTTTTTTTTCTTTTCTTATCTCTTCGACTTTTATTATCCGTTTTGAACGCATAATGTAGCGTTGCGCGAGGTTAATGAATTCGGGAAGAATTGCTTGCACGATCGTTAACCGTGTTGGTGTTCTCTTTGTTTCTTTTTATCTATGTTCAGATTCTCATACAGCTTATATAGCGTTAGATGCAGGTTATATACAGGTAGAAATTGGGACAGATATTAGACCAAAGATAATAATTATACCGTACTGTCCCGGGTGAGTTTCCTCTATTTCTTAATTCTAATATTTGATATCGTATGCATTATATATCTCAACAATTTCCAGTAGCCAATCGTTGGTTATGGGATTCCCCTCACTGCGAGATGTTTCACTTAAATAAAAAATTGTTCTTTTCTGTTCACATCTACATATTAACTTGTAACACCGCGATATCCAATTTAAACATTCAAGCGAATACGTTCCACGTAATCAGGAACAGGTTATAAACCCTTCTCTATATTACTGTCATTATTATAATCGCCATTGCCATATTTACTGTTGAAATTAGAATATATTTCATTTTTGTTCACTATAGATAATAAGTATATATATTATTTCGCCTTCCATAGTCCATCTCCATCCGAATCAATCACACGTTGCGAGAGTTATTTCAAATATTTCTTTCTTTCCGCCTATGGAATCCACCCGTAACGCAAGGGCGTAACGCTCTTGACTCGATATGCGGTAGACGCGTAACATATACAAATTTTATTTTGCATAAAGATCCATAGTCTACTGATTATATGTACATATAGTGTCTGGAAGATTTGCGACAAATGGTGCTGAGGAGATATGAATTAGTTAAATACAGTGAAGGTTCACCTAGTCTAACACGCAGAGAAATATTCTTCAACTAAATGAGTACAGGACGCGAGAGCTAACAGGAATGTTCTAGGTGACGCACAGTGTGCCAAATGGGCATTTTAGCTGGACAAAAGTAACTTTCAAATCAACAAAAACTAACTGAGCCAATATAATCTAAAATAACCATGTATTAAAACCCTTGAACATTAAAACTTAAAATTGTTTCGTTATATGTATGTTTACAGAGCGTGTAAACTTCACCTTAAAGGCGGACGGTTAACCTATGAATGAATAGCCACATTTCCATGCGCGCTAGAAATAGCTAAAAACTTACTAAGGAGTATCTAAGTTTCCTTTATATGACGGATATAGCATCTCAAACCATGTATTTTAACTTTAGTAATTCCAAATTATCGATAACTTTTCTCTATTTGTGTAAATAAAAATTATTTTACCACGTTTTTATTAGCTCGCTTTCTTGTCTGTCTGTTTGTTTGTTTGTTTGTCTGTTTTTTCGGTACAAATTTTGCAATTGATTTTAAACTAACTTCCCGATGATCTAGAGACTTGAAATTTTAAACATAGCTCAGAACTGGATGACAATGCAATATTTAAAAAAAAATTTTTTAAATCCTATGCGTTCAGGATATATAAATTATTTTATTATTAATATAAAAAAAATCTAACCGTTGTAACCCATCGTACTACCTCTACGTCCCCACACTACCTACGTGTTCCCACTCTGACTCATCCCCACTCCACTGACCCGTATCGCACCGAAGGAGCTCAGTGTGCGTTCGAGCTCCGTGCGATATTTACAAAGTTACTAAGTATTATTTGTTTACCAAGCGAAAGAACAGTTATACCGAGATTCTCCATCGAACCTTTATTGAATAATATTGCTATATACCAATATGGCGGCGCCCATATCTGTCACTTTCTGAGGTGAAACAATGAAAATTACTATAAAATGACTCAACTTTACATGCTCATAACTTTTTAACGAGTGGTTTCCGTGGTCTGGCATTTCGATATAAGAGTTTTCTCGCCGAAATGAACAAGATAAGACATATAATAATCGAAAATTTCTGGGTTCCGAAGAGAAAGTTTACCCTTTAATCGATAGAAAAATTTCACACACACAAGACTAAAAAGCTGAAAATAATTACTTAAATAAAAATTAATTTTTTTTTTAAATACCACGTTTTTAAAACGGACTAAAAAGTACAAAATAATTTAAATAAAAATATGTTTAAAAAACGGACTAAAAAGTATAAAATAATTTTTCCTAGCCCCGTACAGGTTCCTAAATCCATACAGATTCCTAACCCCATACAGATAGTCCTGAAAATTTGTGATTGTGAATTTTTAATAGCTATGAAAATACTTGTAAGATTTAAAACGAAAAATGTGGGGCGTATGCAATACATAGATAATTGATGCATGAATTGTTCACCTAAGTCACTAACAATTTTATTGCATTACAAATGACATGAACTGTTGTGTGTGTTTTCTCAACGGAAGCTACTCTCTACACTCCTTACTATTATCTTTCGCCCCACATTTGTCGTTTTAAATCTTACAAGTATTTTCATAGCTATTAAAAATTCACAATCACAAATTTTCAGGACTATCTGTATGGGGTTAAGAACCTGTACGGGGCTAGGAAAAATTATTTTATACTTTTTAGTCCGTTTTTTAAACATATTTTTATTTAAATTATTTTATACTTTCTAGTCTGTTTTTTATACCAAAATTGACTTGCAGAACGTTGCAAAACTATATGAATTGTTACATTGAAGTTGAGTCGTTTGACGTAGTTTCAGAAGGAAATCTCCTGTTATAATAGTGAAATCGATTAATTTTTTAATATTTTTTTGGAAAATTATTAATTAGAAAATGTTTGTACATGCAACCGGACGTTACTATTTAATACTTTGATTTTGATTTCTGTTATTTTTTTTTGTATAATTTATATTTTCATGTTATTATATTTTTATTAACATAATAAACTATTATGTAAAGCAGATTTGTTATTTATAAATTGAAACCTTATACTAAACCAAAGAATAATTTTTTCCCGTTAGAATATGTCTGAATCTCCAAAAAACAAATAAGTAAATTATATTTACATTCTGTTTGTCCATAATTAAAAATTACGTCTTCTTTGATAATATCTACTATTTGTTAAATCATTCTGTGCTACATAGGTCGATTACTAACTTTGTTGTAATTTATATTTAATTATAAATAACTTAAAATATATTGTTTAATTAACAAAAACCAACTAACTGTGATAAGAATTTAATAATTATTCATAATTTATACAACTGTAAACATATTAATTGATAAATATAGAAAAATAGGCGATTTAGACTTTTGTCCAGCTAAAATGCCCATTTGACAAACTGTGCGACGGTGAAATAACTAACTGGCTAGCTGACTTTTTGGATGCTATTTATATTGTCCTTGTGGGGACAAAAGAGTCCTGCGAGAATGGGGGAGGAAATCCCTGCCTCTCGGTACGAAGTTCCTTACTAAGGCCACGCAAGGGTAGGTACCAGGTATGTCCATGTTGGAAATGTCTTTAAATGGGTACGTTATTTTGTAAACTACACTTTACGCCGTATATACATTATTACTATTATAAAGATGCTAAGTCTAAATAACGACACAGTGTTTCCGTGTATCCTGTATTTAACAAAGTGTAAATAATGAAAACTGTGCAAGGTTGCGATCTGCTCAGGCTAGCTGCTACTACCGGACTGACGACGGCCCTGACTTTATGCCCAAGCCTGGGCCCTTCCGTCCTTGGATAAAACCGCCCCTTACGCCTTATACCTAAGACGCTATGGTATCGTTGTATTCTAACAGTCCATACCAAGGTCGCTCCGAAGCTGGGAAAGCCCTGGTACCCTTCGTTAATAAAAAAGAAAGCGACGTTGGAACAGCCGAGCTGCTACAGTATAGCAGTATAGCAGAAGGCTGATCATCTAATATAATTGTCTGTATCTCGCCTGTGACCACAGTCCGCTGTCTTGCATTATTGCAGTAGAAGTGTGGCGGTCTGCAAAGTCTCTCTAAGCCACACACATTCTTCTTATAAATGTTTAGAATATAAGTTATGTACATGTAAAATACAAACATATTATGTTTGAATCGACAATGAATAAATGAAGACAATGTAATAAGAAAACGTATCTGCGTATATATTTATTGAACCACAAATTTTCCACGAACGTCCGACTTGTTCAGTTATACTTACTGATTTCCACAAAAATTTACGCCCGTCTAACTTATCATCGAGTTACACTACTGATTTGGAATTTCATAAATAGCGAAACTTGGAAGAATAACAATGCTCGGCCGTCTGGCTTGTTGTTGAGTGGTACTACTGAATTTTCGAAAAAATTTCGGCCGTCTGGCTAGACGTTGAGTTGTGCCACTGAATTTTCGTACCACCTCCTTCGATAACATATTCTCCTAATACAAACTTCAATTTTCGAGATTTTTGAAAATTTCCGCAAATTTTTGGGTTTCTACTAGGAGAACATGATAGTGAAAGAGGTGACATGATATTTTCGTGCCACCTCTTTTACTATGATATTCTCCTAATACAAAACTTAATTTTTGTCTAATTTGAAAAACTTTTCTCCATCCAAACCTTTCGAAGATGTTAATCTAATTCTACCATCGGATATTCATGTACAAGGTCGGGAAAAAGAACACATTAATTGTTGTAACAAATATTCTTTATTTCTCACAAAAAAAAAATACAATATTAAACGTGTATCGTGGTGAGATGAGAAGGTTCCTGGCAGTAATGTGGTGATGTAGGTACGAATACGCACCCGATTGGATCAGAGTGGTATGGGGACGCTTCGCTCCACCCGCATTTTCGTCTTTAACCGAAATATTGGCTAAAGCGCTCCACATACTATGTAGCGTGTGACGTCAAACGTAAACTTCTCTTGCCCCTGTGACGTCGCGGGGCTAATCTTATCATCTCACCATGAAACATATACAATATACATAGAACAAGCTAGAATCTTAGACAATATATGGTAGAGTATAGAGTGTTCAGTTCTTGCTAATACGCCTAATTCCGCGAACTATCGGTGACATGGGTCGTGATACTGAAATGGTACGGGGGCTCTTAGAGCCCCCCCCCCCCCCCCAGGCCTAGACAGAAATGCCCATAAGATGGAATGTTTATTCTGATGTTAAGTCTATGGTTTGTGAAGTCTTCCAGAAAATATTGTGAATGTGATTGTTGAACGAATTATCTCGGCGTATACGCCGAATAAATAAATAAAATAATTAATATATTAAATATGAATAAATAGTATAGTGTATATATTAGACAAACATGCTATAAGAGATAAAGCAGTGACTCCGTTAGCGGAGGAGGAAGAGGAGGATTGCAGTTCCACCTGTGCCGAAGCATTTAGAAGATCTCTTTCAGCGTTGCTGTACCGCCATTATCTCCGCCGCGGAAGACGGCGTTTGCGGAAGTAGCATATGAATTTCAGGATGTGTTCGCAGAAAATCCTGAGCATGTTGGAAGTTGTGACGTTGTCCAACATAGAATTGATACGGCAGATTGTGTACCAATCAAGCAGGCACCACGACGCCTTCCTTTCCACCGACGAGACTTCTTGCGAAGAAGAAGGATGGCAGTACGAGATTCTGTGTGGACTATCGGCGGCTCAATGATGTCACGAAAAAGGATTCTTATCCATTGCCGAGAATTGAAGACACGCTAGATGCTCTAGCTGAATCGTCTTGGTTTTCAACCATAGATCTGCAAAGTGGTTATTGACAGATTATGATGGATGAAAGGCACCGTGAGAAAACCGCGTTCTGCGTGGGGGAAGGGCTCTGGCAATTCAAAGTGATGCCCTTCGGACTTTGCAATGCCCCTGCCACGTTTGAACGTTTTATGGACACGGTACTGAAAGGCCTTTGCGGAAACATGGAAAATCTGAAGACTGTTTTCGTACGCCTGCGTCAAGCCAAGCTGTTAGCGAACCCGAAGACATGCAATTTCTTCTGTAAGGAGGTACGTTACCTTGGACACATCGTTTCCGAACGCGAAATAAAAACGGATCCGGAGAAGATAAAGGCAATCCAGGAATGGCCGGTTCCGAGGAACAAAACGGAGCTAAGAAGCTTTCTGGGGCTCTGCACGTACTATAGGAAGTTCGTCAGGGATTTTACTTCCATCGCTGGGCCACTACATCGCCTGACAGAAGGGAAAGTTACCTTTGGATGGTCAGAAGAATGCCAGGAGGTGTTCGAGTGGTTGAAGCAACTACTCTCCGAATCTCCGATACTGGCTTACCCTTTGGTAGACGCAGATTTTATTTTAGATACGGATGCGTGGAATTTTGCCATTGGGGCTGTTCTCTCGCAGGTTCAAGGTCAAGAGGAGAAAGTTATTGCGTATTTCTCGAAAATACTGGGAAAAGCCGAGAGGAATTACTGCGTGACTAGAAGAGTACTTTTGGCGATAATCAAGTCTATTGAACATTTTCACCACTATCTGTATGGTCGAAAATTTTTAGTGAGGACTGACCATGCTGCGCTAAGATGGTTACTGTCGTTCAGGAATCCAGACGGGCAAACGGCTAGTTGGATAGAAAGGCTGCAACAGTACGATTTCGAAATTAAACATCGGGAAGGAAAGTTGCATGTCAACGCAGACAGTCTGTCAAAAAGACCATGCGAAGTATCGCAGTGTAAATATTGCCATCGCCTTGAGGAGAGGGAGTCGCGAGAAGAAATGTGTGAGAAAGAAGAACACGTATACAGGACGATCTGTGAAGCCGCGCCGGTTCAGAAGAATGGAAGAGAGTGCAAGAGGACGACGAAGAAATAAATTTCATTTTACAAAGAATAATTGAACAAAATAAGCCAAACTGGCAGGAAGTTTCCTCATTTTCCCCAGTGACAAAATTTTACTGGAAGATTTGGGATTCTCTTGAAGTGAGAAAAGGTTTGCTTTTCCGGAGGTGGGAATCCACGGACGGGAAAGAAGCAGTCCTGTTATTAATCGTCCCTAAATGCAAAACCGAAGAAGCGTTAGAAGACTCGTTCAAAGGATGATTCGAACATTGTTGCAGTATCTAACACGGTTCGTTTCAGAACATCAAAAAGACTGGGATGAATGGATACCGACGTTCCTTCTAGCATATCGGACGTCTCAACATGAGGTAACACGAAATACTCCGGCAATGGTTCTCATGGGTCGAGAATTATGACTTCCTTTGGATCTCCTGAGAGGAAGTAACTACGCTTCTGAGAGGAAGGAGGAGGGAGGTTACATTGAAGAAACGAGTGCTAAAATCTTGGAAGTCCATGATTTTAACAACGGATGAAGATTAGTAGTGACAAAATGAAGTCTTGGTACGATGTTCAAGCAAACTCGGTTTCCTTCAATCCGGGTGACAAGGTCTGGCTATTTAATCCACGGCGTACAAGAGGCCGGTGTCCGAAACTTCATGCTGACTGGGAAGGACCGTACATTGTCAAGAATCGATTGAACAAATTAGTTTTTCGTATAGTTCGATCTCCTAAGGCAAAACCGAAGGCAGAAACGAAGAGGACGCTTCATCGAAAGAAGGCAAGGGTGTAACTCCGTTCCGACACCTCCACCTCTTCCCGTTTGTGGAAGATACAGTCCTAGGAATTCGGGGGAGGAAGTGGTATCCTCGCGAGGATACGTCTTCAGGAGGGTACTCCCTTTCCCGACTGGACCACAAAAAGTAGTGCACCGGTCGCCATATTACCGCGGAAGGGTTTCTGCGGTGATTGGAAGTGTATCCTGGGGAGGGCTCGGTGGTCGTCCGGAGGAGGGAACACCCGGGAAAACGTCAAGAAAGAAGCACTCAAGGCACAAGAGTCAGGAGGAAGGGCGAGGAGTCGTCCGAATGACCACATAGGATGGTAAAGGGAAATATCCTGTGCCAGCATCCTGCTCAGGGTTTTTGAGTGGTTTTTCCCCTGAGACGGAGGACAAATGTCGGGACGTTTACTGTCTGATTAAGGCCACCGGGGTAAAGAATATTTCTTTTCTTTCATCGACTTTTCAGACAGAGATTGACAAGTCAGGGAGCTGTCATTCTGACATAAGGAGGTTGGCGATTACATACTGAGGATGTAGGCTGACCGGCGGCATGATAGCTAGGACGTTACCAGGGACAGTATAGCCGCGGTCGGGACGCCCGCTTTTAAGAGAGGGGAGCAGTGTTACGACAGCTCTAAATGAAGTTGCCTTTTCCCGCGATATTCCGAAGATATCGCGGAGATCGAGAGAAGTTGGCCCTCGGATCGATATTGTGGTATCCGGCCAACGGGGTTGTTATACAAGAAGAACGAAGACAGAACCTCTCGAGTCGTTGAAGCGAGAGCACGCACTTTCTTTGCATTCTGTTAACGCAAAATAAAGAGTTCTAGTTACTTGCAGTGTAGTGAATTAGTGATGTGTTCACCGGCGAGGCGGGGTCGAAGCCTCCGCAACAATATTTTAGAAAAATATCAATGAAATGATAAATTGTTTTGATTTCAACCAAAAGCTCTGGAAGCTCGCACTGTTTCCTGTATAAGAAGATTATAAGCAAATTTCAGTAGCATAGGTAAGCAGTAGAACACTATTTAACATTACTATCGGTGGTAAATATTACATTTAAAGGAGGATACTCCGACGACCTTGACCTTGACATACGTTCTCAAGGTCACCTTTCTAAGTAACTTTCTAAGTTTTTTATTAAACAGCTATGAAGTAAAGAAATTCGCAAAATAACGCCGTTTCATATCGTACTGAGAGTGACCATACAGATAGAATGTATATACATTCATTACATTTTTAAACTTACTGTTGTATTTTCATTTTTTTTGTCACGGACATTATCACGAACGTAGTCGATAGTCGTGTATATCTCCAAGCAGTTATAACTCAATTCAAAGTATGTAAGCATGTTGGTCTGGGTTAGGTTTGGTTAGATTACCAGAGCTAACACCATATTGAGGCCGTCCAATTTCAGAGAACGTCTTTAATTACATATATGTCAAATCCAAGATCACATTCATATAGATATTAGCAAACTGCAATGTGGTAGCATCGGTATATTTTTGTCCATAAATTTTTAATAAAAAACGAGCGACGGCTGAAACCTTTAGAAGATCACTCAGAATAGTGACCTTGACAACATAAGTCAATACAGTATATTGTTTAAGCCTTCAATATTTAAAATGACTGCTTTATTTTGAAAACTTCTTTTATTTATAACTTTTTAATAAAGAACGAGCGACGCGACGGCTAAAACCTTTAGAAGGTTACTCAGGAGAGTGGCCTTGACAACATATGTTGAGGTCAAGGTCATCCGAGCATCCTCTCCTAAACGTAATATATTTACCCTAACGGTAAAGATGACAGTAGGCATTCCCATAAAAATGTTCCGAATGCTTTAAAACAATTACACCCTCTCTCAAATCGGTGTCTAATTTGCTCAATCTGTACATTCTTGAACAATATACACTTTTATATTAATATTTGCTTTATACATGTTTACCATTGCATTTGCTGTTTTTGTTAATGAAAATATTTTCCACATTAACAATATGAATAGTTACCATACCATACATCTGATTTGCTTGATCGAATTCTTTTGCCAGGGGTAGTGTCCTTTTCAGTCAATCTCAATCAGGTATTAGCACACGAAAAGGTCTAGTTTTAATCTATTTCGCGACATGTAAATTTTTCAATTAATTCCATCTATGAAATTCATAGAAATGGCCCACTGTGCATCGCATTCGATCCCGTAGAAATAATGCACCTGTGAGACGGCAAAAGCGTCACGAACGGCTAACAGTAAAAGCAAAACCTTCTTTCCGGCATCGTAAAAAGCAATCGATTACGTGATTCGGCCATTCGCGATGGGAACAATTACGAATCCTGGCGTCTCGGGCCGATCCGGGAGCAAAGATTTGCAATTCACGGGGTATCGATAAAGATTCAATTCCCCCGGATCGCTTTCGGAACACCGCCGCGCCGCACCGCGCCGCACCGCGCCGCACCGCGCCGATTCCCGTTTGCGCAGATGTACGTTGTATTACTGGCCGAGAGCTGTGTGTGCAAGGGGATACCTTCTCCTCCGGGAGACCGTAATTGCCGGGGCCGATGGTTCCCCAGCGTTTATTACGCTGCCTGCTAACAGAATAAAGAGGCTTCATTACAACTATTACGTAAGGCTATCTATCATAAGCGTTCAGGATACGGCCGATAAGAGGTGCTAACGCCTGGCTGAAAGTCCGCCTCGCGAGTCCGAAGCGTATCAGCCTGAAACGACCTCTACCCGGATGCCGGCATTACCGGCCCCTGCTGTCATTTGCATAATTCGTTTCTCTGTGAAAGTTATCATTACCCGGGGCCCACGGAGTTAGTGGGTGTTTTCAGGATTTCAGGTTTTCAGGTTCGAATGCTGTGTGGAACTCGGGCCCGGGCTGCTTGGCAACCCGTGTATCGACGACCGCGGAAGGAAGATGAATGGTTTCTCACGGGATCGTTGCGTGATTGGTCCGAGGATTGCGTGTCTTAGGGGGCTGAGGCTTCTCACCCCCACGAATTATCAGTGAACGCGGATGTTCTAATAAAAATGAACACTTTTCTCCGGTATCTATTCATACATACCCGACTGGAAATAATAGATGAAGGGGAACACCGACCATTATCTGCAACGCGATTAGATACCGTATGATTAATCGCGGGGGGCTTATTAGATGAAGCTGTTGCGCCACGGGGAGATGCTGATTTAACTCTGACCGGTCGATCATTTTTGCGACGAGACTTTGTGTACGCTCGAGTATTTATCTCTTGGTTATATTGATTACTGAAACAATCGAATTGTCGGCAGGTACAATGGAACAACATTTATTCGAACCGGTCCACAGTGTTGCCATTCGTAGTACTAGCTGGACAAAACTCTCTTTTTATGTTTATCGCGTGTCTTTATAGTGTAAAAATGAATTCTCTTCTTATGGTCACATGTATACAATGCTTATTAACTTTCATTTAATCTCACATTTTTTTTTAACAAAGAATACCGATTTTAATATTGATTGAACAATAATAAAATAAATCGAATTAAATTAGAAATAAATCATCACTTGTAAAAGTAGTTACTTCATTCTATTCTATATGCAATAAAAAAAATTTGACCTTGAAACTCAAGGTCAAAGACACTTTTGCGGTAACTTTTTTGTACGGATCGTCATCGATTCGAAGATGTAGAATACGCCTATGGCAACCAAGACCAAACATTTCTTTACATCTTGTACGCATGACATTTGTTTTAATCATTCTGATATAGTCATGTCCTAATGCCACCCACCGAAAGTCGACACGAATTTTCCGGATAACCCGATATATCATATCCATCGAAGGTCTCCAATGAAAATTCGGACATCTCACGTGCCCAAGCCTAATAGATCTTCCACCGTGTTCTCTTCCTGGACAAATAAACGACGCTCCATCCGCATCGATCCTAACGTATGAGAAGGTCTTACTTCCCGGTCGGACGTGTACGAATAGCCGCAATTATGTCTTTGTCTGGACAACCGGTGAACTTTGACATCGATCGGATCAACTCGTCGATCCGCCGGTTGATGGATATCTGCAACCTCTCGGCGATAAAGCTGGCGGGAGAGCGGTGGACGCCTGCATTTGTCACAGCAGCGATCGGTCCGCCATCGACACCTTCGCAATACGTTCCGAGTGCCCGGCGCGGCGTATCCTGTAGCCAGAACACCGCGGTGTACCGTGCAATCGGCGTTGATCGACCAACTATACACTCCTGCGCAAAATGATAGCGCGCGCGTGGTACCTTTAATTTCTTGAAAGCTAGGGTAACTGTACCGATTACTGCGATATCATGCTTCGATCGTACTTTATGTTAATATTATATATATATACCTAATTTATCATGAAATAATAATATATGTAAGCATTTTATGGAAGAATGATGTGTTCTGAATTAAAAAAAAAAATTAATGACATGAAAAAATTTTGGACTTTTTTTAAATGAAACTTTGACCACGAAAATCATATTTCATCTTCTTATAATTCAGATATATTTATTTTAACAAAAATAATGCATTTACACTGTAGGCAATATTATCCACGAGCAAAAAGATACTTTTCCGTACCGTGGCTTTAATAATTCGATCAGCCACAGTACATATTAGTAATATCTCCGTAAATTTCGCAAAGATGTCTACCGTAACAATCAAAATGTTATCCCTACCACTGGGGGATCCCTCTTGGTACCAGTCGAGCATTAAACACGCTCCACGCCGAGCCAGCGAAGAGTCGAGTATCGATGAGACTCACACTAATGCAAGCAAAGCAAGAGATTGCATATTTCCTAATTTTTTACTTTTCTAAATGAAAATTTTACCATCGTATTCGTCTCGTTTCTCTAATTAAAATGACATGAAACGCGATATAATTGCGATTATAATTACTTGCGTAATAAGCGATTAAAGTTTCACGTATGAAAGAGGACGGCGAATGGAAAAGAAAGAGAGGCGGGGAGTCGAAGCGGTGTTCGGGAAAGATGAAAGACTGCCACGAGCTCAGACCATCAAATCAAAAATTAAACTTTCGTATTTTTGGTTTTTTGCGAATCAAACCTCCACCGTCGTATTCGTCTCGTTTTTCTAATTAAAATGACAACAAACACAATATAATTACGATTACAATTAATTGTTGTACCTTTACCGCAAATGTCAAGTCCGAAACTTTAATCGCTTGTTACACAAGTAATTATGATCGTAACTATATCGTGTTTGGTGTCATTTTAATCAGAAAAACAAGATGAACACGATGGTAAAAGTTTTATTGACGATAAACCAAAAACAAGGAATTTTGATTTATAAATTTAAACGCTGAGGTGGCACGAGTCCGTTGACTTGTGGCGCGTCGAGCAGTCCCCTCTCCGATTTGTCAGAGGAATACAACGTTGAGAATGGGGTTTCCCATTGAATATTTTGAAATAATTCCTTCTCCTACCCCCAGGAGGTGGGGGTGGAGGGTCAATTACGGTGTTATTGAATAGCATTTTTAAAAATATCAAATACGTCTACTTTAATTTTTCTGATCTGATGTTTATTTTTCGAGATATCCCCAAGTTTCAACGATTTTTTCCCCTTTTTGATTTTTGTCGATTACAGCGTCATCTGTGAACCAAAATGCAAAAACTCGTAGGTCAAATTGGGGTAGTTTTTTCTGGAGAATCCAAATCTAAAATAAATATGGGGGTTCCCATTTAAGTTTTTTATCGTCCCCCACCTCCACCCCAAGGGATGGGGGGGAGGTCGAGTATGGTATCATTGGATGTCCCCCTTCGATACGAACAACTTGTTCTCGAGATATTTCAATGTCTTCAGATAAATCGTCCACCCTGTATACCTAATTTATCATGAAATAATAATATGTGTAAGCATTTTATGAAAAAATGATGTGTTCTGAATACAAAAAAAATTGGTGGCCCTCAAAACCTAATAAACAACATAAGAAAATATTAAAAAATAAAATCGATAACATTTTGTACGTATTACTGCGGACGAAAAAGAGCCATGTACTAAGTACTGCGAACACGTTACTGCGGATTATAATTCGAAATGTACAAGCGTACGGAAACAAAGACATTCATTAAAATAAATCCTGAGTACAGTATCATATAATTTTTTTATGTATAACATTTTAAAGGAATAAACCTTTTATTAATTTTAACCCCGTAGTATCATATCACATAAATAACTAAATACATTCTTTTAACAAATATTTGAGAAGTATTTATTATCTTTAGTTTGAAGCTGTTTTAACTTAAGAGCATCGTGAAGTTTACAACCTTTTGACAATTGCATTTACAATGTAAACTCCTTTGTCTTTCTCAATTCTTCTTCCTTTTTATTTCTTAAAATCTCCATTCTTTCTTTGTTTCTTAAGGTTTCAGTTCCAAAATTAAACTGTTTCATTTGTTTTTATTTTTGTTACTGTTTTTTTTTCATTACTTTTCGATATAATTTTTTCCATATCTTCTTATTTTATCTGTATATAATACTCTTTATATAGTATCGTATCCTACCTACTTACCTGTATCGAATAGGTACCTAACTTAAAACTTTAGGCTGAAGTGAACCTCGTTTTTCATCGTAGTTGCAATTCACACCGCAGTATTAGGGACATTCCTAGTGATTTTTGTGCCGTAATAATAAGCACCTCCTTCACTTTAATGTACGGAATGTTGATGGCTTAAGTTTTTTTATTAAAAAGGCAAGGGAAATGTCTTTTTATATTTTTATTGTATCAAAGTAAGTATCTAAATAATAATATAACATTCCCCTACGCAATTTAAAGCAATATAAAGAATGGACAATCATGTGAACAAAAGTCCTTTGGTGATCGAGATAGAAGAAAAATGTCATATATTTACCTTTTATGAAGTATGTTTTTTCAAATCCTGAGATTATAAAAATATGAGAATGATTGATAATTATGTTTGCCTCGCCAACGAGAATACATATATTCTCATTGACTTGTACAAATTTATTCAGGGAAAAATATTTGTTTTTACGTATTTTAATCTCATTGGGAAAAAAATACCGCAGTAAAACGTACACCCAGTAATACGTACATTTACCCTACACAGAGTCGTAGTCGCCAGTCCAGGATTCTGGAATTTAAAATAAATTAATCTTGCTGTGAAAAATTCGGAAAAAATTCACAGTCGTGTATGCTATCAGGTAGAATGTTCATGAATTTTTTCGTAAGTTTTTTTCGAGCAGAACAAAAGAAATAGGGCATAACTCGTTAAACCGTGATCACCATATAATTACCCTTGTGGTAGGCGTCTTGAAACTTGCGAGGCTTTTCTTTGAAAGCCCAATTGAATGGTATGAAGAAAGATCAATGTTTGTTTTCGGCCCCATATCCGGGTGCACCCTTCTAGAATTTAAAAATGGTATCGTTGCGATGCTGAGAGAAGGGCCTGTTAGTTAACGATGCTCACTTTGGTGGCTCCCCTAGCAAATAGAAAGAAAGTAGAAATATTGAAGGCGAAATGATACCACAGATAGTACACTGGGCTGTATAATAGAGGCTTGGTTAATAGTTCGTATACAGGGTGTCCCACACAACTGGAACAGGCTGTATCTCCTAAATGGGTGGAAATCGACGAAACTGTTATACTAGATCGGACAGTGCATAATTTGCAACAATGCAATGAAATATGCAACAGCCCTCTTTTTTTAAGGAATCCTATATTTTTGACTGCACCAATCGATGCAGTTTTTTGTGCTTTACATGAAAGTATTAACATACTTGTGCCCTAAACTTATTCGTTAGGATGTTATAGTAAAATTTTTCTAAATTAATTCGGACTGTCTGCACGTTGGCTTGTGCGACGAATGCATAATTGTCGTGCAATAATTACAAAATAATGAACTAGCCGTCAAAGGATTTGCAAAAGGTGAAATAGATGTATGCCAGATTGAAACACAGAACCCTTCTTGGAATTCATGTTGTCACATTTTTTGTTGCATGTTTTGCTATTAACCCTTTGCGGTCGTATGTCTACTCTCAGCCACCAAAGCCTTTTTACCGTTCCGGTCGTATGTCTGCTCTCAGCCACCACAGCAAGGAACTATACGAATCGTATACTGTATGCATCATGTATCTATCGACGGAAATTAATTCCGACCAGTACGATACCCATCTCCAAATTTAATCCGACCGCAAAGGGTTAACATAGATAAATACAATATGTTTCATGTTGAAAAAATTCAAGTCGCAAAGTTGCAGATCAATTATTCTAGAAACGGCAGAATAACAATTGACGGACGTCTAATTGACACGATGAACGGATGAGGGTTAAGGGTATAGATCTCTCTCACACACTCGAACTCACACACCGCTAGCGACTGTATACGTACACGAGATTGCAAGGGTTCAGTTCCTGACGTTATTCGTCTCGCTAATGTACATTTGGGACCCCTACGTAGTCACAATCGCTAGATAAAAGATCAATCTATTTCGCGAGCTCGCCCAAGTGGCCTACTATTGCGTTTTCGAGGCGTAATTTACATTATTCGGCAGCATGTAGCGGAGCCGCGAGAAGCATCGGGCGGCGCGACAGTGCTGCCACTGTCAAGAGACACACATTTTCTTAAATATCGAGAGAAGTAGGATTTTTATAGAAACGATCGATAGCTCGCGCAATGCGGGGGACACATACAATGTCAATGCAACGTTTATTATGTTAAATCAAACGAATTTAAACCCACCTAACGTCAGGAACTGAAGCATATCTCAGAAGGGACGGTACTCGGAAATTACAGCCGCGGAATTTTTCCGCTACGAGCGCTGATGTCGGTTCTTAGCATTCGGTCACCCGGCAATTCCATCATTGTATCGGTAAAACGGAGGATGACAAGTGTTGCCGGTAAGTTAGGCTCACACGCACACGTGACGTCACTACGTTGATGCTCGTTGGTGTGCTCGAGTGAGAGTGTGTGGCACAGCTCACCGCTCGGGAAGCGTGTAGGTACGTGCGCCTGCTGTCCCTCCGAACCATTCTGTAAAAACTGTACCCAGCTCCCCTACTGGACGGAGCTCAAACTAATTTCGAGGTCAAATCCAGATCTACACCCTTAAAGATAGCACGCGTGTGCTATCAATTTTGTCCAGGAGTGTACCTCCCGGCCCATTGCGCGAGTTATCCTGGTCTAGTCGGGAGTAAGATCGCAAGCGGAGCCGCACAGCGAGTATTAAATCACGCGTATCCGTGTCAAATGCGTCATTGAAGATTATAATCCCAGCCGCGTTACCGTAAAACACGGAAAAGTGGTCGCGCCGCGCCGTAACAGAAGACGATCGTACCGTTTCCAAACAGCGTTCCCCGCCCGTAAAAATCGGCATCCATTAAGGGTGTAGACCAATATTTGACCTCGAAATTAGTTTGAGCTCCGTCCAGTAGGGGAGCTGGGTACAGTTTTTACAGAATGGTTCAGAGGCACAGCAGGCGCACGTACCTACACGCTTCCCGAGCGGTGAGCTGTGCCACACACTCTCACTCGAGCACACCAACGAGCATCAACGTAGTGACGTCACGTGTGCGTGTGAGCCTAACTTACCGGCAACACTTGTCATCCTCCGTTTTACCGATACAATGATGGAATTGCCGGGTGACCGAATGCTAAGAACCCACATCAGCGCTCGTAGCGGAAAAATTCCGTGGCTGTAATTTCCGAGTACCGTCCCTTCTGAGATATGCTTCAGTTCCTGACGTTAGGTGGGTTTAAATTCGTTTGATTTAACATAATAAACGTTGCATTGACATTGTATGTGTCCCCCGCATTGCGCGAGCTATCGATCGTTTCTATAAAAATCCTACTTCTCTCGATATTTAAGAAAATGTGTGTCTCTTGACAGTGGCAGCACTGTCGCGCCGCCCGATGCTTCTCGCGGCTCCGCTACATGCTGCCGAATAATGTAAATTACGCCTCGAAAACGCAATAGTAGGCCACTTGGGCGAGCTCGCGAAATAGATTGATCTTTTATCTAGCGATTGTGACTACGTAGGGGTCCCAAATGTACATTAGCGAGACGAATAACGTCAGGAACTGAACCCTTGCAATCTCGTGTACGTATACAGTCGCTAGCGGTGTGTGAGTTCGAGTGTGTGAGTAAGGTCTACACCCTTAACGTCCATTGCTAACCTATACTCGGCTACATGCCTTCAGAGACGATTTTCATGGATCAATTTCCGTTTCGTATTCGTTCCTTTTTGCATGTACACGTTTGAGCCGGATACCGGGACACCTGATTTTATCTTGACTGTACTTGTGTTTTACTTGCCACAGTAAGTACTGTATATAAGCTTACACGAAAGTTAACCCTCTGTGGACACTAGGATGAACCTTACCTATACTTGGTGAAATTTTTTTCGAGGTTTTTTTCACCCCCCCCCCCCCAAAATTGTGCTATTGGGTAACAAAATAATTCCTGCAAAAGTTGACGTTGATCGGATAAGGGGAAGGCGTGCTTCATTGACTTTGAAGTTGCGAAAAACATGAAATATTGTAGAGATGGGAATATTTGAAGGGAAGTTTTTTTATTATGACTAAATGTTCTTCTTGTGTCAAAATATTGCTTATAATAGTACCAAAATGTAATATTTTCAATATAACAATTAACTAATTATCATATTTTTATAATTATGTATGCTAAATTTCATGTATTTTATTGAAAGTACCAATTCTTGTACTTGTATTCTTATACTAATTTAAAAAGTAGAGAAATATTAACGTGCGACGTAAATATGCTATACATATTTAATCAGAGCATAATATTTTTAACCGGATGAGCTTCGCGAAAACGGACTTGTTAGAGGGAAGGTGGCGGACACAGAAATTAGACAGGCTAATTAATGTGAAATAATCTTAATTCGTACAAAGTACACTTGTACTTGAGTGCATGTAAGGAATTATAATATTTTTGGAGGTTTAAAATATTTAACTTGAATTTTCAGTATACTCATCACATTGAGCGCACAGTTACTTCTATTTCAAAACTTCGCGCTCGATTAGGCACGCCTTCCCGACGTCCGATTGATCTAAAGTTTTGGATATATCATTTTTTCATGACATACAACAATATTGGGAGGGGGGGGCGTGCCCAAAATTTTTTGATCGAAAAATATTGTTTACTCTTGATCTTCGCGCTCGATGAAGCACGCCTTCCCGACGTCCGAATGATCTAATACTTTGGATATATCATTTTTTCATGATATGGAACAATATTGAGGCGGGGGGGGGGGGGGCGTGCCCAAAATTTTTGGTCGAAAAATAAAGTCCACCCTAGTGGACACACTGTTTATGCCTAGGCGAAAATCTCACTTTTGAATTCTTTCAAAGAGAAAGGAGCGAGGATTCTCATTTTTCCAAATTTAATCCGTAAAATTTGTAGTTTAAATTAGGGGTGGGCGGGTACCCGAAAATTCGTGTTCGTGTCGGGTCGGGTAGTTTCTCCCGGTTCGGGTCGGGACCCAAAAATTCGTGATACTCGGGCAATCGGAGTTAAAATCGGGACGGGTAGTGGTCCGGACGGGTCAGGACCCGAAAATTTATAATATTCGGGCAGTGGTCGGGTTGGGTCGGGAACCCGAAAATTTATATTGTTCGGATACCCCAAATGTCATAGATTTTCGAGTTACCAACCAGACCCGATGACTACCTGACCCGATTTCGATTTCGGGTACTCGAAATTGTCGGATACCCGAGAATCACGAATTTTCGGTTCCCGGCCCGGCCCGACCCGAGTTATCAAAACCCGACTCGAGGCTCCGGTACCCGCCTAGTTCTTAATGGACAACTAGTGAAATAGTTTTGAAAGGCCCTCCATTAGCGGCGATGCTTTTTTGATAAAGAGTAAATTTTGTAGCATTCTTGGTCTTTTTAATGCATGCAATGTTCTTTACCGCAATCCATATCTGAAAATCAATTGGAGTTATTTCAGGAACTCGAGGCGAATAGTCCACAAACCCTCTTCATTAAGAATCCACTTACGTTCCAGAAAAGATAAACGCGGCTCCGCCATTTGCGTTTACATTGTTACAATGCCATCTGGCGTAACGCACTGCCACTTTGTAAAGATTGCGGAACTTTATGCAAATTCACATTTTTATAACGGAGCACAAAGCGACAAAAGTAAGACGCAAGTTTATAAAAAAATGTTATTATGCTCCATTAAATATCGACAATTTTTTAACATTTCTAGTGTTCATATTTCTTGGAGCCACTGTATACACAGTAGGGTGGACCTTAGCAATACCTGGCGAAAATTTTTTGCGAGATTTTTTGATTGTAACTAAACGTTCTTCTCGTGTAAAAATATTGTTTATAACAGTACCAAAATGTAATATTTTCAATATAAAAATTAACTAATTATCATATTTTTGTAAATATACAGAGTGTCCCACCCGATTTTGACATCTTGATTTTCTTGCTATTGTTACTCGTAGCAGAAAATGTTTCAGTGGAGGCTTGAATGATATCGAGTGGAGCATATTGCGATGTTATTGGTTTCTTCGCGAGTGGACACGTAAAGGTCATTAATGCCAGGATGCTCCTGGACATTCGTTATAAAAAAGTACTAACCTATGTATGTCGAAAAGTTAGTAGTTCAGGGGATATTTCAATTTAAATAATTCTAAAACATCATTATTGTCGACAAAGTTAAATTAAATTTTCCTTAAACCATTAAAGTCCTAATACGAAATTGGGGACAGAAATTAGACAGGCTAATTAATGTGAAATAATCTTAATTTGTACAAAGTACACTTGTACTTGAATGTATGTAAGGAATTATGATATTTTGGAGGTATAAAATATTTAACTTGAATTTTTTGTATACTCTTCACATTTAGCGCCCAGTTGCTTCTATTTCAAAACTTCGCGCTCGATGTGCCACGTCTTCCCGACGTCCGATTGATCTAAAAGTTTGGATATATCACTTTTTCAGGAACTGGAACAATATTAGGTGAGGCGTGCCCAAAATTTCATAGTTGAAAAATAAGGTCCACCCTCATACACAGTACCACTAATTTTTGGAAAAGTTGTTACAGTATATTCAACCACAATCTGGATTGTGAACGAAATTGCTGTCAGTAATATTATTATTTTTGACAGGACTATTAGAAAATTGCTAGTAAATAGGGTAATAATATTCAGTCACATTTTGCAACAGAATGAATGAATAAAAACTATAATTAGAACAAGTATTTAAAAATAAACAATTTGTGAATATGATTTTCGATCGAAAAAAATTTTTTTTTTAAGCCCTGCCGAACCTATTTAATATTCCGAAAAAATTCCTTTCTTAAAATGGAGAGCATTCTTTTACCTTGAAAATGCATATCTTAAATTTAAAATTACAGTTCATCATTTATTAAATAAGTAATTCTTAATGGACTAATGAAAGTTGTTGAAGTTATTTCCCTGTGACATAGAATACCTTCCGAGTTCAAAACAGTACCGCATTTTTCACATCGGAATATTTTCAGTATACTTTTTCGTGTACTTTTCCGTGCAGTTCCGATAATGAGACAAGAAAATGTTTTAAACCAAAGTTAATCAACATTTAGCGGTCTAAATATTTCAAAACAAAAAATTAAAAAAAAATGTTTATTCCATAAAAAATCAAGGTCACCTTTAATTTTTAAAGATCAATATATATTTTTGACTTCATAATAACATGGAGCAACAACAAACATTTGGAACAACTTTGCCTATACATATAACGTGTGAACTTGCATATTTTCCGAGATACCATCTTCTTTCAATGTAAGACGATGGCTCTGGACGGCTTTCGTCGTGTTACGAATCAGTGTACCTACTTATTCAGCTTGACATTGTTCTTGAGTGAGCATGGGTCTCATAAAGTTGTTGGGCAGACTATAAAGCGATCGGTCAAGCAGCGATATCTTTCGTTGGAAAAGGATAGAAAAATATACCCTCTCGTTCTGGCGCTAAGCCAGAAGCAACGTTAATTTCGTGTAATTCGCCAAACATTTCCTGGTCGATAAAACTAGCGCGCGTGTACGATCGTCGCCGTGTCGAACCTACTACGGCTAATACTAGTGGTGGCATTGTTCGATCTTATTTTTTCGTTTTTCGCCGAATGGAGGTAATTCGAGGCATGCCGGCTTTATGAGTGTATCGCGGGACAGCGCAGGAATGCCTGTAAATACCGGTTATAGGCCGGCGAATGGTTATGCGGGAACTATTATTTCTCTGTGGTGGATGCTGGATTTGCTTGCTTGCACCGCGCCGCGCCGCGTCGGTTAGCCGTACATTTGTATCTGTTGCAACGCGGCCTCCACCGAGGTGTTAGAATACACATTTTTCCAAATCGAACGGTTTCCAGCATCGGCAGGATCGCACGCGAACAGCGTATTACACGCGTTCTAGCAAATCGTTCGATTTAATACGCGCGATCAGCACGGATCGCGTGGCTCGGCCCTTTAGTCCTGTAATTGCTTTTGGAAGGCACTACCGCCGTATTCGAGCCTCGTTGGATCATCTACCGATACCGTTCCTCCTTCATTTACGTTATTAGACGGTGTTATGCTAACGGAGCATTCACGTTCGCTGCTACCGAGTTTAAACAAAAAAGTGTTATCACGGAACACCTCACCAAAAATCTAAAAAAATTCATGAAAAATGCTTATACATACACCGATACTAGTAAAAAAATAAAAGATGTTTTTAAATTTCAATGCGAAATCTGTATTTTTCCAATTTTCTAGAGGCATTTGAGTTTTTATAACTAGGATTTTCAACTTAAAAATCTGAATTAATCGCTATACATATATGCATCTGGGTATTTGACATCTGTTCGATTTTTTCAGAATTTTCGCACGTGATTAAGGAAAAATTGACCAAAAACTTCAATACGTAATCTGTATTTTTCCAATTTTTTTATTTTTTACAAGTAGGATCTGCAACTTAGTAATCTGAATTAATTGCAGTATATCCATCTAGGTTTTTGACATCTGTTCTATTTTTTTCAGAATTTTTGAATATGACTGGATAAGGAAAATGGTCCAAAAATTAAGTTTTCCATTTTACCCCGTAACTACCCTCCCGGTCGACGAATGGGGTGAAAATTTTACCCAACATGTTTCGATGCCCTATCGAATGGCTCATACGTAGGCCGTTTAATTTGGTCCAAGGGCATTTTTGACTACCCTTTTCATTTCGAATTCTCTGAAACCATTTTTGGCATATGCTATAGGCCATAAGCTATAGAACACAGAATATACGGCAATCAAAGTGTTCAAATTATGGAAAATATTTGGAAAACTTTGCGAGAGAAAAGGTTGATTCTCGCGAAATCATCCAAATATGTATAATTGACATTAATCTACAAAACATAATTATTAAATTTTCGATATAGGACATGAAAAGTTGTAAAAAAAGAACATTCAGGATTTTCTCAGTCATTTTTTTCAAACAATTCGTGTCATGCGATAAACTAATTGTTCTAACTTCTCAAGAAAATACAAGACGTATGGTCCAATATTAAAAATCTTATTGTCTCTTCTAGAGTGTCCGAATAGCAATGGGAATAGCTGTATTATTCAAAAAACATTGATGTTATTCACTAAATAAATATTAACAAATTAACAGGGTGTCCTACCTTTTTCTCCCTGACTATATATTACCCATCTGTCGCTCGCCGTGACACGAGCGAACGGGTGAAACAAGATTCCAGACGGGACACCCCTCATTCCGCTTCTTCATTCCGTACTGTCTCCATTCACCCTGAACGATCCAAGTGACCCACTTCAGGTTCACCGGAGAAGCCTCGAGGCTAGTTAGCCGATCGTAAAGCGTCGTTAGACAAGAGAACGGGCCTCGTCCCCGGGCATCCGTCGAACCATACGGAAACGAAAGAGTTAACTGTACGTACCCACGGAAATTCTCCTGATGGTCGCCGGCATGCGTTTCCAACGAAAAATATAAGCGCGCGCGCGCGGAACGAGCTCTGGCGGAACGACGACGCTGGAGTCACCGCTAATGAAACATTTACCGCGCTATGTTTCGAAGAAAAGGTAATTAAGATTCTTGGTACGCGCTGCCAATCAATGGGTCCGAGGAAAAAATGGTTTCCCACTGGCATCAACGGTCGCTATCTGAATTGCGAATAACTGAAGGTTAGACGGGCGTTGGAAGCCGGGGTCACTTCACTCTCCCGGTGTTTTTAGTTTCTTTCTCTTTTTTTTTTATATTAATGAGAGAACTTACCACAGAGGAATCGCGTTGATTAATCCTTGGGCCGTGGCGCTATTTTAACAGGATTACCTAACTATTACTGAATTTTTTCTGTCTACATGGGCGTGGTTATCATTTGACCTTGAATGAAGAAGAACGTTTGAAAATGGGAAAATTGCCTGGAACGAAAGGCCAGGTTTCTATTTCTGTCAAACAAGATACCTGTGTGTTTAATTGATAAGGTTGCAAGTATAAATACAGGGTGTCCCAAAAATGTACTTCCTTGAAAGGAGAGATTCCTGAGATCATTTGAAGTAACATTTTTCCTTTGCGAGAGACTATTCTCCGGCGCTTTCTTAAGAAGTTATTAACGAAAAACATGCACCGATCAGAGCGCGACTACCTTAGAGCTTGGTCTCCCTGAGCGCGGCGTAGGCATTGGTCGAACCGAAATCGGTCTGCCGTTGCCGCGCTCTGATTGGTTCGTGTTTTTCACTAATGACTCCTTAACAAAGCCGAGGAGAACATTTTCGCAAAGGAAAAAGTTATTCAAATAACTTCAGGAATCACCCCTTTTAAGGAAAAACATTTTTCGTACACCCTGTATATTCCAATTTGAATGATTTAGCTGCGACTCATTGCAAACACATGTAACAATTATTAGAAGCCACCTTTAGTCAACGATTTTGTAATTCTTGTGATTGTAATTCTATAGCGTGTTAATAAATGAAAAAAAGATGTTAAAAATAACCCAACCTGTTTATGTTACAATTCAATTTATGTTAGATAGGTTATGTTCGCAATCTTCACCATGAGTTTGACTCAATATTATAAACATAAGGGTTAACAAGAATCTATACATGTATTGTGCCAGTAAGACATATACAGGGTGGGCCATAATTCACTTTCCAATTTAAAAGGTGAATAACGTTTTCTTAAATATGTATTTTCAAATTCTTGTTTCAGAGTTTTAAAATTTTATCTTTGGAAAATGGACAAATTCTCAACGGAGCAACGAGTAAAAAGAATTGCATTTTCAAAATCAGTGCTCCATTATTCTAACGCAGAGTGCATACACTCGTTATATTTTAATGTTAGAAATCCATCGACAAAACGGTGGGGATATTTGAAGGACCGAGTGTACGTTAATAAGTCCCGAACAATACGAATTAAAAATATTTCCATTTAATGTACTTTAAAATTATTAAAACAGTTATACTTCTTTTAAATGGAAGAGTTATGAGCCATCCTGTATATGCCCTCGTCCTTTTCAAGCAATGTTTTGATCGCGTTCTATGGGGATCACCAATAATATCTCGGAACACTGTTATTGGTTTACGCTGTACGGAGCACACGAAACAGAGCACCCGAGTATCAATCTCGCCAGAGATTATGATGACGCTTTCCTCACACTAACTTCCTGCGTGATCACGAAGAAGGCAACACAGAGCTGCTTTGCTCCGCATAGCCATTCATACACACTAAACTTTCAATTTCTCTTTCAGCCATGTTCACGCCATCTTGGGCTCCGAGAACTGCGGTAAATTGTGCAACGACGCGATGATGCATCGAGCGTGTATCTGACCATGCATGTCCATACGCACGGTCTCCGATCATTGATCGTTCCGTATGCTGATCGAAGACTGCATAGCTTTCGCAAGCTGGGTCATTATGCTCGGGGTCGAGGAGGGAATTCACTTTGGAGGACTTGCACAATTTGACAGAGAAGAATGTTTGTTTCTCGATCTCGTTGGATAACGATAGTAAGATTAATTATGTATGTATATCGAATTAGGTTGTTGACAAACTTATAGCTACTTAATGGTACACTTAATGATACGCTCTGATAACAGTATCACTTTTTCATGTACAGAGTGTAAACACCCTCAGTTTGATGGAAATTGATTCAAGTTCAAAAGGTCAAACAGTTTTTTTATTGCCTCTTATTCTACTCGTCGCAAGGATAAAAAGTGCAAAAGAAACCATGAGTCAAAACTCAACCATTCTATTAAAAAATTATGATAAATATTTTTTATTATCAAACTGATTTTATTCATATTATACAATCTTGATGCTGAAGTAATGTTCAACGGCTTCATCAATATTGTGTACATACAAATTCCATCTGACTGAGAAATGAAAATATAATGCACATAAAATCAGTTTGACAATGAAAAAACTTATCCATAATTTTTGAAGAGAACGATTGCATTTTGACCGATGGTTCCTTTTTCACTTTTTATCCTTGCGATGAATGAACTACGATGTAATACAAAAAAATGTTGACCTTTCGACCTTGAAATTCAAGGTCAAAGAATATATTTTGAGGCACCTTCTTTGCATCAATTTCCACCAAACCGAGGGCGTAGAATCTCGCTATAATAGTTGCGAGATATGTATAATATCTATTCACTTTGTACCTGAACTCAAAAATGGGTATTGTTTAAAATGTGGTTAAGTGGAAAAAATTATATAAACTATATTGAAACTTGTGAAATGTGTCATAGATTGTAATTTCAGTGAACTTTGGATAGTCATGTTTTTATACATACATATACAAGAATTTCGATAGTATTAATTGTACACTTGTGAAAAAAAATAAGTATGCAAAACACAAAATAATGAAAATATCAGAAGATTTCTAGTATTTGGTTACATTATTTGTGACTTATTAAAATGACTGTGAAAATAAATAAATGTCTATGCAGTGTCTTCCTCACGATCGATGCACACAATTTTTACGAGGCATAAAAATTTTCAGTCTTCTTGGAACGAGTAATATTCAAATGTGCAAGGAAATATTATTTTACGAATTTTCCCGGTAACCTTGATGAAATAATTCCATGGTAGGATACATAGGTAACGGTACGAATCGCAGCTGCAGCTGGAGTACGAGCGTACTCAGCCTTGGATTAACTTACGCATTGACCACGGCCACGCTTATTCCTGCGTTGCGAGGTGCAACGATAAGACGCGAGCGGAATTCCCACAAAAGTTACACGACATACGAGTCACAGATTGCAATAAATATTCTCCGCAGATTGAGTACTAACTGCGAGGAAATTTTATTATTATTTTATGAGGTTATCAACCTACAAACTACAGCTGCTTTTCGAGATATGAATAAAGATACGAGACAGGAATCCTTTAGCGTAAATGGTATTAGGTGCATTGATACGGCAGTTTTATTATAATTCAGGATTGGAGAAATATTTCCAAGAAGTCGCAGTTTATGCGGAGAATAATCATCAAATATTTTTCCCGTGGAGAACAATATATGTACATTTTCAATTTCTAGTTTAATAATAATGCATTTTACTGGAAAATAAAGTTTTGTCAATTAAAAATTTCATATGTTTGAAGTTATGAGAGCCACCTTAATAAAACAAAGTTTTTAATATAAGGAAAATTGACTAAGTTAATTTGAGATTCATAAGATACAACAATTATAAAAACAGACGAAAATTATGTGTTTGTTGTTCCCGATATATAATAGACATTTTTTCATACAGTTAATAATGTCTGAATTGACAATACCATTTTCGACAAAATTATAGTGTCGTCTTTATTGAATAAAGGGAAATAAAAAATATATAAACATGAACAGAGGTTAGATAATTTTATATAGAAAGAGATATTGTGAATTTAACAATTTCATCGCCCACAGTTGACCAGATGAAATCAGTTTGCTCTTTCGGTTTGCTCTACTACATTCAATGGGAAAATATAACAAATCTCACCAATTTGCAAGCTCAACAGAACTACATGGTATTGAGAAGAGTGATTCCTAAGATCATTTGAAATACCTTTTTCCTTTACGAAAATGTTCTCCGCGGTTTCGTTAAGGAGTTATTAACGAAAAACACGGACCAATCAGAGCGCGGCAACAGCATACGGATTCCGGCTCGGCCAATGCCAACGCCGCGCTCAGCGAGACCGAGCTCTGGTTGGTCTGAGTAAAGGTAGGCGCGCTCTAATTGGTGCGTGTTTTTCGTTAATAACTCCTTAAAAATCATTGCTAATGACCTTGGATATTGAATTAACGTTGAAACTTAACTTTTTTTATTGTTTCTGGCTTTCAAAAAAAACCAAAAAAGGTTCTAGATCCAGTGTCTCTACTTTATCGATATACTGTTATCGATAAAAAATATAAAATTTACAGATTAAATTCAGAAAAATGAGGCCCTCTCTTTTTCCCTTTGAAAGGATTCAAAAGTGAAACTTTCGCCTAGACGTAAACGACCGAGTGTGCTCGCGAAGGGTTAATTGAAATAAAGTAAGAAAGATTCTGCATCGCGAACAAAGAATATCGATCGATAGCGTGCAATTTCAGCCGAGGAGGAACCTCGATGAATATTTACGTTGGCGGCCGATCTCGTCCTTCGATCACAGTCCGGCTCCTCGATTCTTTGTCCCAGTAACGCGCGCCGACTTTCAATCAGCTGGAGGAAAAAGAATCGATCGCGATGCATCGCGCGGCCCATTAATCGGCCCGTTAATTAATCATGAGACCGTTTAAAGGGACGGGGCTTAATGAAAATGTCAATGACGCCGGAGGTAGGGAGCAAACGGAGCGAACGTGTTGTATTTGGTATTCGCATGGCGTTCCGATCGGCCGGGGACTCGGGCACCGTTTCTTGCCGGCTGCCATACTCTTTTTCTCGGCGTTGATTTGCGCCCTGGGCAATATTCGTCATTGCGGACACCTTGCCCGATCACGCCCCGAAGCAAAGAAACGTGACTTTCTGCGTTTCATGAGCCGGGACGCATCGCGTTCCCCGCAATCTTGCATCGAATCGTGGTTTCGATACTCATTTCCGCCTCGTCCCCGGCAACGTTCCTGTACAAGAGCGTTTCTTTCGCGACGATGCGATGCTCTCTCTCCTCCTCTGTCTCTCGTGAACTGTTCCTTTTCCTTTTCTTTTTCTTTTTCTTTTATCGCCGTTCTCCCGATCGAGGCCCGGCCAGTATAAATGAATTGGAAGCGTGGATCTCGTTGCCGTCCCCCCACCCCCACCGTTTCGCCACTCGCATTCTTCTTCGAATCACTGCGGTTCAGAGCGATACGCTTTTTTCCGTTTCTGGAAGCGCTGCAGCCCGAGAGCTCAAATGAGCATCCAAATAGTGTTTCATCATCAAATACCCGGTTCTCGAAAAATTGTATATTTGTAAAACTTCTTTTTTAGGCCAACTTTCATACTTCACCCCTTGCCCTACAATAACGTGTGAGACTCGTGATGAAGATTCTGAACAGAGTCTAATAAATATGTAATATGTATGTTATTAATTTCCTTTAAATCGAGATGAAATTCTATTTTGGTTTTGTTAATGTACAGTTATTGGACAGCATATATAAGCATACAATTGATATAAATTTTCTTCTTTTTTAGGAAATTGCGAACTACAAAAAAGTTTTACAGAAAAATACTAAAATATTTTCCCAGATCCACTACCTTCATATTAATAATTCCGAGATTTATATTGAAAGACTATTTATATTGAAAATCTGTTACATTGAATATTTATTATATTGAAAATCTATTGTATTGAAAATTTATTATATTGAAAATCTATTGTATTGAAAATTTATTATATTGAAAATCTATTATATTGAAAAACTACTGTTGTGGCGTAATTGCCTCTTGCACCGAACTCCTCGATTATTTGAATTTCTCAAAAAAAATCCTAGTCGTATGGCCCAATATTGAAAAGTGATCGTCTCTTGAAGAGTGTCCAAATATTACTGCAAGCGACCGTGGCTAAACCTCCGAAGTCGCTAGACGAGGGAAGGGAGCACGAATCGAGAGGAAAGGTTACCTTACTTTCTCTCTTCTCGCCAGTCCCGGATTAGTCTCGCGACATTGTGACACATGCGCGACAGAGACGAAACGCGTCACGTGACCGGGCCGCGGCGGAGCGTGGGGGCAAAGTGGGTAGAGTGGGGACACAAGTCTTAAGTCTTAATCCAGCGACTCTGGACCAGACGCCATCAAGATCAACACCACCGGTCAAAATTATCCAAATTTTGAAGGACCCAGAAAATTGCCAAGGGGAACATGTTCTCGATTGGTTTCAAGGTGGACTGAAGAATTGGTGAAACCGGTGCAAGAAGCCGGAGCCTCCGGTGGTCTTTGTTTTTACGATGGCGTACTAGTTCACGCACAGAGTACAGCCAGCTTCAACTTCGTTAGTCCAAGGCTGTAGGCTATGCGATGTATTTATTCCTAGCTCGTAAATTGCGCAACCTCTTGTCGCGTCGCGCCTCGGGCTCGATTATTAGTAATATTTAACAATGCAAACAGCGGAGCGCGCCGCGACCGCGACCGAAGAAAGCGTCGCGTCGCGTCGCGCCGCGCCGGTTCGCCATTTAAGGACAGACCGTCACGAGGCTGGCCGCGGTAACCCACAGAAATTAACGCTTTGCAACGAATAAACGTCCAAAGACAGATTTACACTTGCCTTCGCTTCGCGTTGCACTTTTACAGATACAACACACCGAGGCGGCTCCGCCAGCCGCGCATCGCATACCGAATACATGAGTCATTTCACGGTGTGGCTACTTTGTTTTCTGTTGTCTCGCGTAATGCGTCTCCTCCCTACGCAAAGAAAAAATTACCGGCGGCTTTATCGCTCTGTTTCGACGCCAGTGATAAGTTGCTTTCGGACGATCCTGTCCTTCCTTTTTTCGAAGCGGACGCGCGTGCTGCCGAGGTTACCATGGCCTGGCCTAAGGGTAGCAATGCGAATACATACGTGGCTCTTGTCCGCTCGTTTCGACGTGACAGTTCGCATCTTGACGATACCGCCCCACCCCACCCCCCTTTGCCACGCTCCTCGTCCCATCATGCTAATAATTACGCTGATTGGCCGAATGAACGCGCAGCAATAATGTAACTTCGAGGGTTTCCTAATGAGACTGCCTTCCCATTTTTTATTCTTCAGGCTGCGCTGGGTGCATCGTATGTCACTTTCCCATTTAAATGACGTCGAACCGTAATATACAATATTATAAGGCACTGCATACAACCTAGGGTAAAGTAGGCTAATGTGAGACCCATTTAAAAAAAAAATCATAACTAGTTCTTTAAGCAAAGTACAGTAAAAGCTTGATTCCTGTCCAAGAGCTGTGTTTTTCATGGACACGAATCGTGGCCAGAAGTGCTTTTTGATTTATGAGTCCGTCTAGATATCGCACCGCGCGAGAATTCAAAAGAAAGCCGAACATACAATAGGACACGATTGATTCTTGTCCAACAGCCGTGTATTTTTCATGGACAAGAAGACAAGAATCAAGCCACGAGAAGTGCGTTTGGCTTTATGACTGCGTCTAGATACCGCGCCGAGCGAGACTTCAATAGAAAGCCGAACATAGGGAAGGACAGAATGAAATTTGAAGCGTGTCGCCGTCGCCGGCACAGTTTAAAGGCCCGCGTGTTCTCACAATGTAATATGCCAGTTAAAAATGCTTTATTTTTCATTATTTTTTTATGGGACTTTCACTGGCTTGTTTCTGGCATTTTTCTGATTAGAACAAGACCAAACACGATATAATTTGGCCCATATTTACTCTACATGTGAAGCATAATTTATAATTTATGAAACCACTAAATAAAGTTGAAATTATATCGTGTTTGGTATCATTTTAATCAGAAAAATGCCAGAAATAAGTTAGTGGAAGTCCCATAAAAAAATAATGAAAAATGAACAATTCTATCATTGCCATATCATTGTGAGAACACGCGGGCCTTTGAACTGTGCCGGCGACGTTGACTGTTCGCGTCTCTTTCTTTCCAATGCGCTGTTGTTCGTTGCCTTCGAGACTTTAATGGTCGATAAAACCACTTAATACAGTTCAAATTATATCGTGTTTGGTGTCATTTTAATCAGAAAAATGCCAGAAATACGGTAGTGAGAGTCCCATAAAAAAATAATGAAAATTAAGAGATTTGTAAAATCGATTCCTCGAGTCAATGTAGTGGTGTTCACACCGATATACCCGCGCCGACATCAATCGTCGCCACCCTGCGGAGCGACTCGGCTTTGACAGGCAGTGGAATGGGTAGGCTCTGGACAACGAGCGTGGCCACGCTCCGGACAGGAATCACGCTTTTACTGTACAATTTTTCTGCATCTATGTATTGCGAAAAACAGGAGTCAAATAGAAAATTCTTTCACACTTTAACCCATTGCGCCAGTATTTATGTTGTGGTTATAGCGATTAGAAATTCTTCATCAGAATTTCATAGAAAAAAAAGAAAGTTTATATTTATCGTATGCCTATGTTTTCTCCAAAGACCTCATAGATTTATGTCCCTCTCCAAACACGATAACTATCTCTCTAAGCATTTTTTTGTATTTGTACACGTAAAAAAATTATTAGGACTGGCTGAGTTAGGTGGAACATCCTGCATAGATAGTGTCACGTTCTCGCGCACAACGTGCACCTAATGTGCCCTTCGCCCGAGAAACCTCGGGCTTGCTTACGAGTACTCATGCACCCAAACGGGCGCCCAGTACAGCGAGCGCGCTCTCTCTCGCACCTACGCGCTGCCTTCCTCGCGCGGCCGCGGCTGGTACCCTACGCATCAGGACAATTAGTTTCGTCACCTTAGGCCTTAGGTAGACGGGCTTTTTACTAAAACCTTTCTCGCAAGAGGAAATAAGGAAACGGGTACCTGCCGGAAACGCCAGGAGGCCTAAGGGATGATTTGCCTTTCTCGCAAGAGAAAAAAAGGGACACCCACATAAATACCCCCCGTGAAGCCCCAGTAGTTGGAGAGAGAAAGACTTCTTAACAGAGCAGTCATTTTGAGAGTCTCCCCGGTGAAGAAGATGAAACGTCTCGTAGCGTGTCACTAGCTCGACTTTACATACTTCACCGTCCCTCTCAACCAACTATTTCCAAATGCGCCTGTTAAACTAGACTAAGTTATTTTTAAGTTGTTCTTTTATTATTAATAAATATATATAAATATAAATGTCTCTAACTACTTTTTTTCACACCACGAATCCCTCTTCTCCACCACAATATTAGCGATATCCACCTGAGGACGGATTACTGACTGTCCGTTTTCAAACCGAGTTACAGGTTTCCCTTAAAAGACCCATAGCACGTAACAATAGCAACAGCATACAAAAATATTAAAAAACAAAACAATGAACAATAGGACACAAATGTTGGTAGTGAATGTTAATAGTTAAAAGTTGATTCTCCTAATGTAAAATCGTCAACTTGTGCAAGCGCTTCTAATAATTTCATCACCCACTGCAGGTTGCAAAAATGCTTTTACCGAGACTTGAGGTGACTTTTATTATAGGCTGCGGTCAAATCAATGTGGTGGAGAATTCCGACACACTTGTGCCGTTTATAATTGTAGTTCCAGTATTTATTAAGATGCATGGCACCAAAACGTTAAGAATTTATGTTTGAAATAAAAGTTTTAATGTGCCATAAAGAGTAGCCATGTCATTTGTAACGTTGGTGGTGTCTTCTCTCAGTTCCTTTAGTTATATTTTTATTCTTTAATATGTTACATATCAGTTAATTTAGTTAATACGTACACATTTTTTGTGATAATTTCTATTTTCATATTTTATTGAAGTGGATCCAAAAATTATTGGAAATTTTTCGTTCTCGAGAAATTGTCGATATTTAAACTGTGATCATTTCGTTATAAAAAATAATACAACCATATACCTGGACTCGTTTTCAACGAGAGTGATACAGTGACTGGAAAACTGATGACTCCTTTTTGGTCTAAAATGTTACAAATTGAAACGTGTGCAAAAACATTCAAAAATTTTTCTTGTGAAAACTGAAAGTACTGTAGATTGAAAGATTGAAGCTTCCCCTTTACAGAGAAAGCATAAAACTTGATGTACGATTTTTTCTAGTCGATTTATTGAGCTTTGAATGGAAGGGGTACTGTCATCTTTGTAATAAGGTGCACGAGACAGCAAGAAAAAAATCGTAGATTAAGTTTTAAGCAATTGTTATAATTTCAATCTTCAAATCTGCAATAGATTCGGTTAGAAAAATTTTTTTTGTGGTTTTACAGACGATTCAATTTGTAGCATTTTTTATCAAAAACATGTTACTCACTTTTGAGTCAATTAACTTTATTAACTATGTTCAGTTAATCAACTTTGACTTTGTGGGAATTTTCGGGATTGACATTCACCGCTTATCTCGTCGCATCGGCGACAATCCCAACGCACAGAGCATCTGTAACTTTGTTGCCCAACGAGGTTATCAGTGCGCCTGAAAAGAATAGCTTCTTAACATAGAGAACGTCTCGATGTCGCAACACCGCATCAACCGCGACGCAATCAGGCTCGAGTGCGCGAATGCGACGTGCAGATAAACGCAAACTGGAACGGCAATTATTTACGCAAATAGTGGGATCGTGGGATCTCGTTGGGTGGAGGCGTTGTTCATTGCGGGATCGATATCCCGTTCCGAAGAGTTAACTCATCATCCTTGAGGGTGTACATACCGACATTGACAAGTACCTCTTGCACGGTAAAACATTGCTGACAGCTAGATCGCGGATCTTAGTACGTTTATAGCTCGTAAAAATGTTCGCAGAATCGTAAATTGCAAAATTCTACGCAATCAACGCAGTTTTATGCCAATTTAAAATAAAATTTCACTATACTCGTTTCTCCGTTTGCTTGTTTGTTTATTCGTACTGGCAGAGCATCAATTAAAATATCACAGAACTGAACTTATACTGCCATATAAAAATGGGAATTTATTTAAATGTCCGTAATTTATCGATGGCATAACTGGATTTGACAAGTGAACGTTAAGAAGTAGTCTTTTTACATACACACATATTACTCTTCGAAAAGGAGTGAAGTAGATGGTTATTAATTTAACCTTTTCTTGTTTGAACATAACCCAAAGTTTATTATAATAAAGAATATACGTTTATAATGAATGAACAATATTTACTATGAATAATATAATATAAAAGAACGTATTCTCGCACGTGGCACACGCATTGCGCTCAGTAGACTCACACAACACGCATACCGGCTCGCGCAGCTCTATAGCGCAGACAAGTGAAGAAAGAGAACGAGGAACGTAAACGAACAATTGAATCCGTTCGTTAGGAGGAGCAAACTTCACTTCAAGGAGGATTAAGAAAAAATGTTTATTTGAAAAATATAGTGTTGAAGATTGAACTTACAATTAGATGACAAAATTTAATTAAAATTAAGTAGAAAGACGAGATTTTATTTTTAACATTCATATTTATCCTGTACCTTTCAACAATAAAATATAAGAAATATATGAATGATTTCTCATATAATTGATTTAATACTTTTCGAAGGAAATGACTATATAATATATATATATATATACATATATATATATATACAATTAAACTAAACAGGTCTTTAATCTTTGAACACCATCTGTGCGTTTTTCATGAAAGCAGCTATCTTATTTCTAACAATATCGTCTTTAATATTATCAATGTTAGATGATCATTATATCACTAAATTCTTCAATTAATAAATTCAATATACATAGAATATAATTTTTACATATCACTTATTCAGTTTTTTTTATAAGGCAAAGCATTTTTGTTGCTAAAAACATATAAAGGGTTTAATTACATCCGTGTACCTACTTGGCGTTTTAGTTAAGTCAATTGCTAGAACAAGGGCTACCATTTTCTTTAACGAAATGAACACGATTTCTTTAAATCCACGAATCTTTAATTAAAAATTAAAGCGAAGTATTAAAAATCCCATCATTAAATGACGTGATTTATAGGTGTGCGTACTAGTGCCTCACTAAATGTTCCTTTTACAATCAGCTGTTAATTATTTCCACCGCCACAGCCGCATTATAGAGGTTATTTATCCCGTGGCTGGCCGCACGGCCAAACTTTAATTGAAAACGTTTAGTTTATTGCGCGCGTGTGATTATTTACGGAATAATTTTGCGATTAAGTGCATGGCGTATCCAACGACGTTGAAGAGCAAAGGCGCTGACCTTCGGAAGGTCATCCGTCTTGCAACGATGGACGATACGCTTCCGTGTGCCAGCAATGGCAGCTCTACACTCTCCTCGAGGAATATATTGACCTACGGGTGAATAAAATCATTATTTCTTGCTATTTGACGGCTGGTTAACCGATTGGAGGAATTAAGTTGTGAAATTAATTCGCGGAAGAAAGCTTTCGTCGATTTCACCAAATTTGGCGAGGCTGCTTCGCCTGAGTCACACTGTCCTTGCAGAAATGCAGTGTGCTGATGTTGTACACAACTATGATTCAGAGTGATATTGTTGCTGCATTTATTTAAACGTGCCTGGCATTATAAAAATGACCAGATTCGGTTTATCTTGACTTTCGCTATTTTTTATAATAGTACATGTTCAAGTTAAAGAATTTATTCAATCATATCCTGTGATGGAGTCTTTATAATTTTAACAATTCGAAAAGAAATAAATAATCTAAGGTTATGGTTCACCGACACCATTTTTGCAGATGCCGATTCTGTCGTAAATGTATTAGTCATATAAATTTTTAGAACGTATAATACAAACTTTATGACACCAAACACGATATAATTACAATTATAATTACTCGTGTAATAAGCTATTAAAGTTTCAGGCGTGAAAGAGGTCGGCGAATGGAAAAGAAAGAGAAACAGAGAGACGAAGCGTCCGGAAAGAGATGAAAGACTGGCGCGAGCTCAGACCTTTAAATAAAAAATTAAACTTTCTTATTTTTGTTTCTTTGTGAATCAAACTTTTACCATCGTATTCGTCTCGTTTTTCTAATTAAAACGTCATCACACACGATGTAATTATGAATAAATGCGAATCAAAATTTTATCCCCACTCCTGGGGGGATCCCTTTGGAACCGGTCAAGCAAGTGTCGCCAGATTAACACTCGTCTCCCACTCTACCCTTCCTCTTCTATGGCGCTAGTCCCTCACACTTCCGCCACGACTCGGTCACGTGACGCGTTTCGTCTCTGTCGTGTCACAATGTCACGTGACCTAATCCGGTACTGGAAGAGAGAAGATATCTTTTTCCCTCCATTCGAGTCAATTCCCCTTATCTGGCGACAGTTATGGAGATACTACTGTCAATTTCATAATTGAAGGTATAATTTGGAAACAAGGTCATATCTGGTATGCATGTTTATATGAACTTTTTTTCTTATTTTAGAGTATTGAATCTATCCCTGAAGTTATGCCCACATGTTTTGAAGCACCCTGTACAATTGATTTACGTTTACTTCAAATTGTAACCGCTTGTGTATCCGACCTTCAAATTGGACACGTACTTCTGCACTGATCCAATAGAGGGAAAGTTGAGAATCGCTGGGTTAAGGCCAGTTCACGCATGTACGCGGCGAAAGTACACGCATGTACTCGCGTACTTGACTCGTGAGCGGTGTACAAACTCTCTGAATACGCACGGCATGTTTGATGGCACTCGTCCCTTTGAGCAGTCCAGGATAACCGACAGGCTGGCCAGGCGTTCAGGATGTCACGTAAGTTAACACACTTTGGTAACGCCCGTATTAGCACGTTCAACCGGACGTGAATCTTCGATGATTAACACCGCTTCTTGTCAGTTCGCGGCGACGAAGATTATAGATTCACGGAAACTTTCACTTTAATATCTTGGCAAACATGACACGCTGAAGGATAGCAATTATGTTCCATCGTTTCTTGAACCCTTCGCACGGACCTTCGTATCTCGAACGAACTTGCGCAACTGCTGCTCCTCTGGATCAACAAAAACCAGACGTCGCGTCGCGTCGCGTCGCGTCGTGTCGGCTCTAAAAGTATTAAGGGTCCAAACTAATTTAGTGCGACGTAGATTTTTGCGTCGTGTTTTTTGATGAATTTATTGATTTCTACTAGGGAAAATGTATCTATTACTGCGGGTGAACGTTTTATTGCGGTATTTTTTCCCAATAAGATTAAAATACGTAAAAATAAATATTTTGCCCTGAATAAATTTGTGCAACTCAATGGAATTGTACTCTCGTCGGAAAGGCAAACAAAATTGTCAATCATTCTCATATTTTTATAATCTCAGGATTTGAAAAAACATTCTTCATAAAAGATAGAAGTATGACCATTTTTCTTCTATCTCGATCACTAAAAGCACTGTCATTAACATGATTGTACATTATTTATATTGCTTTAAATTGCATTGGCCATTTAGATACCTACTTCGATACAATAAAAATATAAAAAGACACTTCTTTTGCCTTTGTAATAAACAAATTAAGCCCTCAACATTACGTACATTAAAGGGAAGGAGAAGCTTATTACTGCAGCACAAAAATCACTAGGAATATCCTTAATACTGCGGTGTGAATTGCAACTACGATGCGAAACGAGGTTCACTTCAGCCTAACGTTTTAGGTGAGGTACCTATTCGATACACCCCTAGTAGCATTTATGGTTGGCCAACGGTGACCAACGGTGGCCAACGGTGGCCAACGGTGGCCAACGGTGGCCAACGGTAGCCAATTGGCAGTTGGTTGGGATCTAGTTGGTAGTTTTGCCTACAAATCCCCAACATAAGGCCTACGATGAAAAATTATGATAATTTGCCAACGAATAGCCAACATTGGGCCTACAATTATTATAGTTGGTTAATTAACAAAAAAATGTTTGCCCACATTTAAATATTGTACGTAAAACTTGTTAATTATTGTATTCCAAATTGATATTTTGTTTTCTTATTTATGGATGTATATTCGCAATTTGTCACTATGTCGCGCAATAATGGTTGGCCCACTAAAGTTTTATTGTGTTCAGCCTTGGAATTTATTTATTTCTTTAATTTTTTCATTTTCCAAGGGAAAGGCAAGGAATACTGCTCATATAGTATAAGAAAACCCTTTCGAATTTCTTCAGAATGGGCCTCGGCGTTTTTAGATTCGTTTAGATATTTTGATTTAAATTTGTTGATATATCTAGTAACCCAGATCATATCATCAATGCTCAAGATATCTCTCTGTAGGTTCGGCGGTAAGGCATCAGCTTAAGGGGATAGAACCCGCACTAGAATTCCCCTCGAATACCCTAGAAATCTGGCCGAAACATGGTTTTGGGCCAAGTAACTATTCTTCGTTATATGAGCATATTTTTCGCTGGGCAAGGGCTCATTCGAACGAGAAAGGTTCAATATTGTTCGCTCGACTAGTGATTTGATGAGATTATGCAGATATTTTGTAATATAAGTGTTAGAAGTATACTTTTGGCCTACGTTGGTCCTACGTTGGTTCTACGTTGGTCCTACGTTGGTCCTACGTTGGCCCTACGTTGGCCCTACGTTGGCCCTACGTTGGCCCTACGTTGACCCTACGTTGGCCCTACGTTGGCCCTACGTTGGCCCTACGTTGGCCCTACGTTGGCCGTACGTTGGCCATGATCGATGGCCCAACTGCAAAAAAAAGGCGGCATTTGTAACGATTGCCCAACCAATCTTCCAACGAAGGCCCAACGAAGGCCCAACGAAATGCCAACCATAAATGCTATTAGGGACGTAAGTACGTAGGATCCCCATAAAAAACTTCAAAAAAGTAAAAGAATTGCGCCAAGTACATGAAAAACTCGAGGACGAAATGATGTAAAATCAAAATTAGCTGCGAGTACATAATGGTACTTTCCAGCAGCGTGCAAAGGCTAGATGTCCGCGGCCTGGAAGTCAAGTAACTTTGCGTGGCCAGGGCTCTCGTAGGCTTTCAGATAATTTGTCAATTTAAAACTCTGACAATATCAGTACACTTTCATTAGTTTGCGTTTATAATTATTTCTTATTCATCGACACCTTGACCTTGCCTAACCATAAGCAGTTTCTGTTTAAATTCACGACTGCTAACCGGCTGGAAAAGAACGCAATTTTCCATAAAAAAACTCTTCGGTCAATTGTTAACGAAAAGTCACGCGAATTGACAGCGATGCAAGTCAGCCCACACAATTCTCGCACTGATGCAACGTAGCGTCGCGTACAGAGGAAAGTAGCGAAACAATTAATCAATCAAAGAATGGCGACCATAATTAAAGGAGGAATGAAAAGACTCGCGTCGGTTCGTTAAAAGTAACGCCACGCAGAAAAGGTATTTTCGTAACGTGTTTACTCGTTGAAGGGAAAGAGATTCCTGTCAGGGTGTGACTTTGTTCGAAGGCAAAACAATCACGTCCACGTGTATCCTTAGTACAATGGCAGGCGACGAGGGACCGTGAATGATGCACAATGAAGCATAATTCAAAACGAAGATGCATAGGATATAGACGCACCGGTATTCTACTACAATCCCTGACCCCCGTCAACAACGCTGCTGAAGAAACGTATTAATAGGCCGGGGTGTTGCACACAATGAACGGTGTCGCTCGTCGTCGCTGTAATCAGCGTCGCGCGAGTCAATAATCATTCCGCAGACGACAATTACGGGGACAATGACGGCCGCGTAACAATTTCTCGTTTAAACACTGCCATCAATATTCTTCGCGTTCCAGAGTAATTAGCCGGTGTCAGGAGGCGGCACGTGAAAGCGCTTGCAGTTCCGTATGCGACGACACGTGTTATAGTGTTCGTTGTCATCAACATTTGCTATGAAAAATTACAAAAAGTTATTGTCTTTAATGAATCTTTATATACAATAAGCTTAATAAGTCTGTACATAATTATTTCTACAACAGCACACCTCATAAAAAAATCTGAACAAATTCACAAAGAATACTTGTATCTACATATACACACCCATACTGGTAAAAATACAATAAATGATGTCGCTTTTAAACTTGAATGCGAATTTTTCCAATCTGTTTGAGGTTTTCGATTTTTTACAACCAGGATTTTCAACTTAAAAATCTGAACTAATTGCAGTATATGCATCTCGGTATTGGGAACCTGTTCGACTTTTTTCAGAATTTTCGCATATGATTAATAATAGGGAAAACGGGCCAAAAACGTCAATGCGACATCTGAATTTTTTCAGATTTTTTTGAAGTGATTGATTCTTCAAGAACTAGGATTTTTAACTTACAAATCTGAATTAATGGCAGTATATGTATCTGTATACGTATTGACAATAACTAGTTTTTTCTATTTTTTTCCATAACTACTCTCCCGGTCGACATATGGAGTTAAAATTGTACACAGCATGTTTATTCTCGATGCCCTACCAAATGGTTCATAGGCTGTTTAATTTGGTTTAATTGAGTACTAATAAAATATTTTTTAAAAATACCTTTTAGTAAGATAATATAATTTTACTTAAAACTACATCTTCGCCTGCGCATGACATCCTTCATTTATAGTATATGAAAGTTCTCAAAGAATAAAATGAGATACGTATTTTTTAAAATTAAATTTCAGAAAATTTAATTTAATTTGGATAAAATAAAGAATAAATTGTAAAGAGAAAATTAGTTTGTTCTAATCCCTGTAGGAACTATGAGTACATTTTATCTGCAGTGCGCTATACAGGGTGTCCCAAAAGTACTTCAACTCCGGGAAATGGGAGGTTCCTGAGGTCATTTCAAGCGCCATTTTCCTTTTGCAAAATGTTGTCCGAGGCTTCGTTTGGGAGTTATTAACGAAAAACACGGACCAATCAGAGCGCGAGCTCGACGCTCGCTGGCACGTTCAGCGCGGCGAGCCGGCAGGCGGTTGGCTGAACATGCCAACGAGCGTCGAGCTCGCGCTGTGATTGGTCCGTGTTTTTCGTTAATAACTCCTAAACAAAGCCGCGGGCAACATTTTGCAAAAGGAAAATGGCGCTTGAAATGACCTCAGGAACCTCCCATTTCCCGGGGTTGAAGTACTTTTGGGACACCCTGTATTTCCTTCCAATTATCTATTCCGTGGTATGTACCCAGAAACACGATAAATTTCTTTGTAACAAAGGAAGTTTTCTTTTGTAATAGAGTAGTTCGGTTCGAACCCATGAATTGCGACTTTATATTTGCACTGTATCATTACATTCATTGTTGTTGGATTCTGGCCCCCGTTATCGTGTTATTAGTGTTTATTAAAGGGAGTGGCAAAAACATAAGCTGCTGCCCAAGTCTGGAATACAAATTCTAGATCGAACAGCGATTGTTACACCGAGATCTCGCGTAGATCGCCGCTAATACACCGTGGAAACAGTATCGCAGCCGCCGCGCCGCCGAGCCGCGTTTCGCAACTATCAATTGCATTATTGCTTACATACCGATACGCGGTTGCCCGTTTTCCAAGGAATTGATGAATAAATTAATGGAAGAAACCTTGTATTGCAATGCTCGGACGTTTTGCTGACATCATTAATATTAATACACTATGATCTCCTAACGGTACTTGTTTGCGCGCCGTTTTTCTTTTTGCCCATCACCTACGCCAAATAGTTTTTACCATTGTTCCCCAGTTCAAGGTTCTCTTGCATTCACCGTTCAGTTGTGTACAGCAGAACATTCTTCCTTCAAGAAATTAGTTATTCGTCTGTAAACAATTTCCTTTTTTTTCATTAAGATTTCAAACTTTTCAATTAATTCGTGTACACCGTAAATCTTTTTTGCATTTTTATCTAATGTACGTATATTTTCTGTAATCGCTTTTCTTTAGATAAAATATTGAATATACATATACATATAATATATGATATTGCATAATTTATGTATTTATACATATATCCACTACTTCATATGTATCCACTGGATATAATGAAAACAATTTATAACAGTAAATTTTAAGATTGAATTAGATTTTATTGAGTTGGCTTGCGCGATTGAATTATATTTTGTTGTATTATCCTGCACACTTATAAATAATAATATTATATACAGTGCTATAATACATTATATATAAATATAATAAATATATTATATGACTCATAAATAGAATACGAAATTCATGATTTTATATTTCTTATTAATTATTTACTGTCAGCCAACGAGGAACTTCTGTTTGTATGCCCCCTTCAAGGAACTATAACTCCTACAATTTTAAGTAATTTGATTGGAAAAAATTATATTGTGTGGTCCACATAATAGAAAATACGTATGCAAAATTTCAATACAGAACAGTAGTCCCACAAAATGACGTTCTATTGTAGACCAGAAGACCGTCCTGAAGAATTTCGTTGTACTACCACGCACACTTAATTTGAAAAAAATATATGTATCCACGGTGAATATTTGTTCACGTGAAAAATAAAAGGTGTTAGCAGCGGTAGAACGCACAGTTGTGAGAAATAGGAAGATATCAGCTGCTAAGTGTACATAATGGCTTACGCAAAGGTTAAACGCGCGTCGAAGCAAATTGGAGGTCAAGGTAGAGGAGGGGAATTATCGAAACTCTCGTTAATTGTTCATATAGACACAATGAAGGTCGGCCGCGACGTCGCGCCGCGCCGCGCCGCACCGCGCCGGTGAAGCAAACAGACATTACGATTTCCATGGGAGGTCGATGACGTCGTTGGAGGACGCGCGTTGCATAGCGGTTCTGCAGGATTTCTGGAAAGTGGCACGCCAGATGTTCGAACGTCATCTGATGGACACGATGCGCCAGCCGGATATTTCAAATCGATACCAGCGAGCGACGATAATTATGGTAATCCCTGCATTACTCGGTAATGAAAGTGTTCGAGGGATGTCTCTATTCATGGCGGAGGCGATGAAAATGGACACGGGATTATTGTCGCTTCGAATATGCACACCAACACCCATAATTCAACGGCTAATGATCCTCCCGAGGGAAACGCAAACTATGATTCGGGTATGTAAAATGGCCACTACGGGAATTACACTGATCCAACTTTCTCGTTAAATTCTAAGGTGATCTAACGAAGAAGTTAGCTCTAATTTGTTAGCTAAATAATATTATCTATTTTTAATATTATTTATTTTCAATACTATTTAATTGTAATATTATTTCTTAAATTAGACTGCAAATAAACTGCAGTAATTAGACTGCAGATTTTATGCATTCATGGCAAAAATGGGTGGGCGTAATTTCAAACAATAAAAAGATTACAAAAATGTAGAAGCATCAATACATTTCTTACAACTTAATAAAACCACTAAAAACAGCATTAAATTCCAATGCCTAACAATTAATGCATAAAATTTTCACTTTGCATAAAGATCCGCAGTCTATAATAATAAAAAAATGTACAGAGAATCCAACAAGAATTTGAACGCTACATTTCCCTTTCCGATTAAAAATTACTTGCTTCCTAAAAAAACTTGCGTTCTAAAAAAATTTTTTTAAATTTTATTTTGAACCTTTATTGAACCATATTAAAAACTGTTATATATTAATAACTGTATATTGCAATGAATTAGTCTATATGAAGTAATCTTCCAGTAAATAGTATATGAAATACTGAAAATGAATTAATAATTTTTAATATGATTAAATAGAGTTTCAAAATAAAATTTTTTAAATTAATGAATTTTTAACACATTACCAATGGGAAACATATTAATCGGCTTTTTATTCAATGAGATCAATAAATTTCTTTTAAATAATAATTTCAGAACATGTTATCTTCTTATAATTGTAAAAGTTGGTTGAAGAATAAATTAAATTATTATTCCTATGTGAAAGTATCATTTTTGCCATTCATTTGAATTTTTACTTTTATAAATAATTTAATATTTTATATTTTATTTATATTTAATAGATAACTGATATTTCAAATTATTCACTGCTTTGTTTATCAATTTTTTGGAATATAGTTTTAGAGGTACTTCTTATAGGCACATCAGAATTTAATACGCTGCAATAGAAACTGAATAAATAAATGGTGATATTTTGGATCAAAATAGACCCAGGCCCCGGCGTCGGAGGATTAAAGAAACTGGTATAAAACGAAATATTAATTTTGTCGACTACTTACGGAAAACATAAACTACGTCATTAAAACTTGTTAATGTAACAATTTATTTTTAAAATGATGGAATCTAATTCTTCGAGCAATTCTTTTCTTAACAAAGTTTTCCGACAGCGATAAGTCGATTTTTCCACGGAATATGGTTACAATAGTCACACGCGAGATTACTGAAATTGCAGGCAAATGATTGTTATGTTAATGAGGACGCAGTTAACGCGATTCTAATTAGGGTATTCATGTGAAATACTGGTCAGGTTTTTCCAATAGGGACGCGTACCGCCAAATTCAAAATCTTAATTAAGACAAATTCTTAATTGAGAGTGTAAGAACGGCTTTAGTCGTTCGCGGATGGAAAGGAATGTAGACGCGAAATTTTTCAGGCTGGAAAAACGTAACGTTACGTGATGAGATTAATCAAATACCACAACGCCGATGCAATTACGGTATCAAGTGAAACGTATTCAGATTATGGCCCCGTTGCTTTAATCCCGGGGAATTTATGCAAGCTATACGAACACGTCGATGCTCTCTTAGCTTCATCATGAAATACTAAATTATGATGTAGTAACCTATGTTAATTATACAGATAGGTTATATAATACCGGGTTGTTAATTAGAACGCGAATGGTGTAATTAAATCGTGATATCCAGCCCTTGTTCGATAATAAATAAGCTAGTATTTAGTGGTTGTCATATCATAAATGGAGAACAAATCCTCGCATAAACATTAAACGTGAGTGGCCCCGTGTAGTACGTGACACGATTGTTCTTGTGTTAAATAAGGTGCAAAAATACCGGACACTTTCGTTCTGTTTATGTAAATTATGAGAGGAATGTTGATTAATGTATCAGTTATCCAATTTGTTTTGGATCTAATAATGATTCTATTCATGAAGCGGATTCATTCAAATATAATTGGACGGTTTAACGTAATCACCCAATGGTAATCTGATGGTAATTTGCATAAAAATTGAAAATTAAATGATCTTGTAAATGAGGTTCTAGAATGTTTGGAACATTTAAAACGAACACAATTCTCCGTTGTAATTTGTAGTTTCTCTGTGCAAGTGTGTGTTTAGTTCATTAAGCAATTTCTTTGTTAGTAACATTTAATTTATAGCCTCAAAATATCATCTATTTATGATGAAAGCATCATCAATTTGTACTTTTTTGTTAATTAGTTTTTTGGAAATTTGTGTGTGAATTTAAACAAATACAAATCATTTTATTTGTTTATTGTATATATTCGTATTCTTTTCTATTAGATTTTAATTATTTTATTTATTTATTAAATCTTTTTGTGTTCTGTTCTACTTTGTTTTGCTGAATCAATGATAAGTGAAAGTATAAATATTACAAATATTTATAATTGATTTTGATTTTTCGATTGTGCAGTAGAAAATCAATTCAGGAATCGATGTTTTGTGAAAATGTGTCTACATGTTCGTTAGAAAGTAATAACAGCTAATTAATTACAAATGCTTGTCTTTAATTATTTCGTTTAAAAACATACTAATGTGCAATCTGCAGCAGTGGTATTGCATAAGACAGTGCGGGTGGCATGATTATATGGCGCTTCGCAAAGCACGATTATAAGAGCCAAGCACTGTATTTTAAAGTAATTATTCAAACAGTAAGATTAGGTGTTTGATTACACGTCATTTTTCGATAATTTGGTATAATTCGATTATTGAATTAATTCTCTATAAATCCATCTTACAATGTCAACACTACTAAATTGAAAAATTTGGAACCGGTCATTTTGAGGGGCCGATCGAACTACTGTCAAAGTCCTAAGTCCCCGAAACAATAAACTTTCCTAATAAGCCTCTAATAAATGCATCTCACAATCTCAGTGATCTTAAATTCTAAAATTTGGACCCCGCCATTTTGTGAGATCCCTTAGAAATAGTATAAAAAATCCCCGAAACAATAAACTTTTCCAACAAGCCTCTAATTAATGCATCTCACAATCTTAAAGATCATAAATTGAAAAATTTAGAAACAATCATTTTGGGAGGTTCCTTGGAACCAGTGTAAAAAATCCCTGGAATAATAGACTTTCCAAGGCCTCTAATAAATGCATTTCACAATCTCAAAGACCATAAATTGAAAAATTTGGAATCCGTCATTTTGAGGTCCCTTAGAACTAGTGTCTAAAATCCTCGAAACAATAAACTCTTTCCACAAAACACTAATAAACGTAACTTACAATCTCAGTGAGCCAAAACAAAAAAATTTGGAATTTGCCATTTGAACAGGTTGATCAGATCTAGTGTAAAAGCATTCTGAAAACAATAGGCTTTCCCAACTGAGCAAGACTTTCCCAACACTCCCCGAACCCATCCCGCGATATTCCCAAACGCCCTTTACGCAATGCTCTTGCGCCGCGCACGGTGATTACGCTGCTCCGATCGCGGCAATTACAATCTCATATTACCCATTCGCGGTGCATCACAGCAAAGCACACCGCGGAGCACAGCGCACCTAAGCTGTTGGCATCTACAGGCGAGAGGAAAATCGGCGGAAGAGCGGTGGCAAGAGGGCACGCAGCGGGAAATCTCGGCCGGAACCGGAAGCGGTGCGGCGCGCGGGAAAAAGAGGATCCCTCCTGCGAGTATACCCCCCTCCCGTCCCCGGAAGTCGCGAATAGAAAGGGAGTGGAAAAGAAAAGGCGCACAGGCACAGGAACAGGCACAGGCTCGAAGGAGATCCTTCGGGTTGGCGGGCTCGTGTGCCCGTGAGTCTGCGCGATACAGTTTATTTAAACCGGTCGAAAGGTGGGGATACGGTACTCGGCTCGGCTGCGCTTCGCTTCGGCGCGGCGCAGCGCGGCGCGTCCTCGCGGATCGCGAGCTTTAGTCGCACGATCTCGTCCGGAGCGTCGAGCCGCTCCATCGTCGCGCTCGAGAGAGTCCTCTCCTCGATCGATCCTCCGGATTGATCCTCCGGATTGATCCCCGACGAAAATCCTACGGATGGTGTTTCTCCTCTAGTTGATCAACCGGCCTGGGATCGATCGATCGTTTTCGACCGGCTCGGGAACATTCGGCGACGATCTTCTCTCTCTCTCTCTCTCTCTCTCTCGCTCTCTTTCTCTCTTTCTATCTATCTTCTTTTTTTTACCAGTGAAAGTTTTTGCCCGACGAAAGCTCGACACCTCGTCTTGTCTCTCTCTCACTCTCTTTCTGTCTCTCTCTCTCTCTCTCTCTCTCTCTCTCTCTCTCTCTCTCTCTCTCTCTCTCTCTCTCTCTCTCTCTCTCTTTCTTTCTCGTGGTCATGGTTATCGTGAGTTCGGTGCAGGTGAACCGCGTGCGTGCTAATACTACTCACACGTTCGGTGGATGATCCTGAGGTATCCTTTGCTGGACTGCATCGACAGTGAGAAAGGTGGGTGTGCGATGGTGAACGCAGGTGCTACCTACCCGGGCCCCTGCGTCGTTGGTACTCTGTAAGACCTCGATTAACAGGATTAAACGGCAGACGAACGGCAGGTCCGGTGATTGAGACTCGGGACCATCAGGATTGTGGAGCGCCGCGTGATCAGCGGTGTCGTAGGGCTTTCGTATGGTCTTGGGATTTGTTGGTCGTCGGAGCTGGATCTACATGTGACGGGGACTTTTACGGTTTGTGGGACGGTTTTGCCGAAACATAGAGAAGATATTGTTTCGTTGATGGTGGGTGATGAGAGATGGTGAATTAGTTTTGTAATTTTCTTGTACGACATACGTGTTGCTCGGAGAATAAAGAACCGTATTTTGAACAGGAATCTTGGAGAACAGGATTTACATGTGACAGGATTCGTGTGTTTTTTATGTTTCGTGGAACGTCATTCCTGACACGTGGAAATGTTGATCACTGGCGATGAAGACTACGAATCGTGAATTAATCGCAATTGATCCTTTAGAAAATATTGTGATAGGAGATGGTCTTGTAGTTGTGTTCTATGAAGTCATGTGTTTTTGTTTGATACTGTCGATCGGGGACTAAAGAACGTATTTTGTATGGTCTGATTTTTCTAATATTTTCATTGTTCACTATCTGTTCTGTAAAAAATTTTTATGATAATCGTTAGCATGTTGGCTGCCACACCAGTGCTCATAAAAGTCACACAAAACCAGAACAATTGATATAAAAATATGAGAACAGAACAGAACTTAATATGAGAACAATAATAATGCAATATTATGTAATATAATATAGTAAATTATATAGTAATATTATATAATATAATATTATATAGTATAATATTAACAATAATATTATATAATATATAAGAATAGAGCATTTACATTTGTTTACACCTCGCGGATCCTGAACAAATTTGGTTCACTTAATAGATTGTAATAAAAATTTCGAGTTTCGAATTTGATAAAAATATTCTGTCACTCATATTATGACTAATGTGGCAGGCAAAATGTTAAAATATGGAAAAAAATGAATTGATGACGATTTATTTGTAATTTGTCAAGAAAAAAAAGCTTATGGTCAGAGATAAAAGTCTATTATTAAGAAAAGTTTGTTTTGTTCGTCCCTGTTGCTCAGAGAGTAAAAAGTATATTTTGCATGTTTTGTGCCTTGTTAATTCTATGGAGCAGGATCGGCGAGTGACAAGAAACAGTCACGACTCTAAAACGCGAAAAAGAAATTTAATGAAAAGAGATTGTTTTATTGGACACTGTTGATCAGAGACTGTGAAATATGAATTGATCACCGTCCTTTAAAAAATTGCTAATTTCTGCTCTAAAAAATTGTGATAGCAGGAAAGTCTAGTCAGGAATTAAGAAAGATGGATGACCACTGCGTTTTGGGCAGATTTATGGTGGGTGCTGGGAGCCATTGAAAAACGTGTTATGCTCGGCTGTGTTGATCAGCTAAACAAGAAATTCACCATTATTTGCAAAATATTTTGTGAGTGAAAATGGAAAATTAGTATTGACAAGAGTGCATTTTATCACGAGCTAACAACAATTGAGAAAATTTGTGTTCGATTATGAGATCCTGTTGTAGCTCTATGCCCACTCAGCGTCATGTTTCTTAAAGTATTATAATCTTCCAATGTTGCTAATTAACAAATAAAAAATGCAATGACCTATTTCGGATTTTTTGTATTATTATAACTATTGCTTTAAAGCGTTCTTCTAGGAAATTGTTATGTGTTACTTTATTCGTCCGCATGTTGCAATAACAGTCACTCGAGGATCTCATAAACGCTATAATATCTATATGAAAACTCACGCCAGTCACTTAATTGCGCAATGCTACGTATATTACTAGAAATATTTATTGCATCGCTAGACTATTAAGCGTGATACGAATTACATCACTATTCACTGTACGCTTTTCAATAGCAGCTGTGGAATGTTTTTAGGATATGCTCTCGAAATGCCTTTACAAGATACCTTTTACATTTATAATTGGGAACTCTTATTTATGATCTATGCAAATTTTGGATAGCATTGTGAATCTATAAACGCTATACCATAATTGAAAGTTTCAAAAAAATTCGAATCGAAAAAATTTGCGAATAATTACTTTACCCCAAGCCTTAATGAAACGACTATAAAAAATCAATTTTGGTGTCATTGTAAAGAGGGGACTTCAATCTTCAAATCTAACAAAGATACATTCACTTAATAATTTTTTCAATGTTTTTTAGAGACGCTTTAATTGGTAGCATTTTTTTAGTTAGCATTACTGCAAGATTTTTTTAGGCAAAAATGAAGGACGGTTGGTACAGTGGAAGATTTAAAACGAGGCTAGATTTATGGTTGTACTATTGTTTTCAACGAAATTATCACAGTTTAAATATGGACGATTTCTCCAGAATGGGTTCAAACACTGTCCCGATCCACTGTAAAATAAAGATGAAGGAAATGTTTAAAACTACCACGTGATCAATTTCTAGTAAGGATTCATCTCCAATCCATAAAATGAAAACAGCTGATCAAGATTTTTGGACGAAAGTCATTTTGCCATTACTGACCATGAGGTACAATACTTTCCTCGAGGTTACGCGGAAAGCAAGTCATCCGCGAACTCGAATGCGATTCGTTATTCATAAAAGTAGAGCACAATTATGCTTGTCATCAGAAATTTCGATGAAAAAAGTGGCTTCCTGTAAAAAGTGTCGTGGAGACCATTAGGCTTGGCCATTGTCCTACATATGCCAATGAAAGTGTAAGAAAAGTCACCTAGAATTTGAATGATTGTAGAGAACAAGTATTCGTGTCAAATAGTTCTCAAAGTCATCGTCTAAAGCTTTATTCACAGCATGACAAAATGTATTACACATCAAATTCTATTGGTCGATTTAATTTGTAAAATAAATAGGAAAATAATAAACACGTTCTTTTTATGCGAACATTAAATATAACTTTAAAAGGCACGAAATAATATATAAACATTGTAGAAACAGTTTATTATAAATAAATTTCCAATTTATTTTAGATGTAGCAAAGGGAAATTGAAAGTTTTTAAACCACCATTTTTAATAAATTATAAATATGAAATGTTAAATTAATCCGATCGGGGTCGGGTATATCGGTGTGAACCACTACAATTACAAAACTTCTTTATTTTTCATTATTTTTTTTATGGGACTTTCGCCAAATTATATGTGGCAATTTTCTGATTTAAATGACACCACACACGATTTAATTTGAACTGTATTTAGTGATTTAATTGACGGTATACATATGTATAGTACGCCTTCGGCCGCGTGGTCGGCGGCGAGAACACGAAGAGATAGTAGAACTACAGGTTCTAAGAAACAACACGGATCCGAGGGAATTTCTGATATCAAGGCTTTACTGTATTTTGCATGAAGTCTTTTTGCATGATGAATTTTAACTCGACAATTAAACATTTCTTCCGACCTAGAATAATTTCATTGTGTATGATTTTTTTCATTTTATGGATATGAAATTTATATAATATCTCATACAATACATAAATGTTTAGTAACTAGATACCAACATATTTGATAATGTAAACAATATTGTGAATAATGGGACAGCAATTTTTAATGACGACTCTCGGTCACCACTCGAGTGCTAAGGGTTAATTAAGTACATAGCACAGTAAACGCTCTTATAACGCGGAGCAAACATTGTAATTTGATTTGCATCAAATTTAAATTTAATTTGATCTGATTTGTATTAATTCTGAACTTCTTATAACACGGTTTCCATACAACACGGTGTGAATTAATCGCGTTATAGGAGGCTAGACTGCATCACAGTCTATTAAGAACACTATTAGAATTGCGTTTTTATATATTTTTAAGATAAAAATTCTTTTCGGTAAAAATTAACGAAATGATATGTAACTGGCAAACGATGCTTCGCACACTAATCGCCATCAATAACCAGTAATGGATTACACTTTGCCCAACTGTGGTCGGTAGCCACCACAAGCCGCAATTCAACGGGGTCGGGAAAAGAAATATCCTATGGAGATGATCGAACGTTCTATCGATAAGGTAATAGATCGAGAACACAGAGGATTGTGTTTGGTCAATCACTCGCGTTGTTTTGCTGATGAAGCAATTTCTGAGCGGATCGATATATCGAGATCGATATATAACGAACCACGTAGCTAGGTCAATCAAAATATCATTACCGTGTTTGAGCTGCAGGAAAATTGGAGTGACCCTCGCGGTCGTGAGGCAGAGTCGAGGACTGCAAGAAGTATCTGGTGTAACTATAGTCGTTGAAGAAAGATTTCTGGGGCTCATGCTCGTTTAGGAACCGCAGAAAAATTGGCGCAGCTCGTGACTAAAAAGGAAAATGATGCGACTCGTGGTTAAACTGGGACTCCTGCGGTTCTAGAAAAATAGCGTAATTCATGGGAAGATTCGTGATTCATTGTTCCGAGGACACAACGTAATTATTTATGAGGGGCAACTCGCGTAACTAGCTGGACAAATTGAAATTCTTTTATAATAAATCAATAACCCCGTGTCCGAAGAATATGGTCCTAAAGTTTCAATACGAAATTCAAGGTAATCACAGAGTAAAGTTACATCCACACTGAAGCAACACCGGCCGACTGTTACTTTACACGATTACGGTTAAAATCGTAGTGTGTGACTATGCGTTTGATCATTTCGTGGATCATGCCGAGGCTATTTTCAATTTCAATCTGTCCGACGATAATTTACAATAATAATAGTTAGCCTGCGGATTTTATACATTTATAACAAAAATTACTAGAAGAAACACAAATAGTTAAACATTAGAAGAATTAAAAAATATTGTTACATGATTTTTAATCGATTAAACCTACAGAGGCAGAAATTAAAAGTCTATTTTACTCCAGTTTATTGTAACTGAGGAAGAAGATTGTTATTTTGTATAATTCATTTTCAATCAACTCTTGAAATTTTGTAAACAAAAAGATAAATAAAACATAAAATAAAAAATGACTATATCAAGTGCAAGAAACAGGGATCACCTAGAAATTTTTTTCTTCGTTTAATTACCTTATATATATGTATAGTTGAAACTAACACACTGATGTCCTTAAAACTGTTCGCTGCTTTAAATTGTATGTACATATTTTTGTCATAACTGCATACATATTAAAGATGAAAATTATTGTTGGTGAAAATATTAATTTTATCTTCAGAGTTGCACCATATCATCAATTTCGCATTCTTTCTCACGATATGAGGTTTACACACTCCGCAATTTCAATTCAAATACCAAGGAAGTGTCGAAATGCTGCTACAGATTTCTCTGAGAACAATACTTATTAAAAAATATGTGCTCTACTTTCGAAGGTATGTGGTAACATAACCTAAAAGCTGAAAAAGAATACGAATTTCTGTTTTATACGACTGCTGCCATTTTGTTAAAAATTGTTTCTGCAACATTCTAATTGACAAGATAAAGGGATCTTTACTTTATTGTATGTAAAATTTGTAGAAATTGTGCAATTCATTATCGAGATATCATGTCAGCCATGAAAAATGATCTGCTACTGGAATCAAACAATAATTTAAATAATAATAAGGACAATTGCATGAAAATTACAGGGTGCTATTCTGAATATACAGGGAAACAAAAAAAAATTTTTGAAACACTTTACCTGTAGTAACATAACCAATTTTGATCTCATAAATCGTCTAAAATTGACAGCTATTTGTTACTTATTTACTTCTTATTCGACACAATATAAATATGTAGCCATATTAATTTAAACTTGCTGCTAAAAGATTCGAATTTAAACAGACCGTTTACAACGTCGGGTCAGGACGGACCCACCATCCGAGGATTAAAAGGCGTCGTTGAGGCATATTTGATCCATTTTCACCTTTTTCGCGAGACGAATGCGATTGTCTTGGAGGTGACCGAGCGTGGCGAGAGAAAAATGGAAATTAGATATTTAACAGGACATAAAATGGAGGGCTATTAATAAGGATAAGTGAAGGGAGTTATTAAAGGCATTCATTATGACGGCAGGGACAAGGTGAAAAATTAGCGATGCTCCTTGGTAAAAGAAAAGCAAACCCGTGGCCGAGGCTTGTGTGTGCGTGCGTGTCTACGTGCACGTACAGCAAAAATGTTGCACGACGGCTTTTAACTTCTCCACCGGGTAGAACGAGTTAACTCGTCCTTTACGAGAACCGCCTCGTACAGTGAAGTTTGCACTTTTACGAGGATAACACTTTATCACAGCCTGTTGACGAGTTTATTTTGAATTTTCTAGTCCTGTGGAGCGAGGCCAAGGTAGTCTGGAAAAATGTCCGGCTCGCCAATGTGTAAAACTGTGTACCGGCCGGCGCAGGATTTCGCTTTTTCTTTGGGCATTAATATGCAAATGACCGACTGTTTATTGCGGACACGTTGCACTTTCAAACATCAGACTTATCTTATACATAAGGATTTTTCTATACTTGTAATAACGCTAGATGCAATGATAAGTTTTTGCGTTCCGCCGACATATTGTTATAGAAATAACCAAAGCCATTACGCGCGGTTCGCGTATAAAGAACTTCGAGGTAATATAGCTATACATATGGTTTTGCATGTTGGTACAGCTTGCGTGCCGTTTTTGTAAATTGTATTTGGCCTTGATGCACTACGAGCATAGTAATAAATCTTTTTTTTCAGGTTTACATACTGATTTTGGAACGTGAACAGACAAAAGAAATATTGATAATATTAACCCTTTGCAGTCAGAGCTATATTAACTAGAAAATTAAACATTTCTTCCGACCTAGAATAATTCCATTGTATATGATTTTTTCCATTTTATGGATATGAAATTGATATAATACCTCATACGATATACTTAAATGTTTAGTAATTGATTAGATACAAACTTATTTAACACTGTAAATAATATTGTGAATAATTGGACAGCAATTTTTAAATTGTTAGTAATGACTCTTAGTCACCACACGTGTCCTAAGGGTTAAACTTGTGTAGGCTTGTTTAATAAATGCAAAAAATACATTCATTCTACAAATTGTTCAGTCTAACACGTCTGTGAAATAGAAAATCTGTTAAACTGCCTTGTTATTATGTTTAAAAATGTCTTTAAAATGTAGTATCTGTAGATTTTTAAACAAATTTTGGGTCAAATAAGAAAATAATGCAATAACATTATTTGTTGCTTCAATCAGAACATTGAAAAATGCACCTAATGTTGCCAATACTTAAACAGGACAGTAATGCATCTGAATAAATATTTTCAAGATATACTATTCGTTTAAAAACGTTTTATCTTGTTTTTTGATTGCAGACAAATAGATTTTGTTTCGTTTTTTGTGCTAGCTACCCAAAGGAACTATAAATTTTTATTTTCACCAGGCTGAAAAGGCTGAGAAAACTAGTCTAAAATTGTGTTAACCTCTATTTGACTTTGCATTTTACTAGCTGTGGCAAATTTTTCTCAATTATAACTTCAGTAAAAATCCTCAACCCATGCACCGCATAATGATATTTGACTAGTTTGAAAGTTCCTTAATATTTTATGTTATGAATGTGTAGCAACATCATTAGGGCACATCGGATATGGGCACATTATGCTAGCAAAACTGGAAGCTATTATGGCGAAATTATAATACAAATGTTCTCCACATTTACATACACTGCTATATATTTACAACTTTCTCAGAAATGTGAAATATATTATTATACCAAGCGAGTCTTTTCATTAATATTTTCATGTGCTAAAATTGGGTAATAATAATGGCATTTGATGTTACCTTGTTTGCATAAAAATTTAAATGACTGCAGTTGGATGAATATTTTAATTATGAGAATCATTTCAAGCGCTTCTATGTTACATTATAACTGTTGGGATACCTGAAATAATCATTTTGTGAAATTGCAAATTAAAAAAAGGGTCAAGCATATACGATTACTAAACATTATTATAAATAACCAGAAATTTTTAAATTGAGAGAAAAATAATATTGTAACGAAATATCCATTATGTTTAAACAAAGTAAATTTATTTTTAACGTAACTTATTTAAGTTTACTTAACTGATCTGGATCTGGACGTTACCAAAAATTTTTCAGTTAATTTTCTCGTACAATTACTTAGATTTATTTTATTATAATTATATCTTTACTTTATATACACTTTAATATTTTATATGGAAAAACGATTTCATCGATTCAATTTTACTTCTCACTCTATATGCGTAAAATTTACAGTCGTGTAATGTACAGAGTGTATAAAAAGTATTGGTCATCCGTCCTAGGGGTGAATCTACATGTCTGAATCGGTGAAATTTGCCGCAAAATTGTTTATAACAAAGAAAATTGTTGTTTAAGTATAAATATTTCCTTTATATCGATCGCAAATTGTTGATAAAAAATGTGTTAATGCTATCGGCGCACGGGTTCGATCAATTGTTAATGATTAATGGCAAATTTGCAACTTATTTAACTTCAACGTTTCGGTCTAGTTTCAGACCATTCTCAAGAAAACAATTGCGTCTATAAATTAATTATTCGTTATATTAATACGTTGTAAGTTAAAGATAGTAACACTACCAATTTGCTATATAACCTTACTTGCTATAGGCATGATGAAACAAATTTATTTTATCGAAAAGAGGAAAAAATTTTTTTTAAGAAATAGTGAAAACACGTGCTGAGACAAAACTATGGAAAACATTTGAAGAAGACAACTTCTCATTGATCGATGTATTGACCAATCGATATTTGGCGGTGAATTCAAAACGTGACATGACTTTACAACCAAACTTTAACTTATTATTGTATAGTATATACCATGTTGGTGTTGTTGTAAAATTTTTATTTTTGACATCCAGATTGGTATTGACCTTACTAACATACAATTAAGATTGTATGTGATAAAGATAAATGTTTAATTATTTTGATAAAATGTCAAAACAAACCAACTATTTAACATATTAGAAACAAAAATCATAAAACATTACAGGCTCAGTAATGTTGCGTAATATTCGTGTATCTTGGGTGTTTCATACCTAAGGTTTACACTACGATGTTTAATCATGTGAATTGTTTCAAATAGTACTCTTTGATGTAAGTTTTTTTCTTTGTCTACTACTTTTGCGTTTTCAAAATCAAAGTGGTCAAATTCTATTCCATGTCTCGTCAATTCAGTGTGTTGTGTTGGTTGTAAAAAGATGTTGCGTTTATGTTCTGTGATACGTGTATCAAAATGTCTTGAAGTTTGTCAGTTGTTTAAGTATATTGTTACATCAACACTTTCTACTCATCGCCAAGAGAAAAAGTTTGAAAGGAACGATACGTCACAAACAAATAGTTACCGAGATAAAAGCTGTTAAAATTTTTGCAAAATTTGATTGTGTGGAGTTACACGTATAGACAAAACCTACTACTACAGTCCACCTGACCGTGTCGACGAGACAGAACCTAATCGTGTGGGTGCCTCGAGGCAAACGAAATTTAAAGGGACATTCATCACCAAGCCCGTACCAAGTGATCGTCTCCCTGCCCCTCTGCCCATTCGTATAATGAAGTTGCAAAATAAGGAAGAAAACCTTACATTATGAAATACTAATGTAAAGTATAGGTACATACAAATTTTTCAAAATCTTCTGTTCCTCCGTCGGATTCACATCAAATGGAAACACTATTTTCGAAGCACAAAACACTACGCTTCTACAGTATCATTAAACACTACACTTTCCGAAATCGTGACTGAATTGTGATGAATTAAGGTAATTGTAATTTGTATTTTTTTTTTGTCACTCCGTGTTTATAAACTGAAACGTGAGACATCTAAAGGAATTGTACTATGATACGACGAAAATAAACCCAAACCTAATCCAGACCTAACTCAAACCAAGCGAAAGAGCACGAAAACTATTTTTATAAATATCTCGAAAACAAAGACCGAGCGGCGGTAACACGTACAGGAAAAAGTTGCTTAGAATTATGAATTCTGCAACATATTTGAGTTTCATCAAAATCAATGAGTTGTACCCTTCCCTATACATATAATTACCGTTTGTTTATTGTGTACTAGTTTTATTTAACAATATTATGTCATATTAAACAGAAAAGACTCTTCCCAATAGAGAACTTACCTAGAATAATACCTAATCGTAATAATGACGATAAAAATTCTATAACATAATTGTAAAATCATATTTCTGCAACTATTTATTTTTTCTGTCCAGTATTTCCAGTGTTAAAAAATTTTAAGTGAATATATAAAACTCATGTACCATTTCAATAACTATTTGTTTGCAACATATGGTTCTTTTCAAACTTTTTCTCTCCTCGATGAGTAGAAGGTGTTGATGTAAACAAAATTTTAACAACAATGTTAGAAACTTCTCTTACAAATGTTCAGCGATCCAGAGGTGTAGATTCACACCTAGGACGGATGACCATTACTTTTTAAACACCCTGTACCCACATAGTATCTGAAGAAATGAAACAAAATTCTTGGCTGAATGAAGAGAGAGCACACATTTGTTATTGAATTGAATGAAATTTTTAACGGAGACAATGCACGAAATTAATTTGATCGAATTTCTATCGGACAAAGAAGTATTTCTGCTGAGGTGGCCGGTTCCGATCGGCGAAACTTTCGAAACACTTTCGTTCTCGCAAAATCGGCCCGCGAGCCATTTCACTTTCCGGCACGTTCCTTTTTTGGTATTGGCCGGACCGGTGTAATCGGCTGGCGTCTGTCATTTGTAACGCGCGTAATCGCCGGCGCGCGCCGAGCTTCCCCGGCGAAATTGCCATGGAGCACGAAAGAAATGAATTACACGAGGACGCCCGTTCTCCCACGATTAACACTTGGCGACCGATGTTAAGTAGTAGATACATCTTTGAATCCGTTATGTTTTTCGAGTATTATATCCGCCGTAAAATCTTGGGCATGACAAGCACAAATTTCAACGCGGTTCGAGTATTCGTATTCGCGCTAGTTTGAACCCGACAGACTTGCTGGGGATACAATGACTTGTGTACTTGCTCGAACACCCTTTAGATCAGCATAACTCTTTCCAAAGTGGGCCAAACGGTTATTGTCATTATAACGATGCTAGAAAAGTTAGTCAGAGATGGGCACATTTTATTTGAAATACGATAACAAATAATCATTTAAAATAATGAATTATTTGAATTTTACAAATAACATAAAAAATTTATTTTCATTTGGCGTTTAAATCAAATAGATTATTTTGAAATAATTTTTTGTTTTGATTACATTGTTCAAATAATAATGTATAATTTCAACTCAAAGTTATTGAAGTAACTAAATTAATTATTAAATTTACATATGCGTTACTTTTTAATTGCTGTTATATAAATGAGTTTGAGAAAAATAAATATTCTCTTAATATTCTCTAAGTAGTAAATCAATGTTTATTACTAGACTGCGGATCTTTATGCAAAATAAAAATTCTCTGCATTCATTGTGAGAAATAGAAAGTTCTTTTCTCCCCCAATAATTTTAATAAATTGGGAATAATCTACTGATCATTTTAAATTTATTTAATCTTGCTACTATTTTAAATTTCCACTATTCCATTTTCCCATAAATGCATATGTAAAATCCGCAATCTATTTTTATAACTTTGAAAATTGAAAATATCGCCACAGATTTCATAACATCGCTTTTACTACATTATACCTTTTTATATTCTAAACTTCGAACGTTTGACCCGTTATTGCATCCTCCTTCAGGAGGACGTGCGAACGTCCTTGGTTAAGCAACAATTGACGCTTCTTTCCTTTTAACGTGCTTCTTTCTCATGATTATGGTATAGTCGAAGCAACTTTGTATCCGTTTCAAGTACATTTACCTTCTTCGGGGTAGAACAATTACTTGATTAACGCTTATAGTAAAATAATTACGATAGTAATTATCAGATTGCGATTATTAGATTATTATCTATATTATTTCATTATAATGATTTTTTCTTTCAACTGTTTTAGCAAACTTTTGCCTCGTGCCATCTTAAAATGAACTAAAAAATCAATATAATATTACGATATATAATAATAAAAATAATAATATAACGATTCTTAATCGTTTATAACTCGTAAACCATTTAATCAATTTCGCTGTAATTTTCAGGATATACGTAACTTATAAGAATCTACAAAACAAATTTTTTAAATTCTCGTTACAAGCCCAAATAAACAAGTTGTGAAAAGTGATTTTTTCAATCTTTTTCTTATTTAGACCAATTCTTACAAAAGATATTGATAGTAAACAAACAATTACAGAAAAAGGTGGAAAATTATGATAATCATCAGTTACAAGATATGAACGATTAAAAAAGATTAAAACTTCTACACAGGGTGTCCCAAAAATGTCGTACTTCCTTGAAAGGGGTGCTTCCTGAGGTCATTTGGAGTAACTTTTTCCTTTGCGAAAATGTTCTGTACAACTTGGTCAAGGAGTTATTAACGAAAAACGTGGACCAATCAGAGCGGGGCTACACCAGGACTCGATGAGCGTGGTGTTGGCATTGGTCGAGCCGGAATCCGCCCACTGCAGCCGCACTCTGATTGGTCCGTGTTTCTCGTTAATGGCTCCTTAACAAAGCCACGCAAAACATTTTCGCAAAGCAAAAAATAACTTCAAATCACCACAGGAATCGCCCTATTTCAAGGAAGTACAACATTTTGGAACACCCTGCATACACCCAACACAAGTTCAAACAGAATTTTTATTTCGATGTTGTACTAATAAAACACTTGATCCTCGAAGTACACACGATCAAAAGTAAAACAGCTCGTGTAAGATATACTGTTGGAAACCGTATTTTACCCTCTGCTGACAGAGCAACGTAATTCGAAAGAATCCGTGGAACACGGTTGTGCACGCTCGCGAGACGATCGATCCGATTAAAAGGCTTGCCGGTATCCCGACGCTACGCGACGCGACGGTGGATTCGTTCTCACGGAACTCGTTGAAAAATATCAAACGCATCGGAATCATAAATTCAGAGGGGGCTTCAACTCTAAAAATAATATTACCGTTTTCTTTCGCGCCGCGTGCTCGTTAATTACAATCGCGATCCGTAAGAAAGTAAGACGCTCGGCGTGCCGACTTTCCTGCGCTTAATTAAATCCGTTCGAGCCGTTCCGCGTGGCTCTCCGCGCGGACGCGTTCCGCGTGAAATTACGTCAGGGACAAGGCGGAATACCGCGCCGCGCCGCGCCGCGCCGCGCCGCGCCGCGCCGCGCCGTCTCGCGGAACGCATCGACCGTTTCCAGCCCGCTCTGTCTACGCTGCTAACGGGCAAATTGCTAAATCCGAAACTTTCACTCGTCCCGATATATCACGCGCCTGCTGCGGAAACCTTCCTTTTTCTTAAGGGGGAGCTCTGCGTAGAATGAAATTTTTTAGCATTTTTTTTTTGCTTAAATCGATAGAAAATTTCCTTATGAATACGATAAAAAAAGTTAGAAAGCTATCAGAGATTTTCTTGTACGTTATTTTCAAAATAAAGTGAAGAGTTGTATAGAGTAGGGGCGACGCAGTCTTGATTGCACTAAAGAGGCTCGTGCTTCTCGACAAGAAGACAAAACGGCTGAAATGTAATATTTCGATAAAGAAGAAGATCTGTTCTATGGCCCCGGAATCGCAGACTAGCAAAAATCTGCGGTTTAAGTTAAAATGAATTACGATTTTTTCACAATTTTTCTGTTACACAAACTTTAAACGCGTTTTTCTCGAAACGCAAAATTTCGCACGCCGTGCAACGTAGCTCGTAAACTAATTACCCGATCTTTATGAAAACTTCATATATATATTCTATAAACAATTGGCCTCAGCATGACGAGCTCCAATTTTTTTATTTTTTATTTAAAATAAAGTTATTATCAATTAGTTATATCAGTAAACACGTTTTTTTTCATAACGTCGTCATTTTTGCAATTTGGCAAATTAAAAAAAAAAGAAAAACGTCATGCTGAGCGTTTTTGCATAAACTAACGATTCCATTTGGATTTTTTTTTCATATCATTTTTGTGCACTTTACGTTGCACGGCGCAAATACAGGATGCCATCTTCAAGCCGTTATTCCACGATTATTATTAACAATTAAACTTTGAAAAAAATATTTTTTGTTATACTATAACAGGAATAAATGATATGTTCAAATCAATCCACGCATTTCATTTAAAAAAAAAAATTCTTGAAAAACAGGCCATTTACACAGGGCTCCCCCCTTAATCGCTCTTTTATTTAACCGCGGACGATTGCCAATATCGTTCAGGCTGTACCCGTGTCAGTGATTTTTAACTTTCCATTTGTTGTCGTATTTATTTATTTTAACACCTTGCCCTAGAACTTCTTTGTCGTTTATAATTTTCTAGATGCAAAAGAAAATTTGTATTTAATACTCGTCCACATATATTTTAATTTATTTTAACACATTGCATGCGGGAAACTTACTTTTACGTTTTCTGCAGTCTATCACTTGCGCAGGAGAGCGGATGTCGTATAAATACGGGTCATTGTAAGTGCGTATGTTGTTTGTGTCGCTTCTGCATAGATAGTACTACGCAGGTATAAACATTTTAAACAATAATCATTGAGCATTTTTTTTAGTGCAAAATAAAAAAAGTTTCGTTAAAAAAACAAAGTAGTTTTCGATTCATTGCGATTTTACTGAATTACTAAATTCCCACGACATTTACGAAAAAACGCCCGCTACACGCGCAAGTCCGCGGCGAAATATGCCCACATGCAATGTGTTAATTGTTAATATGAAAGGCACAGAAATTTTATTTCGTTGTAATAGATAACATTCGTATTTAACAGATTACAGTTTTTCTTCGATATAAGACGACTTTTTTTTCGCAACAAGAAAATCTCTATCCCCTCTTCTTAATTTCTTTCTCTCTCTCTTCGTCTTCTCCGGACTACTTCATGGGATCCATAAACTCTCAGTCTAGTTATTGTTCTTGAGAACAATTTCAAGCCGAATAGGTGTCCTCATCCGCAATACGTCGAAAGACGGCACAAGGTATCGTCTTATACCGAAAGAAAACAGTATGTCTGAAATCTCCATCACCTATTATTCACTTACATTGGGTAACGTATTCGTGCATTTTGAGACACATTAATTATCTATTCAATGTTTGCTGCTCGACTGTTCTCAATTTCGTTAAATTAAAATGTTTCAAGATATATGTGGTTGCAATTCTAGCATTATCCTCTACATCCTAAACACAAAAATGCCTCGTATCATAGAATACTACGCGAGTGTACACTTATTTACTAAGAATAGTGATTCGCAATATTAAAATTAAAATATCTCCCAAAGTAATAGTTTTTTTTACATAAATAGGTTAATTTTTATTCGAAATACCACGAGCCATCAAATGTGCATAAAGAATTATATGATTCTATTTAGAAAAATAAAGATGACCTTCATGTGTCCTTCGATTACGCCCCCCTCGAAACTCGAAACAAAAAAAGTTTCGTATGAAACATTTTTCCAAATAACGAATAGTTCTCGAGATGATCGCATTTATTGATTAAAATGGGACACCCTGTATTTAAAAAAAGGTGAAACGTAGGATTTGTTCATTGCAAATATTATTCATAGTTGATTTCGCTGACAAAATACTTGTTATTTTAAATTCAATCTATAAATAATATTTCTAATGGATAAATCTTATGTTCTATATTTTTTCAAACACATATGATCTGGACAATTATAATTAAACGAACATTTTTCGTAGAAAAATGTAACGAAGAACTATGAAGAACAACATTATCGAACATCATAAATATGTTTGAGTGATGACTAGCCTGCGGATTTTATGCATTTATAACAAAACTAGGTAGATCAAATGCAAAACAAATGGACATTTAAAAAATAAAAAATGCTGTTGTATTATTTTCAGCTCACTAAAATTATTAAAATAAAATATAAATGTCAATAGTATAAGAATGTCTGGATGTGTGTGTGAAACAAGAATAAAAGCATTGATCGATATCCTACAGACAGTCGTGTACAATTTTAAATTGTAATTGTTAATTTTCAATAATTGCCCTTACAATTACAATATCTTGGCCAGCGGCAGACCGTTAATTTTGGTGCCCTTGGATAACACTGTTTTGTGGACCTACCCAATTTACCCAAATTAACTTAAGCACCAAAAATATATGTATGTATGTATAATTAATTTTTTTCTTAAGTTGTTAATGTAAGTTGTTAGTTTTTTACCGCGAAGGGGGCCCTGGGTTGCAGCTCATAAAGCCCCTGCCAACAACCGCAGCTGATCTTAACAAATTATAATAATTTCCCTCACATATGTAGCCCCTGTATCTTGCAATCGACACAGACAATTTTGATTATGCATAAAAATCCTAGTAATAACATACGGGTTAATTACTTCCTACAAAAGTTGAAGCTGCCAGAGAAACAAAAGACTGGAGGAACAGAAGACATCGTAGCCGAGCAGCGCGGCGAGGCGAGGCGCAGCCTCGAGGATCAAAGTTTCTAAAACAGCGGATCGCGTATGCGAGGACAGGAGCCTAACCGCATCCTCGTAACGGAATACGAAATGTTTGACCGAACTCAATCGGCATACCGAATCGTGAAACGTGTAGAACAAAGCCGGCGCCATTTTCGTGCGCGATCGGCTCTCGTCCAAGGACCCTAACGCACTAAAATCTGAAAAGTAAAACTATGCTACCCGTGTTACATTGACGGCGGGGGGGATCTTGGCCCCGCGGAGAAATTGAACGACCATTATTGCGGGAAATTACACGAGTTACAAGTACAAGTCAAATAAGATGATCGAAGGCGGAGGCAACGGGACCCCGTCTCGGGTTTTACGGGTGAACCAAGAAGAAAAGAGTGGCCGGTCATGCATACGCATGTCCGGAACCGTGGATAATGCCCCGGAGTCTCCGCACATCATATCTTACACAGCTGGAATATTAATTCTTGTCATTCGTATGCGATGCTCGCCCGATGTTGCTGTGGTACAGGTGCAAGTCACCTAGGAAACTGCGTTTTTCACGTTCGAACCCTAGTCCGTCCGGTGTTAAGCCGTTCGCATTAGCACCGGGATTATTAGAATTTAATTTAGATCAATTAGACGATGATAGAGCTTACCGTGACTCGAGGAATCGGCTTTGCACCGGTAGTCTGAAACGCTTTTGTTAATCCGCCGGGAACGATGCGCGCAGATTCGATCGAATCCGACGAATACGCTTCTTAATTTGCTTTCATGGAACAGCAGATGTTGAACGGGGCTTGCAATCTCGATTCCCCGCTATCGTTGGAAGATTGAATAGATCCCTGCAGAAAAGTTACAAAGTGTGAAGCTGGATCGCAGATAATTCTCATTATCATCCTCTTTAATCTTTGCGTGTGCAAACGCGATTTTGTGAATAACATTGTAGCATTTTATTGCCTATTAAGGGAACAGGTGAAAAAGTAAATAGAAATGCACATTATCTACATGTATGATCTACCTACGTAATAGGAGAAGATGAGGGCTACAAACCAGTGGAAAGTAGTTTCAAACCAGTGGAAAATTGTTGAATCAAGTTTTAGGGTCCCAAAATTTTGTAGGCACATGATATAATCTTCTAATCTAATTTTGGATTTCAACTTTTCGGATGCCCCAACATTGTAAACATTCGGGATCCCGGTCCGGGCCGGCCCGAACCGACCCGACCCGGCGACTGGCGACTCTTTCTCTCTCTCTCTCTCTCTCTCTCTCTCTCTCTCTCTCTCTCTCTCTCTCTCTCTCTCTCTCTCTCTCTCTCTCTCTCTCTCTCAATCCTCTCTCTCTCTGTCAGTACCGGATTAGTCACATGCGTCACGTTGAAACACGTCACGTGACCGGGCCATGGTTGAAGCGAGGGGGAATAGCGTGGTAGAAGGGGAAGGTAGAGTGGGTAGACAATTGTATCCCACAAGTGAAAAAGGACTCGTGTCTGCAGCTAGTAAGTGACTGCGAGAATTGCGAAAAATTGAGTTTCGCGGAAATGGGGTACAGGTCGACTCGCGGGTATCGATACTCGACCGTTCCAATCAATTACCGTTAATTTGTCAGCGAGCTACTGCGTGTCAACACCATTCGCAAGAACAATCCTTAACCAACCGCGAACCAGACTCATTCCATCATTCCGTGGCCGTTTTTTCAGGCCGGTGCCTCCTCGTCTGAAAGACAAACACCGGTGGCGACACAGCGGTACGCCACGGGAGATAATCATCGTCATAAATTCATCATCATCACCATCATCGTCAAGCCGCTCCGGAGTATAATCACTCGTTAGCGGAGAGGCACACTCTGCCGGCGGCGAATCACTGTCAAGGCTGCCACGCTTCGCGGAATAACGAATTCCATCGGCAGAAAGGGCCTCGTTCTACACTATTCTCTCTCATCTCTGATATTATTCAGCGCATAACGCTTGCCCGATGATTTATTGGCCGCGCGAGTCTCCGCGCGAGGGACGATTTCCAGCGTTTAACTCTTTCGTTTCCACAGACGACTGTAATCGAGTGCAACGAACGAATTTCTGGATTGCATGATCGGTTACATGCGATTTGCACGCGTGGATGCGTTCTGTTTCTTCCTTCTAGTTGACTCACTTCTCGCTGATTCTGAAAAAGTAATACATCAAGTCCCGTGTGTACAGGGTGTAAAGAAATGTTTGCTCTTGGCTGCTATAGGTGGATTCTACATCTTTGGATCGATGAAGATCTGTAAAAAAAAAAGCTTAACCTTGAATTTTAAGGTCAAAACTTTTATATTGCATTGAATGCAGTGTATGCGCACAATAGATAACTGAAGAATAAATTCCTACAGAAAAATTCCTACAGAAAAATTTACTGCAACAATGAAAAAAATAGAACATTAATCTAACTTTAGACCTAACTGACCACTGGTTGGACTTAAAGTATGTGCAGAAATAATATTAGGTTGTAACATATGCAATGTCCGATTTTTATGTTTATTTTTAAATGAACACGTTTTTAGAAATACATATTTTTAACAAAAATTGCGGATTCTACACGTTTCCTCGAACAAGTTCCCAGTTTTTCACAATTTAATACAATAAACCACATGAAAATTCATACTAGAATAATTTTTACGTGTTTGCACGTATTATTTCTTGTATGTGGGTGCCCACATATTACCACTTCGATTTACATCAAGAGAAGCACACTCTGACGTTAACAAAACGTTTCTTTTTGTAGATAAACGTGTAGAGGACATACGAAAGTCATTAACTTTTTTTTTTTTAATGAAAATATATATTTTTTAATGCATCACTTCATGCATCTTGATATTCTTTACGAGAAAGTGTTAACCTACTTATGTGAAAAAATCATTTATTTAAGAGATACGAGAGGTTCAATGTGACGATCATTTACATACTTATTCTCTCTAGTATTGTTGGAGATTATATGTATGTATTGTTAGAGTAAGGGACTGGGGTAGAAGAATTTGGCTATTTGATAGACTTGTGTGGGCAGTAATGGGTTACGGGGAGGAAATATGGGGATGGAAGGAGAGGGAAAAAATGGAGAGGATACAAGAGAGGTATTTGAGATGGGTATTGGGGGTAGAAAGAAATGTATTGTTAGAGTGTCGATTTTATATATGAACTTATGGCAAGGAGTCAGAGTGATTTGAAAAACTATATTTATTAAAAGTATTCAAAATAGGAAGAATGGAATAAGAATTTTGTAAAAGCAATAAAAAAATCTCTACGTGGTTTCCGTTTTTTATCCGCTAATTATACGCATGTTGTAATTACTTGTTTATATGTATCTTGTCAGAGCTAGATCTGCACGCTCTCTCTCTTTTTCCGACCTTATTACGTGATCTACGCATGCACGTGCATGCAGTCTCTAGCATCAATTGCACCTGTCTCTAACACATTTCCTTCAAGAATGTAAGCTTTCTTTCGACTCTCCATCAAATTTCACTCATAATATTAGTAAATTTACGTCGCCGTTCACTAATATCCTCAATCTACAGTGGACGAGATTTCTACAAGAACACACTATGATTTACGAAGAAGTAATAATGTATTTCATGAAACTCTATTAGTTGCACACCTGGAACTTCATGTACAGTATAATTTTACTGTCCTTATTATGGGGCGATTTGTGTCATCAAATTTCGAGTCTTCCGTTGGTAATCATAGAATTATCAATCGTTGGTCGAGGTCAATGCGAAATTTCTAAAGGAACAGTCATTTTTACTTAATCCTATCTTAACAGTTATACGAGGAACATTCAACACTTTACGGAGCACTAAAAGTATTTTACATTACTTTATAAAAATAACATGAATATATGAAAATTTATAGCCATTGTTTAAGTAGTATATACCCAAAGAAATAAATTTGTTAAATAATTCCTCATGGTTGCATCTTTACAAAACTAACAATATTTTATAAAGTGATAATAATAACTTAATCGATGCTATGTGGAGGGGTACGTCTCGCTTCACACGCACTTTCGGCTCTGGTGAACTATTGGCTGAAGCGATCACACATACTAGGTAGCGTGTGACGTCAGAAGCCTAAACGTTAGGGCTACAGGAGCGTCAACGATAGTGATAGACGAAGCGAGTGAGGGGCCCCCTTGCTCAGTGTCACCAGATTAAGACTTGTCTCCCACTCTACCCTTCCCCTTCTACGGCGCTAGTCCCCCACGCTTCCGCCACATGTCACCTGACTTGATTTGACTAATCCAGTACTGGAAAAGAGAGGGTAACTGTATTCTCATTTGAAAACACTGCCCTTGCTCCTCTGCCGTCCCGCGATACTTCTTGTCAGGCACAAACAGTATCTACATTCTACATCATGCAAATCGAGTGTAAGACATGCCTGCTTGACCCCCCGCTCGGTCTCGTGAACACAAGGATGACTATGCGTTATACAATGTAAAAGTCCGGTTACTATTTGATTGACCGTGGTAGCAGATTTACGTTACCATTCATTAATATCCTCAATCTATCGTTAGGGTACATTGTTTAGTACACTGTGTGACAGAATGATAGCACACATGAGGATTTACACGAATTTCATTTATTTCCACATCGCATCTGAAATTGTTTCCATATACACTATGTCCAGATACGTTCAATAACATATACAGGGTGAATTCGATAAAGCAGGACACCTAAATATCTCCGTTACTTTTCGTTGCACAAAAAACCTTCGTAGGACAAAGTTACACTGTTTGAAGGGCCACATATAAAGGTGTAAGGGAAAAAAAATTTCAAGGTCATTTTTATAAGATTTCAAGGTTATCGATGTTTTTTAAATGGAATGAAAATAATATGACAAATATTATAGAATGACAAAATAACGAATTCATGCATGTAACACAATATGACCTTCAAATGACCTTCAACCCAGAAAAATGGTATAAATAAAATTCAACGTGTAAGATTCATTTGATGTATTTCTGTTACACCAAATGTTCAAAAATATTCCCTTGAGCTGCTATACATTCATTCAGCCGTGAAGGTACAGAACGTACAGCTGCGTAATTCATTTCTGAGGAAATCGACGCACAAGCCTGGACGATTCTTTCTTTCATGTTGTCTATAGTCGTTGGTGGTTCACTATAAACATCGTCTTTCAGTTTTCCCCATAGATAAAAATTAAGGGGTGTAAGGTCTGGTGAGCGAGCTGGCCATAATACGAGTCCCTTACGTCCAATCCAACGATTTGGAAACTTGTTATTTAAGAATTGTGTTACGACACGGGAAGAATGGGCCGGACATCCGTCATGTTGATACCACATATTTTCACGAATGTTCAAGGGTGTATTTTCCAGGAGAATTGGTAACGATTCTCGTAAAAATGCAATGTATTTTTCTGCATTTAATGTTCCGGTAATAAAGTGAGGCCCAATTATTTGGTTATCTAAAATTCCGCACCAAACATTGACGGACCATGGTCTTTGTTTGTCGACTGTCCGTAACCACCGCGGAATTTCAGATGACCAATAATGCAGGTTTTTTAAATTTATTTGCCCGTGATTTGTAAACGAAGCTTCATCGGTAAATAATACATTATTAAAAAATGCTCCATCGTTTATCAATTGTCTCAATCCCCACTGGCAAAAGTTTACACGATTTACAAAGTCTCTACCATGAAGTTCTTGATGAATTGATAGGTGAAAAGGGTGAAATTTGTTTTCCTGGAGTATTTGCACTACACATTTTTGACTAATGCCACTTCCTCGTGCGATTTGCCTCGTACTAGCATGAGGGTTTGTATTCACTGCTGCCAGAACATTAATTGTGTTTGCTTCATTCCTTACAGTCCTCTCCTTTGTACGTTTTTTATTGTCGACACTACCAGTTTCACGGAATTTATTTAACAAATTGGAGTAAACGGAAACTGATGGACAATTACGATTAGGAAATCGGTCCTTGTACAACTGCACGGCTTCTCTTAAACACTGTCGACTTTCTCCATAAATGAAAATCATATCAATCTTATCTTCCTTCGAGTAACGCATTGTGAAACGTTCATCGATAAACTGATCGAGAAATCTTAGAAACTCTGGAAATCTGATAGCAAGAAGGTCTTCTGAGTAATTAGTAGTGGATAAACACGATTCTGTACGAACGTATAGGTGAAGGTATATCATAATTGTCCTCCTGTCAACACCGAATCTGTTATTATGTTGTGTATTGCGATACATTTGAATGTATAGCAGCTCAAGGGAATATTTTTGAACATTTGGCGTAACAGAAATACATCAAATGAATCTTACACGTTGAATTTTATTTATACCATTTTTCTGGGTTGAAGGTCATTTGAAGGTCATATTGTGTTACATGCATGAATTCGTTATTTTGTCAGCTACAACATTACGTTAACGAAAATATATCATTCCATTTAAAAAAACATCGATAACCTTGAAATCTCATAAAAATGACCTTGAAATTTTTTTTTCCCTTACACCGTTATATGTGGCCCTTCAAACAGTGTAACTTTGTCCTACGAAGTTTTTTTGTACAACGAAAAGTAAATAAAATCAAATTGGATTTTACAAACCAGTTAACATGTTGTCGATCGATGTAAAATTTTGCACAGATTCTTTTTTTAGGTATTGTCACAATCCTAGGGGGTGTCCCGGAAAAATTCGAAGCTCGAAAAATAAGGTCCACCCTAATGTATAATGCAGAAACCTAAAAAATCCAAGATGTAGTATCTTTTTGTCAGTGTACAAGAGACTCTGTTGAAGTATCCTAACGTCCTTCTTCTTTTTCCAGGACGAAACGACTTCCGTGGTGAAACGCGCTACCGTTTTTTCACCGTTCGCCGTCCAAGTCCGTGAATCCGGTGTCTATGAGACCGCGAAAGGCCAGTGTGTGACAATGTCGTCGAGTGGTGAATTTTCGACACTGTCAAGTGGTGAAGTCACCGGGACAGGCGATGACTCGTTGCCAAGCTCCCGGGAGGCGACCGCCGAAGCAGCGAACTCCGGTGGCGGATTTATGCCACTTCGCGAGTTCCTGGACAGATTCTCGTTGCCGAGGGTGGTCAGGGTGGAAGGCGCCGGTGGCAGACCGATACTCTTGTACAAACAACAGCAACGATCGCTCAGAGTCACGGCTACCCTGCTGATGCACCGTTACCGTCACGACGTTAAAGTTGGACCGGAAATCGTGATCCCAGAAGGATACCCTGGTGAGTACATAGCTCCTACGTTTATCCACTTCTTCGTTGAAGCTTCCAGTAGCAAAGACATCGGTTACCCAAGACTAAGACCCTGGACTAGCTAGGACGAAAGGGAAATTATACTTCAAGCGGATACGTATGCACACCGACCAATTAGTAGTCACGCGCTATCCCCACCAGTTCCTAGAACTATCTTCACGGTTTCTACGTATCTCACTGGCATTTGCGAACGCTTATTAGTGTTTTTCAGCCTACATTCAGTCGAAGACGATCGAGCTGGAGAAGGAAAATTAGTTCCTAGAAGTCTATGGAAATTGGTTTTTTATAGGGTCTCGATCGAACATGTGCAGGGACAAGGCCCGAGGGGTTCACTTTCATTTCATGTTAACGTTGACACTTTTGTAACAACGATCGTTCTCTTCGTCACGGAATCTTATTTGTGGTTGTTTTTTTAGTTTATTGGTGATATTTGCAAGAAGACACAATATAAGGCATTGCAATGTGGCAAAATGTTTTAGGTTAGAATGGACGAAACTTATATTTTGACTGACTTGTACTGATTTATAGTGGATATAGAGTTATATCTAGATCGAACAGTTCACACAGGAAACATATACATATTTGGGTAATGCAGAATTCAGACATCATCGGTTCGGATAATCGAGGTTCTACTAAATCGTCGATTCGACAAGCAAATCATGTTCGAATTATATCGTGTTTGGTCTCATTCTAATAAGAAAAATGACACTGATATGTTCATAGAAATTTCATGAAAAACATTATTAAAAACAAATCAGTTTCGTCGTGTAATTGGTTTTGTCTTGGGATAAATTCTTCACAGATAGATGTAGTGCAGATCCCTTTTACACACATTGAACCATATATTTGCTTCAAAATGGCAAACATTATTTATTTATAATTTTAACTTGAAATAAAATTTGCCCGTGTCTGCGTCGAACAAGCTCTATATAGGGTGTCCCGCAACTGGTGGTACAAGCGAGTAGGGGGTGATTCTACGTGAAAAATTGAATCGAAAATGTAGAATAAAATTTTTTCATATGACGCTTTATTTTCGAAAAAAATAAGTTTCAAAATTTACGTAAAGGTTCGATGCAATTTAATAAGAAGAGCACAGTTATGTTTGCAACACCGTGGACGTCACTTCCAACAGTTCATAAATTAGACGAATTCTGGAAATCTGTCCATCGATCCATTGACAACGTTTACGAACAAGACTGGAGGTGATCTACAATGAAATCCGTCGAACAGAAGCTAAATCAAGTACACGCGTACTCGATAAATTTTGAAACTTATTTTTATCGAAAATAAAGCGTCATATGAAAAAATTTTGTTCTACATTTTCGATTCAATTTTTCACGTAGAATCACCCCCTACTCGCTTGTACTACCAGTTACGGGACACCCTGTATATTAACCCGACTTATTTTACAGCCGTTGGTCAATTTCTCCCAGCGTGTAGTACAACAATTTACAGCCGTGTCGCAATGGTATCTCAAAATTTAACGAGAATCCGTCAACGGTACCCGAGAACAATAGCGATCGTATTACGCGGTGTGTCCCGCGAGTACAATGCGAGCTGGAAAATTCAGTCCGACAGCTTCGGCGAGCACAGTGCACAATATCAGTATGTGGTGCATACTGAATCCGTGGACGCGATGGAATTTCGTTATCCATACAATCTGTAAATACGAGTGGAGGGCCGATCGGAGAAATGGCCGATCGAGATTTCTATCGTTCTTGTATCGCGCGCGCACGCGGTGTGTCTTTCAGTATTCGGGGCAGCTGGAACTTTTCCCCTTTGGCCGATAAATCAAGTCAAGGAGAACCGTCAAAACGCTGCGCCGGAGAAAAAGCGAAAGCCAATAGCCGCGCAGCCAGAAATTCATTAAAGCATGGCGCTTAATGGACCGCGAGGTATCCATAACTGCATAGAATTGACCGGCCCCGGCCAAGAGTGTCGATATATCGATCACGTCGACGGCGATGATCGATCGAGCACGCGAATCCTATCGGGAATTCGATCTCGGATTAAAGGCATTGCAGCTGCTTGCACAAGATCGCGGCCAAGAAAGCCGCCGATTAATAAACTGTTCCTTTGATCGATGAAAACGTTTGCAGTTTCCATCTTTGTCTCCTTCTACTTTTTTTCTTGACTTCTTCGGTCTCTTTTGTTAGTTCTTTTTCCGTCTCTTAACCGGTCGACCGGCTTTTTATCGGACCCTTTAATGTCGGGAGTTGGCTCTCTTGGCTATTATTTCTCTTGGCTACCGAATGCGCGTGGAAATTGTTTCAATTATAATGTAAAAGAAATTATATAGGTTATAACAAATCGCACTTTTATGAACTTTTAATAGAGGTGCGTGAAGAATCGTTTTATTTTTTATTTTGTAGTTTCGATCGAAACAATGCACAGTGCCACTTTTATTTTGAAATTGCAGAGCTCAATGACATTTCTGGTGTATACAAGGCGTATTGCTAATTGAAATAAAAGTAATAAAAAAGCCAATAATGTTGTTCATAAAATTGCTTCAAGAGATAACTGTGACTTAGCTAATAGAATAATAGAATAATAGAATAGAATGAAATAGAATAATAGAATAGAATGAAATAGAATAATAGACTGTGACTTAACTACTAGAATAAATGATTACGAGAAGATAATTAACATGATAATACAGAATTGTTTGTATTTCAAAAGAAGCAATATTTGTTATTTAAACATTGATTTCGTTCAAATGAAGAGATTATCTAAATGAATATTTCAAGAAAAATTTCATCGTAAATAATAAAGAAAAACTATATATTTGTGTAATAAATATTTACGAATATTACAAGAAGTCAACGTTCACAGAAATATGCTAGGTTTGTCACTGAACCGTCAATAATTTAATATGATCGTTTACAAGAAATGACTAAACTGATTTGCCACACGCGATTCAGAACGCTCGTTAAACAATTTAAGCGGTAAGCATTTCGACGCCTATGTAATTACAGATCGTTAAGATCTCGTGGGTGATAGATATGTTAATCGAGATACATTGTATCCTGTTAACTGGTGTCATAATTCATGTTCGTCGAATACAGAATTGCTATGACGTTTCCCACAATTTTTATTATCTTTGTGGAAATATACAGATTTTTCAAAACATTCTAATTCTTAATACACAAGTATTATTTTCGAAAAATTTAATCAAAATGAAATCATTTATTTACTTTCCCATTTTGTTATATATTCATAACTATTTAATTGTATACAGGGTGTCCCAAAAGTACTTCAACATCGGGAAATGGGAGGTTCCTGAGGTCATTTCAAGCGTCATTTTCCTTTTGCAAAATGTTGTCCGAGGCTTCGTTTGGGAGTTATTAACGAAAAACACGGACCAATGAGAGCGCGAGTTCGATGCTCGCTGGCACGTTCAGCGCGGCGAGCCGGCAGGCGGTTGGCTGAACATGCCAACGAGCGTCGAGCTCGCGCTCTGATTGGTCCGTGTTTTTCGTTAATAACTCCTAAACAAAGCCGCGGACAACATTTTGCAAAAGGAAAATGACGCTTGAAATGACCTCAGGAACCTCCCATTTCCCGATGTTGAAGTACTTTTGGGACACCCTGTAGAACATTATTTTTTAAAAGAAAATTCTTATTTTTATATTTATAATTCAAAAGATTTAAAGTAAAGAATTGAGTCTTATAATATAACGTTTGCATAAAAATAATTTATTAAGTAGAATAGGGAATATCGTCTATACTAAATTTTTTGTTCGAGTCATATGATTTAATTGTATCGAATTTTATTTAAAAGAAAATGTCCATCTGTCCATTTCTGGTTACAATATTTAAAGGTAAATAATTGAACCCAGTAATATGAAATGTATTAATAAGAAGAAAATACAGGTATCGATTATTTTAAACTTTCTTCAAATCTTAATATTCTTTTAATTTATAATTTAATTTTATACAGATTATTTTGTGTGATATAAAAAAATATTCAATAAAATGAGTTTTCCGATCTTATCAATTTAATTTTAACGCTATGAAAGAACGAATACCAGCCAATAAAATATAGTAAACATGTAAATTCAGTGGCAGATTTTCTCCTCAACGAAAAATGTAGACGTTGATAATATTCACCGATAAAGAAAGGACTATTACTCGGTGTATGGTATAAATTCATTCCGCATAAATCTCTGCGCGTTCTCAGAAACGCTCATTGTAAGCTGATCTCGTAAAATTGAATTCATTTGATACGAATGGTCATCTTTGACCAGTGATACCGAGGTAATCCTAATAAATAATCATAGGATTACCTGGAACACCCTGAAGACGCCGGACCGAGACGAAGAATCGCTTACAATTACAACATCTTCGAGGTTTCCCCGGCGCAAAGGAACCGAGATACATAAGCCGGTGTATTTATTTGCTTATTTACCCGCGGCCAAGTGTGTACATATGTAATCAGGCTGTAGTAGGTACAGCGGTGATTTAACCGAGGCCAACAGAAAGAAAGTAACATGATTGTAGGTGGCAGTGGCGATTTAACAATGAAACCGACTGTTGGGCGCCGGAGAAGCGTTCGACTTGAGCCGCGTTCGATTCTGGACAAGTGTTTCGTTTCTGTCTGCCAAGATTAAAAGGCTGTTACATGTGGTCCGCTCTACTTGACCGACAGTGACTTCCTCGACAATGTTTACATAGACACTATTTTCCAATACAGCATTCTCTTCGTAACTGTCTTATCGTCGTGTCTGCCAGGCGACAGTTGTGGAAAAGGTACTTCATTCTTTGTACTGTGCCGAACGTAGAGAAGGACAGTGACCTCGTCAACAATGTTTACATCGACAGTATGTCCCCAATACAGCATTCTCTTCGTAACTGTTTGATCGTCGTGTTTGCCAGGCGACAGTTGTGGAAGAGGTACTTCATTCTTTGCACTGTGACGAACGTAGAGAAGGACAGTGACCTCGTCGACAATGTTTACATCGATACTGTTTCCCCGATACAGTATTCTCTCCGTAACTGTCGTATTGCCAGGACTGCCGAGCGACAGTTGTGGAAGAGGTACAGCATTCTTTGTAGTGTCCCGAACGTAGAGAAAGATACGATAGAGAAAGATACGATAGAGAAAGATAGTGCTGAGTGTCCCCTTTACGAACCCGTTTGTAGAAATAGAGGCCATTTTAAAATTGGCAAAATGAAGATTATTCGTCGAATCTAGCTTCTAAAAAATCTACTGATCAGGAACACTTTCTGATGTGTGACGTCACTTGCGATATGTCACTGTTCGGGTAAACACCAGGGCAGGGGACCTCACCTCTGGCAGAGACTATCGGGAAGGTGAGGGAATACACAGAATGACAGGAAAAAACGAAGCACCGTCAGAAGCCGAAGGTGGGAAGGAAAAGATATCCAGGAAGACTGGTCCGGGTCCCCAATAAAAATGTTGCACCGTTTCAGCGGAGTTACGGCATCAGCGTAATTTCAGCCTACGCTGCGCCCGGTCCCGCATACGTAATTCATGCGTTTTCATTGAAAAAGTATCGTCAGGCGTTATGCTAATACGAGAGGACGGGGCCGTTATTCGCGGCCGTACATATGTCACTGACCACCTCCGCCGCACGGCCACTCCGTTGAATAATAGAAGTCCTGTGGTGTCCGTTGATCAGCGAGGGTGTGCGTATTGGGGAATGATCGCCAGATAGATTCGAGTTTTAGCAGACACGCGCGAGTACGCAGCGCGCCTCGAATATGAATATTAAATTATAATTCATGGCGGCATTGCTTCATACTTTCCTTCACTATTTATAGATCGTGGCGGGTCGCGATGAAGCGACGGGTACGAGCCGATTTTGAATTCTGTCAAAGGATACAGTATTATCTCCGTAACTGTCGTTGAGGTCTCTACCGCAACTGTAAAAATTTTATCCCCACTACTGGAGGGGTCCTCTTTGGAACCGGTTAAGCAAGTGTCTCCAGATTAAGACTTGTCTCCCACTCGACCCTTCTCTTTCTTCGGTGCTATTCCCTCACGCTTCCGCCGCGGCCCGGTCACGTGATGCGTTTCGCGTCTGCCGTGCATGTGTCACAATGTGTTTACTTATAAGAATCAAATTGTCGATCTTTATATTCGATCTTGCCCTACAGTTTTAACAATAAATTCATATATTTAGTTGCAAGTAGTATTATAAACCACAATGTATTACGAGAAAAATTTTTGTCGTCTTCGTACTTTGAAAATCGGCCTTTCAAGCGTTGTCTCGAACACTGTGCGCCGTCTGTCTAGCGCAGGCTTTATCCACTTCTTCATCCCCAACTCGGCTTCCCCTCCCACGCCGCGAAGAACTTATGCAAAGTAGACGCATAATGATCACATCTGTTCACAATGGGTCGCTAACGAAGTCCCGACCGCTCTAATCTAGCCACAAAGATCAGCCGTATAACAATCGGCGAGCGGTTCCAGGCCCATTCGTGCGCTCGAACCGGCGCGCACTCGCTCCGGCAACGAGCACGCTCGCTTCGAACCGCCTCGATTCGTGTCAAGCCGGCGATCGATACACCTTGAGGATTTAATTACAAGTCGAAGAAGGGGCTGGACGACGCTGCATCGACGGAGAGGCTCTCTCGTCCTTGGAAAAATGGCCACGTTCTCCGAGCCACGCTCGAAAGCAACCCTTAAGCGCTCAATTATGCCGCTCGCTCTGCCCGGGCATAAATCTTTTGCACCGCCTATTACATCCTCGTTGACAGAATAATCTTTCTCGTAATGTTAATTGATGATAAGCAGCCATCACCGACAGAAGACCGCGCGGCGAGGGCGAACCGGGTTCAAGGGTCTCGATTAACGTTTGGCAAACATCGACTTTTACTGCTTATTGCAAGCGTCTGATCATGCTGATCGAGGCAGACGCTTTATCACTTTCATCGATAATGTATGCATCCGACTGGAAAGAAGCGAAAACTATTTCATTTTAAAGAAACGTTTAAGGAATTTCAAAATATCGATATATTACCTTCAGCTTGTTCAAATTATCAAATAGAGAAAAAGGATTTCTGGCTTTCACAATTGCTGCTTAAAACCTTGAGAATGTACTTCAGCAATGCAATGTTTCGATTAAATTAGATTTAATATTATATTTCTATTTAATATTCATCTCTATCGAAATGGTGAATAGAAACGTAGTACACATACTAACATTATATCTACATCCAGAAATTGTTATATAATTAATTACTAATAAATAAACATAAAATATTTATTAATAGACAGCGGATTATATGCATTTATGGCAAAAATAAGTAGGTGTAATTTAAAACAGTGAAAACATTAGAAGAATTTAAAAATACTTTTATATTATTTGCAACCTATTAAACATATTAAAAAGAAAATAAATTTCCATTTTGCTCCAGTTTGTTGGAAATCATGTACAAAATTTTTATTATGCATGAAGATCCGCTGTATATTTATTCGCATACATTTTAGCGCGATCGTAACGACCCCAATAGTGCACTCAAATGTTAATATTATTATTTACCGATACTACATGTGAACATTACTTCACACCTAAGGTATTTAACATAAAATATTTCCGTTAGCAGTATAAGTAAATACAATGACAAGACTCATCATGTGGAAAGAAAATATTCATATGAAACTAAATATGTTTTATTCGGGATCCCGGCCCGACCCGAACCGAGGCTCGGGAACCAGAGTTGCCAGATCGGGGAAATTGACTCGAATTGAGGGGAAACAGTTACCCTCTCTCTGCCAGTACTGGATTAGTCACGTGACATTGTGACATACGCGCGACAGAGACGAAACGCGTCACGTGACGAGGCGGACGCAAGGGAACAGCGTCGTAGACGTGGAAGGTAGAGTGGGGACACAAGTCTTAATCTGGCACTCGCAACAATGACCATAAATTCGAGCGGAACGTTGCATAAGGAACCAGGAAACGAGGATCAGTAGCTGGTTGAACAAAACAGTCGTCTCTGTTGAGTTTTCCACTCGGTCAATGCCTACGCTTTTCGTTCGTCGAAAACAAACGATGTGCTCTTCTCGTTCGCCGGTGGAAGTTCACCTTTATGCTCACAGGAGATCCAGCGGTTTCTCGGTGGAGGCTCCGGTAAAAATGGTTCTATCTTTATTGGTGGCTACGTAAGATATCGCGTGAAAGCGCGCTCGTGACTCCACGAAACCGTGGGAGTGCCTTCCCGGCCGACGGAATCGCTTTTCAACAGAAATTCTGAACGGAGAACGAACGATCCGCGTTTTATTATGCGCGTTATTTCAAAGCCGTATCCTCTTCCGTGTGGCTCGCTCCCTTGAAGTGCCCCACGTGTCCGTGAACGAAATTTCTTTCGCGCTGCCGAGTGTTAATCGGCATTGACTCTTATTCGCCATTAACCGAGGGTCCTATAATTTTAGATTCCGACACGTTGATGGCACTCCCAGCATACGGAGGTTTATATATCTGCCTTCGTAGGTCATTTGGAAACTAATTGCTACCTACATGGAGTCCTTATAAAAGAATCTGCCCCTCCTATTTAGTTGTTAATTTAATTCTATTTTATTCGCAACTGTTCGACGGCGCGGCGGAGACCAGATCTTTTTTGACCCAGATTATCAAAATAATAATTTCTGCTCATCTAATTAAATGAACAACTGCTATATTAGCAGCAATAGATATATACCCTGATAAGTAGACTGCGGATATTATACATTTACGATAAAAATCACTAGGCGCAATTTCAAACAGTAGACGAATTAAAAGATTTGAAGAACATTGATATACTATTTTCAACTCGTTGAAATTATTCAAGAAAGAATAAAGTGTCTATCTGGCTCCTGTCTTCTGCAATTGAAACGGACAATTTTTATTTTGCATAAATAAGATCTACACAATTCAACAGAAGTAAAGTTGAAATATTTCTTAAGGGGGTCATCCCATGTGAGATCTACTTTTTCTTTCTTTTTTTGGGAATTTTTTTTTAAGGACCCTTAAAACATACAATCTTGCAATTTTGACCACACATTTATTGACATTTAAGCAGTCTCTAAGAATTGTTTGAAAACAAAATAACTAGTTGGATCGACTTTACACCGTTCGGAAGACATTCATGTGTAAAAAACGTAGGTTGATGGCGACCATGATTCCAGCGGTTTTGATCATCTGAAATCAAAAAATCAAACGGAATTTTAATTTGTAGTCCTGCGGCTATCGCCGGTACCAAAATAATATAAAAATATCGAAAATTTAATTTTTGGCACGGTTTTAAACGTTAAATTCCAAGTTTCAATACCATAAAAATTTAAGCGAAATCCGTTCAGTAGTTTTTGAGATATCATGGTCGACAATATGAAAAATACAGTTTTGAGAAAAACGCGTTTAAAGATTCAAATACAATTTATACAAAGAATATGTTAACTCGCCATTAGTCTGCTATGTATTGAGAAATTGTCTTGGCTCGATGCTCCGAAGTGCACGTTGATTCGAATGCACTTTTTTCCAGCACAAATTAATGTCCAGCTGATTGATATTTCACTGGTTATTTATTAATACTTTAATCGTAATGAAGCAAACAGCTGCTCCGTTCTACGTTTATAATAGGCGAACGACTTCGAATATCGAAATATCCTTTTACCTGCATATTCTAGGAATGTTATAGAAGTAATTTGTGCAAAAAAAAGGTAAAACTTTCGTTTAGGGGAGGCAGCTCCGATGACCTTGACATTGACATATATTGTCGAGGACAACATTCTGAACAACTTTTGTCATTACAACTATCCGGTGCTCGGTCTTAGTTTTCGTGATATTTGCGAAAAACTATTGCTAATACATACTGTATTGAATTTCGTCTGCGTGGTCGGACCGGCCTAAGGGCTGGTCCTCTCCACCCCCGCCTCCTAACCCTAACTAATTCTGATTGCATGATTTTTCCATTACTAGTTCAAATTCTGTATGAAGGCTATATAGAATGCAAAAATTATGCGATCAGAATTAGGTAGGGCTAGTTGGTGGGGGCGGAGAGGGCCGGCCCGACCACGCGTGCGAAGATCCAGAAGTAGTCTTTCAAAATTGAAAGTTCACCCTATGTAGAGTGACACTCTGTTCTGATCCCCACAACGTGTTTACAAACAGAAAATAAACAGATGCCGCCCCGGAACATGCTTACGTTGCCACGGAGCATGCAAGAATACGTAAAATTCAATACAGTATTTGCAATAGTTTTTCGCAAATATCTCGAAAACTAAGACCGAGCACCGGGTAGTTGTAATGACATAAGTTGTTCAGAATGTTGTTCTTGATAACATATGTGAAGGTCAAGGTCATCGGAGTTGCCTCCCCTAAACGTAAGGTTTACCAATACTTTAATACCTCTTCATGGATGATGACGAGCTGCATCGAATATTGCATAGAAAAATATATACAGGGTGGCCCACGCAACTTGCACACCTATAATAACTTCCAACGTGTGCGTTGCACGAAAAAGTTTTGTATATAGAAATTGCATGGTTTGAAGGGGTACATTATGTAGTTTTTTTTTGCAGTTGGAAGCGTTTCGGAGATTTGAAGGTCGACTTTATTTTTTCAAAATGGAATACTATATTTTTTATACCAAAATATGGAAGAATGTCGAATTCTGAGTAAAAAAGTATTGACCTTCATTAGCCCTACACCTAATAATTAACGAGTAATTGCACTTTACTGAAAATTTTCTTCGCGTAATATCAAGTTAGAAATTCAACCTTATCACAGATTTCCGCAGGGCAGCTTCTTATCATATTACGCGAAGAAAATTTTCAGGAAATAAAGTGCAATTACTCGTTAATTATTATTAGGTTTAGGGCTAATGAAGGTCAATACTTTCTTACTCAGAATTCGACATTATTCCATATTTTGGTATAAAAAAATATAGTATTCCATTAAAAAAAACATAGTCGACCTTAAAATTTCCGAAACGCTTCCATCAGTAAAAAAAATAAATACACTACATAATATACCCGTTCAGACCATGTAACTTCTGTATACAAAACTTTTTCGTGCAACACACTTTGGAAGTTATTATAGGTGTGCTAGTTGCGTGGACCACCCTGTATTTCTATACCTATGTATAGAAAAAAATGAAGATCACCTTCAAACCTCCGAAACTCTTTCACCTACAAATGAAACTGTTACTGCCACAATATAGTTCTCTTTATACTGATTAATTTTGGATAATAAAGTTTTTTCGTACCTTCTAAAGTAGAAGAGATAATGAAGTGCTAATACGTACTGGACCACCCTGTACATAGCATAGAACATTGTGCGCCGCGCCGCGCCGCGCCGCGTCGCGTCGCGTCGGTGCGGCTTTCTGCAGTTATGTAACAGGCAGAAAAGAATTTAATGTGGAGTTTCAACAAGTCGTCAGGCATTAGATGTCCGGAGAGGCAGGCCGGACAGTTCGTTGTCGGGCGGAAGTGCGCCCTCGCTACCTTCCCGCCGCATAACCCGTTGATTTACAACCAGAAGTGCGTCGTGCAGCCTGCTCGGGGATTTTCAAGCAGCTCCTTTGCACCGGGAGTAAGCGGGGCTTTGGGATTTGCATAAATCCTCGGAAACGCGGGGGAGCCGCGAAATCGAAAGTTCAGCATCGGCCATCTCTCCTGGCCGAGAAGGTATTAAGGGTATTCCCATGCGCGTTGCGTTTACGATCGAACGGAGTTCCTTGGTTCCTCGGAGCCATCGAACGCCGCCGCGGAACCGCGATTTATGGCGGACCAACGCGAGGAATTTCTTGTTTTATTTATGGCCTGATGCTCGGCCAACGATCGCCTAGAAATATGTTTATTCCCGCGCCGCGCCGCGCCGTCGTTTGGTCTACACCTGGTTGACTCGGTAGAATCGAATCCCGGCCTCCAGGGGATGCTTCTACAACTGTTGGATTCCTTAGGGTAGGCGCGGGCCGGGGATACCTTAGGTAAAGAGTACGGACCGTGATTTATCAGAAATAGTCGGTTGCTGCATGTGGAGTGCCATCCTTTTTCAATAATCGAAAATGTTGGCGATGCGTGCAGGGATCTTGTAGGGCTCCTGTAAATAAACAGTATCATTTATTGTAAATCATTTAACCGTCGCGTCGATTGCCCCTCGTGTAAATCCGACAAGCATTTCATTAAATCTTAACACGATGCCAAATTACGTCTTCTGTTTCCAAGCGTTGACTACGACATGCTGATGCTCCAGTGATCATTTTGAGTGTATTGGTATCCTTCCATCAGAAGGAAACATTTTGTGGTGCCATCAACAACTCAAAGTGTTATATCGAACTCCTATAGAGCTAAAAATTTTATTCTGCAATTGGAAAATTGGAAATGTTAAATTCAGTTTGATTTATTCTAATATAAATAAAAATATTTATTGCTCATACACTCTCAGACAAGGAGGGAGAAATATAACTGCATCGGAATAGAGTTATTCAACTGAAGAAAAAATCATGGACTATATTATTTAATACAAAATGGTAGAAATAATAGAAAATAAAGGAGGATGATTGAAATCTTCATTCTTACTCGTTATATAGCGAAGGGTTAATCGAATAATAAATCTAACACCGAGTTTTATACATGGAGGATTAAGAGATAAAAAGGATTAGAATACAGAAACTTATTATACACCTTAATCGTTGGTTTAAATTATGGATACTGCGATATCCATTAAAATGTATTCAACGCACTGTTTTTAGTTTAGGAGCACTTAACGTGTAGGGATCGTAGGACGAGTCTTATAATCGTTTAAGTATCGTGGGTATCAAGTATCACATTAATTGCTGTTTACTTACGATTTGCATTAGTTGCTTTCCGATATCCTTGAGCACTAAGCACCTGCGTTTCTTCGATTTTCTGTGCAGCAAAGGGAAGAACCGACGACGAGAAAAAAGAGAAGCTTCCATGCTGTGAGGTATGAAGCTTTTAGAGACTATCAATACGCTTGATAGGATTGAATTATGATGTAGATACAAATTCTTTCGCTTTCGCGCATTAAAAGATCGTTTTATCGCTGTTGGTTTTCAATATTTGCTATTACTATATTAAATACATAGTTCTTCCTTTTCGGTAGTAATTTGTTCCCCACAGTGAGGCTCCGAAATTTACTTTACGAAGCAATCCTGATTTCCTTTACACATGTGTGATATAGCAAACAGTTCGTTTAACGTTTGCTTTGAAATAAAAATAAAATTAAAAAAGATTTAAACACTTTGTTTATATGCAATTAAAATCGACATATATTTTTTATGACATTCCATTAGTTCTTTAATTCCATTTGCAAAAAATTCTATCGCTTGTGATTTAAATTATACTGACGATAGTTCAAGAGTTGCAATAATTTCACTACGAAAATTTCAAACATTTACTTTATAGCTCTGACTTCGAATTGAATGACTATACATTAGGATATTTCAAAGAATAATTTTTGAATCGCAGTGGGCAGAAAGCTAGTGAAGCAGTATTTAAACTTCTATACCAAACAATTATCTATATTTTTCTTATAACATTTTTGTTAAGAATGTAACAGACCTGTTATCCACTCGTAAAGTAGATAGTTTACCTTGACTCTAGCAGCACCAAACTCTCACACTACGTGTCTTCGAACCTGAATACTTTGTTTCCCACTTAAATTTCCATTGCCAATTGCCAGATAGCAAATGCAAAAATGCAATTCTGATAACCCCCGCGAAATGCACCTTTAAATGCTGGCGGTATCGAGTTGTTCACTTTGAGTAGCCGACGCCATCTTGTCCTCCTTTGTACATGTTGTAACTATCTTATCACTCTTCGCGGTACTTTCTGTAGAAAAGCCGAGTTCATATCAGCTTATTGAGGGTTCAGTGTTCCCTGTACTGCGGATTTCCTTATCATAGAAAATTTGCATTATTAGAGAAATCTGCGATAAGTCTATTGTCGCCTTATAGGTGGAAAAGACAAACCAATTTTGAAGAAGAAATTTTGAAAATGTTTTCGAAGGTTTTCCAAAGGCTTCTCTTTTAGCATTTAAATAAATTTTTAGTTCTGTATTCTATGTATTTTGTACATTCTGTATTGTATTGTATATTCTACATTTTATATTCCATATTCTATATTCCACAATTCTTGTATACTTTACAATTCTATAATCTATATATTCAACGACTCTATACTCTATTTATATTCTACAATTCTATGCTGTATATTTTACAATTCTATGCTTTGTATTCTACAATTCTACATATATTCTATAACTCTTTGTTTAAATTCCATACTCTATAGTCTATATTCTACAATTCAATGCCCTGTAATCTACAATTCTACATTATTCTATATTCTATAACTCTATATTTTACAATTATATACTCTATATTCTACAATTCTCCATTTTATATTCTCTATTCAATTCTATATTCTATATTCTAATATTCTACAATTCTATACTCTACATTCTACAATTTTCCATTCCCTATTCTATATTCTATATTCTATAATTTAAATTTCTATACATATTATATTTTCTATATTCTATGTACATATATTCTACAATATAAAGAATTCTTTTTTCCCCTAGCCAGAGTTATTCAACCCTCCTTTATTAACCAACAATAAAGGCGTTTTAGTAGATACTTTAAAACACGTAACATAGAATTTCAATGAACTTCAATTAATATTTTTAACGAATCGTATTAGATCATCTTGAGCAACACAAGCTAACAGTTTCATTTGTGACCACGGTTTAACCCTTTCTGCCTCAAAAGATATATTAAAGTACCGCTCTCTGCGTGGTACCACTTGTCGTAAATTAAATATATTAGTAAACCGTAAACCTAGTGTTAAATGGTATGTCCATTTTGTTAAATTCTGACAACTATTTAAAAAGCAGGGTTGGAAAGAGTTTTTCAATGGGTTTATCTAATAAAATTTAATATCTTATAGATATTTTCGTCGATTGTTGCATAAATAAATATTAAAAATCTATTTCTGCGATAACAGAACTTTTACACGATCAGAAATCGGGACACTGACCTTAGAACGAAACTTTTTCCGTCAAAATAAAATCGCGACACAAGAGAATAGGTAAAATGCCATGAATTCCCCAATAGATCGCAAGAACCAGCAGCTCTATTAAAGTACTTCCCAATGAAAGTGGCTCCAATTCCCTCGAAAGATCTTCCGAGTTTCCTTCGCGTGACATTCTGCCACATTCCCGATATTCCGGCACATTCACGTGAGACATCGAGTTTCACTTTCCGAGAAAAGTGCTTTCGAAGGAAAAACGCGGTCGCGTTAAAGACAGGAAAACCTGGGCGATGCTTCTTGAGGAAGTTGTTTCCGTAGAGCACGTGACACATGACTTCGAAACATCTTGTAAGGTACAAGAACTAAACAAGCAGCGAGACACACGACACTTAAGTCTACTTCACTATTGGCTCAATACATGATTCGATTTTTTACGAGATTAATTATAAGCAGTGCCGTAAAATTAATTTCAAGGTCAAAAACTCAACAAATTTTTTTATCGTGTCTTTTTTCTACTCGTCACAGAGATAAAAAGTGCGAAAGAAACCATAGGGCAAAACTCAACCGTTCTCTTAAAAAATTAAAGTTTCTTCATTATCAAACTGATTTTATTGATATTACATTTTCCATATATTTCACGCGCAAAGAAATAATTTCCAACGGCTTCATCAAATAGCACTGTATAAACTCCATCTGAATGAGCAATGAAAATATAATATAAATAAAATCAGTTTGCTAATGAAAAAAAGGTTATCATAAGTTTTTAAGGTTCCTTCTGCACTTTTTATCCTTGTGATGAATAGAATACGGCGAAATTAAAAAAAATTGTGGACCTTTTGACCTTGAAATTGAAGGTCAATGTTAATTTTCGCTGTGACATCAATGTCCACCAAACCGAGGCTGTAGAATCTCGCTATGATAGTCGGGACATATAATTTGTATACACATTTCTATACATATTACTTATGGTTTATTATTATATATTTTGGAATGCTTCTAGAAAAGCGTGAATTTAGATGGAGTTGTGGTAGGATTCCTTCGCTAAACCGATCATCACTTACTTCATTTTGCCAGAAATAACGTTCAACGTTCACCTCCTTATATTCTCATCGGAAAGTTTTTCGTTCCAGTCACACCCTCCATCGAACCAGTTACGGCCGTCTTTATTTTGATGTTGGTGATTCCTTAGCAGTGCTTATGCGACTGTATTTTGCACGTTGAAGTTGGCCGTAAGCGCACGCGAAATTCGCAGTCCGGGTAATAACAGACATCCTTTCCTACTAACAAATTTGCTTGCTTGTTGCTGAAATGAATTCACCAGTTTTCCTGGAGCGATTAAGCCGCGCGGCTGCCGGGGATGAGCTACTCGTTCCTGATTTAATATCACGTATTCACCGGGGCAAAATTGGAGCGATTTTCTTGCCGAGCGGAACCAGGAATCCCTAGCCGGGGATCCTGTTAACCTCTAGATTGCTACCCTACGAACAGGAACCTAGCCAGGAACGTCTGATTTAGAAAACTCGAAATGCACGTGCACGTGGACTGTAATCGTAGAACTCTCGATCTTCTGCCCTGGCGCGGCGAGTGTTCTCCTCTCGAGAATAATGTAACGACTTTCGAAAAATCGCATCTTTCTCAAGTTTCTGGTTCCGTTCCGCCCCTTTACGCGTTCGACGGTAGTTAAGCTACCGGTCAAAGCGATCCGACTAAACAGCGGTCTGAAGTTGGAAAAATTCCAAGTGCTACTTTCTGCAATCTGAAATAATTTTGTAATGCTGGAACGTGGCGAGGCTACAGGCGTTGCATGGGAAAAGCTTGTTAACACTTTTCTACCCGGAAGACTGGTAATGCCAGGTTTCTTGACGTCCGTGCGATATTGAAAAAGAAGCTTAATGATTTTCCTTTAACGCTTCGAACTGTGAATTGTTACTTTTACATTTTGTTGTTATCTTTCTATCGTAAAAGTATCCAACAGATTATAAGTGTCTATACCCAGATAGCACACGACGCGACGTCTTAAAGACGTCCATTTTACGTCCATTTTAGGACTGAAAGTCTTACCTCCTCAAAATACGTCTTAAAGAGATCTTTTTCGAGAGGTCTGTTTTAATACAATTAATATATGATTTCGGCGCTACGGTTCGATCATTAGAAAACTAAAGTAAATTAATCATAAAGCATTTTTGCTAATAGTCAAAAAGAAATCGACGTTTCGGTGCTAATTTGCACCATTTTCAAGATAATTTTTTGAAATTGCGTCTGTAAGAAAATTTCTTTTTTCTTTTTTCATTTTCTTACAGACGCAATTTCAAAAAATTATCTTGAAAATGGTGCAAATTAGCACCGAAACGTCGATTTCTTTTTGACTATTAGCAAAAATGCTTTATGATTAATTTACTTTAGTTTTCTAATGATCGAACCGTAGCGCCGAAATCATATATTAATTGTTTTGAGCAATAATACGATCGATATAAACTACTTTATTTGGTCTGTTTTAATGTCTGAAATAAGACTAAATGACTTCAATTTTTTGGAGATTTTATGAGATGTTAGTTTATTCTACAATCACTGAAATACTTTTGTAATTTTGTTATTATTTGGAATGACGAAAAAAAATTATACAGTTACTTTTTTTAACTTTCTCATTTGAGCTTATTTAGAAAATTTCATCGAAATCAGCATTGACGTTGTTATGAAATTAGAAACAATTAAAGATCACGAATATCGCAGCTTCATAACGATTTCTGACACTTTTGTGCCGATAACTGCAGTTTGTATTAAAAAATTGCAGTTGTTTGGAGTGACAAAAAGGCTAGGCTCAGATTAAAAAGTTAAAAAACGTGAGTTTTTTTTTGTCACTCCAACTTATTGCAATTTTTTAACCATTGTTTATAGAATTTTTTCAGATTTTTAAGTCCCGCAAGTTTTTCGAAGTTTTCTGCGCGAGAAACTAAGCTAACCTTGAAATTGTTACGTTTTATTTATTCTATAAGTCTATAAGGCACTGATAAACCTTGAACAATTCACAGGAAAAATTAAAAAATGAAGTGAACTTGATTAATATTTCTAGTGCGTCAGCGCATCACATCTGAAAGTATTAACCATGTTTCCAACAGCCCGGTTAGGTCAGCGCATTAGGTGTTCATACGTCTAATGGACATTTTTAAGACGTCTTTAAGACGTCTATAACACGTACTGTTTTGTAACACAAGATGTCCAGAAGACGTTCGGAGGCCGTTCGGTAGACGTTCGTAGGACATTTAAGACGTCTTTACAACGTCTTTTTACTATCTGGGTAGTATATGTATGATTTTTCAGGATTTTTAAGACGCGAATATAGGATAGTGGTTATATTAAATTATTTAAATCAAACTCTGGACAATACACAAATGTATTTATTGCATAATATTTTCATACATATATGGTACTTTGAAATACCTTCAGGCTATAGAGGGCTAATTGGAAATAGGATTTAAATGTTTTTACTACCTCTCTAGATTGTAAATGAACATAATGTGATAGTGTAAACAAGTTGTAATTAAATTATTTAAATCATAAAACCAAGTAAAGATGTACCCACGAGGAATTATTCAACAAATTTATTTCCGTGGGTATCTATTATAAACGAGGAAGGCTAAAAATTTGTTAGTTTTTGTTATCTTTATTAAGTAATTTAAAGTAGCTACTAAACCACTGGCACATTCTCCCTATTCGCTCTTAGCCCACTCGGAAACAAAATGAAGCCGCATAGGTACCCTCGTTCGTAATAGGTCGAAAACCGTCCCAGGCGATCGAAAATCGATCGACCCGTCTTATATCGAAAACTGTATTTATTTTCCTCCGGTACATACTTTCTCCATTCTCAGGTTAAGTTAGATCCGCAAATTATGGAGAACCATGTCCGACTTCGAGCCACGAGGCTGGATAAATAAATAAAGATCACTATTATCACTTTCTTCATTCCGATACAATGTTTGACAGCAAATCGTACCCGGCATTGTTCACAAATTGTCGACTCCTGTTTGTCCAATTAGAGTCCGTCGATGCCGCGCAGCCCATTCTAATTTCGCTAATTACCGCTGATTCCATCATTGTTTGTTCGCCTAACACCAATTTGCAAGTCTCCTGGCGCAGTCTATTGGTGTATGCAACAGTGCTCATCGGAATCTCCATAAAAATGGCGACATCCTCGTTTGAAAGAGGCTTTTGTGTGGTTCAAGGTTGCGGAGATAAAGGAACAGAGAGGCGCTGACGATTCGAGGCTCTTTGACGGTGTCCTGTAATTAGTATACCTCGGTTCTCGCCTCTACAGAAAGGGTCCATTGAGGAGTATCCCTCTTAGCATACGCGCGAATTCAAACCGCAGCAGAAATGAATTTCGCGCGTGTCACTGGTCCTGGGCCGAGGGAACTCGCGGCGAGCGAATTTGCACATGTATGTAGGATCGGGTTTTGGTGAACGGACTCCCAACAACGGTAATAATGTGGCTTTAATACTAGCTAACGATATGCGAAAAAGAATGATACATATTAACAAAATGCGTTGATCGATGTGCTCGCTACCTACGACTGCACACTGTACACGACTGGCGACTCCTTGTGTTCCGTCCCGTCGCCCTGGGTTTACGTTTTTTCGTTCGTACTACGAAAGTTTCGTTACGACGCGACGTGCGACGCGATGCGACGCTCGTCACAGTGTCGCCAGGTCGAGAAAATCGAGGGGAATACAGGTACCCCCTCTCTGATGGCCAGAGTCGTAATATGTGACACGTTGCGCGTGCGCGACGGGGATTGAGTGGGACGTGATGCTGGAATGGGATAGTGGAAGGGGAAAAGTAGGGGAGTAAATGAGTCCGAATTCGGACTCATCTGGCGACACTGGCTCGTCATCGCTTGTTTACATTATTTTTCTCGCGCTCGTCGCTACACGCTCGTCGTGGCTAGTAGGTTGTAGGCCATCTATAAAATCGCGAACCCAGGACGAATGGCATAAAAACCATGGACTTTCCTGTCTGAAACCCGGAGACTTTTAACTACTTTTTAATTTAGATATGGTACCATAAAGAAAAGTTTCTGACGGGAAATTCGAGCATAAAATATGTATACAGGGTGTTAAAAAAAAACTATTCAATATTTATATGCAATATAGAACACACTGTGCTGAGTAAAAAAGCCTTAGTAAACATTGGTCGAAAGGTCAACCGTTTCTGAGATATGTATAAACATTTTTGTTTGCTAACAGCATGTAACTGTAACTGTGTAATACTAATAAGATCCACAATCGCCGATACACAACAGACTGATTCCGGATGAAATCCACTGTCGGCACTTGAATGAGGACATTCAGAACGCGGTCTATAGACACTGAAGTAAGCATCGCATGCGATGGAAGTACGTAAGTAGATCATAATACTAGCAAACAAAAATGTTCATATCTCAGGAACGGTTCACCTTTTCACCTATATGTTTTTACTAAGGCTTTTTTACTCAGCACAGTTGTATATACCATATAAATATGGTTTTTTTTTACACCCTGTATATTTATTACGATAATTATCAGTAGATAGGAATCTTTTTTTAATGAATTACAGTGCAAATTTCGTTCCGATATCTCTTATGATTTCAAGAGTTATAGTAAAATGTCACTTTCTCGATCCAGCTCACTGTGTGCGGCCGTCCGACGCTGCAATGAAGCGTTCACTTCAAATAATTTTAATTTCGTCAATTTTAAAGTGTCCGTTTTTTTAAAAACAGGTTTGTAACGGGGACTCTTGGGGCCATATCCTCATTTTTTCAAATTTTTAGAAAGTTTTCTGCTACGAAAACATTGCATTTGTTCAAAATAAGTGCAAAATAAACGTGGAAAAAAAACATTTTTTTCAAATGACGACATTCTTAGGAGATCCTCTTATTTTGTCACTGTAAAGTTCCTAAAAACTCATTCACACTTGTTTAATGAAAAAATGGTGACACTTTTTTTCACACGTCTTTAAAATCAACAATTTTTAAGATATCAAAAAATCCTTCGAGATTCGTTCATAGGTCACTAATGACTGCAACGTATTAAAATTTGAACAAAATCCGAAACAGTATTCCAAAAAGGGTCCGATTTCGCGTGGTATGAACTTATAACGTTGTCGCGCCGGACCACCTTTGCCAACATGCGTCTAGGTCACGCTCTGATTGGTCTGTGTTTTTCGTTAATAACTTCTTAACAAAGCAGCGGCGGACATTTTTGCAAAGAAAAATGTCGCTTCAAATGACCCCAGGAACCGCCCATCTCAGGGAACTGAAGGAAGACACCCTGTATAGTGATAGCGGAGCAAGTGTGAGCCGTGAGCGAGTAACATCGAAAAAGCCGGACCCTTAAAGAAAATCCTCCCGAACGTCCCCGGACGCACTAAAAAGTAGGACAAATCTGGTGAAACCAGATGGATGGCAACCCTAGTTGTAGCCTACTCTTATTTAAAACAGTTAAAACTATGTATATCTTCGCCCGCGCGCGACATCCTTCATGTACGAGAATCGTTTCGAAGGACAGTCGGGAGCATACAAAAGGACGATTTTCGTCGTGACGAAGGACGATTTCCGACCCGATCCGCTCCTAACCGATGGTGTTTTAATAAATCTCGGGCCAGGGGAACGGCGTCGCTTCGAAAACTATGGGAATCAAAATAAAATCCGCGACGGTGAAATATAAATTGAAAATTTAATGCAAGACCGCGGTTGGTTTATGGGGTAAAAATAAAACAGACTGGTTTATGGAATCCCGAGTGTCTTCGACGGTATCCTGTAATTAACTCGTGATGGATGCTTTGCATGTAGAAAGAACCCATCGAGGCATCTGATTTGCATAAGTATGAATTTTAATCTTTATTAAGGGTTGGCATTTAAATGGGAAACACACGCGTGTACGTTTCTTTCCCGGGTCTTTTTATTTGAGCACGGTTGCACGACAGATCGGAACGGATGGAACATTAGGCTCGTTTTTCGTTTTTGCGCCGTACTTTTTTACGGGATTGCGTGTGCCGGTAATTTTGCAATGGGCTCTGGCCTTTTTACGTTGTTTTGCGGAAGCGGATCAAGGATATTGTCTGTCGTGGCGTAAAATCTTTGCGAACGTGCAGGGTGTTGCGTAGTTATCGTAGTCGTTGATTTTCATATCAAAGATGAAAGCATACAGAAAAATATAAAATAATATTCACACAATTATATGTTTTTTTCTTGGATTTCTGAAACACCATGAAATATTTTTTTTAAACTGAATCTTATGCCGTATCTGAACGTATTCGACAAAGACAACATTAAAATTTATTTGCATGAACATCATGCACTCTGAATTGTTTAATAGATGACCTGTAATAATAATTTATAACGTGACTCGGTTCTAATTTCCTACAAAAATTTAACGAATACAGTTGCTGATGTTGAAGTCGACTTTTATGCCAACACTAAATAATGTGTAATTTTGATAATGACTAATTATTAACTGATAATTACTAACTACGTAATTTTGAATGATTTGATGCACAAGTGCACAACTCGTATGGCAGGCGCAGTTATAAGTAGACTATGGATTTTTCAATAAATAAAATAGACTATCGATCTTCCTACCAAAAAGAAAGTATTCTGTGTTAATTAGAAAAAATAAAATTAATATAAAAATAAAGTTGTTATCTCAATAATATCTTCAAAATAACGTAACGCTTAAAAGAATGTAATAGCTTCACCTTTTCGTTTTTATTATGACTTACTCTCTCATCTAAAATCATTAAAAATATTGTTTTATGTAATAGCCATAATGTCAGAAATGGGGACAACTAAATACCGAGTACATATCTTTTAATTATTGCTATAAAGAGTGTATAAAATATTATTGTACTATAAGTGAAGTAAACGTGTGAACCGAGATAAATTATCGCTCCACTTCTGATGTAATATCTTTAATTGGTGAAATAAATTTTCTTTTATTACAATACAGTTTTCTAACTGCTTTTCAACTTTTCAAAAGTTATCTTACGCGCATGTATACACAAGCATTAAATTTCAGAGAGCCGATATAACATTCTCGAAAATCAAACGATAGTATGAAAGATTATAACGAATAGCAAGGTATCACTCAATCCGATATTTTTTATCGAAATCAGACAACTGTCAAGGTGCAAAGTTAGTCTCCCCGGGGGCTTGAACCGCGCCAAGGTTTCCATCTCGACAGAAACTAATGCGAGTGTATTTATCAGCTGGCTATTTAGAATAATTAGTCCTACTTGCGGCCTGCTATATTGCACTTGTCATGTCTACATGATTTACGCGTCATTATGCCTAGAAGATAATCCTTCAGTTTATCGATGCATGGCACACATCGGATTAATAAAACTCACGGTTGAGTTCAAGGTCGCGACGTTGTACTTGTCCAAGCCTGATTTAAAATCAGTTTCAGCAAACGAGCACTGAATAATTTGTACATGTGTATACATATAGGTATATAGGTTCATTCATAAGGAATGTTATGGCATTGACAACCTGGAGCGGTTACTCTGCGCGAAGATATTACGTTCACAAATAATAATATATTACACTGTATGATACAGTATCATTTTTATTGCTTTTAATTCGTCGATTGCAGTATATCAGGATTTACATTAATTGCATTAATAATATATTTTTTTTATCGATTCAATTTTTATTTTGGGTGAGTAGACAGTGAGTAGACTTTATTGGATTCGATGATATTGTTTATCCTTGAACGACATTGTCTGATATTTTCTAAGAAAGAAGAGAACAAGAGACTATTGTTATGATTATACTATCGACCTCTATACAAATTGCCATTTTTATAAATAATGTCATTAGATCCAAACTGAGGGAGAAGTAAATTTTACCTACTAAAAAATTCCTTATTTGCAATAAGGTACCATAAGTACAATAAATATGTTATTAAAATTTGTTAATTTGAACGTATATCTTTGTATTTTATAAAATTATACGCAGGGTATTCCTTTCAAACATCTTCAAACATCTAAATTATTTCCATTACTATTGTGTATCGGGTGGCGATAAGAAACAGTTCTCGCAAGGTCATATTCATGGTCTTTTCAAGGTCATAGGCATTTTTTGCATATTAACATTCGTTTTTTATGATCCGAACTTGTCGTCGGCATCAAGACGAGTTGAAAGACCTATAAAATTGTGACCTTGAAATGATCTTGAAGATGAAAAAATAAATTGAAATTGGATGAATGTAGAAATAGAGTGGCTCACCTCACATTAAATAAAATGTATGAAGATCCATAATCTAGAAAATGTTCTGTATGACTATTGTGTCACAAAATAGTTCCAAATATCTATGAGTGTTCACGAAACATACTGGGTGTACAATTAGAGCGTCCATCATTTTCAAAAAATCTCAGAAAACAATGACTGAAATGAAAGTTGCAATAAAAATTCATTGAAAATTTGCTTTTACGGGACTCGCACTGTAAATATCGAAAATTTTATTTTGGCCAGGTTTTCGCGATTCTGGTTCACCGTGGAGTACCGTCGGCGACAGGTGAGGTCGTGGTGATCGAAAACATATAAAGGCGAGTAGAACATCAGTGCAGGTCCGATGCGTGTGGTGGGGGGCGCGTGCATAGAGCTCGGTCTCTGGAGGTGCAACTAACGAGTGATAAACAACGATAAATTCCTCCCACGTATCCCTCGGTGCCCGGTGCCTCTCCGGAGGTAATTTCAATGATCCGTGGTGCACCGGCTCGGCGTAAACGTGCCCACGAAGCTGATGCATAAGTACCTATAAATATGACACGCCGGGGCCCGCGGTAACGTTGCATATTAAATTACATTCTTAAGCAGCAGCCGGCGCGCACCAGAGAGCCGCATCAAGTCAGCGGGCCTGATTAAACGCAACTGAGCCGACTGGATCCGTGGCCACGGAGAGGCCTATGAGAGAGGTTGAGAGCGACAAACAGACAAGGGGGTTGGAGAACGGAGAGTGAAAGGAGGAGGTAGACAACACTCTTCTGGGCATTCCTGAACGTTTCAGTCCTCCTCGAGTCGTTGTTCCAGCCCGGAGAGGGAGAGAGAGATAGGGGGAGAGAGAGAGAGAGAGAGAGCGAGAGAGAGCGAGAGAGAGAGAGAGAGAGAGAGAGAGAGAGAGAGAGAGAGAGAGAGAGAGAGAGAGAGAGCCACCACCGGAGGCTGGCGATGCTAATTATTCTGGTTCATGTGAGCAATTTGTCCGGTACCGGGGAGCGTATATTTAATAGCCACGGGGCTCTTTAGGCCCACGGGTATTTACATCTCTAGCGAATACCAGGCCCGTAATGTGGAACGGTGGGAATTATCTCGGGGATTACGGGGCCAGTCGTGCCCGTTCAAGATCCTCCGATGTCCTTGTCTCTCGGATCCCGCCAATGCATTTTCATTTGGCCCGATCGTTCCGATGCACTTGCGTTCGCGCTTTTTGCCGGACGCCCTCCGAGACTTGTCAGTGCGGCGTTTCACGCTGATAGTTGCTGTTGGTGTTTCGGATTTCTTCAGATTTTTCGTTCCTCGAGGAATGAGAAGTTGCAAGAAATATTAACACATGGAAATCATACACAGGGTGGCCCACATAACTCTTAACAGCTCAATATCTCGAAAATTGTGCCATCGATTTTAATAAACTTCTTGGTCTTAAATCGCATGGATCTAAAGGGCCTTTCTAACTACATAAACGTGAAGTGGCCCACTTTCCCTGGGGGGGAGGCCTTTATAATTTTAAATGGAACCCCCTATATAATGTTACATATTTAGATTCTACAGGAAAAAACAAGTAAATTTTGTCTGAAACATTTTTTTGTAAGATATTTCCATGAATAGATATAATATACAGTTTGAAGTTTCGACTTGTAGGTACTTACTTGAAGTGCTCGGAAATAGCGTTATTTGTATACGCGCTTGAGTCCTTTGCTTACTCGTAAAGAAATAAAATGTTCTTCAAATTAAATGTTCAAAATGTTCACCACGCACTTGTAAACATTTATTTACTCGAAACATCAAAGTTGTTCTAACATGTGTTAATATTTCGGGAGTCACTGGAGCGCAAGCGTCACTTTTTCTTTGTTTCATATTCTCTTGTTTCGTCGGCGATTCAAACATAACTTTGTCCTTTACATATCCCCATAAGAAAAAATCTAATGGTGTTAGATCGGGGGATCGAAGAGGCCATTGATGAGGTCCTCCACGACCTATCCATTTGTTCCCAAATTTTTCATTCAAACATTGTCTGGTGATGATTGCAAAATCAAGTAAGAACCTACAAGTCGAAACTTCAAACTGTTACATCTCATCATGAAAATATCTGACAAAAAAATGTTTCACACAAAATTTACTAGTTTTTTCCTGTAGAATCTAAATATGTAACATTTTATAGGGGGTTCCATTTAAAATCATAAAGGTACCTCCCCCCCCCCTAAAGGGGAAGAGGGACCACTTCACCTTTATGTAGTTAGAAAGGCCCTTCAGATCCATGCAATTTAAGACCAAAAACTTTAAAATCATAACAATAACTAAAATAAAAACAAAACTTCTTTCGTTGAATAATAAATTCCTGCTGGTAAAAATGAAATGAAAATATGATTAATTATTTGGTGACATATTGTGGTGAGATGACAACGTATCTGGCAGCAGTGTTGCCAGATGATAGGAGAGAGCACGAATTGAGGAGAAAAAGTTACTAGTATTGAGGATACACGTATTCACGTGTTCACGTGTACTAATATATATCCGTATTTTAATCCGTAACAAAGATGTACACGGATACACGGATACTGAAGTAAACGTGTACACGCATATCGAAACACACAGATAATACACGGGTACCAATATTAATTTTATTAATAATAATAATAATACATTCGGTTGTGTAATATGTAAATTTGTTTACCTTTAATATAAAAACTTTAATTCACTGTAACTTTGTTAAAAAAATATACATTTTCTTTCACACGTGTATCAAAATACACGGATAATACACGTGTACCCGTATATTCAAGTTCACGGTTATACATGTATTATCCGTATATTTTGATACACGTGAACACGTGTATTCGTGTATTAAATAGGATCCGGACTTTTACACGGATATATTCATTACACGTGCACGCGTATTGAAAATACACGTGAAATGGGTATCTCTACTTTCTACCAGTACCGGACACATGCACGCCAGAGACGAAACGCGTCACGTGACTGAACCGCGGCGGAAGCGTGGGGATAGTGTCGTAGAAGGGGAAGGTAGAGTGGGGACACAAGTCTTGATCTGGTGGCACTGACCACAACTAACAATCAAGAATAAATTCATTAACCCTCCAAATTAAATTTCTTTAACATCCAAACTAGTTCCAAAAACACGTAATTGGAACAAAAAATAAATTCCAGTGTCTCGGGGACCTTCTTGTCATATCGCCACAGTACACGGTTTCTTGTATTTTATAAAAATCAAATTTAATTTCAATAAAAATTCAATACTATCCCTCAATAATATTAAATTTGCATATGCTATAAATGCATAAAAATCCGTATTATAGTTAGTGTTGAAATTATGTCTATTAATATCATGTCATAATTGATGAAAATTGCTAATGCTACTCATAATAATAGAAAGAGTAGTAAATACTGTAATAACGTGACACTAATGAATAAGATTTCAGCACTTTTTGTTTTACAACGTGTCGCTTCTCAAATATAAATGTGCTCTAAATACAAATAAACAGTCCTTTTGGATCACAACATTTCTGTTTCTTTCATGTCCAAATCAATATATACGATTTCCATGTATGATAAAGTACTAAAACATACAGACATATATTTACTACTGTCTCCAAACTCGTTTACCAGTAAATATATATATGTGATTAACAAATTTCACGGGTTCACTACAACATGTATAAATCACGTAGCTTTGTCGGAACCAACAAAAACGTTAATTACCGCGTTTAGTGCGATGAATATTTATAATAAAAAAACGGTATATTTATAATTCATCTGAGACACCGACTGACTGACGTTCCAAGAAGCGTGTTTAAATTCATAAATATTCATCATACTAATGGATGCTGGAAAACATTCTTGTGCTAAAGATTCATAAACACGTAACTATTTTTAATTAATGTGATAATAATGGAATCTGAATATTTACATTTGTCTAATTCAAACGCGGACGCATATTTCAGTTACACTTTATTTAATGGAATTGTTTTTAGTCGGTATCGTTGAATTATGGACGTCATGCAGATTAAAAATATGATTTTACTAATGATAATATAATCAATTTATTCAGCGTTAAAATAATACCTTTATTTTATACTGCATGTTTTGCAATTCTAAACCGAAATAATTATCATGAGACCTTTACCAAAAAATGACAATTGTGTATCAGGAATTTAATTGTTCATCTTATACTTATTTGTGAAGCACAAAAAATATATTAGAGTTAGAAAAAGGGGAAACATGTTATAAATTGGAGCAATTCCTGATTGCTTCATAATTATGTTATTTATCATAACCTGTCAGAATGCAACTGTCTGCATTTCACATGCATTGAGGTAAGGACAACATAGCAATTCCACGAGTGAAACAGCAGAAAAACGCACTGTGTACCGAGTATCTGGAACACCGATGACTTCATGAAATATCAACATTGCAGAGTTCTTGGAAACTATAGATTTTAAAGTAACATGCCCTCATTGCACTTTATTTCATAAAAAGAATCCAAAAAATATGACGAAAAGAAACTACATATGTATATTAGATTGAATTTTGTTCCCATAAAATTATACACATTTTCTGTGAATAAAAATACGCGTATTTTATAATTTTTTTGTTCTTTATTGTTCTATTTATTGTTCTTTATCTGGTCTTTATTTTCATTGAAATGAAATATTTATTTAAATAAACAGCAAAATATTTATGGTATGCAGCTGGTTGAACAAGTGTTTCAGTAATTTGAAACCGGTTCGAAGCAAACGATGGACACTTTGTATACATTAAGTATGTCAAGAAATGGGAACATATGTTATGCTCATTGATTTGCCATTTATATAAAATGGCCGAAGGCATTTTGGTGCATCGTTTCATATATTTACATTTCAATATATGTATGTATATTTGGTATGAAATCAAAAATTTTTAAAAGAATTATTATGAATCCCTTACGTACAAATATCTCGTACTACGTATTATTTTTTCAATTTATAATACAGTTTACATACACACTCATATCATTAATGAATAAATTTCTCTTTAAAAAAATGCAATTGTAAAAATGTTATAGTACTCAATTTAATTTTTGAGATATCAGATAATAATAAATAGTATATTAGATCACAACTGTACATGTACGTATGTTTTTAATATTTTTCTTCAGGCGTTTCTTCAATCATAACATTTTTATTCTTTAATAAAAAATAAAATCGGTTGATTCAGTACTTTCCTTAATTTCTGAATTTAGCAATTATTTTAAAAATCATCTCGGTAATTTTGGGCATTTTTTTATTTCTGACAAGTTAACATTAAAATGTGGTATTTTATAAATACATAATAATGAATAAATTACAGATTTTATATTTTGTAATTACAGATTGCATTTATTATAAAAATAAGTAAGTGCACTTTGAGAGAATAGAAAGATTAAAAGAATTTAAGTATATTGACATATTGAAATTATTAAAGAAGGAAAGCAACTTCTACTTTTTACAATTGATATAGAATATAGAATATTTTTATTTTGAATAAACATCCATAGACTAGTAATGAGCATGAACTGCGTGTACGCACACGAATTGTACAGAATTTGTAATATAAACTTTAATAATGAGACAGATGACAGAATTGTACAGAATTTGTAATATAAACTTTGATAATGAGTTAAATACTTCATATGGAATTTTCGGAGAAGTATACTATATTCCTTTTCTAGCTAATCTTGATATCAAAAAACCGTAATGAAATGCGAATTTCTGAGTACGTACTTCTCTGTTCAAGTATGCTTGGTATGAATATCGATGCGTGCAGTTGTCCAATGAAACATTCTAGGCACGAAAGTACTTGGAAGGGATGCGTATACCTCATTGCATGTGGGAACAAGACAATGCACTAAGGAGCTGTTAGGAAGACAATACATTTGCCTCTGAATTACTACTTGAAGAAACAGATTCCTTGTGCCTGCATCATATTTAGACAATGGGATTCTAATTGAGATTTATGCAGTGTCGGTAACAGAACAATTCCTTTTTATTTTTTACTCTTTACTGGTTTGTAGGAAGCCAAATAATTTAATTTTTGCTATTTTTCTAAACTTCTTCGAGTGTAAGAAAATGATGTACAAACACTGAAAAGAACAAACAATATTTTTATTCAATTTCAATGGACAATTTTGTAGAGTGTTAAAAGCTTACCATTCTAATAAATTGCATTCCCACCATTTTTTCATATTCACTATTTCCAAGAGTAAACTTTAAGTGATGTTTTTACAGCGATGAACTGAAAAATAATAAGGGTAAAAATTGTTCAAAATTTCTGTTTATGTCACTTAGAATTTCTAAATCACCAAAATCTCTAATTTAATAACATAACAAAAAGTATATTGTCGATATTTTTTGTGTAGATGGTATGGTTTAATAATAATAAATGTACACGTATCAAAAGACAAATGCATTAATTTTCAATAATTCAAATATAAAATCAAAGACAATGTTATAGATATAATGTTTCAACACTGTTTTAATATCAATTATATGTATACACAATTGAATATTATTTACATATAATTTAATATCAAGTTAATATTAATACAAAATGTACAGTAAATAATGAAATCATTAAAGCCACAGTATGAAGAATGAATTGTTCATCTACGGTGTTGCTACTTTGTACAAAAATGATAAATCACTTCCATTTAAAAATTGCTTGTTTCAATGTAACGTCGTCAATATACGCAAGTAGTTCTATTATTTTGTTTACAATTAGCGTAAATAACAATTTTCTAAATTGTGTACAAGTGTTACAAATCGTTCCGAATCATCAACCAATTTCCATTTAGAAGTACATAAACGTTTAAGAAGGCTAAAAATGGAGCGAATGCCACAAGGTTTGCATTTCCAGTAGGTTGTAAGAACGATCCGACAAATCATTCTGTCCACTTAGGGGTTCCGGAGAAGTACATTTGGCACGAACCGCACATAAATTTTCCCATGCACCACGCACGGTGGTCCTGGACTGACGATATTCGGTATTCGCGAGACATTGTATCGACAGCACGTGTCAATTCACGCTAACATCGATCACCAAGACGGATATCGATTAATCGAACAGCTGAATTATGCGATACCTGCTGCTGTATAGGTGTGTAGACCTCAGTCACGCCCTCTTCATCTCAGAAAAGGGAGTGGTTGTGTGCTTTGCGGACCTTCTTCGCACGTAACGAACTATTATCATGTGTGCCATTTGCCAATAGGTAATCCACTATTTCCGTTACGATGCTATAGTATTCGCATGCGCTAATTAAAAATAAACCAACTCCCCAACTTGTTATTTCAGTAAACTCTCTAAAAATTGGCATTGTTACATTTTTGTCTAAGAAATATATTAATTTCCTTGTCTGATTAATATATGTAGACAGCGGATTTTATGCATTTATGACAAAAATTAATACATGTAATTTTAAACAGTAAAAACATTGGAAGAACTTAAAAATATTTTTATATTATTTTCGACCTATTAATTGTATTAAGAAAGAAAATAAATTTCTATTTTACTCCAGTTTGTTGCAATTCAGGTGGAAAATTTTTATTCTGCATAAAGATCCTCTGCCTACTGATTATTAATAATGAATGAATATTTTCGCTTTAGTATAGTTAAAGTCAATAAATATGACAAACGAATTTTGCATTTTTAACATACCCAAATATGTTATTAAATGTAGTCAAATATCAAAAATATTTTAATAAGATTTAAAGATTCTTGCCATTTTTTTTAAACATTTTCGATCATCTGCAAAAAAAAGTATGTCCAATCGTCAAAAAATTGCAAAGATATTATTTTTCAGATAAAATGTTGACGCTAACATTGTGTGCACATATAAAGTAATAAAACGGAAATAAATGTGTATGTAAAATATACACAAAACATAAAAATTCACAGTAGCGTGATTACAAGCAAAAATTGTTAAGAATAAGTATAGTGTTGGTAAAAAGACTAAATGATGTACAAGAATAATGAGGTTATGTCCTCTAACGGACTCCTGAATAATTTTATGTAGCTATTTTGTCGTCAAAATAAGTGTAATCGTCGATAGCTTACGTTTGAAAATATGTAGTCGTCTTTATCAGCCGATAGTATTGACAATAAACAATTTTCCGAACGTCATACAGTGACTCCCATTAATATTCGGACGATCTTTAAAAAACGATAACTTTTTTGATATTGGACCATACGATTTGAACTTTTTTGAGAAGTGAGAGCAATTAGTTTGCTACATGATGTGAAAAGAAATTTTTTTAAAAATTGCAATTGGTCGGAATTGTAGAGAAAATAGTAAAAGTTGCATTTTACAACTTTTTTCTGTTACGTTATATTGAAAATTTTAAAAATATGTTTTGTAGATCTGTGTCAATTATATGCATTGTAAAAGTTTTATCGAAATCGGTTGATGTGAGAAAAACGATAGGCATTGAAAGATATACAATGAATCCTCAGATTATTGCAGTTAGAGACCGAAAATCGTGAAAAATTGCAATTTCTACCATCTTTAAACGTTTGTAGCTCATTGCAACGTTGACCGATTTTAATGAAATTTTCAGAATATGTTTAATTGATACAGATCTACGAAACGTGTTTTCTACATTTTCAATATGAGCACACATAAAAAAGTTGTAAAATATAACTTTTAGTATTTTCTCTGCAATTCCGACCAATTGCAATTTTTTCAAAAATTCTTTTCACATTACGTAACAAAACCGATTGTTTTAACTTCTCAAAAAAATTCAAATTGTATGGTAGAATATTAAAAAAATTATCGTCTATATAAGAGTGTCCGAATATTAGTAGGAGTCACTGTATATCATTTTCAGGAAAAAGTTGATCTCTGAAACGTTCATATTACAGTCGATTGTTTATCATCGGTCGTATCGACTTCGAGCAAGAAACGAAGCAAAGAGTGCAACTTTTTACTGTTGAACCTTTGTTCTAGAACAAGTATAAAAGATAGATAACGGGGTTCCGGCGTTTCGAGTATTGCAGCATTGCTCGGGTCCATCTTCCAATGGACGATAAGCGGGAAGAAACGAAACGAAACGAAACGAAACGAAGGCCACGTCCGAGGGATATACCTACCTTCAATAGAAGATCGAGATTACGAAGCCTTGAGGTGTGACCGTAATTCACAATTGACGATCAGCGCCGGGGATCTAGATCTCTCTATCAAGAATAAAAAGCTGCTTGGCGAGAATATTAAGAGGCGGCGGCAGAATGATAACTTCATATTATAGCGCCGAGGCGTGCCCGCTACGCCATAGTTGCGCTCTTCCCTTTGGAGAAGTTTATGCTCTCTGGATCGATCTTACGATTGAAACTAGTAAACTCGTTTTAACGACCCGTTAAATGCGCGAATAAATTGTTTACTTGCATCCGTGTACAAAAACGAAGTGTCGTGTGCTGAAATCCTATATTCCTATTCGCTTTTTAATCTTCTATTGAAGAATTCCCCTAGCTACATCAATCAACAGATTCTGGATGTTCATTGATTTATAGCATACACTAGAACCTCGATTATCCGAACTATACGGGGGGAAAATGATTGTTCGAATGATAGAGCAGTTACCTGTTGCTAGTTATAATTATACTGTGGATCTTTATGCAAAATAAAAGTCCAAAAAGGAAGCCAAGTAGGAATTTATTCCTATCTTTAATAATTTTATTAAGTATTATTATATTTTTGATAATAAAATAATTTTATTATTCAATTTTGTAAAATTTTTAAGAAATGAAACCATCTTCACATACCTAAATGAGCAGATTTTCAATGTCCATGCATTCCTATCATGTGCGTCTGCAAAATAAAATAAAATACAGTTCAACAAATTGTTTGAACTCCGTAGAAACTCAATTTATACAATTCTTAAAAAATAAAGCGCAGTGACATTCCGGTGAAAAAATAACTTAAAAAAGTAAGTATAAGCTTCACTGTAAAATTAGTCCGGATAGTTCTTTTACCAGTTAGATTTTTTTACCAGTTTAGAATAAATATGAAAAATATAAATGGAAATACATTAGAAATATTAATGCTTCTTTTTATGTGAAAATTATTCTTTATTTGATGTCAATCTTCGAGAATTTATTGGTGAGAACCAGAAATTGCATGGACATCCGCAGGCCTATAAACGGCCGCAGGGTTGCGAATTTTCCGGTTTGATCGGAGTGCTACCGGAATGGAATATCAATGTTTAATTTTCTCCTGTCTCCCGTAAAGGGCCGGTTTTCTCCCGGAATCGACATTCTGCTGTGCTACCTGCATACAGAGTGGTGAAAAAGTTGTGGACAAAGTGCGTCAACATGGTAATCATCTTAGAAAACTACGCCTACTACAATTATGATATCGGAATTTGTTATCAAAGAAATGCGGAAGTGCCTCCAGAATACAAACAACTTAATTTTTTAAACGAGTCTTAGAAAATATAATTTGAATGCTCCAATGAACACACACTGTCACACACGTAGTAGATGTGATTTTAATCCTGCTGTGGTTCTCGATTGAAGTATACGTATAGGCGTACTTATACACGTATGTAAGACGTACATAGTATACGCACATATGTATACATATGTAGACGTACATAGTATAGAGTATAGAGTATAGACGTACAATATACACGTGCGGACGCAGTTGAACACGTGCCAATTATTATAAAAAATATATACAATGATTACTGGTAAATTAACCGGTCCTAAAATTAATAATATTCACTGGTTTCTAAAATATCTAATATCAGTTTATGCAGGGTGTCCTAAAAATGTTGTACTTCTTTGAAATTTCTGAGGTCTTTTCAGGTAAATTTTCCTTTGCAAAAATGTTCTCCGCGGCTTCGTTAAGGATTTATTAGCGAAAAACACGGACCAATCACAGTGCAACTACAGCGGACGGATTCCGGCACGGCCAATGCCAACGCCGCGCTCTGATTGGTGCGTGTGTTTCGTTAATAACTGCTTAACAAAGCTGCGGAGAGCATTTTCGCAAAGGAGAAAGTTACTTAATTACATGAGTATGTAATTACATCTTCAATTACATGAGCAAAAGTGGACTATAATTTCAATAAGAAAACGGTGAAATGGTCCAAAACATAAAAATTAGTGGTTCGAAAGAACAATTACACTGAAGTAATTGTTAGATTCAATTACAATTACTGTAATCGTGTTAAGTAACTCCAATTACTCCTTTCAATTACTTCTTGAAGCTAAGTAATTACAATTACTTGTAATTTAAGTTTTAGCAATTAAAATTACATTGTAATTACAGTAATTGAATTACAAATACCAAAAAAAATTTAGTAATTGAACAAAAGTAAACCCGGCCGCATTTCCATTTAATAAATCATAAATATTTCTTAGTAAAAACTACATTGTCAATGTAAGTGAACCTATTTTTTATGAGTTGTAATTTAATAAATAATAAATATTTCCTAACATATGTTTTTGTTTGTTCTTTTTAGCCATTTCCATTGAGAAGGTATCTAATTACTTTTTTTAGTGCCATTTTGGCGTTAAGTAATTGCAACTACCAATTCCAATTACTTGTAATTGCATTAAAATTACTTGAAATTGCAGAAATAAAATTACAATTACATATAATTGTAATTGGTAATTGCAATTACTTTGGCTCAACCAGTAATTGTAATTGCGGACCACAATTACAATGACGGTGATTCATCAAATAATTGCAATTACCAATTACAATTACAATTGTAATTTTATTTCTGCAATTTCAAATTACAGTAATTGTAATTGTAATTGTAATTGTAATTGTAATTACGTTTTACCCAACACTGTCAGGAATTACCCAGGACTTTCGAGGAAGTACAATGTAATACGCCTTCATCCACATAAGAACACAAATGTATAAAATTCCAACTGTGAGCTGGTTAAAAATCGATCGTTTAAAATTAAAAAATCTGAATAATTCTTTAATAGAAGAGGAAAGAATAAGGTTAATCCGAAGTCGAGCAACGCGCCAAAGCCCGAAGTCCACCTCCCGAGTCCATCCTGCTCGTTTCGTATATGGCGAGTTCGGGGTTGTTAAACCGCGTCGCGCGCGTCGCCGTCGTCGTCTTCGGTGCTCGTCAACGCAGAGAGACATTGAGTGCCCGTAAGGAACTCCGAACGTGGCTCGTTCCGCCAGTCATAATTTTCAGGATTACCGATGCAACGCTATAAAACAAAAGGCTGGTCTTGACCGGCGCGGCGCGGCGTAGCGGTCAGTTTTGCGACGGCCCTAAAGATATCGTCGAACGGTGACGCCGTGAGAAACGACGTCCCTCGTCGTCTCTTCCTCTCTTTGTTTCTCTCGACAGGCATGTAGGTGTTATCGACGACGAAGAAACGAAGAAACCTCTCGGCGAAGTCTCTTGGCGTTCAGTTTCACCCGGGGGAAAAACCGACAAGTTGCTCTCGGTGCAACCTCTTGATCTCCCTATCTCTTTCTTTCCCTCTTTCTCCCTTTTGTTCTCTATCTCAGTGTTCTCTGTCTCTCCCTACCGCCCTCGAGAATTCGAAAAAGGAAACATAAACGTCCGTGGCCGGCCGTTCGGCTCCTTCGAAACTTATTCCCGAACGTCTGTATGGAAATGAAACCAGTTTGCAATGTTGCGAACTTTTCAGCCCGGGCACCGTCGACGTACGGCGTTCACGGGAATCATAGCTCGACGTTCATAAGATAGCTGCTTCTAAGAAATGACATATCATGAAAATTGTGGTCCGCGCACGTGCACTTTCGTTCCGCGGCGAGGCTCTGTCGCAACGATGTCGGCTCTCGTGCGTGGGGGTGTTATGCAGATGCATTTTATGGCGGTAATATGCCGGAGGATTTACACATTGTTGCAACCATTTTTCGAGCATCGAGGTATCTCGCGCTTGTTCCCTGGCGTACGTTTCTGGTATTCTTTATGAATACGAGATTGTCGTATCTCTTTCGTATCTTGCTGTTTTTACAATTTTTAATTTCCTTTCTCCCATTTTTATTTTCTTAGAAGCAAATTCTATGCGAAATGCGCCTAATCTGTTGGTAAAAAGTTCATGATAAGTCGCAATTTAGTGCAATTACATGAAACAGTGTTGTGTTGTGCTTCTTTCATATATGGTTGACTGTGTTTAGGATTTTTAATTTGATTTTTTCAGAAATAAATTGTACTTGAAATGCGCCTAATCCAATTTTCTAATCCAATTACAAGAAACAGAAGTTAATTGAAAATGTGTTCACCTTCTTAATCATTTTAAACAAGACATTAATAGAAAATTATTCATTTTTCAAATAGGATGAATAGTTGAATATTCTTAAATTCTTCTAATACATTCACATAATCAATAAAGATAATAATTTTCTATATTAGTAATTCTTTAAATCCAATTAAAAATCATTTTCATGTTAAATATTTATAATAATTGTTCCGTCGTAAAACTCTCTGCGAAGGGACAATAATCAAAATGAATATTATTAAATTGCACCAATTTTCACACATTTACATAATAATTAAAAATAGTTATATATGAAATTACAAAATGCAAAATATTTTACCTTCTGTCCATTGCGTGTTGATTTAAACTTGTCTGACATCGACTGACACAATCTCCTGAGTCCATAATTCCACTTGCAGCTTATTCTAAATATAATATAAGATCACCGATTTTTTAGTGTATTTTTACATTACAAAATTGCTTGAAATACACTACTGTATAAACTCTAAAAAAATTGAACGAATTTTTTAATTCGTCTCATCATTTTAATAGAAAAATGGAGCCAAGAACAATCGAAAGGATTGAAAACTCAGAACTGTCATAATTGATAATTGATCATTGTTCCACTGGACACTAAAAACTGAAAACTGTTACAAGGGTATCATTAATCTTTTGTTTTAAATTGGTGAGACATTTTTCTAATTTTTAATATATATTGAAGTAAATATTAAATATGAACAATTTTAATAAGTCGAAAATTATGTGACAGAATTCATAAATTCTTCTGATGTTTAATCATGAAAAGTATTTTTGTTGAAATCCCACTTACTTAATCCATTCGTATAAAAATTTGTATAAACTTCCGAAGTCTAACAATTACATACAAATGGTACCAATTGTACTTGGCAATTCCCGATATTATTTTTAAACGACTAGTCTCACATTCAACCACATTTCTTCCAAACAATGAAATAGCTATTCGGAACAACATCCGCCCACCTATCCACTTTATTAGCACTCGACCAAAATTATTCCTCCTTCCCGATTGTATGATTCATCACCCCACCATCGTTAATCGCACCGATACGACACCGGTAATCCAAGTTTGAAGAATCCTGGACGGATTGCTGCCACGTATCACGGTGAGCAATGGCGTTTCCTATTGCGAGGGTTATAGAGACTCTCGGTTACCATTCTCCGCGGAAACCACGCGAAATTCCTCGGGCAGGAGCCGCGCGCGCGCGCGCGCGCTCGCTGGGGTATGAATTATTTATAAATATTCACGCGTGAATTATTACAATTCCGCGCCGCGTGTTCCGTGGCCATTATAATAGAAACCTAGCCACGAGGTTATTTACGATCGGGACGTTTCAGGCCCTTCGCGAGTGCCCTAAGGCAACTCATTCTTCGGGCCTGACATCCAGAAACTTGTCCGTGGCATTGCGGGACGTGCGCGTGTCTCAACGTGACGGTACGATCGCGGCGCGAACCGTAACGAGACAAGAGGAATCTCTGATAGAACCTGGCATCTTTATGTTAATCTGTGTCCCGGGCACCATGATCGGGACCATTTCGCGGCTCTCACGGCGAGCAGGATCGCGTCGCGGGGATCCCGTCAGGATCCTGTCCGTTTGCTGCCTGAAAACGAGAACTCTCGACGCGAAGTTTATGCACAGAGAGAAGAGAACTAAGTATAAAATAAGCCGCGAGAGACCCGCGGGAAACTGGTCTCCACATTTTCTGCGATGCAAGGTCCCGACCGGAAAAACCTGTGCCCCTGTAATTGTTATGCGGCCGTATAGCGTTTCAGTTAACGGCAGAAACGCCGCGCCGGGGAAATCATTTCCACTCCGAGAAATAAGATGGAAACACTTGAATTCATTACAGCTAAACAGTCACGCACATAGTGATTATTTTAGTGCAAGCTCGCTAATTTATTCTCTAATAATATGATTAGCCACTGTATGTCAACGACTGGTGAGAAAGTGTTATGCCAATATCTCAGCAATTTGTAATCTCCGCCAAAAACTAAAATGGTATTCGTATTCAGCGCGTCGAAACGAATAGAATGCATAGGTACCAAAAGCTAACTATTAACTTGAAGACACTTTTGTACATATAGCTACATCAGCTTCAAATGCTTTATTGAAACGAACATAATAAAATTCCCTGCTTGCACCAACCTCTAAGCTCTATGATCGACCAAGTTTCACCCCTGTACTTCGTCCGTAAGGGTAGTTACGGGGAAAAAACAAAAAAACCAGTTTTAGCCCCTTTTACCCATTCAATCGCATCTGAAAATTCCAAAAAAATCTCACATATTCAGTATATTCAATTACATATTCCAGAATTTTTTCCGATTTTTCAGTCGCGAACTTTGGTTGTTAAAAATGGAAAACACGAAAGTGATGGTTACCGTTAAACTGGCTCACCCTGTATATTCGAAGTGATTGTTGTCCACTGCTATGGTCTACCGAGAACCAGTAGAAGAATGTTACGCCAGTAATAGGCAAACAAGGTATCGGCTAAAAGAACAACGCCTTACTGACCGAAAGATTATGTTCGGATGCCAATCGAGGGAAACGGGTCAGGAGCGTAGCAGTGTAACTGCACTCTCGTTGCACTTGGCATCCTGTAATTTTGCAGTCATCTCCGATTGCTTTTCTGGAACGCCACTGTCCGTTCTCCTTCGAGAGAGTGGCCACTTAGACTGGCAATCCCCGCGGAGGGAAAGGAATCTGTACGGCATGGTTAGATTACATCAGATGAGTCTAATGGACCGGGCGTACTTCTACCAGCGTAGTCCTTTAATACGTTCCGAGCGCTAAAGTGGTATTAATTTGGTAAGAGATCGATCTTCCGTAGGAATCACTGTGATTCTTCAGGATTAACTGCGATTTTATTTCGCAAATTATTTCCATTCTTCGTCCACCGTTACAGCTTGTGAGAAAAGCCGCAATGCATCAACGTGTTTGTAAATTCAATGTGCATATTAGCATTGCATAATTTTCTTGAACCTCTGTAGATTCATTTTTTGTTCAAAATAAATGGAGAAAGTAGTTTTGAAATTTTATTTATAATTATATGGTAAAATATGTACTTATAAACAACTAAGAAGAGAAGACTATTTTATACGGTAATTTTATTCATAGTAATACAATTTCCTATTATAGCGGTATCCAGAGTCGCCAGATTAAGACTTGGGTCGCCACACTACCTTCCCCTTCTACGACGCTATTCTCGACGTTTCCGCCGCGACATGGTCACGTGACGCGTTTCGTCTCTGTCGTGCACGTCTCCGGCATTGGCAGAGAGAGAGAGAGAGAGAGAGAGAGAGAGAAACTTTTTACCCTCATCTGACAACTTTGGTGGTACCATTAGTTTCATCATCATCAAACGATGTTTTAAAACTGATCAAGTTATGTAATTCATCCTGTATACAGGGTGAGGCAATAACTATTGTCACCTACAATAACTCCGAAAGCATGATAGTAGTAGAAAAGTTGACGGCACCTATCAGTGTACATTACTAAACCTGGCAATGACAAATAAACACTTCTGGACGATACCGCAGGACATCATCAATAAGAATGGTAATACTAGTATCATTAAATCAAGCGATTGTAAACGATGTATTCTTTCGAAGAACAAACCGATATGCTTCTCATTTACGGAGAATGCCAGAAAAATTCAGTTCGAGCTAGAGATTTATACGCTGAAAGATATCCTCAACGTTCTCACCCTACACGCTGTATATTTAAATATTTGTGTGATAAATTGACAACAACTGGACCCTTGGCCTATCAGAAAAAGGACCGTGCCGAAGTGATAAGAAATACTACTCAATCCGTGATAAGAAGATTGCAGTATTGCAGTTATTTCGCCTTTTTTGTCATAAATGACCTTTGCTGACCTTCAAAGACCTTAATCTTGCACTTCGTTGGATTCGTCTCAATAGCCGCTATCAGAAAACAGGTACCAAAACACAGCATTCTACTTAAAAAAAAAACAAAGGTGACCTTCACATCTCTGTAGCGACTCCACCTACGAAAAAAAGAATAACGCCATATTACAGCCCCTGTTGTCCCATGCATCTTTTGTTTCGAAAACTTTTCTACTACTGTCATACTTTCGGAGTTATTGTAGGTGACAATAGTTACTGCCTCACCCTGTATTTAGACGGTCACAATTGTCTTAATTTCAATAATTTGTTACGAGCCGAGGGTTAGGCAAGCTATGCGCGACCGAGGATTGTTCGATTTTGAATGTTGACTCGTAACTTATAGAAATTAACTAGAAACACCTCGAGCGGCAAAGGTGTATCGTCGTAGAATACCAACTACTCGAACTTCGAAGAGGATGCGAATAATAAAGATAGACCCAAATGTATTAACATAGAATGATATATTCTGGATTAAACTCCGGGAATACAATTGATTCGTGTGTAATGTCGCGATATGTCTATCTAATACTCTCAGTTTTAACGCACCGAGAAATGCGGAGGCGATCACTGACATTATATGTAGACACTGTCTGGTAAAATTGCTTGAAAAGGGCTTCGATTACCCAATCGTGCTCGAACTGACTCGCGACGTAATACGATTTGTATTGCGTTAAGTTCACTTTGAATGACACAATGGAACGTCAGTGAATTTATTTTATGTCATAAAAACCCCACAATTTTTAAAATCTACAATTCACGCCTAAGGATTTCCGAATTAATTTCTCAATGACAATTACAACCCTTACCAACGAGTCACGTAAAGCATCGCAATCAATTAGCATCTTCCACTATGGCCGCATAAAAGATGATGGTTGATCTGCTTTCTAACGTATCGTAATTATCGAAGAGTCGCATTAGCAGGCATCCGGTGGTAAATCGCGGCTGTGAAAATCGAGAATTCCCAACGATTTGCATGAGTCGCGTCTCTGCGTACCAAACACATCCGTGCACGCATCAGTTTCTATTAAAGCGGACACTTGGAAACACAGAAAGTTCTCGTGTCGGGGTCCGGTTAAGCGAAAAGTGTCCAGTCCCTATGAAAATCGCATCACACACAGCGGCAGCAGCAACGGCGGCGGCGGCGGCAGCGGCGGCGACTGCGCGGCGATGGCGGCGGCAACAGCGGTGTAACATCCTGCGCGGACAAGGGGCCGGGGCTACCGGTCCAGCGAGTCAACTTAATCCGTTGAAAACGAGTCCCGTGGACTTCCAGGACACGACCCAGGGACCCGTATGTACACACGTGACAACCGAACCGGTAGCACACGTAGAGACTGCTGGCTTGCTGGTTCAGCTTCTCGTTTCGAACGGTGCCTCCGATCACGTAATCTGACTAATCGCTTCCGCTTTCACGGACTGCTCGCTTCCAGTATTATGGCCACGCGAGCTAATACTAGGCCGTGTGTCTGGGTGATGATACAGCCGCGGCGCGGCGCATGGGATCCATGGGGATCGCATGGGATGGGTTTCGCGATGCGGTGTTCGCGGGATGGGTTCGCGTGATCCGTCGCGAACAGCCACCGCACCGGAGGTTAAACGCATCGTTTAACCTCGGATCACGGGGGGTCGACGCAGGCGAGAGAGGGATGAACGCATCGAGGGGGTCATTCAGGGTGCCCCAGCTATCTCTCTCTCTCCCTCCCTCCCTCCCTCCCTCTCTCCCTCTCTCGGACGATCTGTTAGGGGCCGATGACTCGTCCGGAAAACAAAAATCCCGAGACGCCTGCGGCGAGGCTTGATGGAACGAATCGCGAGGCAACGCGAGGGGTTGCTGTGTTATGGCCATGGTCCGCCGCTGAATGTTCTAATTGTAATCGACGATAGGCGTCTAGCCGGAAAATTGGTAATATAATTTGCAGCGATAATGGAATTCCGTTCCTGGATCGCTGAGCTCATCGATAGGAAATTGCCCCGACGGTCTCGGTGCTCGTGTTCGCCGGGATGCTTCTTGTTGATGATGGGGCGGAAGGTTGCCGCGCGGCGTTCGCCGACTTTAAACGCCTACCTACGAGCCAGAATTGGAAACATTTTAAATCGGCCCCGTTCGTAATTATTAGTTTGCTTAGAAACGCCGCGGTTTTGCCGTTCCCGTAATGCCCCCTCCCCCCTCCCCCCTCCCCCTGGGAATTACCAATGTTTTTCCCGGGGCCGTTTTTAGCAAATTAATGAGAATCGGACGGGGTTGGCGAACTGTTTCTTTAAAAATACTGGAAATCTGTGAACTTTTTCGAAATTCCGTGCTTAATAGAAGTATTAGATTTAGATTGATTCGGAGACCTTCCTTACAGAAAAACCATGCAGTTTTTGCGAAGCTTGTAAAATGTTCGACGACAGTTATACAGGGTGAACCACGAATCGTGACCAGTAAACTAAAGAAAGTTTATAAAGAAACTTAAACAACGCCGGAAGATATGCGACAGAGTATTGTAGATGTATGCTCAGTTATCAGTGCAGAGGTCATAGAAAGTGCTAAACAGTCTTTTATTCGCCGTCTACACGAATGCATTACAGCTGACGGACTCCATTTTGAACATATAAAAGTTATGTTATGATACTTACTGAATTCGTCGTCAAATCCTCTAACAGGTAGGCTTCAAAAAATTGTAGGTGAATTTGCAAAAAATTGAAGGTGACCTTCAAAAATCATGAAAAAAAGTAGTTGACAAAAAATTTGCTATAATCACGCGAAAGCTCTCCTGAAACCATGCTATATGTGATGAAAATATTTTCGACCGGACTGCTAATAACGTAGTAGTCTCTCTTGCTCATGATTCGTGGTTCACCCATAGGATGGTCATGAGTACTATAGACTGCGGATTTTATGCATCATGACAAACATGAGTAGATCAAATGGGAAGAACATTGAAAATATATGAAACTGTTATTGCATTGTTTTCCACTGAAAACTCATTCTCCAAAACAGAGCCTAACATAAAAATATTTGATTCCATACATTCTCAACGAATATTTTCGAGGCAGGCTCCACACCCATTTGCCAGCAGTTATAACCCAACTCGCCCGCAGTGATCACACGGTAAAAATCCAAGTAAAATAGAAGGCGATCAATCATGTCAGGCTCTCGACTGGCTAATGATAGACTTATTATTATTGTTCGGTTACGCATGAGCCTCGAAAAGCGAAGGAACGAGGAAAAATTGAATGATTCCTGTCTCTTTCAGAGGAAACGCAAGGATTATTCACCATGGAGCAAACGATGGGATATTTTTGAGCGACGGCGTGTCGGCGGCGGCGGCGGCGGCGGCGGCGGCGGGTAACTATTATCGATTCGCGAACGATGAAATTATATATTGGCACGGGAGCACCGGGGCAAGGTACACGGAGGAGTCTTTTGATCGGTAAAGGCGAATCAAAAAGGCAACGACAGGATACTTGAGCGTAACAGTAAGAACGACGCATGGCATCAGACTTCTTCACGCGATCGTGACTTGCAGTATCGCGTCATCGATCAGCTTCCTGGGTCTTACGCGGGTCTTTATACTCGTTGCATCGATAGTAGCGTGTGCTGAAAGACCTTGACCCGCGGTAAAGGAAACAGAGGCGATGGTAGAGGAAGTAATAGCGGTCTAGCTAGTTGCTGAACGATAATGGGAGGCCTGGCGGAGTCTTCCTGGCCCCGTGCGCGTTAATTACAGGTTGTGTTGTTCGTTACGTGGCTTTTTGATTCCCTTGCAATCCCTGCCCCTACAGGTTGGATCGTCTTTTTAGAGAAGGAGAGGCTAGGATTACCCGCTACCTACTGATCAGGAACGCGTTCCATCGCCGTGCCGCGCCGTGCCGCGCCGTGCCGCGCCGAGACCGGACCGGCAACGCGCCGAGTGATACGCTGTGTTCCTACTGGCGACTCATTAAGAACAACCCGCAATTAAATATGCTCAGATATCGCCTATTTATGTACAGCGTTTCATGGAGAAATGTTCGAGCTGATGGGCTGGCTCTCCGCTCTACGTAATTGAACCGGAGTTTACTTTCGTGTATCGTGTTCTCCGTAATTTATATTTATTCTACAAGCTGTTCCAGCTAACTTTGTTGCCCGAAATGTGGTTGCTTGTAACACAGGTTTGTAAACATCGGGGCTCGAAATAAACAGTTATCCGCTGAACTTTACAATTGCCCCACCAGGCTTTTGGTGCCTGTAAAGATCGATTCTCTGGTAGCAATTATTGTTGGCATTTTGATGGGCCTTTGTTCCAGTAGTAGTTGATCAACGGTTACAATTATCACCCATTTCTGCGAGGGGGCTAACGACCATATCGATCGTAGGGCCTACGTCACTATAATATGAGGGGGGGGGGGGGGGAGATTTCAAAGTTCACTTTTTCGAATAAAATTGTTACGCCTGGGAACTTCTTTAAAAAGTACTTCCATTGAACAGGTATTTTAGAATCTGTACGTGTAGTGAAGCAAATATGTTTTATTATGTCATCGGAAGTCAATGTTAATAAAATTCTTATTTCACTTTTTTAACTTCCTGAGGATATTGCTTCGCTGCACCTGCATCTGCAGCAAAAACTTTCTTAACTCTGCAATAGCGTACTGGGGGTCGCTTATGTTTCTCAACCTCTATATTGAGGCTGACATTATTAACCACACTGAGGGGGAATTATATTTTACACACTGAAAAATTCCTTATTTGCAATAAGGTACCGTAAGTACTGTAAATGTGTTATTCAAATTTCTCAATTTGAACGTATCTTTACATTTTACAAACTTATATGTATGGCTCTTCTTTTAAATCGAACGTCTAAATTATTTTCGTTGCTATTAAAGGTATAAAAAATGTGACGAAAACGGATTTGAATAGTTTCAAGGCGTGCATCTGATGGAGATAAGAAACAGTTCTCCCAACTTTATATTGATGGTCTTTTCAAGTTCAGCGGCATTTTTTGCATATTAACATTCGTTTTTTATGATGCGAAGTTGTCGTCGACATCGAGATGAGTTCAAAGATCTATAAAATTATGTCCTTGAAGTGACTTGGAGATGAAAAAATGAAGTGAAATTGGAATAATCTAGAAATGCAGTAGCTTATTATGTCTAAAGATCCACGATCTAGAAACTGTTATGTTCTCACAAAACAATGTTTGAAATAACAGTTAGTAAGTCTCGACTTCACTAATAATTGCAATAAAAATTGAAAATTAGCTTTTTCGATTAAAAAAAACTCCAGTACAACATTTTGATGAATAGGACTATATATTTTTCAATTGGTAGGATTGTAATTAGCACCAGAAATTAATCTATATTCTTCGAAACTTCTACGGACTCTGTCATGAGGAAAACTTATCAATGTTTTTAAAGATGTTTCAAATTCTAGTATTTTTCAAAATTATAAATATAATGTTCAAATACTTTCTTGATCCACTTTAGGATAGAGTGTGAATTCAAATGCAAGGGAAAAGATTTCTGAGCGATCTTTAGTAATCGGCAAAAGCATCGAATGTAAAAAAAATTTCAATAAAAAAAGATGAATAATAATTTTAAGTATAACGGAGCGCGAATTTAAATGCAAGTGAAAAGATTTCTGAGCGATCTTTAGTAATCAGCAAAAACATCAAATATAAAAAGAATTTCAATAAATACAGATGGATAATTATTTTAAACATAACAGAGCGCGAATTTAAATGCAAATGAAAGAATTTCTGAGCGATCTTTAATAATCAGCAAAAGCATCGAATATTAAAATGAATTTCAATAAATAAAGATGGATAATTGTTGTAAGCGTAACGGAGTGCGAATTCGAGTGTATCCTGCGTTTCACAAACTCGTCGACTCGTTCGAGCGAAGGTAGCAATGCGTAGGTTAAAAAAGCAGATGCTCCGTGGATCGTTGCTAAATAGAATTTCTTTGGAAGAGACGATCTCGGAACCGATGAACCATGCATTTCATACCATTGCAATTGCCTGAACAATTGCTTCCGGTGAAACCGGCGAGCATGGCCGCATCTGCAGCCAATCGTTACCGATACCCGCCGCGACTAATAGAACGTCTGGCATGTCCGCGGGTATTGTTAGTGCCTAACCGGCGCACTTTGTTCCCTTTCGAAGGAATGTGCAGCCGCGTGCACCCTTCTGACGTTGCAACACGATGCAACTCGCGGGTCCTCGTGACCGGTTTGCTCGAAAGGATCGTGGCGTATTCTCCTGGTTACTGGCATAACCTTGCGATCACCGGCCAACAGAGCAACACTGACTTGTGAGAATAGTTGGGGTTACGATTTCAAGGCTGGGGAATGCTGCCACTCGGGGAAATTGCGAACGGTTTTGCATTCTTTCGAACAGAAGAAAAGTACAAGTATTCTTTCAGTCTTGTGAAAAGAGTTCTAGAAACATTTAATAAATTATATTTGGTATTTATTACACGTGGACTTTTTTTTTCATAACAGATAAAAAAATATTTTTGAAAATTAACATTTTGGTTCGAATAAAGCTAATTAAAGAATAAAAGTTTTTCTGTAATGGGATCACGGATTTTGTTCATCAATATAATAAATGTTCCCAGACATCATAATAACAAATGGTGAATACCATTTGATGAATTGAATCACAACAATGCTAAATGATTATTTTCTAGTTAAATTTTAAATTGATATTCAAGATGTTGCAAGCTATTACAACATGTTTGTATAAACATAAACTATATTGTGTGACCAGATAATGAGAATAAAAATATATTATATTATTATGTTATATATTATTGAATTTCTATGGTTGTAATTCATTTACGTAATGCAAACATTTTATTTACGTATTAGACCAGACAAGTTCTACTTTAAAAAGAAGGAGAGAACCTTCTCTGTTTAATGCTTTTTTTGGAAATTATTAATTGTTATTGTTATAATTTTCATACCAATTTATTCAATAAATGTAGGAATTATATGCTACTAGATTATTAATTGAAACTATGTAGCCATACAATGATTTGGCTTTTCAATGATATTTGTGTAATACTTACGAATAGGCATTAATATTTACGGATAGAAAAATGATAATGAATAAAACGTAGAAATTTGTAATTGATGATTCTCTAGTTATTTCAGACAATTAAAACGTTTACTTCTTCCACTTTTGCATTTAATTTTCATAAGGTGTGAATATTAAGTATAGAACCATTAATTTCAGCGAGTGTGTTTCATTATTCTGTTAACTAGACCATTCGAAATTACTTTATCAACATGCACAAAATAACATAATTTAAAGATTCAACTTGGACACTTAAATTCGTTTAATTGAGCAGTGCAGCATCACGAGAATTAATTTTTACTCCAAAATTACTGTATAGCTTATCCGGTCTTGCTAGATTGTTGGTTTCCCTTATTGAACATGCAATTAATTTCTATTCTTTACTCTCTTTTGTTTACGATGTATGAAGACAGCTATGGTTAATTTATTACTTCACTAATTGTACATCTATTACATAATCTTTAATTAAATTCAACTATTCATTCTTCTAAGATAAGTAATAGAAAAATTTTCAAATTCAAAAGTTTCTAAATTTCGAAATGTACAATTGCAAAATACTCTCTGTACAATAATTTATTTTAATTTACATAAAAATTAGTTTAATTAAGTAAAATTAGTAAAATCTTTTTCCATGGTTGCCGTCGTCGAAAGCATTCCCCTTGCAACGATTAAAAAAAAGAAAAGCCCCTAACTTCCACAATCACTATACAAGGTATTCCGGACCTCTAATATTTATAGCGTTGTCACATACATACAAATGAGAAAAATTCAATTCAATCAATTTTTATACAGGGTGTTCCGCCACTCGTGGTCAACCGATTAGGAGGTGATTCTACATGTAAAAATGAGTCGAAAAGAAAGAAAAAAATGTTTTCCTCCGTGTCTCTTCGTTTTCGAGAAATTCAACAATTTATAAAGTGATAAAATAAGCTTATTGCAACAGCAAACATTTTGTATTTTTAGACAAAATCCACTTCTTTACCTTATACCAACAATAATACAAACGACAAACTATAAACCGAGGTCATTACTATGTTTCTAAATACAAATAAAATCCAAAACAAGAGCGTATAGTGAGATGCACGAAGTCGACATGTACCGAGTGCATAGTGCATACGTACCGAGTAAATTTTTGACTTCGATTTTTTCGAAACCAAAGACCCTGTATATTACTAATAATTCAATCTTTGAACACATAGTGATTTCAGTTACAAAAGAAATTTTTCAAAGTTTTCCGCTTCAAAAATTATCGTCAATGTGAGCAATGAAAAACAAAAGGGTAAAAGATAGTTCACGAAAAGTATCTTATTAGCTGGGTACCAAGAATTGTACAAGGAGCTTGCAATACCAAAAGAGCAAAAGAAGGATTTGCAGATTTTTTAGAATATCATCGTGAGACATCCAATGAACAATGAAAAATTCGCAAAGTGTTTTTTACCGTGTCGCTTCGAAGACGAGCGACAGACGATCGTCGCAAGAAAAGGGAGGAGGCGAGAGAGGTGGAAAGAGAGATAGTGAAAAACGCATCAGATTAGTCACTAGACACCGTTGTGTCTGGCCAGCCCGGAAGAAACCGAGAGTGGCTCGACAAGAGAGCTGGGACAAGGTCGTAATCCCGAGGTAGGAAAGGAGAGAAAGCATTTAACTTTAAATCCACGCGGTCCGGACGGCCGCCGCGCCGCGGCCGTTCGCGAAAGTATGGCGGCAGCCGGTTGCATAAGCGAAACGATCCTAACCCGGGGCTATGGGCGAGGATCGATTTAATTTTTCGTAGCAGCCTACTTTTTACGGTTTACGATCCGATTTACGAGGATCGTGAGTAGACCGCGAGGGGCCGTGCAACGATCTCGCAGATAGAAAGTCGAGATACAGCCTACGCCCCATGATATATAATTCGATGTTTATTAGAACAAGCCGATCGTGAGCTTGATTAATGACCGATTCGGATCACCCGGTGCTCGGACGCGTCCGTGTTACAGTCCAAGTTGCCGCCTATGAGTTGCAACATCTCCTCATCCGTTCGCTTTGTCACCGATTTCTTTTTATTGCCGAGCTCCGTGAAAAATCGACGATTTCTATAGATCTCGCTTCGTCGTAAATTAATTCCGAAGATTTTATCGGGTTTGTCACACTCTTTTTACAGTAAAATTACTTCTCGGAAGATTCACAGTTTTGGTACTACATTGGCAAATGTACAGTGGTTCAAAAATTCAAAAAGTATTTGAACATAACCTGCTGTACTTTATACATACAGTGACTTTTATTAATATTCGGACACTTGTAACAAGACGGTAACTTTTTTAACACTAAACCTACCACGGTCAAATGACCGGCGTTTATTATTGCAATTATTGAAAGTATAAAAATTTATTTGTGGAAACTAATGAAATAAATTTCCTTCTCCAAGCATTCATTTTATATGGAAAATTATGGACAATCTGAATAAATTTAGTGTTACCATTTTCATAAGGCAACATTTACCGATACTATTAATGCTTGGTAGGTTTAGTGTTAATATTGGACCATACGACGGTGATTTTTTTTGAGAAGTTAGAACAATTTGTTTACTCTATATGACGTGAAAAAGAAATCTTTAAAAATTTACAGAGAAAATACTAAAAGGTGTTGTTTACAACTTTTTCATGTGTGCCTATATTGAAAATTTAGAAAATACATTTTGTAGATCTGTAATTATTTTGTAATTTTGTAATTATACATATCCTGAAAATTTCATCAACATCGATCAACGTTGCAATAAGCTACAAACGTTTAAAGACGGTGAAAATTGCAGTTTTTCACGATTTTCAGCCTATATATACATGTAAATCTAAGGATTCTTGCGTCTTTTTATGCCTGCAGTTTTTTTCCATATCAACCGATTTTGATGAAATTTTCAGAATATGTATAATTGATACAGATCTACAAAATTTATTTTTTGAATTTTCAAAATAGGTCCGCATAGAAAATTGTAAACAACTTTTCATATTTTCTCTTTAATTCCAACCAATTGCAATTTTTTTTAAAGATTTCTTTTTCACGTCGTGTAGTAAACTAACTGTTCTAACTTCTCAAAAAAAATCCCCATCGTATGGTCCAATATTAAAAAAGCTATCGTCTTCTACACTATAACTTAAATATGTGTACAATACATATGTGCTTACTCTCTCCAGTATTTCTGGATGTAATGGTGTAAATGATCGTCACACTGAACCAGAAATAAACGATTTTTTCACATAAAGGTTAACACTTCCTTGTAAAGATTATCCAGATTCAAGGTCTAATAAAAAATATATGTTTCCATTTTGAAAAAAGTTAATGGCCTTCATATGCCTTCTACGCGTCCACCTTAACAAAAAAACTATCAACGTCAGAATGTGCAACCTCTTGATATCATTCAACTCTACGTAAAGCATTCTCCGCTACGAATAATAATAGTCGCGTCAAAATTAAATTTCTTTTGTAATTCTAATTCTTATTTTCTACTATTAGTATAATATAGTAATGGCATTTATGCCTGTAAAGTATACTTTAAAATTCAATTTACTAAAAGGTAGAAAAGTAAAACAATATGGTGGTAGCAATAATAATTGTTAACCATTAAAAGAATTATTCACTAGCAATTATAACGTTTGAAGTTCAAGGCATCTGGGTTCAGAATTAATAGATAGGATAATTTATATTTTACACCTAATAGTGCTGTCAAGTTACTTGTAATTCACTTGTAAGAGTAAGGGTTATAAATAAAATAAAATAATTATTCAGATTTGTCGACTACACTGAATTGTTGTGTCACCGCATCATTGTGGACACGAATTTAATCAATTATGTCGATTTTGCAGAATGATTGAAGATGTGGTTTGTATTACAAATCGGTTTTCCTTTTTGGGCACACTACATATATAAGGACATCGTGATTTCTTCAAGTGGAAGCACACTTCTACAATTAATCAACGGAACTGTGGTGAATCTGACAGTTCTGAAATTGAAAGAGGATGTCGGATACATTCAAATTTTGGCAGATTACAGGTGTTCAGCGTGTTCTATAGCTTGTCGTCGTTGTTCCTTTTCAGTGAATCGGAGCACGACTAACGGGTACTTGAAAAATGATCGTATCGATTCATTTGCAAATTATCACAGTGGTACAGATTGTCTGGAGGATCAAAAGAGAAGCGTATAATTACTGTCCCTGTACCACTTAAAAAATACAATTCTATGTAAATGTTATGAAAAATTAGCAAATTCAATTAGTTAATGGACGTACTTAATATTTACCAGAACGTAAAAGAACAAATTTTATTTTATTTGGCGAAGTATTTATTATAAAATGTGAAATGTAATTATGTAAAAATAATTTTGCCAAAACAATGTACCGAGTCGCTCATAACCTTGGATGTTAAATAAAAAAAAAATAATAAAATGAATTACATATCTGTGAACATCCGTGTACATCAGTGAATTTTTAATTTTTTAGAGTGGAATAATTTTGTAGATCGTAGGAATGATAGGAGAAACGAGAAATATAAGCGCTCGAAATTCTCGTAATTTATCCGATAAATTGTGTTACTACATATTGTTTTCTGTGAAACAATCACGAGAGTGTCGAGCCCATCGCTAATAGGAACTCGTTTCACGTTGAACGGTGTCTTCCGTGTGCATAACCGTTCTGAACCAGTGTGTTATGCTTGAAAAACGAGCCAACTATTTCAGTCCATAATTATGACGTGGAACTATTCAAGCGAGAGTTCAAAATGACGGAAACCGACGCAAAGACATACGAGTGAATGGAATTCATGATTGCGAGAAGATTGCGCATGAACGCTCGGTCAAACCACTAGCCTTCAGATTGATTAATTTCCTTTTAATTAGAAACAGATCGGAACTGACAACGTGAAACCACTTTGGAGAAATAGAAATCATTCTAACGAATAACTTTGTACAGTTACGAAATGACAGATGGAAAACCGAGCAACGGTTTTGTTTCAATTCTCTCAGCAATCTCACGTGAGCTTAACAAACACGTGACTCTATTAGATCTACATATACACGATCAACGTTATAAATCTCCATAACTATTCTAGCAAAGAATATTATGTAATATGTTATTATTGTTATATTAATTTTAATTGTAATAAATATAATAATAATAATTTAAGTATAATAAATATAATAATTCTATAAAAATAAGAACACGTATAAAATTTAGACCTCATATGACATTTTTATTTTTGTTGTGTAGAAAGTATTTGCAGCATGTACAAAATGAATATAAAAAATTTAATACGTGTAAATAGATAATATTTATTTTTTATGAAAACTATTGATATGAAGGAGTTCATATCTATTGTTATTATATTTGCTGGTTAGAAAATCATTATATTAGCTGTATACAGCTGTATACAATACTTCATAATATATGAAGTGGCTACGACGCATGCAATTATTGTTGAAGAGCTTCTGACAAGAGAATTCTTCCTAGCAGGTTGGTGTGAATCGGAAAGTTGTTCGCGTTTTAATGAACGTTAGTTGAAACGGTGCTTGCTACGTATCCCGGCACGGTGAAATAATACAGTAATACCCACTCTTTGCTAACTCTGTTACACTTGCATTACCCACCCCTACTCATCCCCTATCACTTACTGCCTCGAGTTCAACGGAATCTTATCTCGCAAAGTAGACACGAAAAAGAGAATCGAACTATTAAACGAAATGAAACACACGGACTTCAAAGAGGTGTTGCGACTTAAAAGGTAATTATGCAATAATGAAAATTTCAAATTCCGTCATTTTCGTCGTACCTTTCCGGAATTGGTATCCATAAAATGAGTCCAAACACGACGTAAATCGGACTAGCTTTATTAAGAACACAACTAGGGACATAAGTATAATTCCTATTTATGTAGTTTATAAAAGTAGGCCGATTTAAGTCGTGTTCGGATTCATTTTAATGGAAAGAATATCAACAACCCACCGATGCCACATTCGAAAAGATACGATGAAAATTACTGAATAAACATTTTCCGGTATCCGGTTTCTCGCGGTATCGTTTTGAAGTGTCGAACCTCGAACGTCGATGCTCGACGAACTGCGTCTATCTCGTTTTCGCTAACTACATGTATTCTCTTACTTTGTCGAGTCAATTCCTTGAAGAGAAACGCGTGTCACAGTTTGCAAATTTAAGCGAGCATTCCTGTAATTTCCCTCGAACTCGGTAATCCGTTCCAAATCCGCAGTCAGAAGCCACAACAAAAGTGCGTTGCCTTATCGCGGCTGCAATCCAAGAAAACTGTTCCGCCGTCATGGTTCGCGGACCAGAAACAAGAAGTCGGTTACCTCGAGGAGCGCGATACTTTTCCGGCCGAACAGCTGTCGTCGAGCAGAGTATCTTGAAACGCCCACGCACCGATTGCCAACCGCACAATGGGGCAAGACAATATAAATAGTTCAACCCATTTTGCGTACGGGGAACACCGAGAAGTTTATGTACCTGAGCCACATTATAGTTTACCGATTTTTGTACCGACCACTTGAAACGCTCGCCTGTAACAAATTATTCAGGAATACAGTATGTATACAGTCTAGCTCTGTGTAAATCATAATGTAGAAAATGTAATATTTGCATGTAAAATGCAAATTGTAAATCACAATGGCTTGAAATATTAAAAATTTTTTAAAAATGTATTATAGGTAGTTTTTCTTATTATTATTCACTTTGTAGAATAGAATACTATTTTTTAAGTGAGTAAGAGTGGGTTTTCAGATACCATTTTAGTTATTTTAAATGGTTTTTGTGTGTCACTAATTATTATTAACCAGTTGCACTCGTTCTATAATTCGAAATAACAGTTAAATTTATTTATGTTTAATGCACAGGGTGTCATTTGGAACGACATTTTCGTTTGCAAAAATGTCCGCCCCGGCAAGGAGTTATTAACGAAAAACACGGACCAATCAGAGCGCGGTCTCGTCGCGCGACGGCGAGGAGGGACCGGCTCGGCTCGGCGCGGCGCGGTGCGGCGGTAGGTTTCACTGAGCGCAGCGTTGGTGTCGCGCAGCGGTGAGGCAGTGAACAAGAGAAGGAGCAGAAACTGATTTAATTAAAACTCACTTATACAGCCGTAAGTGCAGTTGTTGCTTCGAGGAGTGTGTCATTGGGCCATTCGGACACGAACTGCACAGCTGATTTCTGGTATAGGGCAGTGCCAAAAGCTAAGGGACGTATGGTCAGGTCAACGAACTGCACAGCTGGTGGTAGATAACAACCGTGAGCTTCGAATCGACGCGTCGTTAGAGATGTTGTCTCTCACGGTTCGAACGACACTGATTGTGAGCTAGATTTTTTTTGAAGAGTTTAGGGAAGGGATTATGAATGTCACAAACCAAGTAAGACTAGAATTTATGGCAATCGCATGTTTCGGTTTTTCTGCAGATTGGTGGTACCGACGCAGAGTCGATGGATAACCGTTCGAAAAAAAAGTCAGTCCCTTTACCCAGTCGAATGTCGGTACGCGTGGCGTTTATGAGTCTCTATGGTCCTATACCTCCCTTAAGAAACTTCCCAAAAAAAGAAGAGACGATGTTTTGCTTTCGTGTCCTGTGTTTTGTCTGACCACCTCGTCGTTCGACATGCGCAATGCCCTCCCTAAACTCTCCAGAAAAATCTTGCGTAAAATCAGTGTCGTTCGCTGTTGTTATCTACCACTAGCTGTGTAGTTCGTTGACCTGACCGTACATCCTTCAGCTTACGGCACTGCCCTATACCTGTTTGAAGTCAAGTGTGCAGTTCGTCTCCGAATGGCCTAAGTGACACAAATTTCGAAGCAGCAGCTTCATTTACGGCTGAATAAGTGAGTTCTAATTCAATCAATTACTGCTGCTTCTCTTGTTCACTGCTTCACCGCGGCGCGACACCCACGCTGCGCTCAGTGAAACCTGTCGCCGAGGCCGCTCTCTCATTGGTCTGTGTTTTTCGTTAATAACTCCTTAACAAAGCCGAGGCGGACATTTTTGCAAATGAAAATATCACTTCAAGTGACCTCAGGAACGGCCCCTTTCGAGGAACACGAACATTCTTGGGACCCCTTGTATTACTAAAAATTTCGGTGTAACATGAGTAAATGCAATAAATTTCACATTTTCTTGTTCTTAACAAGTTTGCTAAAGTATATGAAATTTCTGCATTCAATGTTTATGGTTATACGTATTTATAATGTCAAAATCCAGTGGTTTTTATTAATCCAGTGGCTTCCAATGCAAATACAGAAATAGATAGACAGAAAACATTAAAAAATGCTTACGTTTCTATTCTAAAAACGTATAAAATTTACTATGAAACTTAAACCATGTATCTTTTACTGATTAACACAACCATTTATAATCTCTCCATTTTATAACCACGATTAGCGCCGAGCAAAGACATAACTCAGTTTTACGAACACGGAAAGATTCCACAGCGATTTAAAATGTTTAATATACTCTTCTTTGCGAGGGTCACGAACCGAAACAACCTAAAAATGTAATAAACGAAAGTTATTTGTAAATCCATGCAATAAAATCGGTACTTTAAATTCTGCAATCTTAATAAGACAGCGCTTGAAAGTATCGTATACATCTTACGCATGTTCAACGCTAATCGTTGCATTTTTAATTCATAATTTCCCAACGAGCGCACGCTACAATTGTTTACATAACTCCGGGCCACGTAATAAATTTCTAAAACGAGCGCGAGCTTGTGTTGCCTGTAACGAGCATTAGAAAGCAGACTGTAAAACCAACGTAAATGTCAACAATTATGACAGCACGGGTTATATTAAAAAAAAAAAATAACAACAGCTTGTATAAATTGATTAAAGTAATTTCATTCTGTTGTCTGATATCGGCGCCGTAAAACACGAGTTTTATTACCGTAAAATTAGCAATTTGATTTTTTTATGTTGACTAGCCAGTGCATAGCAGGAAGTGTATAGTAGAAGTTTCTACTTTGGAAAGTGGAACACTGAGTTTAACGTATTCTCTAGATTTTCTACAATTTCAACAGGTTATGTCTTCGCCCATCATATTATTATAGACTTCTCAGATAGACTACTATACAGGGTGTTAACTCAAACGCGACGCACGATTTTTCACCCACTTGCAGCCATCTACCAAAAGAAAGTTCAAAACAAGAGTTGCAGGGTATGGAGTGCACAATAGATATCAGTAAAATAAACTTCGAAAACTTTTTGATTTCATGGTGAAATCGAGGTGATGTTGGGTTTTACAAATACGACACATTTTTTTTTACCATATTTTGAGCCATATTTAGATTTACCATATTTACCATGAGGACATCAAGACGAATTCAACACATACATATTACATGATATTTTGTACTAATATATTACTCGATTTACAGTAGTGGAAATGTGAAACACATATTTAGCTTTTCGTCGTATTTAATGTTTACACTGTCTTAAAGTCAAATACGACGAAAAGCTAAGTATGTATTTCACATTTCCACTACTGCAGGACGAGTAATATGTTAGTACAAAATATCATGTAATGTGTGTTTATAATTCGTCTTGATGTCCTCTAAATATGGTAAAAAAAAAATGTGTTCCTATTTGTAAAACCCAAGGTAACCTCGATTTCGCAATGAAAACGGACTGTTTTCGTAATTTTTTTTTACTGGTATCTATTGTGCACTCCATACCCTGCAACTCTTGTTTGAAATTTTCTTTTGGCAGATGGCTGTAAGGCTGCAACTGCACCCTGTATATGCTTATACATATATTTATATGTTTAATATATCTAATGTAAATTATGAAGATGAGACACATGGAAATATACAGTTATTGATCGTCCACACGGAAGTGGTAAAAATTAAGCGAGATTGAACATTGAACAAGCGTTGGCAGCGAGCGAACGCCGCAGGGAGAGGGAATCGATCGCGTATCAATCGCAGCATACTTCACCCAAAATTTATATAGCGCGAAACTCAAATCTCAACAAAAAAAATGACGTAAGTTTTTCTTGCAATACGTATGATAAACTAATGAGAAATAAAAAATGGTGAACGGCTTACAGCAGTGTCTTTCAACTTGGTTCCATTATATTTGATAGAATGATTTCATTCGTAATAATGAAATTGTATTATGGTCATGGGAGTTTCAATAATTTTTATTTTAAAATTAAAAATGTTGGAAACACTATCCTATACATTATGATACTAATAAATCAATAAACGAAAATTGTTTATTTTAAGTATTCTTTAAACTATTTATGAGAAAAGTTGTTAAATGAATAATTCAAATAAAAATGTTACATAATGCCAAAGGATTTTGAATTCATTTAGTAGATCGTATGTATACACATCTCGAGGCTTTACAGATTAGGTTATTATGAATGAAAGTTACCTGCTAATTCACTTTTACGAGGAATGTAGTAAATCTCTTTATTGATATGTCAACGAGCAGAACCAAGACATGTCTCACATAATTTACGACCTGTTTTAGAAAGTATCCAGCTAACTATAAAATTACGTTTCGATAAGTAGGCATCGTTCAGTTCTTGTAATCAGAGCGGAAAATTGAAGGGGTAAAAATTGACATTTCGTGTACCCGGTAGCATAATAGTGGTATGTAACAACGAAAGAACGACGTAATCTGCATAATGCCTATAGCCGAGCTGATCTCTTGCTACTAAAATAATTTCACTGTTTTTTAGAAACAGAATAAATTGTTTTGACAATAAATGAAACTATTCCATTTAAATTCAATGTTGGCAACACTGTTTCTTTCATGGCATAAATGATTAATTGCTAAAAGAAAACGTAGTATTGTATACAAATGTAAGAAAACGTAGAGAAATATGAAGTTATGTATCTTGCATTTACATACTAATTGAAAAAAAGCAATTAGATAGAAACTCATTAGCACAATGAATAGACTCATTAGGCACAGAAGAATATTAAATTTCTATTCAGGATTATGATAATTCGGTTTGTATGCACTATTGTCAGCACTGTTGCAATGAATGTTGGTTTGACATCACTGAATCCTTGTTCATTTATGTGTGCGAATTAGTGCTGAGCAAAATGCTGTTTCAAATAGTAAATAGTAGGTGGAATATTTTATTGAGAGTCGTGTGCATAACGTCTAAAATATGATATTTTATTGAGAGTCGTGTGTATAACCTCTAAAATAAAATACTTTATCTACTATACATACATATAGTTTGTAAAACGGTACTTAAATCTATTATTTTATTCACTAGTTTGAAAAATACTACTTAAATAGTAATTTACTTCATAGTAATTAAACTAAATAAGGCTTTATTTCTAAATATGTTTGTTTTCCTTTGCCGAATAGGTTGTGTATTCTCAGAGAATTAACTTAAACAATTAGCATTGTCTTCCCGCGTTATTTTATATCTAAATGTAGAAACGAGGTTCGCTTCATCCTAATGTTTTAAGTTAGGTACCTATTCGATACAAGTAAATACGTACGATATATAGAGTTTCTAGATATAGAGTAGAGTATTATAAATAATAGATATAGAGTATTATAAAGTATTATAAATCTAGATATAGAGTATTATAAATAAAATAAGAAGATGTGGGAAAAATTAAATCGGAAAGTAATGAAAATAAAGAACAAAGTAAAGTGAAGTACACGAAAAGATCTACTTACTTATGGAATTGAAAACTGAAGAAACAAAGAAAGAATGGAGATTATAAGAAACAAAAAGCAGTTTACATTGTAAATGCAATTGTGAAATGTTGTAAACTTCGCAATGCTCTTAATTTAAAACAGCTTCAAACTAAAGATAATAAATATTACTCAAATATTTTTTAAAAGAATGTATTTAGTTATTTATATGATATTATACTACGGTGCTAAAATGAATAAAAGGTTTATTGATTTAAAATTTAATAAATAAAAAAATAATTTTTTGCTACTGTACTCAGGATTTATTTAAATTAATCCCTAGATACGTTTGAAGTGAAGGTAATTTGTTTCCACGCTCGTATATTTTGAATTCTAATCCACAGTGATGGTTAAGCAGTAATTGGTACATGCATGGCTCTTTTTCGTTGGCAGTAATACGTAAAAAATATTATTGATTTTATTTTTTAATATTTTATTATGTTGTATTGGGTTTTGAGTGCCACCAATTTTTTTTTGTATTCAGAACACATCATTCGTTCATAAAATGCTTACTCATATTATTATTTCATGATAAATTATGACTATAATATTAAAATAAAGTACGATCGAAGCATGATAGCGCAGTAATCGGTACGGTCACTCTACACAGAAAGGCTAACGCATAACGCACGAACCAATCACACGATCGAGAACGAATATGAGGGTATAGTATGTGTATAGGAAAGCGGAGAGTCCAGCGAAGACAAGATCAGTGTAAAATGTGACGTCACAAGATAATTCTGAAGATAATTTCAAAATTACTGACACACCTGCTGACACGGCAGACTGACACAAATACCGACTGTAAATGTGATCGATTTATATGTAATAAACATTCTGTAACCTGCATAATAAATATCTTAATAAAACATACAAAAGAAACATTTGTATCTCAAATATACTTTATATAGATTGATTACTTCATGATAAAATGCCAAATTCTATGAAATTACCCTGTCCATTCTTTCCATGTAAGTACTGTGTATACGGGGCGCCCGCTGACCCCCCCCCCCCCCAACACCCATGAACCAAGCATAGGAACGTTGGCACTATCCTTATGGTCTGTGGGTCGATGAGCATAGCTTATAGATCTTTCGAAACTGTGACGTCACACATTACTTTATCTTTTCGTTAAGGCAAAGTATCTGTGCCGTTCTATAGGTTTATATGGACTAAACTCGCTAACCTATAAGACTGATTTCCAACAAATGCATTTATGATAAAAATGAGATCAAATGTGAGCTAGAAGAAACATTTAAAAAATTCATGAATCCTGTTGTATTATTTTCATCTGGGTGCAATTTATTAAGAAAAGAAATAAGTATTCCTAATTATTTTACTACATAGGATCGGTTATGTGAATATTTCAAAGGAGCGTACCTATGAGGGTTAAGCGTGGTTTATTAATCTGCATATCTAGATTTCACCGCAGGTTAATGGGGTTTCTAAAGTAGGCATTTGCATAGAGGTGCACGGTTAAATGGCGATAATAAGTAGGCGAGTCATAAACGTCGATCAGCTACCGAATAAACGAGTATTTGAACGCATGAACCGTGTCTCTTCCTAGACTGGCATCGTCTTCCTGGTCCCACAGTGATTGTGAAAAAAAACAACTCGCCTTTCACGTGGCGAAGTTACGCCTGTTACGCGACGATACTCATTGCAGCGGAGGAGTTTGGGAATGAGGGGAACGTCTTTACAATACGGTTCGAAACCCTCCATTCGCTGGAAAGTGTAGTTCGCGGAAGTTTCCATCGCGGTGTAATGCATTTATCCGTGGTAATATGGCGGATTATGAACGAGCCTGAGAACGAGCTGGCTAGGAAGTATCCTTTATGAAAAGACAACACCCGGAAAGTTCTTGTTGCATCGGGCACACTCGTTACAGATCATTTCTTTAATATGTAATTCGAATATATGGAACGGCAGAATTTATGCGCGTTTTCGATATACGGCGAACTGAACTTTCTCCATCTTTGAAATACCCGGATCCGTTCCGGTTAGAGTCGACGTTTAACCCTCGGTGCGCGGTGCCGGATCTATTTTGACCCAGGTATAGTGTGTTAGCATTTGAGAAACGTATAATATTATTACAGGGTGAACCAGAAATAGACAATTTTAAAATGGAACAACACTTTCATTCTTTAAAAATTCACATACTTATTCTTTAAGAATTCACATTTATTCTTTCGCATACAAATTCGAATTTTAAATGGTCTATTGCATATACAATATTATTACTGGGTGGTTCAACAGTAGACAATTTGAAAATGGAACAACACTTTCATTCTTTAAAAATTCACATATTTATTCTTTTGCATACAAATTCAAATTTTAATAGATCTGCGGCATATACAATATTATTACAGTGTGGTCCAACAGTAGACAATTTGAAAATGGAATAACACTATTATTTTTTAAAAATCACTTTTATTCTTTCGTATACAAATTCGAATTTTAAATGGTCTAATGACTCATTAATGGCCGCTTAGTAATGTCTCTATCTATGTGAAAGAGATGAGCAAGATACTAATGAGAATATCCTTATCGCCTCTGTTTTAATAAATACACAGATAATGATTTAAAAAAGAAAATTGTTTCATTGATTTAATTTTGCTCCTCACTGTAAGTGGGCGGGGCTTATATCTGATTTCCACCTTCGTCGTATATTTAATTAATTGATCCTATACAATCATATAATTGCCTACTAAGTGTGCTAATTAGATGCCTGTCCTTAAAGGATTAATCCTGTCGTGAACGTATAAAATCTGCAGTCTAGTAACAAATAATCTTTTTGCAGAATAAAAATATTTTCCATTAATGGTAAGAAAATAGGAGCACCCGAGGATCGAAGAAAGCAATGACAAGGTAGCGGTTTAAACTGACCTAAACATCATAAACTGTGTAGCAAGACATTCAATTTCTGAAGGTTGAAAGCATTAACCTTGTCACCGATAGGAATAAAAAGGAGAAAGCAAGCGAAACAATATCGTGGAAACCTGTTATCTCGCGTTGTCGGTTCTATATTAAGACCCGTTTTCCAAAAATACCCGTGGACGCAAAGAGGGTTACAAAGAGGTAGCGGTGCAAGGTTTCCCTGACACTTTCGCGTGGCGGTGGCGGCGGCGGCGGCAGCTACCGAGAAATTGCACGGCTCTTTGCGATCCATTTGCAAAAACCATTAATTCCCAAGGATCACGCGTGCACGTAACAAGCGTCACGACGCGACTCGCCGGGGCCCCGGCGTGATATAAAGGAAAAAACGCAAGGTGAACTTTCGCAGGGGAGTAGCAATTTGCCAAGAGTTGATCGTTATTTATCGCGGATCCCTCGTTACGGAGTAAAAGAGAGAATTGGAATTTGCATTCGAAATTGCCGCCGCGCGCATCTTTGAAACGGGGACCGGTACTCGTTCGGATACGAAGGCTGACTTTTGCCTTACGTAACTGTACGCACGTTGAACAGTGGTCAGGGACCGGTCATTCTCTGTTGGCACGTTGACACTTTCCATTTATATCTCATCATGTCCGCGGAGATCCGCCGAATGGCGGAGCAGGGGAAATCAGCCAGAAGACAAATTGAAGGTGTCAAGGTGGATGGAATATGGTCCATGGCTGTGATGCATCGAGAGTGAAACCGCTCGGCGTCGAGCAATTTGAACACGTCTCGAAATAGGGTCAAATTAGCCTCGCAATAACGAGAGATAGTCACTGATCCGTTCTTTTTTCCTTTCGCGATTCAATATGGGATACATCACGCTACACTGGCAGATTCAACTCAACAATACAAATCGACGGAGCGAGCAACGCTTCCTGCAACCACGGTGATTGTACTTTTCTTTTGCACATCACTCTGTCATACTTTATCTACCGGCGACTAATCCGCAGTCTAGTAATAATAAATTGCAAATCTTTGTACAGAATCAAAATGTCCTCCATTATAATGAACGAAAACAATGGTCAAACAGAATTATAATATTTATTCTGTTTATAATTTGTAAAAATTATAAATAATATAACAGTAGCCTTAAATTCTCCTATCGCGTTTGATCTGCTCACTTTTATTTAAAAAATGCATATAATCCGCAGTGCAGTAATAAGACAATTGTAAATCTTTGTGCAGAATAAATATGTCCTGCATCATGGTTAATTAGAAATGTATTCGCTTCTTATTGAGTTGCATAAATGGCAAATCCTATAATACTGTTGCTAAATTCTTTTAACATATTTACCGTTTTATATTTCATCCACTCGCTTCTATAATGAAATCCTTAGTCCAGTAATAACCAACTGCTATCCGTAATTGATATCCCATCTACGTATTTTGACTGCATAAATAAGTATTCGGACCATGAAATGAATGGACGCGATGAAATTTCAAGCCAACGTCCCGGATTCATAAATTTTCTAGTTGAACTTACAATATGCATAGTCAATCGCAATCCCAAGATTGCTTTGAGATTGCGATCAAAGATGCCCGATTAAAATCCAATCCGAATGTTCGATTCTGTTATCGATCGCTTCCGTATGGTCTCGAAATCGCGTTCAGTAAGCCCCGATTGAAAAGTAACCGGTTATGAGTTTCAGTTTCAATTTCTAATCCGACTTCCTGCTTTTAGCACTTACACGTTACCAGGTAGCATCAATTCCGCGCTTCTGTGCGTACGCGTGTATTACACGGTGTCCTGCGTACACGCATGAAGAAAGAGAGAGAGAGAGAGAGAGAGAGAGAGAGAGAGAGAGAGAGAGAGAGAATAATAAAAGAGGGAGAGAGAGGAGTGCGCGTTACGCAGCGTGAAAGTTACCGGTTGGAATTCATTCTTACTTCCAGCCTACCCTGACCCCCGGGATAATGAGAGTGATCTGAATAATCTGGATCGGTATGTATTTGGCAACGTTTGCCTAATTAGTATCGCTATACCCCAATTCGTTTTTTCTTCCTTTTCATTTCCCGCTACGATTAGCATACGACTCCAACGTTCCTCCTTGCGTAATTCTGCGACTAACGTAATTGGTTAGCATTGCGCACCACGCAAAAGGTTAGCGATACAATCGCGTTCACGAAAATATACTGGGTGAACCATCGGAAACTGCCGAACAAAGTATTATCTCCGTAACTGTCTGTGAGATTTAATAGAGGTCTCTACCGTAACTGTTAAAATTGTATCCCCAACACCAGGAGAATCCCCCTTCGAACAAGTCGAGCGGTAGCACCTCTATCAGAACTGTCACTTGGCAGACAGGACGATACATCATCACCTCTAGATATATTATTTCGGGTTTGTTTTACTTTTTTTCACCTGCGATATTAATAATGTGCGACAAGACTGAAATTAGTACGTAAGTCGAACAAACCCCAACGCTGTACTCCTCTACCAATACTGTTATATGAAGTGACGAATTACGCATGTTCCTACTTTATATTTGTTTTATCCCAAGGTAGTTTTTATCTTCCAGCAAATAAAAATTTAAAAAAAAAACAAAACGATCGACATCACTAGACTCCGGATTTTATCAATTTTTCAGGAAAATGAGTTGGTGCAATTTAAAGTAGCAAAAAGATTAAAAGACTTTAAGAGTATTAATATATTATTTTCACTACATTCAAATTGTTAGTGAAAAATGTGAATTTATATTTAGCTCTTGTATCTTACAATTGAAGCATAAATTTTTTATTGTCCATAAAGATGCGGAATCTAAATATCACAGTGGTCCGGGTGGCCGATCTAGCAGTTCATTAAGATTTTAGCATTATTTGAAAGTTTAAAAGTATAACAATGTAAGTCATTAGATTCTTTTTGACATCAGCTACAATATTATGAAGTCGAAAATGTATATTGATTTAAAAAATTAAAGGTGACCTTGATTTTTTATAGAATAAACTGTTTTTAAAAAATTTTTTGTATTGAAATTTGTAGACCGTTAAATGTTGATTAACTTTTGTTTAAAGCATTTTTTTGTCTCATTATCGGAACTGCCTGAAAAATCATGTTCAGTTTTGAAATAAACAATAATCCATAATGGTATTCATAAAATTTTGATATTTAAATGCTTGTACAATTTTTCTTATTAATTAACGAATAAATCTTATTAATTTAATCGTTTCTGAAGGTGATGGACATTTAGAAAGCAATAGGTATATACATTCGATAAACATGAATATCCACTGAAGTATCTGTGACACTTTAAACAATAATAATTCCTGAAGAAGGACGAAGTTGGAAATGATTCTTACGCCATTATACAAGGAAAAGTATACTGAAAATATTCCAATTTGAAACAATGAGGAACTATTTTGAAGATATTTCATGTCAAAGGGAAATAACTTCGACTACTTTCATTAGTCCATTAAGAATTACTTTCTTAATAAATGACGAACTGCAATTCTAAATTTGAGGTATGCATTTTCAAGGTAAACGAATGTTTTCTTCATTAAAAAAGAATTTTTTTGGAAATATTAAATTGGTTCATGGCAGGGCTCACAAAAGAAATTTACTAATTTTTTCGATGAAAAGTCATATTCACAAAATGTTCATTTTTAAATGCTTGTTCTAGTTATAATTTTTATTAAATTTCATCAATATCGATATTTTCGGCATTGCTGAAAATTTAGAAAGTAATGTAGATGCAATAAATACCGATATGAGACAAGTCATTTTTTACCAAATGAACTTTTAGATCGGCCGCCCGGACTATGCAACAGTTACAGTGATACTACTATAGTGCAACCACTCGATAACTGACCGCTCTTCTATTGCTAGTAAAATTTCAATCAATAAAAAGGAATATGTGAATAAAAATGGGGCACGCATCTGAGCATACTTCACTGATCACTGTCTTCATAAATTAGAAGTTTAAAGTTCTCGGTGTGAAGATAAAGGCAATTCTGCGGTTCTGAATAGAAGAACAAGAAATCGTGGGATTCGTGGCGTCGATTTCCATAGAATCATACCTACCTTTTTTTTATCACGTTTTTTTTTGTAATTCATCCAATTCGTGATTGGAGATCGTTTGAATACCGGAGAAAAAAGAAACGGAGAAGATGACTCTCGGTTCGACCAACAGCGGAAACACATGGCAACGGACGTGCTCTTGACTGCATTGTTCGGGATACGCTCACGGGGCGCAGGTTAATCGAATATTAATGACGGAACTGTACCAGGTAGCCGTAACAGAACAGACCGGGACGCCGATGCATTAATGCATATCATCGTACAGAGGTCTCCTCTTATCTGGATATAGTGCTTGAACAACGGATCTCGGTGTGAAGTATACAATATACCTCACGACTTGTGGTTACCGACGATTACGCTGCAGATCTGCATGCGAAGCCGAGATTTTCGCAATGATTTCAATGAAACTGGAGTTAGAAGTAATCCTTAATGTGATTGTAAGAATGCAGATAATTGTTCAAAAATTGAGAAAAAGAAAATTATTAAATGTATGAAAAGATTACTTCAATGTGGTACGTTTAGGAAAACTCGTTTTTGATTAATTTAATTTCCTTAATTTTTAAAAAAATTATTTATTTATATAAGAATGGGGACTGCAGATCCCTATGCAAAGTCGGAATTTTCTCAAAGATTTCAATGAAATTAAAGTTCAAAGGATTATGCATTTTATTGTTTATTAACGATTTGCGTAATGAATCGCAGTCCAATTATTACACTCGTCGCACTCGTGCTCGAGCCGCGAAAGTCCCAACTACTCGAACGGGAAGGAAAATGAAAATTCGTAAAGTCTCGTTAACATAAGTGTGTTTACTATATCTGGCTGCAGAGGCGGTGCTCCTCGACTCTTTGTCTTCAAAAACGAGATTGTAATTTAATCTAGTCACGCAGACGAGGTTAATCGGCGATAAATTCTGCGTCTCTCATAAAACCAGACACGCCGGATCGACGATAAAACACCCACGTTAATACGTTCGTAGAAAGGACGTTTCGCAGAAAGGATGGAACAATCATTGAAATTCGCGCATTAGTACTAGCTGTAAATCAATTCAAGATGGCGGAAATACGATGTAAACCGCTTGCCAATCGATTCAGCGTATTTATACATACGCGGATCACACAATTGTACGTGGAGCCGGGACAACCGGCAGATGAGTGTTTACATTCCCCTATAAATTATCGGGAGTACCGTGTATGTATTCTTTAGATCGTCAATAAATTATTAATTAAAAGCTATAGGACCGTTTATTCCCATTTTTCTGACCATTCGTCTGATAAGAACTGACTGACTCTTTTTCTAATTCATTTGGAAAGTGACAAGCACAATGACTTCCCTTTAACATTCTATCCAATCTCACTCAGTGATTGTCTAAATAGTCAAAAGAATATTGCGCTCGTTCTAGCATTTCTCAAAGCTGTAGGTTTTTATTATAAAATATAAGTGTTACCTATATGTATATATTCATATGTATACAAAAATGGCTTTGGTAAAATGGCTGCAACGTCCATCTGGTTCAAGATATTTAACTCAGTTCTTCAGAAAATGCTACTTATGTAAATGTCATATAATAACATGTACATATTGATTTTTTTAAAGAATCATAATTTCTATAAAAATTGTTGTATTTTTCACATTTTTCAATCGTTCAACGGTGTAACATCCCGTTTATGGTCATCCGAGCGCAGTCTTAGTGCCAGCTGTATTTGCCTAACAAACCTAAACTAGCTCCTTTCCTAACTCAATGTAGGTCTAGTCCAGACCTAGTCTACAACGGTCATAGACCTGACCCGAAACAATAGAGTCGAGTCTGATGTTGCGTGATCCGACTCGGCCAGAACGTAATTCTCATTTGTTCCGGACCTATACCACCGTTCACAAGTCACTGAACACTTGTTGGTAGGCGTGAAATCAATTGTAATCACAGATTTTCTGAAAAATAATTTTCCATATGTGCTCACCATTAAGTTGAGGGACATTAATTCGAGCACATACCAGTTTCCAGGTCAAAAATCATTTCGACGATATCTCGTTAACTATTAGGGTTAGGACATGTGAAGGTCAATACATTTTAACGCAGAATTTGATACACTATCGATTTACGATAGAAGAGGTATGTTATGCCATTTAAAGAAATCAATGTGACCTTGAAATCTCCGAAATGCCTTCACCCCATATGAGAAATGGTTGCATCAATATATTTATCTCTCTGCATATGCAAGATGCAAGTTTTGCATACATTTTCTATCATATTTGACATTTTTTAATCATACTTTTCTCTAAAGTTGTCGTACTTTGTGATATCACTCATTCATAAAGTCAACAATTTCATCAAATTTGAGTGTAGTAGTGTTAAAGAGCATTCTTTGGACTACAAGTTACATATAAAATTTATTGCAAATTTTAACCCTTTGCCAAGTAACTTTTCGCGACTGCCAATTCTCTCCTGTTATGTGACATAGAATCACATCGTGAATCAAATTTCAAAATTTAAATTTCTTGGTGTAAAAACACCCGCATGACGGTAGCTTTCCGTCCTAGTAAAAAATAATACCAGAATCAGATTCTACGACTCTGAAGAGACCACAAAAATGATTCTGTTTCTAATTAATGCTGTAGATTTCAACGGTATAATGAATTTAGTCCGCGTTTTGGCCACTTGGAACCATAATGCGCTGTAAGATCGGGCGCGTCTCCCGCCGAAAAGGTGTACAGTTAGCCGATTCGATCGGCGCACGGTAATTTTCGCTTTCTCGGTTGAAGGACACGCAAGCTGTGGCATTTGTGTCAGGCCCGGTGCTCGCCATCGTTCCACGTCTTGTTTCGTAAAAGCGGCTCGCGGTTCGTTAACGTGTTCTCTCGGTTCATTCTGATACGGGGACGTGACTAACGTTACCGTTGCGCCGCGCCGCTGCGCTGCTGTGCCGCGCCGTGGAAACGGCGCTCCAGTTCCCGAAGAAAAACCGGCCTTTCATAAACTCACGTTCAACCGGCTCCGTCGTCGTTAAACTCCAAGCCCTTCCCAGCCGGGTCTCCTTTGAGTTATTGTCTTCTTTCCCCCTCCCTCCCCCTCCCCCTTCCCCTTCTCCCGTTTTTTTCCTTATTACTTTTCTTTGCCGAGTCACAATGTCAATTCGACCCACTTTGCTATAATACGATCGGAGAGCCAGGAGACGCGGGTTGCCGATGAAATGAACTGCGACGTTTATGAGCTCGTTTAACGAGATCCTAAGGCTCGCTTTCATACGAGGTAATTTAAAGGCGCTGCGTAACGCTCGCGGTGTTGCTCCCTGCCACCCCGAGATGAGATTTCTTTGCGATCGACGCGCCACGAATGCCGCTGTTTATTAAGATTTGTTGGGAACCCCAGGGACGAGGCCGGCCGATTCTCTGTTATTTCAATAAAGCGTTTTAGAGATAATTGTCGGGATAATTGAATAGGTTTTAGTGGCTGGTGTTATTATAGTTTTATACCGTGTTATTATACGGCGTAAAGGGAACAAAATGCTTCTAGAGGTGATAATATATACCAGAACGTGCGTATTTAGGGTAACTACAACTACTATGAGACATCCGATGTCAACCCTTAAGTGAACCCTGCACTCATATTTATCCTACTAATTATTTAATGTGCAAGTATTAATAATATTTGTAGATTTAAATGTATCTTTACTATCTCACTACGTTTCTGTTTACCATTTCGATAGAGATGAATGTTAATCAAATATAATATGAAATATTATTTAGTAGAATCATTGCGTTTTTGAAGTACATCTTGAAGGTCCCCTTAAGGGTTAAAGGCCTTGCCAAAAACAGAGCACTGCTTTTTCAATTAATGTTTAAGTGTCTTTCAATCTTTGTCATTTGTAAATGTGCTATCGAATATTAAGCACTTGGAAAATTTCTAAAACAAATCTCAATCTCAATTCAATCAATATAACTATATTTCTTCACATTTTTTGTTACAGGCTGGTTCTCCGTTGTCTCCAACAATAGTGGTACCGGAAGTGCTAGGGTGTACAGAAGAGTTGGAGCTTTGGTTCGAGCTGGTGTTCCGGCATTTCTACTTGCTAAACCTCTCAGAGCTTACACGCTGACTCACTCAAAAATGGGTAAGCTATCTACAATTTTCAATTTAAAATAATTTAAAAAACTGCAGTTTTTTTGGCTGTTTATTTATAGTTATTATACATATTTTCTTCTAATCGAACTAATATTTTTACTTCAAAAAATGCTTCTTTACCTGTGCACTTTATTGTTCACTTAAGAAGTTTATTGTTACAATAAACAGTATTTGTTACAATAATCTAGAACTCTTCGAATATCAATGAGCAAACAATCTGTCCCAGAAAAATGTTTATTAAAATATTTATTATATTTTATTCCACTAGAACTATAAACTTTTACTTTCCAGAACGCCTCTGTACCTGTTCCCGTCGGAACTTCTGTGAAAATATTTTTTAAAAAAGTTCCACGGTTTTCAAACATCATGCCCATCATGCCATAACTTTCTCGGTGTCCGGTATAATTTTTGAGTTATGTCAGTGCCGCGTCAAATGAGCGACATACACGATGTCCTGGACGCCACGGTACAAGCGTAAAACCGTGGCGAGGATAACATTGTCGGCTTGTACGTCACTCGTCTAGGACGTGACAATGCATCGAAACCGGTGCGTGCATAGAGACGTGCGTGCACTCACGCATGGCCCGCGGTTCGGATTAGTCCCTTGGGTAGAGCGACTGGCCGTGACACGAATGTCAATGTGTCTGTTAATGCGACTCTACGGCGAGCTTGTTCGTGCGTTTAAACGTAGGTGAGGGGCACGTAACGTAATAGGCATGCGGACCGGTGAAAGCCGTTGGGGTTCTTACGATACACACGGGCGTTATGCCATTATGTACTATAACGATTATGGTCGCGCGTGAAAGGGGATTTCTATGGGCGTCGCGGTGCTCGGTATCTCTTTCTCTCTCTCTTTCTTTCTCTTTCCCTCTTAGAGATATCGCGTAATTTCGCGTCTTTGATTTTCCGGGGGATTCACGCGATACCCGATATCTTCCAATTTTATTGATGACTAGGAAATTTGTCTTAACCCGAGAGCACACGCGTCAAAATGTATCGCGTGTTCGCGTGCAGTCTATTTGCTATACTATCCCCTTGTTAACGTTGTCGCGTGATTCGGGGGACACGGCGAACTACTGCCGAGTATTAAACACTACTCCGTATTTGCTCGGGGTTGACTCGTGGCTACAGAAAACGAGCTTGCGAATACAGGTAGTGCGCACTCGCGTCCGTAGTCGGGACCGAACGCGGACATTTAAGTGGGGAGGTCGCTTCGGCGAATTCAACCGAAGAAGAGGGGATACTCGGCATGTGTCAAGTTCAGGGACAACTACGGAAATGTAAAATACCGGTATCTTTCGGTTGTAGCTTCGAAACCATTATAGACACTGAAATTTGTTTCTATAATTGTAATAAAATTCATTACAATTAACAAAGTATTTTTATGCCCAGATTTAGAACCAACATTATTTTATTATCGATATTATTGGGGGGATAGCGGTGGACACTTAAGTGTGCACTACTGTGTTGCATTGTGATGACAACCTACGAAAAATAAGCGAAAAATATTAACCCTTCAAGAACTTGGATCTAATTAGCACACTTATGAGATTATTATTTATTTATTTAGATTATTAGGTGGCTTAGTGTCAATGAATTTGATATACGACAAAAAGTGAAAATCAAACATAATAAGTCCCGCCCACTTATGTTTTAGATCAATCACATATAGTATGCTTCAATAGCGACACCTGTCTCTAAAAGAAAAATGCCCCCTTAACCTATAACTTGTGAACACTTCAAACAAAATCAAATTTCATTATTTTGCCAATATACAATATAAATCCTCTTTGTTCTTCTGCAACATTGTTAGGGATTTTAAAGGAGTTCTAATCATTGTAATCGTGAAGAAAATCATCAGGGACAATCTTTATAATTATTGTTAATACCCTTTACGTGACGTCAAGCTAAATCTGTAATATGATACCTGAGAGAATACGTTAGTAAATCTTTTTTAATGAACTTGTACGTCTCAATGGTATTTTAATAAAAAATGACGTATAGTAAAACTGTGGTTAATGGTATAAGTATGCTCATAATTTAAGCTGCACCACAAGTGAGAGGATTAATGGATGGCAGACGTGTTTAAGAATAATATAAATTTCTGTTGCAGAGAACGGGAATCTGAGAGCTCACTATACCAAGACGACAGTCCGGGCGGGAGAGGTTCTGCGACTCGCCGCGGTTTTCCAGGACACGAGGAGGGCGCCAGTGTCCACCGGCATTTCCGGCGTCGCTAGCGGCGTACCGGAAGGTAAGAGTTCAAGGTCATCGGAACGAGATCAGTATGCGCAATGCTTGGACTCCCACGGGCACGAACTATTCGCACCGCTTTCCGCGAGGGGAGAGTTTTACGCCACTTGCCAGAGCGGAAGCCTCGACACCGGAAGCGATGCTGTGTTGTATAGAGTTCATCAGCTGGCCAGAAGAGATCTTCCCCTAAGGGTGAGTGTTGGGAACCATTTTCTTTTAAGAAGTTGACATAGTTGACTTACTGATAAATAGACTGCGGATTTTAGGCAATTATGACAAAAATAAGTAGGTAAAATTTAAAACAGTAGAAAAATTCATTATTATTGATTGTAATTGAAATATATTAGCTAATATTGGTAATTGTATATTTTCGTTATACGAAGCTTTTTAGTAATATGATTACTAGACTAGATTTGCAACCGACTGGAGTGAAATCGAAATTTATTTTCTTTCTTAATATGTTTAATTGGTCGAAAATAATCCCAGATAGTACACGACGTCTTAAAGACGTCTTTTTAAGGACGGCGTTTTCACGTCTGCAATAAGACTATGACTAAGACAATGACTTGAATTTTTTGGAGATGTTATCAGATTATTGTACAATCACTAAAATACTTTTGTAATTTTGCTATTACTTGGCATGACAAAAAAAAAAATAAAAACCGCTCTATTTTTAACTTTCTCATCTGAGCTTATTTATAAAATTTCACCCAAATCAGCATTGACGTTGGTATAAGTTACAAACAATTAAAGATCGCGAAAATGGCAGCTTTTTCACGATTTTTACACTTTCGACCGATAACTGCAGTTTGTTTTCAAAAATTACAATTGTTGAGGTGACAAACAAAAGACTAGGCTTAGATTAAAAAGTTCAGAAACGTGAGTTTTTTTTCTTATCACTCCAACTAAATGCAATTTTTTAAAACATGTTTTTACCCATTGTTTATAGAATTTTTTTCAGATTCTTAAATCCGCGGCGTGGTAGTTAAAAATAATTACGATATTTTCCGACTTTTTCTGCGCGAAAATCTAAGCTAACCTTGAAATTTTTATGTTTTGTGTATTCTTTAAGTCTATTAGGCATTGATAGATCTTGAACATTTCACTGGAAAAATTAAAAAATGAAATCAACTTGATCAGTATTTCTACTGCGTCAGTGCATTACATCTGAAAGTAGTAGCCATGTTTCCAACGGTCAGCGCGGTAGGTGTTCGACTGTTGAGATGCTTATACCAGGTTCGCACCCAGCATATGTCTACTTTTTTTCTGTTAAAAGACGTTTTAGACGTCAAACAGACGTCTTTAAGACGTACAGTTTTGTAACATAAGACGTTGAGAGCCCGTTCGGAAGACGTTTGTACAGTTTGTAGTCTGTTCGGAAGTCTCTGTTCGGAAGTCTTTAAAACATCTTGAATGTCCAACGACAGAGAAATCTTTAAAACGTCATTGTGCTATCTGGGTAGTATAAGTATGAATTTTCAAAATTTTTAAGACGCGAATATAGGATAGTGGTTAAATTAAATTATTTAAATCAAGCTCTGGACAATACTCAAATGTATTTATTGCATAATTTTTTCATACATATGGTACTTTGAAATACCTTCAGTATTTCTAATTGCAAATAGGATTGAAATGTTTTTACTACCTCTCTAGATTGTAAGACGCTGTGTGCTATCAGGGATATAACAGTGTTTTAAATGCGTCTAATGTTTTCACTGTTTCGAATTACGTCCACTCATTTTTGTCATAAATGCATAAAATCTGTCGTCGAACAATTATTAATATTTTTGAAATTTTCACTTCCATGGCTAAAAAAGAAATATTGCGATAAATAGAAAAAGGAGTTGTTTCGCACCATGTATAAAATAGCAAAGTGGCCATAATTATCGTGTTGCAGTAGTGTACCTTCATCTGAACGCGTAAAAATACGCAATATTAATCGGGAACGTTAAGTCTTTATGGTATCCTAACGAAGCCAATAAACACTTTACACCTCGAAATTACTAACCAACGAGATTAAAATTTGATTAATAGGTACGATTAGTTGCTGGACCGTTACCCATACCACTGCCACGAGACTATAGCGGCCTGATGCAACTGGAAGGTGCGACCAGAGGCCCTATAGTGTTAGGTTGTGCGGTACCACTGATACCCGAGAGACCCCTGCCGAATTCCACGGTCCCAGAACTCCTCGAGTTGGTTGCAACAGGGCCAACAGCACCTAGAGTGAAAAGGGCGCGACTCGGATGTCCTTCTGAAGCGCGGTTGCTGGCGTCACCCAAGATGCAACGGTTACTTTCAGCTTGCAGGTAAGAAATGCGTGCATTACAACATTTCATTCCAGCAGTTGGTTCTACAGAGTGTCCAAAAATGTCTTCAACTCCCGGAAATGGGAGGTTCCTGAGGTCATTTCAAGCGCCATTCCTTTTGCAAAATGTTGTCCGCGGCTTTGTTTAGGAGTTATTAACGAAAAACACGGACCAATCGGAGCGTCGAGCTCGCGCTCTGATTGGTCCGTGTTTTTCGTTAATAACTCCTAAACAAAACCTCAGGAACCTCCCATTTCCGGGAGTTGAAGACATTTTGGGACACCCTGTATGTAACCCTACTTCGTAACAGAAAAGGCTATAGCCGAGCTTTGGGGGTCAATATCTACCCCCCCCCCCCACCAGCCAATTTTAATCGGACACTTGTAATTTTGCTAAAAACGCGAATCACATTCGTATTCGGCTCGTAGAAACGAATGGAATGATGTATAATATGTTGGGGGGCAGGGGAGGGGGGGGTGGTGGCGGGAATTATACAGTTCAGTTCCTTCCACTTGACATCACAGAACCATGAATATCCATTTGCATTGCAGAAGAGCTTTGGACCAGAGGGCAACGGAGCCCCGCGTAGCGCCCCCGAAGCCACCAATGACCAACGGCCCGTTGAAGGAGTTGCATCTGAAGGAGATCAAATCGAAGACCGAGGCGAAGCCGATTCTGCAGAGCCTGAAAGAGGGTCTGGAGCACATCAAGCGAACGACCATCCGGGACCGTAGCAATAGTCGGATGAGCAGCGGTAACAACCACAGCTTCCTCGACCGGATCTCGAGGATAGCTCAGGGTGGAAGGAGCAGAAACCCAGCGAAGAAGTCAGCCTCGTTCACGTTCGCCGTGCGTCCGGAAATCGGCATGAGGTCCGAGCGGTACGCTAGCCTAGAATCAGAGACGAATCTGCTGCAGGCGTCGCCGTCCACGAGACAACAGGTTCAACGATCGGTATCCACCAGCGTGCTGGAAGTTCAGACGCAGCAGGACCTGGACCCGCCGTACTCCAAGGTCAGGGACAGTTTAACGCCTCTGCCATCGACCCCGCCGTCGAAGACAGAGGAGATCTACGCGGAGATCTGCGAGCCGACGATCGCCAGCCCACCCGAAGAAAAACCACCACCCAGGGGGAAGAATGGGACCAGAGAGAAGGATAGGGGATACGTGAAGCTGGCGCTGTCCCAGTCGGAGATGCCCGACGCGAACGCCGTCGAGGATGAAGAGGGAATTTATAATACCGTCTGCTGATCGTGATTCCCTCCTGGGCTACAGGAGGTTCGTTATGTTTCCGGGAAACGGACTGCAACCGGGGCGAGAAAGGAAGTGTATAGATCAGCCGAGCACTGATTTCCTAGGCCTCTCGCACCGATCGCGAAACAATTGGAACGTTTTTCTTCGACTCCCGATTGTCTTCAACGACCAATAATGTTGCTCGATTTAGATGTTCAGTTGTTTAATTGTTCCGTTGTACTGCCGCGACACGAGCAATGGTAGGTATGGAGATGTTGGTGTATGTTACACGCCGAAGTTCTTCGGGTTTGTTTGCGCGGAGGATTCAATGTTTATAGGTAATTGAATACGAGTATAAAATTAAACGTATCTACTTTTTATTATAGGAAATGTTGAATATCAAATTTCATTTGTTTAGTAAGGATGATAAAGTTCAAGGTGATACTAATATCTAATGGAATTCTTAGGTATTGTACTTATTAATATGATTTTTTGTTAAAACGATTGTATTTATACACAAACATTGCAAGGTTATTTAAATATCTTAAAAATCAAATTAATGGATTTAATGAAAACACAATAACATTTTTATGCTTTAAATAGTTTCCCAGAATTACATAAAGAGAGTTCATGTAAGAAATTTCCTTTTTTAATTTAAAACGAACGTCATTTTAATTAATTCCGTAATCAAATAAATTAAACTTCAATAAAACTTCAAATAAACAGTGAAACACACAACTGTTTATTGATTTCTTTTTAAAGGGCGGATTTACTTACATTTTAAACAAAAATTAGATTTACTAACATGTGATACAGTTCTTATTTGCTGAAGTTAATGGGTCATATTTAGTTATCTCAAAAAAACGTAATTTTCAGGAATTTGTCTTAAAATAATGATCGTATTCACCGTGAACAATTTCTGGAACGAGACTGTCAGTTATTTTTTAAGAGTTTACAGTAAAAGATTACTACAAGTTATACAACATATGAGCCATTTAATGTAAAAATTCTGCTAGTCAAAACAGTTAATCATTGGATATTTCCAAAAGTTCTGTAAAAGACAATAATAGCGCAGTTACGTTTGTCTTGTGCAAGCCACGTTGAAATTATATAACAATGATTTTATTTACCAAACAAGCAAATGCTGAATTACAGCACGTGTGCATTAAAAGGCTCTTTTAATGACATGAAACTATTCTGAAAAAATTCCTATAAGATTCAGGTATATGTTGAGATTGTTGACTAAGCATGACCCCTTAACAGTATGGAGACCAATATCGGAACGCATCGAGTCCCCGGCGTTCATTGATGGAGATAACACGCGACTTCCTGGGTCGAACTGGAGAACCGTTCGGGCAGAAACGGCGCAGCGATGCACCAACGGAATTTACAACGCCATTTGCCGAAGAAATTATCCCTCCGAGGTCTTTTTCTCCCCTTTTTCCTAGCTGAGAGCGGCGGCGTCCTTCACGGGGAACCGGGCGGAAGATTTACAAGGCTGTTGACCGGGGAAAATGATCGCGTAATTACGGTCCCGTGCGTGTACAGAGGATGTAGCGGGCCTCGTCGGGACGCAGCGTGACTTCCGGTACCGGGGAATCTGTGCTGCGGCTGATCGATATTATTAGAACCGGCCGGTCGTCTTCCCATTCGATCCCCGACAAGATATGTAAACGCGAAATTCGTCGATTCGCGACCCAACTCACCGAATCTCTACGACACTGGGTTTAAAGGAGTTACTTACGTTTAACTGATACAGTAGCGCTCGCTTAAATTTACAAAGTTTAGGATCCCGAAATCATATTTTTGCGTTACAGCGAGTGAAAGCAAGATAGACGCGATCAGTCGAGCATCGACAGTTGAGGTTCGACGCTTCAAAAGAATGTGTATGAAAATAAATACACAATAAAAAAAAAATTCAAATTCTGTAACTTTTTCTTACCTCTCCGAATATGGTACCAGTGGATTGGTGAGATTCTTGCGATTAAAATGAGTCCAAACATGACGTAAATCGATCTACTTTTATATATAGCAATCATACGCGTGTCCTCGATTTTGTTATTTACATCGACTATAAACCTAATCCGATTTACGTCGTGTTTGGACTCATTTTAATCAGCAAAATCTTGACAATTCACTGGTATTACGTTTTAAAAGGTAAGATCAAAATTACTTAATTTGAAATTTTTTTATACATGATTACCGCTTACGTTCGTGGCAGCTGTTCGAAGTATCTCGGTCCCCTTTCCTTTGGCAGTTTCATTCTCTTTCCTTGTCTATTCAGATAAGGTTCCGATGAGCTCGAAGCACTAAGTGGTGAGGGAAGAGTGAAGATGGATCGTACAAATTTAAGTGAGCACTACTCTACTTTTAGAAGATCAGTTCCAACTTGCGCGATCACTCGCAAGGAACTCTGCGATTTCGCGACGCGTTCGTCATTCTTTTGAACGTCTATCGTCCTCTTCAACCCCTTCAAACTGATTATGGTGAACTGTACTTGTGGACCTTGGGTGTCCCTTCTGTGGAAATTGGGCAACCTTTTTACTTAAATACAGAAGTTTAAGTAACAACAAATACAATTGAAACATCAGTTGCTCAGTTTTTATTGAATAAGTCTACAAATTTTGATATTTAGAATTAAATATTGTTCTTTTTTTAACGAAAAGATGTATGAGTTCAAAATGATATTCACTTGGATAAATGTTGGTACGTTGAATCAGTCCTTCGCAGGCCAAAGCGACTAACTCTGCCTTCTGAATTTTTTAAATGTTGTTACTAAAGCATTCGATTTAATTTTTTATAAATTTTGTTATAGCCTAATAATTAAGATTTACTTACAGTTTCTTCGATACTACTAAATGACAAGCATTTTTCTAAATTTTGTAGTATTTGTTTTAAGGAGTTAATTGTTTTGACAAATGAGCGGCTCAACTGTGATCAAATGACGAAACGTAAGAGAAAAAAAATTTTATACTGATAATTCCGTACGATCAAAACTAATTATGTCAAAAGTGTAACTATATTATTAAACGTTTTAAAAGTTTTCTGTTTAGTACTACATACTGTATGTACTATGTATATGTATAAAAATATATGTATGTATATGTGTACAGAAAAAGTGTATAAATAAATGGATCCCATAGTTTCCTAATATTTTTGTAATACTGGGAGAACGATTTTTGGCCAGTGATATAAATTAGTGTTTGGAGGGGTTAAAAGAAGTTTTTTAATAGTACACGGTCCTAAAGGAGGATGATGACGCGTCCACCATTTTGTAAATTTGATGATAATCTTACCGTGTAATGGCGGAAATGTCGTCCATGCATTTTGTACATTTGTTAATACTCTGCGTACTGATTGTGAACACTCGCAAGAAGAGATTCTTATTGTATAGTTTTTATCGGAAAATACACTGATTTGCAAGTAATTGAGGTGGGTTTTTATTTAGCATTAATAGTACGTTTAGAAGGACGATCATAATAATGTTTTGTGCACGTCTAAAAAAAATTATAAAAGCTTAACAATTTCATACAACAGGATGAATTAATACTAACTATACTAGAATGTAACTTGTATAATAATTAAATGATGGAAGGAGGAAAAGAACTTATATTTTAACTAAGTAAAGAGTGAAGAATCGTTTGCGTTTTAGTTATTACATATCACATATGAACTAGGAAAGGTAAATCTTGATATGTATATTACACATTTTTACACGTTTCATTACTTTAAAAAAATGTTTATGTATTTTCATATGTATACATTTCATGTGAAAAGACAATAATTTTTTATATTGAATAGTTTCCAATGGTTACATTTGAAATGATAAATTGAAATTATTGTATGATATATTCAATGTTTTACATACCAGTTACAGTTTGCTTCTTTGATACAACAATTTATAGAATACTGGTATTTGTCATAAAATATTATGTAGTCCCAAAAATCCCAAGTTTCAAGTTTCCTTTTCGTGTATATGATAAATGGTAGAGTCAAATGAGGGGCACCATAGGGAATAATAAAGTACCGACGAAAATATGACCAAGCTGTTCGTACGTACGTGACCATGTCATCTACCAACTTTAAGCACACTGCGAAAAGAGCTCTCGGAACAGTCCAATATTTTATTCCATCCTAAACATTAACGATACAAAGAATTCCACCACATGCAGACTGCAGCGAGTTGTATACAGCTGGCCAACAGGCTCGGTTTCATTACTTTATCGTAGCAGTTCGTTCTAGGCCATTGGATTTTGTTCTTCTCCCAATCGAATGGTGTCCCGGGGGATGAGTGCCCGGGGAATCGTTTTACCGGGAATCGTTGTTCGAACGAATTCCGAGGGCAGGCACCGTGAAAGAGCGCATTCGAAGCGCGTAGATCGCCGGAGATCACCGGGAGAATGTAAATGAGCCGGGGAACGTTCGTGAAACCGGAAATTATCGGCGTCCTTCGAAAGTCTAGTTCGTCGAAACCGCCTCGGATCGGAATGGTCCTTGGTATCTGGCGGGGGTGTTCGTTTCTAACGATTAATCTATTAACTCGTCATAGGCACCGGGTCCCGGACCAGTTTCACCCTTCGTGCAAGGCTAGTCGGATGTTGCGCGTGATCCTTCTCGATCATCAACTGTGCAAATTAATCCTTGATCCTGCTACAGAAAAATAAATATGTATTTATTCAAAATGATATAAAAATTTACAGTAGGACACCCTCAAGGTGGTGGCCCCTAAAATACCCTTGAAATCTGGGCAAAACATGGTTTTGCGCGGTACGGGTTTTCGTCCTTATATGAGCATATTTTTCGCTGGACAAGGGCTCATTCGAATGAGGAAGGTTTAATGAAGGGGTCTCAGCCCCTTCGTTATATGAAATTATGCATATATCTGTTGTAATATAAGTGGTAGTAGTAAGCCAAAATTGATGACGTTCAGTCATGTAAACCAAGCCATTTTTATGCCATTGGCTGAGTTTTCTGGATGCTATCGTGGGCTGAGCCCCATTCATATTTAACCTTCCTCTTTCGAATGAGCCCTTGTCCACCGAAAAATATGCTCATATAAGAACGAAAACCCGTACCGTCCAAACCCATGTTTCGGCCAGATTTCTTGGGTATTATAAGGTATTCTAGGGAACCCTAGAGGGGGTCCTACCCCCTTAAGCTCTTTTCCACCCTTAAGCGTACACCGCTATTCCCTCCAATTCCAAAAAGAATTGGACCTAGGTCTGAGTTCCCAAGGGGGGGTTGAAACTTGATACGTGCTGGATATCGGTGAATCACTCACACACGTCTCCTGTCTTTCCCTTAGTTGAATTCGCAGAAGCCAAATTCCCAACTTTACTATGCAATACAGCAGCATCTCCGTAACTGTCGCATCGTCGGGTCTGCCGAGCGTCAGTTCTAGCAGAGGTGCTACATTCATTGTAGCGTGCTGAAACATTAAGCACTTATTACACGTGCATGTCTTATCGTTTCTGAACTTAAAAACGATAAGACATGCACGTGATGCGGGGATACGAAGATTGCAACTTTGCATTGACGCAAACAGTCATCAATTCGAGCATCTCCCGTAATGTAATAAAGTATATTTTACTACCATATTTGACCTTGCATGACCTTCAATGATAACTCGCTGAATTCGTCTCAACACTGGCTATCACATCGTGATAAAAAAAACATAACATTCCATTTAAAAAAATAGAAATGACCTTGAAATCTCCTCCTATGCCTCCACCCACGCAGAAAATGTTTGTGTCACAATATGTCCCCCTCTATACCGTGTAAGTTTTCTATATAACATTTTTTCATATTATTACAAATAACGGTAATATTCAAACTGGACATAGTTATTGCCCCACCCTGTATAATAGGTACCAAAAGTTGGGGATGGAGGTTGGTAAAGTTCTTATTCTGTCTTTTTATTAAAGCATCAGAAGCTTGTTTCACTGTACAGAAATGTGTGGAAGACTTGTATCAATTCGTTTTTTATTCTCGACACCAACGACCAGAAAAATCTCGACTGAATGTATTAATATTACAGCTGATCGTGAATTTACGTCGAACTGTTATCTTGAGAAAATAAAAGTCCCAAAGTTTCAAATCAATTGTTCTGCAAATAGTAAAATACCAAGATAGCAAACGACGTCTTAAAGACGTCCAGACTTAGGTCCTAAAAAGACGTCTTTTTCGAGACGTCGTTTTAACGTCTGAAATAAGACTAAATGACTTGAATTTTTTGGAGATGTTATGAGATGTTAGTTTATTGTACAATCACTAAAATACTTTTGTAATTTTCCTATTACTTGAAATGACAAAAAAAAAAAAATAAATAAATACCCACTTTTTTAACTTTCTGACCTGAGCTTATTTATAAAATTTCATCAAAATTAGCATTGACGTTGTTATGAGTTACAAGCAATAAAAATTCGCGAAAATCGCAGCTTTTTCACGATTTCTGACACTTTGGATCGATAACTGCAGTTTGTTTTCAAAAATTGTAATTGTTTGGAGTGACAACAAAAAAGAATAGGCTCAGATTAAAAAGTTAAGAAACGTGAGTTTATTTCTTTTTCTTGTCACTCCAACTAATTGCAATTTTTTAAAACAAGTTTTTACCGATTGTTTATAGAATTTTTTGCAGATTTTTAAGTCCGCGGTGTTATAGTAAAAAAAAATAAAAACCGATTTTTTCGACGTAGTTTGCGCGAAAAACTAAGCTAACCTTGAAATTACGTTTTATTTATTCTATAAGTCTATTAGGCACTGATAAACCTAGAACATTTCACAGGAAAAATTAAAAAATGATATCAACGTGATTAGTATTTCTACTGCGTCAGCGCATTACATCTGAAAGTATTAACCATGTTCCCATGTTCGACTGTGGACGTGCTTATACTAGGTTCGCGCCCGGCATACGTCTACTTTTTTTTTATCTGTTAAAAGACATTTTTTAGACGTCCCAAATGTAATGGACGTTTTTAAGACGTACAGTTTTGTAACATTAGACGTTCAGAAGACGTTCGTAGGACATTCAAGACGTCTGTCAGACATCTTTGTGCTATCTGCGTAGCGTCATCCTTTACGTGAAGAATGTGTCACATTGGCAGGAGAAACGGATGGGGGTTAACTATTTTTAGACCCGAGCTATTGCAATAAATGTTTAAAAAATGTATATCGATCATCTAAGAAAATTGCAACTTTTCAAATTGCAATACAGCGAGAATCAGAAAAATTCAGAGTTCACATCACCGAAGGAAGTCCGAAACACTCCAATGCGATCAGAGAAAAGTCCAATTAATATTTGTTAAGTGCACCGCCATATTTCGCGCACACACGAACGTGCAAACGCCTCGGGCTAATAGCAATTAGCGCGAAGCAGAGTATGGCGAATTACGAAAGGCTAAATAAGTCGGTATAGCACTGCATAATTTAACGCCGTAACCGAACGCAATCTCCATTCCAATTAAAAATATGATTATTCCCGTATAAATTATCTGCCGGCGCCGCGCGGCACGGCGGGGATAAAAAGCATGCCCGGCGATTTCCACCGTGAAACAACTCCATCGGATCGGGCTTGTCCTGCAGAAAACTCAGAGGAATGTTTCCGCGGACGATCCGCGCGCGCGAACCAACACACGGCGAAAACCATCGGGAGAAGATTATGCCTTTCAGGGATTTTTGAACGTGACAGGATCCGGCTCTCCCTGAACCATCCGCGACCCTCTTCCCGTCTCTTTTTCACCGGCTCGTAATCCCGGTTGCATCGTGACGCCGCGCCGCGCTGGGGCTTTCCAGTTTCTCCGAAGCGTTTCGATGCGCGTAATCACACGTTTAACGAACGATCGCCTCGGCATCACGCAACGACCGCGAAACTAGCGATGGGAGTGATCCAATTCTTTCGAGTAGCTCGGTATACAAATACAGTGGTGCCCTCTTAAAGGGTGTAACCGGAAAAAGGGTCAAGATGCCCCTAAACTAAATTGAATTTGCAATAGGCCATTCGATAATTTATCAAAAAAAAATACTTTGTGCCAATGTTCAACCCGATATGTCGACATGGGGGTGGCATAGTAATGGGGTGACGAAGAAAGTCAGGTTTCTCCGTGATTCCTCTTATCCTCTTTAATTGAAAATTCTGAAAAAAATCTGGCATATTTTAGCTGTTAGAATGCCCATCTATGAATTTTTTCAGAATTATTACCTTCGAAACCGAATTTTTAAAAATAACAATCATTTTTGGAATGTCGATTTCTTGGAGAAGTTATACAGTACAAAGTTTATATTTTTACAGTTTTAGCATCTCGTTGTTGTTGTTAACATATAATTTTTTCAGATTTTTCAAAGTGGGGGCACATCATTGAAAAACATCAAAAACTGATCATTTTCGAGCGCCCTCTGGCAGAAATCGATATATCCTACAAATATCTTGGTAAGTTGTTATATCCGCCAAAAACAATAGGGTGGATGCACCAATGTATGAACACTTAAGGAATTTGTTAACTTTTTGATTAAATTTTAAAGGTTAATATTGTTAATATGCCTTCGGATGATTAAAATTAGATTCTTTAATGTCTTAACTTTCATATGTAACATGTAGAAATAGAAACTTTAACAAAAAATAAGTAGTTTAACAAAAATTTATAGAAAAAGGCTAATAGATAAGTGGTTAAAAAACGTAAGAAATCTAATAAACTTTATGTCAAACCAATTGTTATTGTTCATACACATATTTGTAATGTATTGTGATAAATTTTAAAAGGATATTTATGACTGACCTTATAGCAAGTATTGCACAAACTACGCTCGACACGTGCACTGCACTTATAAATAATATTTAGGCTATTTTAGTTAAATTATCGACCACGGGTGGTGTGAAAATTGTTCGAATCTGAAACAAGGAATCAGAAAAAATCGATATTTAATCATTAATTTCTTTAATTAATTTATTTCGCTTCTTTTTATGTAGAATGAGCATTCATTGGTTCGTGTTTATTCACTGACACATCTACTCTACTCATATTCATAACGTGTAACGGGTGCCAAAAGCTTGGTGGAGCAATTCAAAAGTCTCACCGAGAATAAAACTCCTCGTTCCGTTCAATCATAGTCAGTCCCATTTCCGAAGGCAATGGAACGTCGAGTCCCTGTCCGCCATTACGCTCTACTCTAGTCGATGTACCACCGGGTTCATCCGCGATCAAGAGAATTGAAAATGCTGAGATAAACACACCGGCTGGCACTGACTTTGAGGAATAATAACGCGAAACGATCGTCAGCGGCTATAGGTCATTAATGTTTTACGAACACGTAGGACGCACAGCTGCGTCTATTCAATTATAGCCACGAGTCCCTCGCGCGTTTTCTCTGTCTGGCTGTTCCCATCGTCGGCCCCAGCGATCCGCGTTTACGTCCATTAATATTAACGGCTCGAAATAACGATAATAACGGAGAACTAAAGGGATGCAGAGGTGTTTTACTTGACGATTCCGATGCCATTACGGCCCCTGCTGCTCCGAACAGTGAGAGCGCTTGTAATATTGGTTTTCGGTGATTAATTCGCGTTTCGATGATATTAAGACTGAGTAATGGACCTCTTTCACCTCAATTGAAAAATGTGCTGCATCATTATTATTAAGAAACAATAAAATCAATGCCTCGATCAAGGTTGAATAGATTTTATTCATTTATTTCTATCTTTGTTTTGAGGGCTTGGTATCCTTGAGGAAACAGGTTTCCGTTGAATTCATCTTGATCATTTTGTATTCATTATTTCCATTCCTTCTAATTGTTAGGCCAATTATACCATCCGTTCTAAAGTTCGAAATTATTACCAATATAGCAGTACATATTTGTGCAACCGTATGGACATTTTATATCTATGTTTAATTAGCATGAACACACATTTGTAACTGTATGGATATTTACCAGAAACCGTTGACAACGATTATTTGAATGTTTGAAAAATTAATACTATTGGATTACCGCACAAGTAATGCAGTTTTTTTAGAATTGAACTTTTAAACTTGTATGCTAAGTTGCCTTAGTCTTACAATTTATTGTAATCATTACTTTAGACTCTACGTTATGTTTAATTTATAATTTATACGTGTATAAATATAATAATTTTGTACATTAATTTACATAATATCAAGTTGAAAGTAAATCTAAACACGTTTGGTTCATGACAGAATCTAAATAAAAATGGTATTTTTAAGTATCATAGGAAATTAAAGGATTAATTATTTGACTGTCCATTAAATTTTCTGTTTCTATATGATATAAGCTACTTAGTATTATAATAAGAAATTGGGAAATATATGAAATTACCTCCTTTTGCATTTTCAAGTTTCGCTACATTCGAAATTCTTTAAAACCCAAATTATTCTATCATAAAGTGTGACTCCACCTTTAATTTGAGCCCTCAAACGTTCGAAAATATCAATAAGAATGCATACTAAATTGGCTCAAAAATTTCACTTAAAATAGTGCGTATTTTCTAAAAGCTAGGGATCGCGGTTTTTTTCCATTTCTCAATCATACACAGAAACCGCCTATAGTATGGATCGTGACGCCACTAGCACGCTGTCTATTGACACACTAGTGGGACAGTTCTCGGAATGTGACATCATGTATTGTCTCTAAGGGAAATTTTGTTGCAACGCAGGTATGAACCTACGTTCTCGATCGTGCACAAGGACCCCGCCATATTTAATCGACGGGGCGATTGAGCAATGACCAATCCCCTTCCTTCTCCTCCGCTCCAGTCCCAATTCGGGGACGATCGCCAATCTTCGGAGACTCTGTTCCGGTCTCTCGCCCCTTTCCATCAATGAAAAATTCGCGAGGGTAGCCATCCCACCGGCGCGCCGTACATGCGACCCTCACTGACCCAAGGTTTCAGCCGCGGTGTCATTAATATAATGAGAATGATAATGAACACACATGAGTTTCCGTGAGTGACCGTGTCAATCACGGCAATACGGTGGCCGTTACGTGGTGAGGACCGTTTTCTTGTTTCAGCCTCTTAATAGGTATCAAGATTATTTATTTGGATTTTTATTACTTTTAAAACTGGCTGCACTTTAACTTGGATAACCAGAAATGGTTGCCTTTTTCTTATATAATCCTGTAGATTTTGGTGATAAAATGCCAAAAATCCAAGTTTCAATCCTAGGGGATCAGTGATTCAAAAGTTATGCGTGTTTAAACTTGAGTGATTTTCAGCGTTATGGGCAAGTAAGGGCGACGCCATGTTGGTATACACCCAGCGTCGCACGTCGTCTAACGAGCGGAGCCGCTAGATGGCAGCACAAGCACGCGCTTATGTCGATAACGTAGATTTGCAAGCGTAGTCTCTTCACTCCCCCCCCCCCCCCCCCAACGGAATCAAACCCTTTCCATCCTTCTCGCAGCTCCGCTCATTGGACGATGTCCGAGTACATACCAACATGAAGGGTAAATATATTCCCTTCAATTACCCGGGTCTGGCGACACTGATTATACATGTAGTGTCTGGACCATTTGCGGCAAATGGTGCTAGCAGATTTGTCCATCAGCTTCCGCCTAAGCGAGATATAGCAGTGTAGCAGTAGACTGATCATCTATTATAATTTAGCCAGTCTACATTCTTGTTATAAATGTTTAGACTATGAATAAATAGACAATGAATAAATAAAGACAATGCAATAAAAAAATGTATATTTATTGAACCTCCAATTTTTCCCGAACCTCCGACTTGTCGTTGAGTTATACTACTGATTTCCGCAAAAATTTTCGCCCGTTTAATTTGTCATCGAATATCACTACTGATTGGAATTGCAAAAATAACAAATCATCGGATAACAAAAATTTTCAGCCGACTGGCTTGTCGTTGAGTAGTACTACTGAATTTTCGAAAAATTTTCTACATTCTGGCTTGATGTTGAGCTATATTACTGAATTCTCGTGCCATCTCCTTCAGTATCATATTCTCTTACTACAAAAATCGATGTTTGTGGTCTTCGAAAATTTTTCGGTCATCTGGCTTATCGTTGAGGTGTACTACTAAATTTTCGAAAATTTATCGGCCGTCTGGCACATCGTTCAGCTTTATTACTGAATTTTAGTGCCACCTCCTTTGATATCATATTCTCCGAATACAAAATTCAATTTTCGAGATTTTTGAATGTTCTCGGAAATTTTTTCGGCTTTCTACTAACAATAAGAGAACATGATAGTAAAAGAGGTGGCATGATATTTTCGTGCCTTCTCCTTTGATATCATGTTCTCTTAATACAAAAAGCAAATTTTCTAAAATTTCTACAGGGTAGGAAATAAGAACACATTAACTTGTTGTAAAAATATTCTTTATTTATTACCATATACGTTACAATTTTATATGTGTACATATAGTCGGGGAAAAATTCCGTACAAATTTCAATTCTTTATGTACTGTTGAATAAAAGACAACACATTACACAACTAAAAATCCGCTTGTCGCGGAGAAAACCGCGTGACATCCGGACGTCTGTGGCCGTCGCATCATGCTTGCACTCGTCGGAGATTTCGGAGAATGTGCATGTATGAGGACACGTACGAAGCTTTAGTCACACAGCCACGCTTGAGGAGCTCATCCGTCGGCACTGAAAAGTGAGTTCGGATGCTCTTCGATGTCGGAGGAGCGATTTCGACCACACTTAACCCTGTCATTTCTGCCCGCATGGTTCTACCGGAAGACTGTGGAACCCACAGTGTGGATCGTCATAGAGTGGGAGACAAGTCTTGATTTGGCGACACTGTATACCACGCATGAAATTTAACTGCTCGATACGAGGCTTTCTAGAAACTTACGCCCCCTTGACCATGCCGGGAGCCAGTACGGCATGCAATGGACAAAAATTAAAATAATCATGATTCGATTCTAATTTAATTATCCAATAAAATCATCAGTCGGTAAGTAAGGAATGTATATGTGAAAACTGGTATCCAAAAAAGCAATACGGGGTCAATAACACCCAAGAGTTTATTGTAATTTAAATGCTAAAAAGATAGATTACTCGTGCCCTAATTGCTCTTTTGACTGGTTTTTGTTTTAAACTGTTTGTTAAAACTTAAGTATGGAGAATTTGACCAGAGGTATACATAATTTTAACTGGTAATTTAGAAATAGCGTTTTTTCCTTAAAATGCAATTTACAAAAAAACGGTTCAAACATCCTGTAATTTTCGCTGTTCTGTATCAGCAAGATGTTTTAGTATATTGCTATATAATTTTTTTCTGCTTAAAATTGCGACACTCAATGTTATTCAATTTTTGTTAGAGAAATGCATTCGTAATCGCGATTTGCTTGAAACTTGGATGTCCGAACACATTTATTCGGAGAAACTATCGAAAGTTAGACAAAATCTTTGTTCTCTGTTAAACGTGAACGTTATATTAGATTAATTAGATGAAGTGGGAAAAAGAATAAAAGCTTTTTGTGTGGCACTTGCAAGAAAGTGGAGAGACAGTTACCGAAATCGACGTTACCTATTTAAGCATTATAGTAAATATAATTAAATTTAACCATATAATCAAAAAATATTTCCAACAAAAGTTGTACAGTATACAGTTGACAACAAATTGCAATAACAACTAATCATAAAAAACTTTTCATTAAAAAAAAATTAGGATCATCTTTTTTACTAATGGAACCTTATATTTTTGGTGCATTAATCGATGCAACTTTGTATTTCCTTTAAAAAACTATTAAGGCACTTAGGTAAAAAATTAATTAGTTTAGAATTTATAATATTTATCCCGAATGTCCATTTACATGCCGCACTGTGAGGCGTCTCCATCCCCATGACGGTCACTGTTCTCGAACCACCTCGGACCCATACCATATGAACAGCACGTGGCACATTAGGTCGTCCCTATTAACTATTAACTCATTGTTGTCGGGACACATAAAAATTCGTTTTTCGAGGCTGCGTGCGAAATGTCCCGCAAACAATGTGGTAACAATAGATTTCCGCATCATCCATGATGTACTATTGTCAATGCATATTTTTTTTGTCAGTGGTATCCCTGTAGGCCATTGCGTCGCATGATAGTTTCGAGAAAATAAATTTGGAATATAGTATTTAATTATAATGTACAAATTTTACTGACATTTTAGCAACATCACGATGGTCATTAATATCCAGTAATCATAATACAATATGACACTGATCATAGTATCGCGTAAGCCATAACATATGACGTTGGTCATAGTATCACGTCAGCCATATAAAATAGCGTCGGTCATAATATCGCGTAACCCATAACATATGGCGTCGGTCATAATATCGCGTAAGCCATAACCTATGGCGTAGGTCATAATATCACGTCCGCCACATAAAGTAGCGTCGGTCATAATATCGCGTAAGCCATAACATATGGGGCTGGTCATAATATCTCGTCAGCCACATAAAGTAGCGTCGATCATAATATCGCGTAAGCCATAACATATATGGGGTTGGTCATAATATCACGTCAGCCATATAAAATAGCGTCGGTCATAATATCGCGTAAGCCATAACCTATGGCGTAGGTCATAATATCACGTCCGTCACATAAAGTAGCGTCGGTCATAATATCGCGTAAGCCATAACATATGACGTTGGTCATAATATCCCGTAAGCCATAACATATGGCGTTGGTCATAGTATCGCGTAAGCCATAATATATGGCGTTGGTCACTATAACCAATTCGAATTCAAATTGTGGAATAATGCACCGGATCATGGAACGATTTAACCACAGAATCATGCAACGATTTATCCACGAAATCATGAACCGAAATTATCAACCACCAAGTCATCGCGTTGGTCATGATTAGACTCCGGATTTTATGCATTTATAGCAAAAATGAGTAAGTGCAATTTCTCATTAGCTTTTTGATAAATCGAAAGTGAATTAACAATTAACCATTAATAATTTTTCATTATTAATTTGGGAAGAAAATGTTGAATAACAAAGTTTAATTGGGAAGATATATTGGTACTCCCGTCCTCTCCTACTTGAAGAAATTAAATTTCAATCGATCAACCATCAAACAATAAATGCGAATTAATAGAAAATAGAAAATAAATCATTCAAGTTGAATGTAAAATCAAAATTAATTTGAACTAAAATTGGTAATACTTACGTTTAGGGGAGGCAGCTCCGATGACCTTGACCTTGACATATGTTGTCGAGGACAACATTCTGAACAACTTTTGTCATTACAACTACCCGGCGCTCGGTCTTAGTTTTCGAGATATTTGCGAAAAACTATTGCTAATACTGTATTGAATTTTACGTATTCTTCCAAGCTCCGTGGCAACGTGAGCCTGTTCCCCGGGGCGGCATCTGTTTATTTTCTGTTTGTAAACACATTGTGGGGATCAGAACAGAGTGTCACTCTATATAGGGTGAGCTTTCAATTTTGAAAGACTACTTCTGGATTTTCGCAAGCGTGGTCGGGCCGGCCTAGCGGCCGGTCCTCTGCGCCCCCCACCAACTAACCCTAACTAATTCTGATCGCATAATTTTTGTATTCTACATAGCCTTCATACAGAATTTGAACTAGTAATGAAAAAATCATGCAATCAGAATTAGTTAGGGTTAGGTCTGGGTTAGTTCTGGGTTAGGTGGCAGCCTTACGTTGCCACGGAGCATGCAAGAATACGTAAAATTCAATACAGTATTTGCAATAGTTTTTCGCAAATATCTCGAAAACTAAGAGCGAGCGCCGGGTAGTTGTAATGACAAAAGTTGTTCAGAATGTTGTCCTCGATAACATATGTCAAGGTCAAGGTCATCGGAGCTGCCTCCCCTAAACGTAAGGTTTACCCTAAAATTAAATAAACTTGATTTCTATTGCAGGATAAAACACAAAGAACAAATTCGTTTAAATTCAATCGATCGTCGTGACACAAGAGGAAATTATCGTGAGAAGGCAACATGTTTAAAAAAAAATCTAAATGAGTGAAAAATAAATAATTCACCTAAACATAGAATTAATTTTAAAAATAATGGGAATCTACATAAATAATCTTGATTTGTATCGAGAGGATGGAACAAGAAAACGGTACGCACCACGTAATGGTCACTGAATTCCGTCGTACACTTGTACATTTTCTGTGTCTCGATAAGAAATAACGCAGTTGACGCGGTCACACGGTCGCACTCGGAAATAACGAAAGTCATGTATTTTCACTTTAACTCTCATTATACTCATGAAAACGCGGCCGGAACCTTGGGTCCGCGAGGGTCGCAGGTAGGACACGGACGTGGGGTAGCTACCCTCGTGAATTTTTCATTGGTGGAAAGGGGCGAGAGACCGGAACAGAGTCTCCGACGATCGGCGATTGTCACCGAATTGGTATCGGAGCGGAGGGGAGGGGAGGCGATTGGTCCATCGCCCCGTCGATTAGATATGGTAGAGTCCTTGCGCACGATCGAGAACGCGGGTTCGTACTTGCGTTGCACCAAACATTCCCTTCGAGATAATACATGACGTCACGTTTCGAGAAATGTCCCACTAGCGTGCCAATAGACAGTATGACTAGTGACGTCCCGATCCGTACTATAACCGGTTTCTGTGTATGATTGAGAAATGGAAAAAAACCGCGATCCCTAGCTTTTAGAAAATACGCACTATTTTCAGTGAAATTTTTGAGCCAATTTAGTATGCATTCTTATTGATATTTTCGAACGTTTGAGGGCTCAAATTAAAGCTGGAGAATCACACTTTATTATAGGAGAATTTGGGTTTAAAAGAAACACAAGAGAATATGGAAAAATCAATGAAACTTTATTAAATATGTAAAAGTCCCTGCTTTACACACGCATAACTTTTGAATCAGTTAATTCCTAGCGTTAAAACTTGGATTTTTGGCATTTTGTCGTAAAAATCTACAGGATTATATTAAAAGAGTCCAAAATTTTTGGTCCCGTAAGGTGAAGTTTAACCCGTTTTGCTTTTACGTTTTTGTTGGGCAGAATTCAATGTGCTAGGAAGAAAGTTTGGTAATTATTTACCGATCCCGCACCGATTTCAAAGACCTTGAAATATGTAGTCAACTTTTCCTTATACATGTCACCGCTGCTCGGTCTTGGTTCTTTAGATATTCGCAAAAAACTGATAGGATGACTATAGCGAACTCCGCCTTTTCAGTCTATCTCAATCAAGAGACCTAGTTTTAGCCTATTTCGTGACACGATCGTTTTCGAATCAATTTCAATCGGGATCCAGTGGGCCGTTCTCCAATTCAATAAATAAACAAACAAATTGATAACGACCGGAAACTGTCAATCTCGGAAAACGGCGGGGAAACCAGCCGCCCAGCAAGCTCGGACAGCATCGGGCAATTCCCGACCAGTAGTTTTCACTCACTCGGGCCTCGATCGGGCCGGGATCTGTGCAAATAGTGAATCGCATAGGGACGGCACTCACCAAGTGTGTATACTCATACCGATCGGAACAACGGCGCTATCGGGGCCCGGTAATCTTGGTCCATGGGTGCATATTTCAAGATCGGCATGCGTGAACGATTTCATGGCCGTCGGGTTGCCTTGTGGTCGTGTAACTCACCTTTACAACGTTAATGCGACGGCCGCGGAGCGCAGGCTATCATATTTCGCAGCCCTACTCGGCTGATCGACGAGTCGTATTTTAATATGCAAATTAAAATGCAAATAGTCCGCCCACCCCCAGCTCCCCTCCCCCGTAACGTTTACTATGTGTTTTACCCTCGATGTTGTTCAATTTCACTGTCCGTCTTATCCTTAAATAACAAAATTTTGTTTTATGTTTACGGGCGAACCAGGCTTGGTTCTTAGAACTCCGTTGGCTGCATGCTTTTTTCCACTGTCAATTCTAAAAGAAAAGTATGTAGCACATAATTATTGTCGTTTGACAAAGAAATTAATAAGTATGATAACATGCGGTGTCTGTCCTGCTGTGCAGCTCATGCGCGAAAATAAATAAAGGTTTGATAAGAGAAATTATGAAAAGGATTTAGTGTTTAGTGAATCATCTTTAATGATCAAATTGTTGGAGTAACAGAAACAGAAATAAATTTATTTTCGTTTTGATGAATGATGTTACCTACAGTGTTACCAGATGTATATTCTCAATTTCAGCAAGTGAATATTTTAGAAATAAAAATATTCGGCGCAGCTAGAATTTTATTAAACAATCGACTGTTTTAATGTAAACACGTCAGTTTGTACAAGTGGCTTTAATTATTTGATCATTCACTATAAACAAATGATTTTCTTCTTGATTCTTTTATTTTATAATTATGCTCTCGAGTACGTGACATGTTCTAATATATTTTGAATCCCTGATATTAGAAATTGATTTTACTTCGCGGTGGACAGTTATAATGGAACATATTTTTGCAAACTATATTCTACAACAAAGTTATAAACATTATTTTATAATTTATAGGAGAGACATGTTACTTAACGTTGTTAAATGGGATGTCGGTTACAATTAATGTTGTTAAATGGAAAACTGATAGCCCCTGAGCAAACAATATTAAGTAATGAGAAGCAGAATCGCCAGATTAAGACTTGTCTCCCACTCTGTCGCCCTTGGCCCGAAAAGTTGGCCAAATATTTTCTCGTGTAATAATTTATAGTAATTTTTTGTCACGAATAGTAGCTTTCGAAGTAGCCTCGAGAAGTTGGCCAAGACTATTTTAGCATTATTTTGAGACTTAAAGCCATAATCTGGTAGGTCGGGGCTTATTGGATTTATCACGATGTCAGCTACAATATGTGGTAGAAAATACATAGTGACAATTAGAAAAACCAATTTTTCTATGGTTTTTGTATTGAGATTTATAGATTAATACCGATTAATTTTTGTTGGAATCATTTTATATCAGATTATTACTAAGGCTCAGGAAAGTGTGGCCCATCCCGGTCACCAGATTAAGACTGGTGTCCCGACTCTACCCCCTTCCCCTTCTTCGACACTATTCCCCCACGTTTCCGCCACAGCCCGGTCACGTGACGCGTTCCGTCTCTGTCGCACATGTCCGGTACTGGCAGCGAGAGGGTAGTTGTAGTAGTAGTAGCACCGACGAGATATAGAATAGACCTATCATCCAATGTATTTTGGCGGCCATCATTGCTGGGGTTACGTACCCCATTTCCTTGTCACTTCCTTTATTACCAACTCGGTTTTGGGGCCCCAGGCAGGGTCTCGTCGGTGCTGCTGGAACTAACATAGGCTGACAGCACAAACGAGATATACGAATAGGATTCCTATATCTCGTTTGTGCTGACGGCTTTCTTAGGGTACGCGTCCATCTGAGAGTTTGTAGAACCCCTCTTTTTTTGTAATAATAACCAACTTTTAAATATTATAACTAATTTAAAGCACTAAATAAAAGTAAAATAAGTAAAGAAAATTATTTAAAATCAAAAAATGAATACGCATTAGTTGTCAAATTTGCTAATATGGTGTGAAGTGTAAATGTGGTGCGAGTGGGAATGCATGTACAGTGTAAGTTACATATGCATTATGTGTGTGAAAAGTATAAATGCGAATGGCAACGACTAAATAGTTAGTAGTTAATTTTTTTCTAAACGCAGTTCTCTTTATAAGATCGTGACCCTTAAGAAAGTGGAACTCAAAAATTAAGACTTTTAAAAAAATATATAATATATATAGAATATCCAGCAAAAAAATCTGCAATTAAAAAAAAGTAAGTTCCGCAAGTTAAAAAGAACACATTTGTCGCTAATGTTAATTGATAAAAGATAATAAAACCACACTTCAATTTTCAAAGGCCATATGTACCCGCGGGTTTGGTGGCGAAATTCGCCCCCGACGAGTTTTTAATCGAGCTTTGGCCATTCGATAGCCTACCCAAAAAGACCCCGCTCTGCCAAGGTACAGCCCCCTATCTCATCTGTAAGGGTAGTTATTGAGGAAAGTCAAAAAATCAGTTTTTGGCCCATTTTCCCCATTTATTGATAGTTAAAAATTCTGAAAAAATTCTGACACATTTTGGATACTAAGCCACATATTAGGTACACATTTTCAGATTTTTCCATTGCAAACTCTGGTTGTAAAACGCGAAAAACACGAAAAAATGCAGATTTCATATAGAAATCGAAAGAGCACTACTACAGATTTAATTTAGAAATGAGATATTATCATAAGTATTATGCTCAATTTTTTCAAATCCCTGAGTGTGGTGCGTCATAGTAGAAAAAAATAAAAACCACTTTTTACAGCGTTTTTCCTAAGTTATACCTCTTTTCTCTGAATTTAAAAAATATATTATGTAATATTAAACAATCCTACGTTCAGAGAAATATTTTCCAGATTTTAAAACTTGCGTAGTACAAAAAGAGAAAATAATACATGTCGTTACATTCGAATATTTCGAAGCTACTTTCAAGGGCGCCGGTTGGTGCAGCGGCTATGGTCTCGGACTGCGGAACCGCTGATGACTTTTTGGACCATGTTCGAATCCCGCCCGGGTCAATCTGTTTTATTTTGTTTATCAGATGTTCTTCCGATTCCTTTCAGAAAAAATTGTTGGATTTGGGTCCAAGGTTTTTTTCAATTTTTCGGAAACCGTGTGTTTTACGAAAAAAAGTAAAACGATATAAAATACGCAGCCTGTCCAGATCAACATGTTTTGTTGAACATTTTTTTGGACGCAGTAAATATATAGTTTAGAAGATATTCGAGAAAAACGATTTTATGAACCTTAAATTAATTATTTTAATGTTTAATCCAGTTGGGGTACGTTTTCCCGGTATCCGATCGAGCTCAAACTTTGCACAGATTTTGTTTTAATTATTCGGAATAACTCTGTGGGGTGCCGTGTAAAAGAAATTTTGAAAAAATTTTTGACAAGAGCAAATAAAAGCCACCCTAATGTGTATGTATACATATATGTACATAAATAGTACATATGTATCAATATATTATTTCTTTCCTTGACACTGTCTCTAGTTTTTGAATCCTACATATTACTTTATTTAATAAATATATTTTATACATAAAATGGTACTATTTATTTCATCCCCTGTTTCATATTAGTTAGTGATCTTTTAATTGCAGACAACGAATAAAAATGTAATTGCTAATTTCACAAAATAATACAGTGATTATGTTTCAAAACTAATAAAAATAATGGTAAAAGATCAACTATATAAATCTGAACTCCTCTATGCTTTTACAATATAATGACAAGTCAGATCAATACTATACATAGACAGAATTTAATACATATTTATTACACATTTAATTATTGTTTATAATTAATGTAAATTCTTGCATAACTTATGAAAATATTTGAAAAAGGACTAATAATTAATTGTATATTTAATATTAACGCATATGATAACAGACACGCTACAACTTGTAACGAAACCAACTTAACAATAACATAACTTGTCCTTGAAATTTTTTATTAACTGATCTTCTGAAAATTTTTCCGTCCTTTTCAAAATTATGTATTTTATAGCAAATGGTTCAAAGAAACCAACAACAGTTTATATGAATAAATTTTAAGATAAAAATAGCGTTAAATAGGTAATTCTATTTTCACTATTTTTGATAACAATAATTATTTTGTTTGGTATCAATAAATAACAGTTTATTTATATAAATCAAAAAAGCATTTATTCAGCTTTAAAATGATTACAGAAACAGGAAGCATTATATTTAAACAGAGATGAAATATTCAGGTGGAATTAATCATGTATTGACTGACTCGACTCGTTTCGTTTACTTTTCCAGAATTGTGACTGTAACATGGAAAATAGCAGAAATGCGCGCTGTGCATTACACGGCAGTAACAGTAAATTGGCAACCACGCGACAAATATTTTCGGATATGATTTGGCAACTGCGCCTTCGAAATCTGAAATTCGACATATTTCCTAAACTCACCACTCTAAATCGTAGAGGGCATACCAAAACCTCCGGTTTTTTGAACAGTCGGTATTTCAGAACATGAGACACAAAGTCCCATAAGATGATAGGTCTATTCTATATCTCGTCGGTGGTAGTAGTCATGCTTTAGTCGGGGATGAATGATTCGGTCACGCATCGCTTCCGCAGAGAGACGGTAACTCTATCCCGCTCAATTCGCGTCGGTTCCCTTGATCTGGCGACACTGTTGACAAGCAAGTCAAGTTGAGATATTGAAGTCATTAATGGTCCGTAGAATTTCATATTAAAAATGAGATTCAAAATATAGAAAATATTATTGCACTTTTCTAGGTAGAAGATAAGCAGAGAGAACGAAGTCATCAAAACACATGAACAATAGCCTCATATCCACAATGAGGGGTAAGATTACTTAAGGTTTAGGGTATGTTTAAATAACCTAACATTCAAAGGGTAATAAAAATGACCAATGTAAATATGTGCAAGTTGTTTGCTCAACGTGAGATGCAGGTCTTTGAGGAAATATCTAAATGTAAACAGAATTATTTGCCGATTTTCTTATCTAAACAAATTGCAAGTTGTAATTATAGATCAATAAAGCACACTGCGAGAAGTTGTCTTTGAGATTTAAATAGATTCTACAATGAGAGATTCGTACAGCTTTTATGACCGTCCGTCTTGTATATCATTAATATCGCTCGGCGAGATCTTGAAAAAACAGACGTGATGAATACTAATGATGAATCGAGCATGCACAGCACGTTACATTTTAAGCCTTTCCGTTTTACATTTGTTTCGTTCGTGATGATACCTGCTCGTCATTCCAGGATTCTTCTGTTACAGGTAGTTTTTCACATATCAATGTAACCGAGATCATTAAATTAAAATGATTGTTAATATTACACAAAATATATTAAA